>CM031240.1:264573092-265773092 GCA_018340775.1 Taxus wallichiana var. yunnanensis
CAAGTATAACCACACCTCATATCATTAATGAACAGAGAGGTAAGAGACACAATAATATGGAAATCCAAAGTAGAAGAGAAGAGTCAAAATCAACATCATATCATTTCTTAGAAGTATGCATAAATCTATGACATTAATGGGGGAAGGCATTGGACACATTGTTTGAGATCATAATAGAGGTCTACAACTTTGAATATTCAGCCACCACAAGGGCATGGTAACTTTACATTCAAGAGATCCTTTTTAGAATAATAAATATGAGTTTCATTTATAGAGGAATGGGAGAGGAGATGGGACCTAGATGTTATCGAAGATGTATGACTTGTTTGATCCTTCCAAACTATGCGACAATCAAATCAATAGGTAATCCAAAATTCTCGTAATGGTCCATCACTTTAGAGCTTCCCTTAAGTACTAGGAAATATCATATATCTATTTTTTGATAGACTCTAAGGAATGATCAATGTGAAACCAAGAGATGAAGGGGAACAAATGAGTTTTGAGCTTCCATTTGGCTTATTAAAGCATGATTGTTTCCTTGGAACAACTAAAACTCCTCATTATTTATTCATAATTTGTTACAAGATCCCCTAACTCCTCGATCCTATGATTTTTGGTCCAGGGAAGTACTATTCCACCGAGAAATGGTCGTGAGATCATAAAAACTCAAAGGAAATAAAAATAAATTGATTTGGGTGTCCAAATTGGGAAGTTAGCAAATGATCTCTAAAATTATGTGACAAATATCTCTTTTCTCACTTCACTATAGCCTCCCAAGTTGGTCTCAGCTTAAATTCTAATCAAGATATTTTCATTGATATAACATGTAGGTGAAACGTAGTTATTGATTAAAACATATGTGCTTTGGAAGTGGGCCCAACTTGTGTCACAAAATTTGGATTAGAAAATTGTTGTGGGCCCTTAAGACCCTTATTTGGACAAAAATAAACTTGAAAGTTACTCTAAACCACCCTAATAATTTATAAATCAATCAATGTCTTTCAAACAAGACTATTTTTTTCTGATTTAGTGACTTGGATAAAACGATATGACCATTTGAAGATCTGAATCAATTAACATAGTTTGATGAGCACATGACCATCAAATTTAACCCTTGTAATTATTTTTCCATGTGTTCACCGCTCATTATCTTACCTATCATCTTTCACACTCAAATAGGTGACACATGTGTTTCTCGAGATTGGGTATGGGTCCTTATTGCACTTTGGCCACATGGTCATTACCCTCCAAACCTTCTTCACCTTTTCCTCGGTTTTCTTGGGGCCTAAGTGACTTATGATTAGTCCAAGTGGACCAATACTTGATTTTTAGTGGTTCTTAGGTCATGGGGTCTTCCACCTTAGCTGATATGGAATTTTGAAACCTCAAGACATTATATGGCCATTATTGGACAACATGGACCAATCATGGCCCTCACTAGTTTTGGGATTTTCTTTAATTCTCAAGCACATGATCTCAACACAAGTGATATTATTTCACCATCTTAATTATTTGGAGAACTATTGATGATTGATTAAAGTTTAACATTTATAAGGTAATTGGTAATAGGTATTGAATGGCTTCAAACTCTCTTTCGAGAGAAAATGTGTATTAAGAAAATAATAATTGAGTGAGAAACGTGATATATTTTTTGTTTGATATATATTAGGGCAGGAATAAAAGGGGGTGAATAAAATTGTAATGGAAAAATGGGTAAGTAAGTTACATGGAAAAAATAGGAGTTATTTTCATTCTAATAATATAACCACATGAGGTATTATCTATTTAATTGTTAGAGGTAAAATTAGCATTAAGGGTATTTTTCAATACCCTTTAAATGAATGTGCTATACCACAC
The DNA here is from genome assembly GCA_018340775.1 of Taxus wallichiana var. yunnanensis. Lineage (NCBI taxonomy): Eukaryota > Viridiplantae > Streptophyta > Pinopsida > Cupressales > Taxaceae > Taxus > Taxus wallichiana. Next base: position 264,574,950 of record CM031240.1, read on the forward strand.
TTTTACTAAGTGAACCCCGTGTGAACGGATAATGGCAAGCTATAACTCATAAAGAAAGTAAGACATAGAAACATTTGGGAGAGGTGGTCAATCTATGGTAGGACTAAGCTCACAAATGTGCGAGAAGACATTACGGAAAGGTTGTGACAAAATTGTGAACATGAGTTGAAGGAGAAGGAGGAATAGGCATAAAGGTCCAAACTAGGATATTTCGATAAGGAAGTTGGGACTATTAGCTCTAATGGTCTCAAGGGTGGTTTGGATCCACTTCAGCTAAATCTCATAATTTAAGTACCTTGGTGGTTTTATACATGAGTATCCAAGGTCTAGCAAATTCTTGCATCGCAACATATGAAGTATGGCTAAGGCATAGGTGTGCATGGAGGATAATGGGCACCAATAGAATAAGGAGGACCACAACACAACGTTTGGACAAGTGGAGATGATTATGTGGATGGTTTCCATAACCATGTGAGTGATGAGTGAGTAGTAGGAGCAGTATAGGCACGTGAAGAGGACTGAAATGGATTATGTGTAGAGGATTATACAAAAGAGATGTGTAGAACATGCACATAGTAGGAAAGAGCAAGGTAAGGTGTATTTCTTGATAGTAATGAGCGGTAACCTTGTAAATTGAGGACGACACGACATGAGATAGTTGAATCAAAGACAAATATAAAGGCATTTGAAATCAATAGAAGCCTCCATGTTTGAATGTGAGTTTGACGTTGTGTACTTTGAAACATAACAAGAATTAACACTCGTTTGTCACCATGTTCGAACTCTTTTTATATTTTTAGGAATTAATGCATTTAATAGAACGCTTTGGTATTTGTAAAAGAGTGAAGTAGGTAAATGTAATAAAATCCTGTACCACTTGTAGCCAAGAATCTTTCAGGTTCACTGAAATCCTGTGACTACCGTAATAATGTGAGTGTTCGCGGATTTGGAGAGAGTGTTGCATGCTACTCCAAAAATAGGTTCTCGCCTGTGTATGAACTAAAATTAGAGAAATCAATTTTCAAGTGATCCCACCAAACTAATGATTGAGATAAATATGTACTAGTAATTGCATATAAGGAATGGGATGCAAAAGTAATGTTTCTCTTTCATGTACTTAATAAGTTCAAAACTTATTTGGTAGCATCGTTATTTTACTGTGACTATGATATAGTTTGAGGAAGGCAAGTTTGAATGGAAAGCTCCATTCATAGTTTAAATATGTATGGTTGTTAACACTATTACACATTAAATATTTAAGATTTTATATTAACTAATAAAAGTGTAGTTGTAATTTGAGCATAAAATAGTATTTTTGAAAATAAGCATTATTTTGTTATTTATAAAATACACAAACTTTTTATATGTATTAAAATTGCTTTGTAACATAATTAATGTTAATATGAATAATTCTTAAGCAATGAATCACCTTATATTTCTTTTATATTTAAAACCACCTCAATAAAGTAATTAAAATGTTCAAAAATAAAATTCACATGTGTGAGAGAATAATCCAATTCATTAAAATAAATTTTCCCCCTCAAAGTGGCTCCTCTCTCTTATGCCTTTTACTTGAAAATAAAATTAATACTTAACGGTGAATGTGACATGCACATTGAGCTATTGAGTTGTTGAATTTAGGAAGAGTTTTAAAAGTTTGTAAAAATAGAAAATCATTTAGGTGGAGAACGATGGCAATGTTAAGACCATACTAGTCCTCAAGTGGTTTTTGCTCTAAGGCCCACAAATTTTCTACTCTCAAAACAAATAGAACTAATAAATTAATAGTCAAGTTTACGGTAATAATTTATTTTTGTATTTTTTTAAAAGCGATTTACAAGGTTAGACATTTCCACAATTAATAAATTTCTTGGTTAAAGTTTTTCTACACAAGCTTGTGAAAATCAAAATTAAATTAATAATTAAATATTATTAATTTACTTCCTAAGATATATTTATTTAAAGCATCTATTAAGCTCCATTAGTTTAATTAGTTATCATGCATCAAGATTACATTATTTTCTAATTCAAAGGTTTAATTGTTTTGCCTAGCCACTAAGTGGCCCCATTCACCCCATTACCCATGCTCTTTTTTTATTTAAATTACATTCCCACAAAATACTCTCCACTTAAGTGAGGTAGGGTTTAATTTGGGCCATTATATTGAATCTATCCTAGCCCTTAAATTTAGGTTTCCCTAAACATCCTTATGGTTCCCTTTTTAATTCTATTTTTCCCAAAACAACCTCATTTGCTCATTTTGTTTTGTAGGTTTTGGAAGAGAAGAATGTTAGAGTAGGTATTTACCTTAGCTCATGTTCACCTAGGTACATTATTTACCTTTATTGTATTTATCTTCACCCACTTATGTGTGTGGATATTTATTTTTATTTATTTAGATATCGGGAGATATTATCTAGTTGTTAGGTATAGTTCTTTCCTTGATCTATGGTATTGACTAGTTCTTTCCTAGATCTATGGTATTGACTAGATCCTTGATGTCTAGTTCTCTCATAAATCTATGGACTTGACTAGTTCTTTGATGACTAGTTATTTCCATGATTTATGGCTTGATCTACGACCTTGATTGGTTCTTAGATTATTATTCCTTTCCTATATAAGTAAGGCCCATTCTCATTGTATTTCATTGAGTTTCATAATAATATATGATATTCTTTGCTCATTTGTTTGCAAAGGTTTATGTAAAGTTATTTTGGTGAATTGATTTCATCTTATTGATCATGATGTTTGATTAGCATTTGTGTTCTTGGCTTGGCATGATCTGGTTATCATTCCTTTTATGGTATCAGAAGCAGGAGATTGCTATTCTTTAAATTTTATTTTGTAAATAAATTCTTTGTATATTCATATATTTGGGATTTGCTCGTATTTTGTTGCTGCATGTGTTTTTATGCAAAACAAAGGCTTCCATTGGATCCGGAAGGTAGAAAAACCCTAAGATTGGCTATAAACTCGACCATTTCGGGAGGCAGTTATTTTTTTGGATGTTTTTGTTGTGCAGAGAAACACATGGGCTGCCTCTGGGATTCACGTCATATGGAAAAGGAAATCGAGAATTGTCATAGGTTTCTTGAGATCCAAGATCCGATCTAGGTATTTTATGGATAGCAATCGGAGAATTGTTTTACGGAGGTCTTTTTTGAAAAGACATTTCTTTCCTTTTTTGGTAGGGGTCCACATGATGTTTGAGACTATTAATATTTCTTCAGAAAATCCATATACTACTATTTTAGGTAAGGTCACTTTTAGCGAAGAAAGACAAGATTGTTAGCATGGATGTGACACCCATTGAAATCCTTAGCCCCTGGTCATATGGTATGGTCATATGAGGGCTTAAAGCTTGTGATTTCTACTAGTAGGTGCTTAAATCCAGCCCCTTTCTTTTTATTTGTGTGGTGAGCAAGATCATTTTATTATATTTTAGTGGAAAAATAAATAGTAGAGTATAATATTGAAAAACTTGTATCTTTTGATCGGTAACTCGGTTTTGAGTGCCATTTTTTACAAAAGTGTGTGGTTTTTATGTTCTTTCCATTGGAAATATTTATTTTGATAATTGCACTATAATTATAAAGTGTCGTAATGTAACATGCACTCATTATAAAGTGTAAAAATCTAGGGGGCTCTTGTTGCATTGTTTGGGGGTCTTGTTGCATTGCTCGGTTCTTGCATTTCTTTTAGTGATTTTTTAAGGATAACATTTTTATCTACTTTTGTATTAGATCATGTTGAGCTATTAACAACACATAGAAACCAAGAATGGAAACAATAATTAAGCGGAAAGGATTAGGATTATGGGCATTAACTTCTTCAGAACAACCAAAGTGTTCACTAGAGAATATGAGAAATTTCAGTACCAAAGTGCAAATTTGATGAGTGTATGGGTTTGATAGGAATTTATGTAAGTGACAGTCTTTTGTTTCATTTGGAAAAGTGTGACTCTCCTTTCAAAATATGGGAGAAATTGGGGGATTTATTCGGTAAGGTGGATCATATGAGAGCCATGCAACTTGAAATTGAGACCACCTCTCTTAATCCTGAATATTTTCCAACAATTATAGACTATCTTACCAAGTTTAAGCATTTGTTGACACAGTTGAAAGGGAGTGGAAGAGATAAGAAATATGAAGAGTGTGTTTACTTGATTCTATCCAAGTTGAGAGGACCATTCCAAATATTTACTTCTACCTTTTTCTCTAGCATGGATGCCTTAGGTGACACATTCAAAATACCTAACTTAGAAATATTTTTGAAAGACTTACTAGGGAAGAATCCAAATTGTCTCACCTTGAGTCTTCCACCTCTCAAAAGGCATTAGTTGCATCTAATCCTAAGGCAAGGGAAAACCAAACAAGTAAAACCAAATCCACACCTTCTCCATCTCAAAATGCTCCTAAACCCAAAGAAAACAACTCAAAACCCAATGAGTCTTCTAAATCCAAGACTAAGTCTAGCCGTTCATGCTCTTTTTGTTGGGGTAGTAATCATGAAGAACATAAGTGTTATAAGTGAATGCAAGCCTTAGAGGATGTAGTCAAGAAACACAAAATTTATATCTCCACTCCACCTCCTTTTAATCAGCATGGAAAAGCACTTAATTTTGTTGGAAGACCTCGGTCAAAACTTGCAGACAATTGGGTTATAGATTCTGGTGCCTCTCATCACATGACTTCTTCCAAGCAGTCTTTTGTTTCTCTAGGTTTGAGTTCTACTTCCAAAATTGAGGTTGGAGATTCTTCCTTTCTTTCTGTTGAGGGAAAAGGTGATATACAACTTGATGGTGGCAGTATCCAAGATGCACTATATGTTCCTAACATCACTACAAATTTACTTTATGTATATCAAATTTGTCATTCTGGTAAAGGAAAAACAGTGACTTTTTCACCACATGGAGCAGAAGTATGAACTTTGTTGGAGCCTCATTCACTAGTTTCTCAGGGTATTGTTGATCATATTTCTAGACTATATCACTTTGAGGGTTTTGATGACACTTCTTCTATAGGGTTAGGATTGGTTTCTCATGCAGATTTAGAGAGTAAGCTTTGGCATGAAATATTTGGACATCTCAATTACAGATATTTAAAGGAGTTGAGCACTCATGGTATGGTAGATGGTCTTCCTAGAGTTTCTTGTCTTGAGGGAGTTTGTCATGGTTGTGCATTAGGGAAACAACACCAAGATCATTTTCCTAAGAATTTGTCTAAGAGAGCTTCTTCACCACTTGAGCTTGTGTATAGTGACTTGATGGTTTTTCCTACCCCATCTTTTAATAGAGCTAAGTATGTACTTACGTTTATTGATAATTTCTTGAGGCGTACTTGGGTTTATTTTCTCAAGTACAAAAGTGATGTTTTTCACACTTAAAATTCTTCAAGGCTTTGGTTGAGAAAAATCTTCTAGTAGCATAAAGAACCTTCGCACCGATAATGGGGGAGTACTTCAGCAATGATTTTTCGAATTTTTGGCAACTCAAGGCATTATTCACCAAAGCATTTTGTTCCTCATACTCCATAACAGAATGGATTAGTAGAAAGGAAGAATAGAACTTTGAAGGAAATGGCTAACTGTATGATGCATTCTAGAGATATACCTCCTATCTATCAAGGCGAAGCTTGATTAATTGTGCTAACTATACTCAGAATCGCACACCACATAGAGCACTTGAGCATTTGACTCCAGAGGAAGCTTGGTCCAACACTAAGCCAGATGTCTCATTTTTTGAGTCTTTGGAGCCATGCTTGGGCCTTTGTGCCAAAGAAGAAAAGGAAATCTTTGGATAAGAAGAGTAAACCCTTGATCTTTTTAGGGTATTGTGAGGACATGAGAGCTTGTCGTCTTTTAAATCCTGATACACATGATGTTCTTTTCCGAACACATGTTCAATTCGATGAGCATTTCACTCATGATTCTTCATCTTCTTCCATTCCTTCTTCTTCTTCATCTAATCTTGAGGATCCTTTCTTTTAGGAGATTGATGAGGAGGTTATAGATGTCATTGAGGATCATATTCCAACTGATGTTGTCACTATGCTTAAGTGGGCTCGTACTACAATTTATGAGGCAGCACCTTTCATAGAAGATCTTCCACCCACTAGGCATCATCACACACATTTAATAGGTTTTGGACTTTTGTGTCAGGCAATTTTTGAGGATCCACAAGTTTTTTCAAAGGCTCATGGGATACCAGAGTGGGATGATGTGATGGAAGCTAATTATTCTTCTTTGATAAAGAATCATACTTGGGATTTGGTATCTCTTCCTAAAGGAAGAAATATGGTTAGGTGTAAGTGGGTATACCAAACCAAATACGCAGCTGATGGGTCCATTGAAAAGTATAAGGCTCGTCTTGTTGCAAAGTGTTTTTCACAAGTCGAAGGTATTGATTACTTTGAGACTTTTGCACCCATTGCCAAGATGGATTCGTATGCCTTGTACTTGTTATTGTTGCATCACAGGGGTGGCCCGTATACCAAATGGACATGAAGAGTGCCTTCTTACATGGAGATATACAAGAGGAAATATATATGGAGCAGCCAACTGAATTTGTTCAGGATTCTTCTCTTGTTTATCGGCTCTGAAGCTCTCTCTATGGTCTCAAACAAACCTCTCGGGCTTTGTATGAGAAGATGGATTCTTTTCTTCTATCTACTAGTTTTGTTCATTGCCACTTTGATCATACAATGTATCTCCAACATGTTGGTGAGGATATTGTGATACTTGTCTTGTATGTTGATGATCTATTACTTACTGACAAGCTCTTCTTCCCACATTCAGAGTATTCAGAGGGCTCTTTCTACACAGTTTGACATGACAGATCTTGGGCTATTGCATTATTTCCTTGGTTTGCAGATTTCTCAGACAGATTCAGGGATTCATTTGAGTCAGCAAAAGTACACCCATGATCTTCTTCGGCGCTTTGATATGGCTGATTGCAAGCCAAGTCCATCTCCTTTTCAGTCTGGAGTTACTCTTACATCCACATGTACCACACCACTTTGTGATCCTACATTTTATAGGAAATTGGTTGGGAGTCTCATGTACTTGACCCATACTCACCCTGATATTTCATTTGCAGTAGGGCTTGTATCTCGGTTTGTACATTCTCCTCATAGTAGTCACCTGGCAGGGTGCTAAAAGGATTTTGCACTATTTGCATGGCACTTCCCACTTTGGCCTACACATAAACTAGGGCTCTACTCAATTGGTTGGGTATCTGATTCAAATTGGGCAAGTTTTATTGATGACAGGCGCTCCACTTTTGGCTATCTTTTATGTCTTGGTTCTTCTCTAGTTGCTTAGGCATGTAAAAAGTAACATGCTATTACACTTTCATCTTCAGAGGTAGAGTACAGGGCAGCAGTTACAGTGAGTCAGCAGATTCTTTAGCTTCGCTAGTTATTGTGAGTTCGATTCGATAGGATTCATCGTTGTACTTTGGTGTGACAACCAAAGTGCAATTCACATTTCTCACAACCCAGTTGAGCACCAGTGGACCAAGCATATTGAGATACACATCCACTTCATTTGTCAGCACATTTAGGATGGAGTTCTTTGCTTGGAGTACATTCCGACTCAGCAGCAGGTTACAGACATCTTTACGAAGCCTTTTGCATCACCTCGCTACCTTGAGTTACGTGGAATGCTTGGGGTTTTAGAAGTTGTTCTTGGGGGGTGTTCATGAGAACATCTTCCTTCTTCTTCTTCTTCTTTCTCTTTCCTTCTAGAAGGATTCTTTCTTTCTTTAAGTTCGATATTTTTTCATGGATATATTGTACATGAGTACCTCATCAGGCCTAGTTTTGGGACTCATACTGTGGACATGTCACTTCTATTTTGGTTCCTAACTTCACTTGAGGGTGGTGTTAGAGTAGGTATTTACCTTATCTCATGTTCACCTAGGTACATTATTTACCTTTATTGTATTTATCCTCACCCACTTATGTGTGTGGATATTTATTTTTATTTATTTAGATATTATGATATATTATCTAGTTGTTAGGTATAGTTCTTTCCTTGATCTATGGTATTGACTAGTTATTTCCTAGATATATGGTATTGACTAGATCCTTGATGTCTAGTTCTCTCATAAATCTATGGATTTGACTAGTTCTTTGATGACTAATTCTTTCCATGATTTATGGCTTGATCTATGACCTTGACTGGTTCTTAGATTGTTATTCCTTACCTATATAAGCAAGGCCCATTCTCATTGTATTTCATTGAGTTCCATAATAATATATAATATTGTTGCTCATTTGTTTGAAAAGGTTTATGTAAAGTTATTCTGGCGAATTACTTTCATCTTATTGATCATGATGTTTGATTAGCATCTGTGTTCTTGGCTTGGCATGATCTGGTTATCATTCCTTTTAGAGAATGAGGATGAGCCATGAGAGCGAGAAGAGCAACCATGAAAAAAATTTCATGGTTTTAGTTGTAAATATTTTCATATTGTAATATTACTCCTTTGTTTAATATAAACATCCTACCATGGATCTGTTTTGTTATTTAATGAAAAAATTTCTTGTTTTTGAGTTCAACAATTGGGGAAAAACCCATTTCATGAAATCTATGGATTTTACACATTTGGGTGCCAAAAAAGAGATTGGAAGACTTAAACTTTTAAATTCAATTAATTTCAAGTTACTAGAAGTTTCTTTTTATGGTTTTAATCTTATATTTTAATTAATTTTAAATATGAGTTTTTTTCATAGACGGATTTTATTTTTCCATCAAAAGTGATGAAATCGCTGCCCTACGTAGGCCAATGGTTTAGTGACCAACTCCCTTCTTGGAGGGAGGTTCATCGACCACCGCTATGTGTTAGGCAACATTTCGAAACCGACGCTCTGCACAGGGTGGAGATTTTGTTCTCCCAAAACATAACCTTCAAATAATGCATTTTTTTAATAGTTTTCAACTTAAGATGGTTTTTAATGTAATAATAATTTTAACTAAGGTGTCTTCCATTCATTGGTTGCTAGATTGATAATATATCTAGTTTCATAACTCAAAATTACAAATGCATAGTTTTTTTTCCATTCAATCATACAACCTTCAACAACATGAAATGTAACTTTTCTTTTATTCAACATACTATGAAATTTCTCTTTTCAACCATAAATACAAATATGAAGACTACACTACAAGTTACAATAACATTCTATTTCAATACAAGAACTTCTAATCCATTTCTTTCAATAAAACTAGTCCTTTCTTTTCCAAATATACATATATATCTATATTGTAACTTTAAATACATACAAATTTAGGAGAGTTTCATTTCAAGCCAACTAAACAACTTAAGCTTCCCTTTCACTATAACATTACAATACAAATATGAAAACTAAAAGTTGTCATATCATTCTTTTACAATACAAGGACTTCAAATCCATTTCTTTCACTAAAACTAGTCCTTTCCAACAAGGTAAACAACCAAGAGTTCTTTCTACATTCACTAAATCACTTCAACTTGGAATAAATGAAATATTACAAAACTTTATTTCAAACATACAAATGTTACAAACTTCCACTCAAAGTGGGAATAATAATATGATCAAATTACAACATAGAGATTCTTCAACAAGGTCAAAACACAAGTCTTATTTTCATGTCTTCTCCCAACTTTGTAGCTTCAATCTTGCATTCTTCAATCTTTCAAAAGCTTGGATCATAATACAAAGAAAAAGGGAATAGGTGACACTCTCCGCCCAACCTTTAATCTAATAAGAGGAGAATTCATCCCCTTATTGGCCCCCGAGCCCCAACCAAAGAACAATGAGGGATCTTGAGCAACATTTGATAATTTTTTACAAGAATGGCTTCCACAAAAACATACAATCCACAAAACATACAACACATTCAAATGGACATACTCAACAATATTTACAACTTATCAAAAACACATAGGCTTGACATCAAGCCAAAAGGAGCAAGGAATATGGGAACCACCTCCTTTTGCCTCCCAAGTAAAGTAGGAGTTTCACCCAAATTCTCCATGTGCACAATACAAACAACAAAACATCTTTATATCTCCCCTTGCAAGTATGCAAAAATATGTCTATGTTTTCCTTTTCACTCCCCATAGGTGAAACTCTCAATCACACTCCCTCCAAAATGCATGCCTCAAAACTCCATTTCCCTCCCCAATGGTCCCATACTTCCATCTCCCACTCCCTTCTTAAGGAAAACTACCCAACCACACAAAAACACATTCACAACACTCATACAATATTCAATAAGCACAATTTTCACATATACAAACATAAATAAGAAGATAACAAAGGTGGAGATCCTACCTCTCCATCAATATTCCAAGAGTCTTCACTCCACAAGATTTTTGACACCTTCAAGCCAAACACACTCCAAAATAAACTCCAATAAGCTCTCAATTCTAAAAGTGTAAAAGAAGGAAAATAAACAAGTAACCCCAAATCCATCAAATTCAATCAATAAATAGAAATGGGATGTGAGGATGATGAGGTGGCTCCATGTAGGATGCCACTTCATCATTCCTCCATTCCAACACACAATTCAAACACCATGCCCAAGACAATAAATGAACATGTAAGACTTATGACAAGCCCACATGACACTCTAACTTGCACACCATGCCTACCAAGGACAAATTAATTGTGGTAAGTAGGAAAGTGTAATTATTTTCACTTTTTACACTCCAAAATACATAAATAATCCTAAAATTAACTCCCCATACCATAGGTATGGTTGTTGGGTGAATTTAAGAGGCATGAGACAAGCTTAGCTTGTCACACGAGTCTCCAAAAAGCCTCCTAAGTCAAATTTTGAAGTTGGGGAAGAGTACACAACACAAAATCCAACACAAATCCAACTTACATCCACAAGATTTCAAGGACCATCTACCCTCATAATTATCCAATTGTCACATCCTTATTTTAGTTAACAAATTAAGTTGGATTAGCTAATTAAGACACATTAATAATTACTAAAAAAGTGACTACAATTTCAATAATTAAACCTCACATGTGTGGCCATGGGTTGAAATGTTTTTCCTTTTTTAAATACATAACACAAAATAAAACACACACAAAATTTTAAAAAGGAAAAACATTTCACCCCATGGCCACACAAGTGAGGTCACCCCATGGTTAACCTCCTAACTAGGCATGCAATAAAACCACATAAACATTAGACACAGCTTGTCAAATTTTGGCCATGTTGCAAAACATTTGACATCCTTCCATGGTTGGTCCCCTATACCCTTCAATGTATGTAATAAAATATCCATGCAAAATAAACATAATACCTCTCTGGCCTCACATCCGTATCAACAACATTGAGAAATAATATATACATAGAAATCAATAATCATCATCCAAAGTTAAGTAATTCTATCATCTATCAACATATCAAAAAATTGATTCTAACATCCATGAGATCATAATTCTACTAGAATCTCCCGAGAATAATGTGTCAAGATAAATCTAAATAATGCAAATCAACATATATTGAACTATCTACTAGTTTTATCTAATGTATCATAGTAAACATTTTAGTCACAACATGTCAATAGTCCAAATATTTGCATAGTCTATCATCTAATACTCAAAATATAATAATCAAAATGTCTAAGTATCAATCCATCAGTAATGTCAACATAATGAAAATAGTGTCCAAGAAGAGTAGGATCTACATCCCCTCCCCTTAGACTTGACTTCCTCTTTAAAGTCACTAAAATAGGTGAGGAAACTGGGTCCATAACAAAGTAACATCCTCCAAATTGGTTGCAGTCTCATCATACCTATCCCACTAGACTCACACTTGGTCAATCTCGTGCCCTCAAAGGCCCAGGGTCTTGTGCTCTATGATGCACATTTATTCCCTGACCACCATCCCTTGCTCCCGCACTCTGTAATGTGGTTTAATCCAATACATGAGAGGGATCTTGAATGTTTATCCCAAGAACAAAAACATGAACTACATCATACACATGAGAAAAGATAGCTAGCAAGGATAGATTATAAGTTAAGGGACCGATCTTGTCCAAGATGCCGAATGGACCCACGAATCTATGAGCTAACATATAGCCTTTTCCATAATGGATAGGGATCTTATGAGGTTTAACACAAAGAAACGCCTTTGTTCCCACCTAATAGCTACTGATCAACTCTCTCTCGATCTCGCATATTTATTTTGTCGATCATGTGCCTCCTAAAGCCCCTTCCTAATCAAAATAATGTGCTTTGCTCCATGTCCTGTAATAAAGCTAGCCCAAGATATACTCTTTCCTCCAATCTGTCCCAACTCATTGGTGTCTTGCACTCCCTGCCATAAATTTCTGAAATAGAGCCATACAAATAGAACTCTGAAAGTTATTATTATAAGAAAACTCCACTAGGTACAAATACTCCTCTCACCTCGACTGATGGTCCATGACATACATATAAAGAATGTCCTCTAAAATTTGATTCACCCACTCTGTCTGTCCATCTGTCTCTAGATGATATGTTGTACTAAATTTGATACTCATCCCAAGGGCATGCTACATGGTAGTCTAGAAATGAGAGGTGTATAAGGGATCATGATCACAAATAATCTTCCATGACTCTAAGAATATCATCTAAGTATACTTGTGCCACTTCACAAGATGTATAGATGGTCTTCACTAGAGAAAACATATCCACTTTCCTCAATCTATCCACCATGACCATGATGACATCGTGGTGGTATCTCGACATCGGTATCCCTACTATGAAATCCATGGAAATGGTGTCCCATTTCCACTCCGGTATAGCATATGGGTAGAGAAGTCCAGCTGGATGTTGATGCTCAGCCTTCACCCTCTGACAGTCTAAACAATGTGACACAAACTGAGATACATCTCTCGAATACCTCGTAATGGAAAAATAGCCTCAAGGTGGCGTGTATCTTCTTCACCCCTGGATGGGTGAATAAGGTGCACGGTGAGCCTCTACTAAAATATCCAGTCTCAAACCTCCATCCCTAGGTACATAGATCCAACCTCTGTGTCTAAGAATTCCATCTGACTCTAATGTAAATCCATCAAACTTCCCATCAAGGGCTCTCTGAGACTCAATCTCTATTCTAGTTGTAAGGTAGAACTTATCATGTGGAAGTTTTTGCAAAATCCTTCTCTCGAAGGTCTGTACCCATTGGAGTAGCCATAACCAAATGTCTTTACCTACTCAAAGCATCTACAACCACATTCTCCTTCCTTTTCACATGCTCTATCTCTATGTAATGCTCACAAAGAAAATCCATCTAACCCCATTGACAAGTGTTGAGATTAGGTTGTGTGAAGAGGTGATGTAAGCTCAAATGGTGCGTTACGATAATGAAACTCCTGTCAAGAAGGAAATGACGCCAATGCACTAAAGGATGCACTTCTCTTTGTAATCTCAAGGTCATGATTCAGATAATTGAGCTCATAATCCTTGATTTTACGAGACTCGAAGGCAACCACACGTCCCTCTTGCATCAAAACACCTCCTAATCCTGCCAAGGATGCATCTGTACACACAAAGAAATCCCTCTGAGGATCCGATCTGCAAGAATCAATAATTTTGTAAGGAATTTCTTGAGTGTATCAAGTCCTACTCACATCCATTTAACCAAAAAAACTTCCTCTCTTTCTGCTAAAGGGAAGTGATGGGGGTCATAATCTAAGAGAATTCTTGAAAAAATATCCTATAGTATCCTACCAACCCCATAAAACTACACACCTTGGTCACATTGGTTCACGTGGGCCAATCCATAATAGCTCTAATAATGGATGGATCGATGTGATACCTTCCATAGAAATGATGTGACCCAAGTACTGAACCTCTAACTGGAAAAAGGCACACTTCTCCGGGTTCCCATATAGCTGCTACTCACGAAGACACTGTAGAACCTAACAAATGTGCTCCTCGTGCTCCTCACGCATACGTGAGTATATCAGAATGTCATCAAGAAACACGAGCAGGAAAAGATCACATCATGTTATCACCAAATCATATCACCCTCTGGTTTGCACAAGTGTGTGTGCTTGAGCTCATGGTGTGACTAGATAACATGGGTACTATCTCCAAGTTGTGGGACTTTCTACTTGAGATATACCTAGCGAGAGCTGGATCTTTCTCCTAAACTACCTGCCACAATCTAATCTAATGTAGGAAAACTATATAATCCTAATCTAACTTTCTAAGGGACTAAGGAGAGAAAGTGTATGAAAACAAAGCCTACACTAAAGTAGTGATACACTAGAAAAGGAGGGTGTGAGAACAATCTTCCAATGTGTGAAAAATAGAAGCAAAGTGCATACTAGAAGGGGTGATAACAGTTCTCCACAATCTAGAAAATGCATTCACAATAATATTTCATGCACACACAATGATAATGAATCCTTGCAAGAGAATAAATAGACAAAATATATTTTCAATGAGTTTGAAAGGGAAAGAAGAATGAAAACAAAACAACAAGAGGAAGATACACCCACAAACTTGCATTTATTTCCTAATAGGTATGCATAGTTCAATCTATTACAATATAAGGACCGGATCACCATGTAAGGAATCCACTACAAGGGCCTATAGTACATTGGCTTCAAAAAAAAATTGACAAAGTTTTTCTACTCAAAAATATCTCCCTTTACAATGAGCCTAACACTCCAATTTATAGAAGAGAGAGAGAGACAAAGACGAGAGAGACAAAGAGGGAAAATGAAAATCCTGAAATCTGTCCTCCCACCACTTGTAAGATATCATAAATGGATTGAAATGATGGTATGTTTCTTACAAAATTCCCCCCATACTATCCCATAACTTGTAGCAAAGTGAGAAAAGTATGCCCATGCTTAATTAATGTCCTCTAAACCACCACATAAAACATTGTTTCGATTATGGGCACATTTTCTACAAAATGACTATCAATTTCTCATCAAATTATAGATTTCTTGATTTGTGTGCATTGGGCTCATAACCACAATTCCAACAGTACCAATTTTATGCATTTTCATTGAGAATTGCAAAATATATGGCATTCTAAGTGTAGGTAGCTATTTTGGGTTTGCAGGACATTTCTGTCATTTAACGGGAATGAGCATTTGATTGATTGGAGCTGAAGATGTTTCCTTTATTTTCATATACCTACCCTCATTAAAAATAAGAAATTTTTCTCATTACATAAATTCAAATTTCATGAAAATTGGAGCTCTGGGTCAAAAGTTATGGTTGTTTGAAGTTTAGAGGTCGGGCATCAACTTTTCCTTCATATTGCAGCTATTTCACCTTTTCGGGGAACTCATGTCCTACCCATACTTGGAAATTCAAGGCATCCTTTCTCTGCATCTCCTGATTTAGAATTTCCTATCCCAACTTTCCCACCCTTGACTAGGCCATCAGGGCCATTGACCTCTGCATTTGCCGCATCCCACTTGTGCATGGCGATTTCACCTTTTCGCATCCTCGCTTGCACCTTACATCCCAATTGTCTTGTGGACCACGTGGGACAAAAAATTCCACATTTTCTGAATCCTTCTACCTCGTGGCAATTTCATATATGTGGGTCTTGACTATCTCTTTGTCTCACAAACCGCTGGGAAAATTTTGTCCGATTTTCTTTGCTTTACAAAGGTGCGGCTATTTCAAGTATTCGGGGCCTAAATGTCTCGGTTGATTTTTTTGTAGCCAAGGAAATTTTGTTATATTTTCGCAATACATTGAATGAATCCCTTTTTTATATTTTTTCAATTTTTCCTAACTTTTTGGATTTTTTCGTTGGATAGGAAGTTAGAGAAGAGCCAAAGGGACCCCCAAAAATCCAATTTTTGTCCTTTCACCATTTCTGCCCCTCCAAATCTGGAGAATTTGTCCAGTTATAAAAATTACTATGAGGGTGAATTTTGGATAACACATCGCATTCATAAAAATCATGAATACTGCAGGGGATTTTGTCAGACCAAAAGGTACCACTATGAACTCATAATGGCCATATCTCATTCGAAAAGTTGTCTTATGGATATCTACCTCTGCAATCCTTAATTGATGGTAGCCTGACTTAAGATAAATATTAGAAAATAAAATGGTCCCCTTCATCTGATCAAATAAATCATCTATCCATAGAAGGGGGTAACGATTATTGATCGTTACTTTCTTCAACTACCTTTAGTCCACACACAAACACATAGATTCATCATTTTTCTTCACAAAGATCACTGGTGCACCCCAAGGAGATACACTAGGAAGGATTAGGCCTTTCTTATGGAGGTCCTCCAATTGTAACTTAAGATCATATAGCTCGGTGTGGTCATCCTATATGGTGTGCATGATATATGCTATGTTCCCAAAACCAAATCAATATGAAATTCTATCTCACATGGGGAGGTAGCCTTGGAAAATCACTAGGAAATACATCAAAAACTCTTACAAAATGGGGTGGTCATCAAGTGACGGTCCATGAATCTCATCCTCGATCAATCACTAACCATGATGGTGAATAATTGACTACCCTATTACAAGACACCGCTTAGCTCCATAGTAGATATGGTGCAAATAGAGATGGGTCTCCTGACTCCAACAATCACTAAATCCACTCCCAAATCATCATCACAAGATATAACCTTAATGTAACAATCAACTCTAGCTTTTACACCCAATCCATGCCCAAGGTAACTCCATAAGAACCCAAGGGAAAGATATGAATATCCAAATTTTTGGTGAAGGGTCCTAGGCCCACTACATAGTCCTTAACTAATAATTCCACGAGAGCTTGGCTCGTAAATCTATCTCAACATCCCAACTAAGGCCCTACTTAACCGCCACCAACCTGTATTGCTCTACTAAAGATGGAGAAATGAAATAATTTGATGAGCCTGAATCAAATAAGATAGGGTTAGAAATACCACTAATGTTACCTATGGTCTCAATCACCTTGCCCTAGTGCTTTGCCTAGTGGTTCTCAACCATAGTACAAATCCTTTCGCTCTTTTCCATGTCACCAACTATAGGCTCATAAACCGATGCCTAACCCTGATTAGCAAGTTTCTGAGGGAAATATCTCTAATGATGACCATGTACACCACACCCATAACAACTACTTGGTCCTCTTCACTTTGTAGATACTCCTCCAAGTGGCCCAATAGTCCATGTTGTAGAACCTAATGATCCTATCATAGATATTTTTGGGTGCTGCGGTGGATAGACTCTTATTGACTGTGCTCGGGGTGGAGCTCGAGTCCTATTAGCTCCCAGGCTAGAGGTCTCATACTACGCCCTCTTTGAACATCATGGCGCTGCGGGATTCAAAATTTTGGTTAGATTTTTTGTTATTGCTAAGGAGGAGGAAGCCTAAAGGAATACTATGTTGAAGTGTGTCTATCAAGAGGAGAAGGAGCTTATCCCCTTGACCTACTATCCTGTGTAGTTCTCACTTCTCTTTGACATCGATCTTGCTAGGATTTTTCTTACTTTGGATTAGAGACCTGGACTTTGTTATCATATTTGATCATTAGACATTGGTAGATGGACATTATTATATTTGATTAGTATTTTGATAGACTGTATGGATGTTTTAGACTTTTGACATGATGTGACTTATGTGATGGATTACATGAATGGATTGACATTTCAAGTATTGATGATCTAGAGTTACCACTTCATAAGATATATGTGAACACGTTGGATTTTGATACATATATTTTTTTAGACGTCCTAGCTAGTCTTGTGATCTCTTTTGTTGATGAAATGAAAGAATTGAAATATCTCAAAATTGTAAACAATTGGTGAAACTGCTTGATTTAGTGATGATTTAGTAGTGTTATTTGATGATGTAAATCAATATGTATATGTGCATTTTATTGTTTTGATGTCATTGCTATGGAAACAAGGCCATAAAGGTATTATTTTGATTTTTATAGGAAATTGTAACACAAAAAACAAAAAGGAGATAGGAGACCAACATTGATAACTTGTGTAATTGTATGATGTTTATTGTTTTTAGATTGTTAGGAGGTCCCCATTGGGGGTGGCCTCAAATGTGACCTTGGGTAAATATGTTTTATTTATTTTTAACTATTTGTATTATTTTAGTATTGTGAGTCACCTTTATTAGTGTTAGTTAAAATGATCCATTTAAGTTAATTAAACTTGATTAATTAGTGTAAGTTAAGACATGAGAAAAGGGGAGTAACTAATTTCAGTAGGTGGTTCTTGTGTTGTATTAGATTTGAATGGATTTAATTACTTTGGAGTGTTTTATACTCGACCTTACATGTAAATTTCATATTCTAACTTTGAATCCAATTTTGAAGGCTTATGGGACAAGTTAAGCTTGTCCCACACCTCTTAAAGTCACCCACCCACTATGCCTATGATGTGAGGGGATTATTTTAGGCCTTTCATGTGTTTTAATGGAGAAAATGAGAAATTAATTACACTTTTCTTACAAGAATCTTTAATTATGTCCTTTAGGGGTGTCGGTTTGAGTAAATGAGTGTGTAAGATGGTTTTCACTCCCTCAACCACCAATTTATTATGCTTTGGAGATTGGGTTTGACCATGTGATGTAGAGAGGAGGAGGAATGATGTGGCATCCTACATGGAGCCACATTACCTCTCTCTCCACTCTTTTTATTTATTCAAGTTTGTTTGATGATTTGGGGGTTACTTATTTTCATTTGGACCCTTAGATTTTTTGGAGGAGCTTGATTTTGGAGTGTTTGTTTGGAGATTGAAGTGGGTTGTACTTGTTTTGGCCCTGGAAAGGCTTGAAGTTTGTTCTTGTGGATTGGATTCTCTTGCAATGGAAAGGTAGGGACTTCACCCATGTATTTATTTTTCTATTTTGTTGTGTAAATGTTTGCGAATGGATGATTGTTGCATGTTTGTGATTTTAGGAAATAGAATGGCATTTAGGCTATGTAGGAAAAATGGAAATGGGGATATTTTTAGGGAGCCCTAAGAGTATTTTTGAAAAATTTGCACTTGTGCAAAAATGGGCAACTCGAAACTTCATTACAATGGATGATATTGATGAAGTGGACCTAACTAGGGGAATGCATTATAGTTTTATTATGTTTTCAGTTGCAGCAATTGATTAACTACATGTAATCTACAACTATGTGTGTTGTTACAAAATGTAACACCTCACATAGACTTTCATTCCATGTTTGTCTTTAGCAAGGAAACACAAAATCCCTGAAGGACTAATGCATTTCCTTGATGAAGGTGAGAATCACATTTTAGGTGAAATGCTAAATTTGGGAACAACAAATAGAGTTGTAGTTTACAAGAAAGAGAGTTCATTATTAAAGTTACATGTATTTCAAAACTCATTATTTCTGCATGTAAATACATTTAATTATGTGTTTGAGTTGTTTATTTTGTTATACAATCAATATACATGTCATAAAGCTAAAATCAGAAAGAAGTATACAACTCAAGTACATAAATTAAATGTTATTTATTCATGAAGAAGTACAATATTTCCCACACAAGTTGTGGGATGTAACTCATAACTACTGAAGAAATAAGTACATATGCATGAAGTTAAAAGTAAAAGAGTATAGAAGAAACCCATCATTGCCTTGGGTTCTCTTCTAGTCTTCTTCACTTCAGCTCCAACTCCATCTTTTATCCATCTCTCCTAGTAGTCACAATGTACCGAAAAATGAAAAAGAAGGCATCAATATTGAGCTCAGGGTTTGATTTGTACCCTTGTACTATCTAACTACATGCAAATGGATTTCTAAAAAGTAGAAGCATAAGGTACATCATATACAGATACACAATTGATAAGAGCAATATTCTACATCAACACATATGATTCCCAGAATCATTTCAGAAAAGAAAGAGAAAAGAAAAACTATGGAACATAAGAGAGGCCAAAAAGCCTAAATATTTTCTAACTATTTTCTTAAGTGTGTAGGTACAAGTAGCAGATGAAAAAAGAAGAAATATTTTTCATAAATGATTACTTGTACATAAAGGAAATACTTTACAAGAAATCTACATGATACAAGTTATGAGTTATTTTAAGAAAAGGAAAATGCAAGCATAAACTATCAGTTTTCATCAAATTACAACTAGGTATAAAGTACAAAATGAATATCAAAACTTATAGTTACTACTCAAATAAGACATGATCTATGGGATTTAAGGCATTGGAACACTGAATCATAAGTAAAGAAGTAGAGTACATGTACAGATTACTTTAAGCACTTGGAGTTTTAAGGAAAAATGGAAAGTTCATTCATGCCTTACACAATGATCTAGTGTACAAGAATATAGGTATTGAAGGTTGTTACCAATCAATTCAATGAAAATAGATCATGATTTCTAAAACTAGAAGTAGAAGAAAATAAGCTTCTAATAAAGATCAATATATAATTGCAAATACTTATTTAGGTCATAAGATATTTACAAAGTGCAAAGAATAGCAAGATAGCTAACTAGAGTTTTCAAGTGGTGAAGATGCAATTTTCTAGATTCAAGATACTTTCGAAGAGGGATAAGCTTCAGTTTTAAACTCAAGGAAATCACCCATATTCATGATGTTACAGACTTAGGAAAGGCCTAAAAATTCAACCACTTTCCAAGAACTCACAATATCTAAATGTAATTTTCCAAAGAATTGAGGGAATCTATATGCCACAACACACAATAGTAAAATTACAAACTTAGGATGAAACATAATCGAATGCATATAAGACTATATGATTTACCCTTTGGCATGAAAGTGGTAGTAGAGTTCCATATTTTTTACAGTACGTGTTATCTCAATTTTCCCCCAAAAAATTGATCAAACACGACCCTGCATAGAAAATCTAAGGGTCGGCTCTATCATGCAAGCCACATTTCAAATCCGACAATCGATCCCAAATCCAAGGAGTAGGTTTGGAAAATGTGTCGAACGATGTTAAGAGAGATCAGAGCTCGACAGTAGAAGATTGAATCAAGGGGCTCAAAGTTTCAGACTTTGCATATGATTCAACTCAAGGCCAGAACCACCCAAGTATAAATAGACTCGCAGAAGGCACCATGTGTCAGCTCGGTGCAATTCCAAAAGACACATCCAAAGAGAAGCTCCCAAATGAGCGTGGGCTAGCCACATAGTCCAAGTTAAAAAGTGGGACAGAGCAGGCCCAAATCAGCAATTGAAAATTCATAGGCTAACACAATCTACCACATGTCCAAACAAGGCACCTTTGAGGGTGAAGAAAAAAGTAGAGACTCAAACTAGTGTCGACCCTCCACGTGTCAGAGCCCAAAAACGTTGCATCGGTCATTGAAAATTCTTTGAGCTAGTGGAAGGTGCCACGTGTTGACTTAACACTACTTCAAAGGTAAAATCCTGAGCGGGTTTCCAAATGAGCGTGAGGCTTCCACATGTCTAAGGTCCAACAGAGTCAAAAAGGGTTTGAGAAAGGCATCAGCTCGAATCAAATAATTATAGAGAGCTAGCGGATGGTTCCGTGTTGTATCAAGCACAAATTCAAAGGTGTGACCCAAAGTGGACACTCAAATGAGTGCGGGCCTTCCACACGTCCCAGGTTCAAAAGGGGACAAAGTCGAGGGTTGAATAGTCAAAATGGGGTAGAGCCAATGAAAGGAGCCAAGTGTCAGCACGATGCTACTTCAAAATTAAAATTCGGAGTGGGCTCCCAAATGTGCGCTAAGCCTCCACGTGTCCCGGGTCAGACTATATGGCCCCACCAAGCAAAAGGGACTTAACCAAATATAAAGTAAGGAACAGGCTAGCGGAAGGAGCCACGTGTCTCAATGGTGCACTTTCAAGAGGTAAATCAAAAGGTGGTCCCCAAACATGTGCCAACCCACCACTTCTCCCAAAGCCCAAAAAGGTAGGGTCGGCCGTTGAAAAGTCCAAAAGTAAGTGGATAACTCCACATGTATCATCTGCACAACTTCAAAAGAAAACCCTGGGACAATTTCCAAACAAACGTGAAGCCTCCACATGTCTCGGGTCGGGCACAGTGTCTCCGCCAACAGGAGGGAATCAAGCAAAATACAAAGGAAACCATGGAGCCTGTGGTATCCGCCACGTGTCAATCCAGCGTGATTTCAAGAGTAAAAGGTAGGGGCCAAATCTTCAAGGTGCATGAGGCTGCCACATGGACCCAATACAGACAAACTCTTTTAAATATTGTTCACCCATGACCCTAGTCTTCGGATGGCCATATATTTTGACTCGAAGCTCGGATTTGGGTGGGAGAAGTATTCTTGGAAATATGTCGATCTCGTCTACACCATGGGAGCCTGAAACTTTAATTTTGACAAGGTTAGGTGGGTGAAAATGGGAAAACATCTTTCAAGACATTAATACAGAATATGATTGCTTCAACTACCAGATCATATTTGATTTGATTCACCGCTCTTCCTTTTTCAACACGCCAAACATACATAGAGAGGTAGAATTGATGATTGTAGGCGATTTGTAGGGGTATTGATGGTTGGGGGTTGAGCTTTAAGAGTAAAGCCGAGTTTCTCTTCTCTCCCTTTGATTTTCATCATCTATATATTATAAACACTTCTCATTCGAGAAAGGAGAGGACATTCGGGATGTGGGGAAACTATGTCAAGTTTTTTCTTAGCTCCATTTGATCCGTAAGCCTTATCTTGTGCCGGCGAGCGTATTTGTGCCTCTGAGCACCCATGTAATAGTCTGTGTGCCTTATAGATCAATAAAATATTGTTTTGTGGCATCTTTCAACTCTTTACATTGTTTTGTTGTTTCTATGTGCCTCTCTATCTCATGTTTTCTCCCTGTGTATGTATTTCATGTTTGTAAGAACAGGATGTTGTGCTTCATGGATTTTCAATGGCAGATTTGGATGCCCCCCGTGTCACTCTGCCTAACCTCCTCGGTCCCCTTTTCCCTGTTTCATTCTCCCTCAACAAAGTATCTCGTCACTTCCTTCTCGGTGTATCACATTGCTTAGTGTAGGCTCTTTCACCCTCTCTCTCTCTCTCCTGTCTCCTTAGAATGGTTAGATTAGGATAGATTAAATTATTCCTACACTAGAGTAGCTTGTGGCAGGTAGATAAGGAAGCAAGAACCGGCTTTCTCCGAGAGAGGTCCATCTCAGGTTTTGTAAGTCCCACAACTTGAGAGATGGTCCCATGTTATGCAATCACATTGAATGCCCCAATTCACATTCGGGCCATTCAGGAAGTGCTTTGTGATTTTTCACTAATGATTAGAGACATTCTGGGATGTGGGGAAACTCTTTCAAGTTGTTTCCCAACTCCATTTGAGTTGTAAGCCTTCTCTTATGCCTGTCGAGCGTATTTGTGCCTCTGAGCACCCATGTAATAGTCTGTGCACCTTATATAGCAATAAAATCTTGTTTTGTGGCATATTTCAACCTTTGACATTGTTTTGTTGTTTCTCTGTGCCTCTTTATCTCATGTTTTCTACTGTGTATGTATTTCACGTTTGCAGTGCAAGACATTTCGTTTCATGGAGTTTCGACGATGGATTTTGATCGGGTTCTATGTCACTTCGTCTAACCTCCCTCGGTCCCATTTTCCCCATTTCATTCTCCCTCAAACAGGATATCTCACCACTTACTTTTCTGGTGTATCATCACTTAGTGTAGGGTCTTTCACCCCTCTCTCTCTCTCTCTCTCTCTCTCTCTCTCTCTCTCTCTCTCTCTCCTTAGAATGGTTAGATTAGGATAGATTAGATTATGCTTGCATTGGAGTAGCTTTATGGCGGGTAGATTAGGAATCAATAACCAACTTTCTACAAAGGTCCATCTCGGGTTTTGTAAGTCCCACAACTTGAGAGATGTTCCCATGTTGTACAATCACACCAAATTCCCTAACTCACACTCAAAGGCCATTCGGGGTGCTACGATTTTGCACTAATGATTTTCACATGCCCGATGGGACACTAAGGTTAGATTTTTCTCATCTTTCCAAGGTGTCTCATTATCAACAACAAATCTTAAGCCACCGTGTGACCACACTAACAGTTTTGGCATGCCTGGTGGGACAGGTCTGAAGCACCTTACCACTTCATCTTAGCAGGTTGGTGTGTTCTTGTTAGGATTTAGCCTTTTGAGGCACATGCAAAGCACATCTGGTAACTCCATCTGGTCAACAACCCCATCTCTAAAGTTGCAGACCTTTTCCATCCATTTCCACCCATCTTCATTCATCTTTCTTTCCACATCTTTCATTTTCTTCCATTTCATGAAGTTGTGCAATCATGACTTCATTCCCCTCATGGAATTCACACCTACAACAATGTAGTCCACCTCCAATGTATATCACAACTCCTCCTAGATCAGCATTATGACCAGATCCAGACCATTATGCCTACCCATATGAGTAGGGTCAAAACCAGTTTGGCTATGGAGCTTATCAAGAACAAGGGGACGCATACAATGGTTACAACTACATGGAGAATGTTGGTTTTTGGAGAAGATCCAAAGGATGGAGGCTAGCATGGTGCACTCAGGGCTACAAAGCAAAAATGAAGGCATTCATGATTGGTTTCAGGGCACCTTATTTATGGGGAGTCCCTTTTCCAAGACATTACAACCCTCGAGAGAAGCTTGACTTCATGGTTGAAGTGTTGCCTCAACTTACACATTAGATTGAGGATATCGAGGCATATGATCAAAGTGTGAGATAGACTTGTCAATGGGTAAGTCAGTCACCATATCCTTATCCTTCATTTTCTCTTTCTCAAACCCTATCATTTCAGCATGGTCAGGAGTCAAGCTTCCCATCTTATGCCCGAAGGGTTGATTTATCTTCTCCATCCCCTGATCTTCCATCCCACCTCAGTTCCTCTACCCTTTTCCCTCCCAAGAAGTCATTCCCTCCAAACAAACAAGAAGTTCCACTTCCCTCTCCACCACAAACAATAGCAAAACTAGTTGAACCCCAACCTGCCACTCCTCTTGCTTTCCCAAGTCCATGTTGGGAAGATACTCAAGAATCCAGTCAAGGAGAAGAGCAAGAAGAGGAACCCAACAGAGAAGAAATGATAGAAGATCGAAGCATTGGGCTGCCAGATTTAGGTTTACAAAGATCCCCTTGATGGTTAAGCCAACAAAGGAGGTCAAGGTTGAAGAGCCAGTGGTGGCTGAGGCTGAGTTTGAACAAGAACAAGAATGAGAAGGAGAAGATAAGCAATTTGTTTTCTCTAAATGTAGTGTCCATAATGACACTTTGTATGAAGAGGATGTTGATCTAATCCAAGTTGCACAATCAGTCAAGA
The DNA here is from genome assembly GCA_018340775.1 of Taxus wallichiana var. yunnanensis. NCBI lineage: Eukaryota > Viridiplantae > Streptophyta > Pinopsida > Cupressales > Taxaceae > Taxus > Taxus wallichiana. The sequence continues at coordinate 264,600,199 of CM031240.1, forward strand.
AGGAAGAAGAACAATCAGCTCCAAGTCCAGTTAAAGAGGAGCATATGGAGGTGACCAAGACAGATTCAGAGGCACTAAATCATGAGCCAATTATACAATATATTACATACCCCTCTCCCATTCAACCTCTCCAAAAGTCTGATTTTTTGGAAGAGCCTGAACTCACTAGCTTCATGTTTGAAGATGAAGCTTCATATGGTGAAAATAACAAATATTTTAAGATCACCATGCAAGAGGGAGAGACCTTGCTATAAAGAAGATAGTAAAGAGTTTGATTTCCTATCAAACTCAAAAGAATGTTTTGATAAGAAGGATCCAGTTGAAATTGTAATCTTTTCTCCCCATCATTCATTCTTCAACCACAAGAACCTGCTACCATGGAAGAGAACATGCAAGCACAACCTGCAGTTTGTAACATGCCTCTTGAATCAAAGTTGGAAGATTTTGATCTTCCAAAAGTCACACCTACTGCAAAGGAAGGGAAAGAGTATGAGGCTATCATCCCTCTCACACCATCCATCCAAGAGGGTCCAGGAAGACTCCATTCTTGGAGTTGAAATTCAAAGAAAGGGGCACATCCAAAGGATCATACTGTGCCCAATCAGGTACATGGCTTCATTAGAACCGAGAGAGTTGTCACCAATCACACTCATTTCAGAGTGTGAGGTTAAGCTACAAAGTATGAAAGGTTAGCAACATTTCCTCCTAGACCCAAGCACGAGAGAAACTCCAGGAGGTATACATTTTGTTTGTTGATACTTTGAGGAGGGTGAGACACCATCTACAAGGTGGTTTTTACTCTCGTTTGACTATGTCTAGTGCAAATCAACTACATGGTCCCAATTTTTGAGAAAGGGAATTTATTTCTCCCTTCCTATGGTAGGATTTTTTAAGCTTTTCTTTGTTAGGGTTAGTATAGGAGTAGGAGTAGATTTTGTTTTCAGCGAAGAAGTGCTTATGCACACTCTACATGTCTCATTTGAGGCATGTATGATTTTTGTCTTTGTACATAAGTTTTGTTCATATTACTCTGGAGGTGCAGAGGCCAAGCCCTTGATTAATGACAGAGAGACTCATAGTTTCTCGTAATGTGATTTCTAGTTTTAAATAAAACACAAATACAAAGCAACTAAAATCAGATTTGAGACAGTCCTTTCTTAGGAACAGGTAAAGCCCTAGCGGGTCGAGTTTGGGGTTAGCATGATACAGGTTATCGGGGAGAAGTTTCAAATAAAAAGGATCAGTATCAGGATATCATTCTTGAATCCATGCCCAATGGATGCTTTAAGGCTACTTGGTCTCTTCATCTAGTAGGAAGATGTCCCGTGAGTCACCAAATTGTTATCTCAATTTTTCCCCCAGCAAAATTGATCAAACACGACTCTTCAAAAAAAAACCTAAGGGTCGGCTCTATCATGCGAGCCGCATTTCAAATCTGACAATTGATCTCGAATATGAGGAGCAGGCAGACTCGAAATGGAGGAGCAGGGTCATAAAATGGGGCAGAAGGACGTTAAGAGAGATCAGAACTCAACAGTAGAATATTGAATCAAGGGGCTCGAAGATTCAGACTTCGCATACAATTCAAATCAAGGCCGAAAATGTCCAAGTATAAATGGACTCATGGAAGCCACCATGTGTCAGCTCGGTGTGATTCCAAAAGACACATCAAAGAATAACTCCCAAATGAGCGTGGGATCACCACATATTCCAAGTTAAAAAGTGGGATAGAGCGGGCCCAAATCGGCAATTAAAAAGTCACAGGCTAGCGGAAGCCGCCACATGTCCAAACAAAGACACACCTTCAAGGGGCGAAGCAAAAGGCAGAGACTCAAACTAGCACCAGCCCTCCACACGTCCAGAGCCCTAAAATGTTACACCAGCTGTTAAAAAGTCTTTGAGCCAACGGAAGGTGCAACATGTGGACTCGATGCTACTTCAAAGGTAAAATCTTGAGCGGGTTTCCAAATGAGCACGAGGCTTCCATGTGTCTAGGGTCCAACAGAGTCAAAAAGGGTCCAAGAAAGGCATCGGCTTGAATCGACTAAGTATAGAGAGCCAGTGGACGGTGCCATGTGTTGCATCAACGTAAATTCAAAGGCATGACCCAAAGTAGAGACTCAGACGAGCGTGGGCCTTCCACGTGTCCTAGGTTCAAAAGGGGATAGATTCAGGGGTTGAATAGTCAAAATGGGGTAGAGCCAACGAAAGGAGCCAAGTGTCAGCATGATGCTACTTCAAAAGTAAAATTCGGAGTGGGTTCCCAAATGCACACTGAGCCTCCACGTGTCCCGAGTCATACTATATGGTCCCACCAAGCAAAAGGGACTTAGCCAAATACAAAGTAAGGAACAGGCTAGCGGAAGGAGCCACGTGTCTCGAAGGTGCACTTTCAAGAGGTGAATCTAGAGGTGGTCCCCAAACATGTGCCAACCCGCCACGTGTCCCGAGCTCGAAAAGGTAGCGTTGGCCGTTGAAAATTCAAAAGCAAGCAGAGAACTCCACATGTCTCGTCAAGTGCAACTTCAAAAGCAAAACTTGGGGGTAGTTTCCAAACAAGTGCAAAGCCTCCACATGTCTCGGGTCGAAGCAGTGTCTCCGCCAACAGGGGAGGGACTTAGGAAAATACAAAGGAAACCGTGGAGCCGTGGAAGCCACCACGTGTCAATTCGATGCAATTTCAAGAGTGAAAGGCGGGGCCAAATCTTCAAGGTGCACCAACTCACACTCGGGCAATTTTGGGGTGTTGTGATTTTTCACTAACATTATGTAGAATGAAAATACTGATTTTCAAGGACAACAAACAAGCTGTTTTACAAAATATATCTTCAAAAGGTATGCATACAGAATACATACAGAGTCATTAATACTTTCAACTTGTGTTAATGAATTCTTGGAATACAAACTTATAACTCCAACAAATAGAAAGTACAATTCAAGAGATCCTTGGAATTGAATCCTTACCATCAATGATAAAGATCATCATAGTCCAACAATTTTCAGGAACCATGTCATTTCTAGACTGCTATATATCATTTTTGGATAAGACACACAAATATGAGCTCAAGATGGAAAGAGTTCCAGATTTCAGAATGAAAATGAGATTATAATAAAAGCACATTATTTCTCAAATTCCACTTTCAGAGATGCACACCTTTACAAAGTAGTAAAGAAAAATGCTATAGCAGTGCTATAGTACTAATGGGGTATAATTATGACAAGTAAGATTGAGTGAACCTTCTGAATATGACTTAATGATAAATCTATCAAAGGACAACATGATACAAATTTAAGAGATGTGTTGCGAGAATAAAATAGAGGACAAATATTTTCTTTATCATGAGTACCAGAACATGAATGAAAAGTATTATTCTAACATAAAAAGAAATATAGTGACTATTTCAGAAAATTACATGATAAAGGTATGATTCATAAAGAAATGATCATACCCTTATCGGGACCGAGTTACCACATAATTGTAAATGGAGTAGTTGAAATTTATAGTTCATGTTATCAATAAGGAACAGTTTTAGTTTTGAGTACAGAATCCAAGTAATTCAACACAATTTGAATTAAGAGATTGAAACTCACACAGTAGAATTTTGCTATCAAAAGTAACAGGTGTTACCTTCACATATGGTATGAAAGAGAAAGTAAATCACAAGCTGCAACCATTTAATAAATATCAAATTCATCTTACACTACAGAAGAGGACATTTCTCATGTCAAGTAAGTTACCGAGTGTACAAGCAGATCAACTATCAGTTTTTATGATGTACACATGCAATGAGATATAAAGTTGTAGTGGTTTTCACATGCTGAAAGTATTATCATACAGAGCTCTCAGAATGGTGCCTAGAAGATCTACAACTAGTAAAAGCTTGAGATTACAAACTCAGAAAGTTAGGTCTCATTTTGATAAAAGACTATTAAAATTTGCAAAGGGCTCTGAAAATATGGAAAATTTACTTTTTTTAAGTTTTATAAATAAAAAATCAGGGAGTTACAACAAAGGAACAATATTTTACGAGCACCCAAAAATTATTTTGGGGTTGAAAAGCTGAATAAATAGAGAATAAAAATAGAATACGGAAGCTCACAAATACTCAAACGATATTTTATTCATTTTCAAAGTAAAGGAAGAAAGAAAATGAGCCGATACAGGGAATACAAAGAACAGTAAAGAGTTACCAACAAAGTGGAAAATGAAACCAAAATATCAACTCATATGCTTATGGCCGAGCATTAGTCAAATGCAAGGAAGGAACAGTTTGAGCTCAAAGTATAATTTCAAATGGAGCTCAGGAGCAGGTTTTACAAGTCTATCCGTCAAGAGATATCACCAAGACAAAGTAAAAGGACAAGTTCAAAGCCAAAGTGAAGATACCCAACAATTCATTTCTCTTCATCGAAATAGAATACGGTCAAACAACAAAGCATGGTTTAAAATCTCATTATTACAAATGCATAAAAACAAAGGTTCGAATATTTCTCTTTTAAATAAAAGGTAGAATACCCATATTTGGGTCATCAAAATGAAGTATCTTTAAGCTACAATTTGATATATGCAACCACTGAGGCTAGAAAAATCATTTGTTTCCCCATAAGCAAAGAAAGTATTCTCAAAACAAATGCGAGAGAGATTCGAGGATAAAACAAAGCTTACCAAGTTCGGTGAGCTAGAAAATACTTGAAGTGCAGGATGAATAATGAACACCCAGAACTAGATTCAGACTTGCAAGTACCACAAAATCAAAACATAATGCAAAAAAAATTGAAAAATTTTAGAAATGGGGAGGTCAAAATGACTTAATATATAGAGATAAAAGCTCAAGTATAAAATAGGTTATAGATTTAACGAAGTGATAGCTCACCCTTACCAAGAATGATGGTCATTTCGCTTCAAATATACGCCACATAAAATGAAGAAATGAAAGAAAGATCAAGATACATTACTCAAGAAATGCACCCCCACCTTTTCTAAAAAAGTGACACAGAGATCAAAATATCCAAGGTCGAAAGCAATCAGAATCACGAATTAACCAGGAAACAAAGCTTCATGTTCAGATGGTCCTCATCAAGAACAAATACTATTAAACAAAAAGCTTGGAAGTGCCCCAAAAATGACATCCATGAAACTCTCATACAGAGTTTTGTAACGAGCTAATATACCTCACGGTGCAATGCAGAGACCAAAAAATGTAGAGAGCTTTGAGATGCATCAATGGCAACTGATGAAAATTTTCCATGGATTCACCCGAGAAAGCGAAATGCAAATGAAATGATTGAGTTCAGATTACAAGATAACCCTGCTTACCAGCCAACCCACAATGCAATCTAACTCAACCACAATTAAAGATCAATGGTCCCAAATCAAAGCATATAGATAAAATGGCCACTAACAAATGCCAATTAAGTGCAACTACAACTACCCATCGCGATTCAGAACATTAATGATCAAGATTGATTGGTACAAGATCCAATGGATGAAGATCCATCACTCTACTCAATGCAAACTCCATGTTTACTACGATCAAAAAAGGGGACAAAACTAACACTTTGAAGACTAAAAGGTACCAAATCGAGCGAACCACGACCCAAAGATCAAGGATCAAAAACATTAACCATCACATAATCAAACTCAACCATGGTTTGAAAGTAATGCACATGGCAGAGCCTAAAAAACCCTAGCTCAAATCATGGTTAAATCCCATCACCGACAAAACATAAAGGATTTATTTGTCGTGGAGAGGGGACTTCATTATTAATCAAATGATTATCTACTTTGACCCTAGTTTCAAATCATGGTGATCGACTAATGTTTAAAAGGGTGATCAAATCATTTAAACAAATCTTGATCTTGACCTTATTTAAAGTTTGGTTTACATGACCATGTGATCAAAAGTGGTTTCATAACCAAACCTTATATTACATCAACCTTAGAAAAAGTCTCAAACAATGATACATATGCCATGATTAGTACCAAAATAGACAAATGATGGTGAATAAAGTAAGGTTAAGAAATTGATTACCTTAAACCTTTCAAATACCTTAATCTTGTCAAAAATCTCATACCAAGGAAGATATGGAGTAAAAGGAGAATATTATTTTTGCATAAAGGTGGTCCCCACAGTGGGAAAATTGGAGGTTGAATAATTTTTACTTGTAGAGAAGTATTTTACATGTCATTCACTAGAAGACAAGTAGTGTCAACATCAGAACCAAAAGTGGTCCCCATAGTAGATGAAATACATGGGTGAATATTTGGAAAAGTATTGCAAATAAAAGATTATTTTTTTCTCACACAGGAAATTAAATTTTTGCATGTGCATTAAGGGGCAGAATTAAAAAAATCCTAGAATATCAATTGCAAGTGGATCAAATTATAAGTGTCACATCAAGCACTAGAAGACAAAGATTGCATGCACATTGGAGAAGACTTACACAACAAGAAAGGGATATTATTAGCCAAATTATTCATCTTACTTTATTAAAAATAGATCATTCAATTACAATTTGACTGAAATGTATTTTTTGCAACTCAGGCTATTAATTCCTTATTGTAATTAGCATGTCTATTTTTATTCCTTTATTTATTCATGATAAAGGGGTAAAATTAGCATGCATGGGTGAGTACAAATTTTAGCCTATTTTTAGGATGGGATGGGTGAATAATCTTTCCATATATATCGTGTACAATTCTGTAAAGCAAAAGGAGGAATTTTTGGATATAGGAGTCTTTGAAGCAATTTTTTTAGTTTTTCCTCTTGAATGAGAATAGATTTCTGCCTTTCCAATTATTTGCAGTGGTTTGTATATCTCATTAATTCTTTTTAATATCAAATTTCCTTGATTAATCATCTTACCTTGCTGAAAATTTAGTAATTTCTGCATAATATTAGTGTGCATGTTTATCTTATTATGTTGTTGTGACTCATTCCTCAATACACAAAGTGTTTTGCCTTAATATTTTGCTTAAAACTATTGGTTTTTGCATCCAAAATTCATTCTCAAATTAATTGTGCATGTACTCATTCAAATCCCTCAAAACGTTTGGTGTATCACCCCATTTTCAATTCATTTACAGTCATCTTTTTACCCTCAAAACCCCTAAAAATTAGTTTAGGATACATCAAAATGAACCGACCTTGATACCAAAGACTCACCTCAACAATAGGTATACCCATAGACCTGAGGTGTTTCCATTGTATCTACGAAAGTGAGAGATCCAGAGAAAGCTTAGAACACCTGCACTCATCTCTCAAAAGGGTGTAGTTTATTTCAAGATATAAAAATATTATTCGGTATTCATGGGGATTTGGGTTAGGGTGTCCCACCTTGTTGATAAGTGAAATTTGTGCTTATCTTTTTTATTTTATTTAGGGAGGCATAAGAGTTGAGGGAAGCATAAGATTTTTTTACTTGGAGGGAGGCATAAGATTCTTGTGGGTATGTGATTGAGTTTCTTGGAGGATTTAAGGTGGTCCCCCAAACCCTTTGGAGGTATAAGTAGATCCCCATGTTCCTTTCTCTTTCTTGGTTTCAGAATGGAGTCTTTGTACTTGAGAACTTGTATGTTCGTCATGACTTTGATATTGTGTTTATTGTGTTGAATGTGTTGGTTTGAATATTACTTGTGGGAGTCTTGTAAGGTTGTCTTGGTTGTCTTATACCCCACATTGCTTTATTGTTGGGGCTCGGGGTTAATGAGGAAGAAGGCTTCTCTTCCTTATTGGATTATTGGTTATGTGGAGAGTGTTTCCTATTCCCCTATTTTGTTGATGATCTTGGATTTTGATGAAGATGGTGAAGATTTGGTCATAGTTGCACTTTGAAGAAAATGAAGAAAGATCCTAACTTTGTAAAATTATGGTCATGTTGTTTCAACTTAAAATGAAAGGCTTGTAAACTTGAATTTTAAAAGAAAAACTCTTGGATATTCTATTTATCATATTTGTGACATTATCCTTTGTTGTAAAATGAAAGTGGTGAGCTTGAATTTTTTTCTTTTGCATTTGTTGAAAAGAGGGACTATTATATTGTAAGAATGAACCAAGTTCTTGAGAAAAGATTCCATTATTATATGGTCATAGTTGTAAGTGATTCATCGTTTTACTTATTGAAATAAATATCATTTATCCTATGGTGGAAGAAAGAAAATACCCTCTTATTTTATTGTAAAAGTTAGCACTTGAAATGTTGAAAATCTTAGTTAACTATTATACAAAATTAAAAACACAATATGTATATAATGGGAAATTGGCATTAGTGTTTTAAGAAATGAATATATCCTCTTCTAATATTGTATTGGGTCAAATAAGAAATTTTAATAGTTCTTAATTCTGCCGACATGTGTATAAATTGAAATTTTTGGTTTCTTTGCCTTGTATTTCACTATCCCATTTAACCCAATTTAATTACAAAATTAAGCTAAACAAAAAAATATAGACATGAAATTATAGTTATATTTAAATATATAAATTTATTTTATAAATTTATATATATTAAATAAAATATAGTAATATATTTATTGAAGTTAGATAAAAGAAATTGCATTAAAGAATATTAATATTAATATTAAACTATATATATATATATATATATATATATATATATATATATATATATATTATTAATAAATAAATTTGAAAAAAACATATTTTAAAAAAGTATATAAAGCTGAATGGGTTAATGTGGATTTTTTTAAATAAAGTAAAAACTTTATTTTAAAAAGTTTCGATTATTAACGTATATACGGGAATCGGGAGGGGGCGAGGGGGGCACTTGCCACCCCCTCCCCGCCGCCGCCGCTGCCCCTCCCAAATATTTTTAAAACATGGTAATGATTTTAATATACAATATATATAAACACACACACACACACACACACACACACACACATATACATATACATAGGAAAATAATATATGTGTATACATATATAAATGTGTGTGTGTGTGTGTGTGTGTGTGTGTGTGCATCCAAATAACCAATGTATATATCTCTATTTTAAACCATATTTTAAAAGGGGGTTAAAATGTCGATACCCAAATAGGGCTAATATAAATGAAGTATATAATAGAAATATATATATATATATATATATATATATATATATATATAATACACACACACACACACACACCCAAATAACCAATGTATATATCTCTATTTTAAACCATATTTTAAAAGGGGGTAAAAGGACGATACCCAAATAGGGCAAATATAAATGAAGTATACAATAGCAAATAAAAATATAAACAAACCCTAGAAGAGGGTTACAAATAGAATAAACAATAAAAAGAGTATCCATCCTTGAGCTTGAATATCCTTCATGGCCTCCCTTCTTCTTCTCCTCCCAAACCTAATGAAAATGAGAAAATAAGCCAAAAGAAATGAATAAGAGTTTTTCATAAGGATGTTTAGGGTTAGTTGAATACCTAGATCTAAGGGCTCTAAATGAACTCATCTAATGGTTGTGATTCAACCCTACAAAAGTTAGGTGAAGATTTTGGTGGGAATTTGATTTTAAATAAAATGTATGTGTAACTTGTGAATGGGGCCACTAAAGGGGTGTTAGGGGAAGTTTAAAATGTGACCTTTATTGTTTTAATTTAGTGACTTTTTACAAAGGCCTTAATTTTGAATTTAATTAAATTAAATTTACATAATGATAACTAGACAATGTTTATTATAGGAGTTAAAATATATTTGAACTAAATTATTTGGTTAGGGTAAATGAGACCTTGACCTTAGGATGTTAAGTCAATAAATGACTTTGGAAATATAATACTAAATTAAATAAATGTTGTAATAAGGGTATTTTAGCCAATGGCTTGTAAGGGTTAATTAATAAAATTTAACGGGAACCCTGGAAGGGGATTTAAGCCCAAAATGTTGAATTAAAATAATAATAATTAATTGCTATTTAAAATGAAATAATTACTAACCAATAAATAATTAAATCTAGTTGAATGTTATCCAGTTGCAACCCATTTAAAAAAAAAATTATTCCGTAATTTTTTCCTTGCTAATCATTGGGTTTATCTTGGGATTTGTGCAGGAAACAAGTGGGCATGAAACTTGGTATCAAAGCGTGGGTTCAATGCTTGGACCTTGGGAAGTCTTGGGAACATGTAAACCTATTAGCCAAACTAAAACCTAGGATGCTAAAACCTATATGATTAAAATATTAGTAATAACAAAAAAAAATTGGGTTGTTGTACTCGCCTCGGTGGGCATCTTGTCGAACCAGTTAACGGAAAATGTAATCCAAATTGATATTGTTATGAGCTACTTGGGTATTATAAATTTGGTTCCTGATGAAGATGTTGGCTAATGGAACTCCTAGCTTTTGGTTGTGGTCATGTGATGGTGTTGATTCCGTAGAGACCCTCCCTTGTTTGGTTCGTTATTTCGTTTGGTGTTGTTCTTGGGAATTAGTGCTAGAGGTATTGTTTAGGGGCCATCTTGGAGAAAATCCAAGGATTGATTTGTTGTTTAGAGATTTTATTTTGCTTCAATGGTTAGATGAGTTGGTTTTGGTTGTCACTTGTGGACATAATCCCCTTTTGGGAGAATAGATATCATGACATGATGTCATAGTAGATCCAGTTCATATGTTTATTTTGAGATGTGAGCTCGATGTTGAGTACCCCTACCGGTGGCCCACAAAGGGCTGTGAAGTAATTGTGATGTTTATATTTCATGTGTTTTATATGTGTAAACTTAAATTCTTTCATCAAGGGCCAACACTTTATTGATTTGATTGAGAAGCTCCAAGAGACTCTGCTTATTATTATATATTTTTATCTTATTGCGAGATTTTCAAGGATTTCAATGCAACTACTTAGCCATTTTCTTTGATTGCTGAGACTTATTGGATTTTACCTTTGTTTGGCGATCCGGAGCTCATTTGTCTTGTTTTTCATTTGGCTAAATGTTATCAAGAATGTTACTCAACTCTTTTCTTATCTTGATGAGTGGTTCTACACCTTTGTTGTATTATGATCTCTCATCGTATGGGGGCACACATTAGGTGCCTTGATATCCTTTTAGGTGCTTCAAATCATGCTTTTGGTTTTAGAGTGATGAGGTTTGGTGTGTTTAAGACCTTGGAGTGACCTTTTCAACACTCAACTTCCCTAGGGGAGATTTATCCCGATTGTGTTGTATTGTTGGTAGTTTTAGCAGTGGATGTGTTTATTTTCCACCCTAGTAGGAGCATTGTTCCTCATTAGAATAGATGTGATATTCACTATGGACTTATGAATTATGTTAGGGATGGACTAACTCTGGGATAATTATAGGTTTGACGAATAGTGTATTGTTTGGATGTGATGGTCCACCGATGGGAATACTGGAGTTTTAATGTGTTTCCCTTGTTTTATTTTAGAAAAGATCGATAGTGGAATGGTTTTATTTTGGAAAAATATGGTTTTTCTTAAGCCCCTTCGAGCATTTTTCTTAAATAATTGTGTTTTTTTCTCTGGGACCCATAGATAGATATGCCCTTGTCTTTACCCCTTATCTTTTTAGCTTATACCACTATGATCCTTCAACATCAAGTTGTGCTTAGGAATGATATGGGTACCTTGAGCTTCTTTGGACACATTTGGGTCATTTTTGGACTTGTGCTAGGAGGTTTGGTTGTATAGGTCGTGGGAGTCCGACCTTAGTTATGGCTATGTCATACTCTTTCTTCCAAGGCTATAACTCTTGGCCTTAGAGGCTATGTTTGAGTAAATTAGTTAACGGTCCTCTTGTTATTTTTGTTTCCCTCTCGGTGAGGAAGTGTGGTGCCTATGGGTTAATTTATTTCCCCCTTGCTACCTTGATCTCTTGGTTGATGGCATTTTGTGTGGATATAAGTTTTGTTGGGAAACTATCCTTTCTTATAGTAAACCTATTTTGAGTATAAGTTGTAAACATTGTTTTTTCTCCCCATACTGATCTAAACTCCTTGAATTGTTAAAAGGAAATGGTAACTTTAATGTGCACCTTTATCATAACTCCTATTGATATTTGTGGAGACCCACTTACAATACATCGGTGATGCATGTAATTCTTTTGTGAAATGTTGTAAATTGGTGTGTTTTGCTTTGGTTAATGACTTTTTGTTCCTACGAATTGAAAAATGTGATAAGCTTAACTCTTCCTACCCATTAAAATCCAAATGGTAATGTGACAAACCTAAGCATATTAGATCCCTAATTGGGAAGCTTGGACTTTTGAAACTTATAAGTAAATTTTGGACTCTAGGAAGATGGATCCTTATTCTAATTTTTGTGGTGTAATATAAGAAATAAAACTTTGTGAAAATAACAAGAAACCTATTATACTTTCCCTAGAAGTAGAATGAATAAATTTTGACAATATATAATGGTGAGAAATCATGTCAACATTATCAATGACCCTAATGGACAAGATATAGGATATCGTAATACAAGGAATGGATGAGTTAGAAAACTTATAAGAAACATGCTTGGAAAATGTAATTATAACTTGTGTCTTATAACTTGGAATATGGAACGGATAAATTTATGGGTTTGGACACAAGAACAAATAAGTAACTAAACAACCTTGTTTGTATAAAATTGATTTTACATGCCCGAAAATTTATAAAGGATGTAATATGAATAATAGAACTAATTGAAAAGTTTCCTTGAACTACGGTATGAGTGTCAATCTCAAATGCATCCTAAGGTGTTAAGATGTTGTAAATAATGTTGAAACATTAGGAAAATGTATCGAATATACATATAACCTTAACATAACATGGATTATGTTATTAATGTAAAGTGATCATGATCTTTTAGGATGATTGGTATGCGATATAATAACAATTGCATAAATCATGAAAGAATGAGTTGTTTCAATGATAGGTTAGTATAAAAAAATAAAAATTCTTAGTGTGAACCTCATAATGAACTCAAGGAGGAAACCATGATGATAAAATGATTATACCCCCTTGTTATATCAAAAACAAACACATGTATAATGTTTATAACACAAGACACATGTTATATTATTTTGGACCTCCCTCTAGTTAGTATGAAATTTTAGAAGTATGCATAGGGAAATTATCACCTTATTTGAATAGAGTGCTTTGTTGAGAGTGATGTGTTATATTCATGTTGTAATCCCTTGAACATCAATGTGAGTAGTCCTCCTTGTTGGGTCTTTCAGACCATAGAACCCTTTTTTCTCTTATCTAGGCATGTGTATAAATTATGAACCTTTTGAAGCAAGTCTTTACCTCTGAATTATTAGGAAGGTGCCTTCTTGTGTTGGAGTAGGTCATTGGTGACCTAGGCTTATTAAAAAGCTTAGGAAACATATGTTAAGGATATGGAGGAATTTTGGAATATTTTTCCCTTTTGGAGAACCGTGATGTTGTTTTCCCTTTCCCTTGGGAAGAGATTGGCACAGGATAGTCCGTAAGTGTATTTTGGAATGTTTTGTGTGTTTCTCTCTCATAAATTGTTAGTTAGACCTCACTTGTTGCTTAATATTCCCTAACTCACTTGAATGTTTCTATGTGATATAATATTAAGTTATGTTTGTTTTAAGAACCTTTTGAGCTAGGGTGGGCCTAGATTGTGAAATTTTTTTATTTTTAGAGTGAATGGTATCTCTTGTGTCGATATGATGGTATGAGCTAAGATTGCCTTTCAAAAAAAATAGAGAGAGAAAGATAAGAAATGACATCTAGTTGATTGAGCTATTAAATCAGGATGTGTGGTTGTGTGTTACGTTATTCAAGAAAATATTCAAGTTATGGAAACCTTGTGGTCAAGAGTATGTTTTGTGTTACTATGAAAATATAAGTGAGACCTTCTAAATTATATGAAGTTCAGCCAATGACTAGTCTTATTCCTCGAAATTTTTTTATTAAATGTAGGCATGTTCCTTGTTCTTAAACGTTGTCATGTGCTAGGGAAAATTTTAGTGGTGAATTTTTGTAAAATCATGAATATTAGGGATTTTGGAAATTGGAAATGGCTAATTTTCAGCAATCGGCTCCTGCCCAATTCACCTGAAATTTCCACCGATAACTCATTTATATGGGTGAATTCACCTACTATTTATATGTTAAATTAACTTATGCATGCATTTTGCCAACATTTCTTATCATTGGACCTCATCCAAGAAAATTGCACCGCCAAATCGCCTTTACCACGAAACATTTTTCAGAAATTCGACATCGATTCGAAAGTCAATTTTGGAGATTCGCCACCCATTCTAAAATATTTTTCAGAAGGGGGCTCTTAAAATGAACCTTGTCATGTGTGATCTTAAGTCTGTTAGGCCTGTGAGTAGGCATGTTTTCTCATGCAAAATTGATGGTCATGATTGGTAGTTGTTAGCCTTATCTAAAATAACAAACATTGTAGTGTGAATTCAACCCAAGTGGAAGTCTCATCTCTTTTTTACCGTGTGTAGTATCTATGTGTGGCTACTTGGGCACCTTGTATATATAACATGTTCCTATTCTTCATGGACCTTATTTTTCATTCATTTTTTTTTCCTTGACCATTCTTGTTTAAATATTTTGTGTTGTAAACTTGGTTAACCTCGTAGAGTTTATTCCAAAATTTTGTTCTTTAACAAACTTGTTTGGAGGAGTTTTGGTATATGTGCCTTATAACCTCCCTTCCCCTCTTTCAAAAGTATTGAATCAAATTGGATTTTCAACAGAACAACTTTCTTGAAGAAAAGAAAACCACACAAAACACTTGAATGCTAATTGTATGCTTGGGTTTCCTACCTCTTTCTGTGACTTCCAAGAGGAAGTAGAGTCTAAGGGGAGGGGGATGTAGTGCCCACTCCTCTTCGACATTCATCTTGCTAGGATTTTTCTTACTTTGGATTAGAGACCGGACTTTTTTATCATATTTGATCATCGGACCTTGGTCGATGGAGATTATATTATATTTGATTAGTATCTTGATAGACTGTATGGATGTTTTAGAATTTTGACATGATGTGACTTATACGATGGATTACGGGAATGGAGTAACATTTCAATATTAACGATCTAGAGTTACCACTTCCTCAAATATATATGAACATGTTGGATTTTGATACATAGATTTTTTAGACACCCTAACCAGTCTTGTGATCTCTTTTGTCGATGAAATGAAAGAATTGAATATTCTCAAAATTGTAAACAATTGGTGAAACTGCTTGATTTAGTGATGATATAGTAGTGTTATTTGATGATGTAAATCAATATGTATATGTGTACTTTATTGTTTTTATGTCATTGATATGGCCACAAGGCCAAAAAGGTATTGTTTTGATTTTTACAAGAAATTGTAACACAACAAACAAAAAGGGGATAGGAGACCAACAATGAAAGAATTTGGGGCATTGACAACATGTCACATTGGCAACTTGTGTAATTGTATGATGTTTATTGTTGTTAGATGGTTAGGAGGTCACCATTAGGGGGTCGCCTCAAATGTGACCTTGTGTAAATATGTTGTTTTCCTTTTTATTTTATTTATATTGTGAGTACTTGTATTATTTTAGTATTGTGAGTCACCTTTAGTAGTGTTAGTTAAAATGCTTCGTTTAAGTTAATTAAAATTGATGAATTAGTGTAAATTGAGATATGACCAAAGGGGAAGTAATTAATGTGAGTAGGTGGTTCTTGGGCTGTGTTGGATTTGAATGGCTTTAATTACTTTGGAGTGTTTTGTACTCGACCTTACATATAAACTTTGGATTTTGACTTTGAAGACAATTTTTTAGGCTTATGGGACAAGTGAAGGTTGCCCCACACCTCTTTAAGTCACCCACCCACTATGCCTATGATGTGAGGGGCTTATTTTAGGCCTTTTGTGTGTTTTAATGGAGAAAAATATTAATTAATTGCACTTTTCTTACAAAATTATTTAATTGTGTCCTTTAGGGGTGTGGGTTTGACTTTGAGTGTGTAAGCAGGTTTTCATTCTCTCAACACCCAATTTATTTTGCTTTGGAGATTAGGTTTGACCATGTGATGTGGATAGGAGGAGGAATGATGTGGCATCCTACATGGAGCCACATCACCTCTCTCTCCTATCTTTGCTATTTATTCAAGTTTGTTTGATGATTTGGGGTTACTTGTTTCATTTGGAATCTTACATTTTTTGGAGGAGCTTGCTTTTGGATTGCTTGTTTAGAGCTTGAAGTGGATTGTGCTTGCTTTGGAATTAGATTTTCTTGGATTTTTGCTTGTGGATTGAATTTTCTTCAATAGAAAGATAGGGACTTCACCCATGTATTTTTTTTGCTATTTTGTTGTGCAAATGTTTGTGAATGGATGATTGTTGCATGTTTTTGATTTTGGGAAATAGAATGGCCTTTAGGTTGTGTAGGAGAAAATGGAAATGGGGATATTTTTGAGGGAGACATAAGAGTATTATTGGGTATTTTAGGAGGGAGTTGGGTTGGGGTGTCCCACCTTGTTGATAAGTGAAATTTTTGTTTATCTTGTTTATTTTATTGAGGGAGGCATAAGAGTTGTTTTTCTTGGAGGGAGGCATAAGAGTCTTGTGGGTATGTGATTGAGTTTCTTGGAGGCTTTAAGGTGGGCACCCAAAACATTAGGAGGCATAAGTTTTTTTATTAGATTACGTAAAATTTGATTTTGAAGGGATTGTGAACCCTATACAACCAAAATATAAGCTTCAAGGCCTAGAAGAGAGACAACAACAAACAAGGCCCACAAGTTGAAAAATAAAAAAACCAAAAAACTAAAACCCAAAAAACTAAAAGCACCAAACAAGGTATGTTGGTCAAGACCACTTGACCCACAACTACCCTAGTATTTCCCTTTATGAGATCTAAGGCTCATCTTGAGAGGAAAATTTCCATATTTTCCTTTCTTTTTGTAATTCACCATCTTCCAACCTTCCCGTATTAGGATCTGCATTCTCATCCGAGAGGATAGGAAGACTAATTTCAATGTTTTGACCTAGAGAACACAATGTAACAGGGGGAACCAAAGGAGCCACCCCCATATCTCGCATCTTTTTATTATTATCGAGTAAAAGAGAGACAGTCTCACCCATCTTCTCGCACCTCTCTCTGCAATTATCTTTTCCTGCTCCTCAACCCGATTCCCGATTTGCTTTCAAACTTTTGGGTGATCCCCATGTTCCTTTCTCTTTCTTGGCTTAAGGATGAAGCCCTTGTAATTGAGAACTTGTATGTTCTTTGTGACTTTGATATTGTGTTTATTATGTTGAATGTGTTGGTTTGAATGTTTCTTGTGGGATCCTTATAAGGTTTTTGTGGTTGTCTTATACCCCTCATTACTTCATTCTTAGGGCTCTGGGGTTAATGAGGAAGGAGGATTATCTTCCTCATTAGATTTTTGGTTGGGTGGAGAGTGTTGTCTACTCCCCTATTCTGTTGTTGTGCTTAGATTTTGATGAAGATGGTGGAGCTCAAGTGAAAATTTTGTCATAGTTTCACTTTGAAGAAAATGAAGAAAGATCCTAACTTTGTAAAATTGTGGTCATGTTGTTTCCACTTAAAGTTAAATGCTTGTAAACTTGCATTTTAAAAGAGAAGCTCTTGGATATTCTATTTATCAAATTTTTGATGTTACCCTTTGTTGTAAAATGAAAGTGGAGAGCTTGAAATTTATTCTTTTGCATTTGTTGAAAAGAGGGACTATTATATTGTAAGAATGAACCAAGTTCTTGAGAAAAGATTGCATTATTATATAGTCATAGTTGTAAGTGATTCTTAGTTTTCGTTATTGAAATAAATGTCATTTATCTTATGGTGGAAGAAATAAAATACCCTCTTATTTTATTATAAAAGTTAGTACTCAAAATATTGAAAATCTTGGTCAACTATTATACTAATTTTTTTAAATGTATATAATGGGAAATTGACATTAGTGTTTTAAACAATGAATAGATCCTCTTCTAATATTTTATTGGGTCAAATAAGAAATTTTATTAGTTCTTCATTATACCCACATGTGCATAAATAGAAAGTTTTGGTTACTTTACCTTTTATTTCACTATGCCATTTAACCCAATTTGATTACAAAAAATAAGCAAAACAAAAAAATATAGATATAAATTTATAATTATATAAATTTGCTTTATAAATTTATATATATTAAATATAATATAATAATATATTTATTAAAGTTAGATAAAAGAAATTACATTAAAGAATATTAATATTAATATTAAACTATAAATATTAATTTAATTTAATATCTATATATATATATATATAATATATTAATATTATTAATAAATACTTTTATTTTTAAAAACATATAAAGCCGAATGGCTTAATGTGGAATTTGTTTATATAAAGTAAAAACTTTATTAACTTATATACGGGAATGGGAGGGGGCGTGGGGAGCCTCCCCCAATATTTATAAAGCATGGTAATGTGAGGGGAGGGCGGAGATGAGGCAATCCTTTTTAACTCGCCACACTTTATTAAATGCGGCCTACACAAACAGCGTTGTTTGTGGCCTTTCCGGTTTGCATACCACAACTTTATATTGTTGAACTCTGCATGGGTTTCAATATGCAAATACACACACACACACACACACACACACACACACACACACACACACACACACACACACACACACACACACACACACACACACACACACACACACACACACACACACACACACACACACACATCCAAATAACCAATGTATATATCTCTATTTTAAACCAGATTTTAAAAAAGGGCAAAAATGCCCATACCCAAATAGGGAGAATATAAATGAAATATACAATAGCAAATAAAAATATAAACAAACCCTAGAAGAGGGTTACAAATAGAAAAAATATAAAAATGAGTATCTATCCTTGAGCTTGAATATCCTTCCATGGCCTCCCTTCTTCTTCTCCTCCCAAACCGTAAAATGAAAATGAGAAAATAAGCCAAAAGAAATGAATAAGAGATTTTCATAAGGATTTTTAGGGTTTGTTGATTACCTATATCTAAAGGCTCTAAATGAACTCATCTAATGGTTGTGATTCAACCCTACAAAAGTTAGGTGAGGATTTTGGTGGGAATTTGATTTTAAATAAAATGTATGTGTAACTTGTGAATGGGGCCACTAAAGGGGTGTTAGGAGGTAAGTTTAAAATGTGACATTTATTGTTTTAATTTAGTGACTTTTTATAAAGGTCTTGACTTTAGAATTAAATTAAATTAAATTTATATAATGATAACCATACAATTCTTATAACTAAATTATTTGGTAGGGTAAATAAAACCTTGACCTTAGGATGATAAGTCAATAAATGACTTTGGAAATATAATACTAAATTAAATAAATGTTGTCATAAGTGTATTTTAGCCAATGGCCTGTAAGGGCTAATTAACAAAGTTTAACGAGAACCCTACAAGGGATTTAAGCTGAAATGTTGAATTAAAATAATATTAATTATTTTTTCTTTAAAACAAAGGAATTATTAACCGAAAAATATTAAATCTAGTTTAAGGTTATCTCGTTGCAACCCATTTTTAAAAAAATATATTATTCCATAATTTTTTACTAGCTAATAATTGGGTTTATCTTTGGATTTGTGTGGGAAAACATGGGTGTGACATCATCTAGCTGTTGTATGCAGCTCCTCACTCTCTCACGAGCATGTTGATTCTTCCCCCGGTTTCGTTGATGCGTAATCACAACACCCCGGAGTCTCAGAACTCAATGGGTTGAGACTCACGGTGTCATTGCATAACATGGAGCATCTCTCAAAGTGTGGGACTTTGCAAATCGAGTGAGATCTTGGTGAACACCGGCGCCTATTCCTCTATTCAGTGCACACATTCATATTGCAGAGGATCTTTTCTAAAACCTACTCTAACTTTTCAAGGAGTCGTAATGAGAAGATACAAGAAAATAAACCTAACTAATAGAGGTGATGAACCAAAGGAATTATGAAAACTTACTTTTCCATTAAACACAAACCATTAAAATGAAATACAGACACCATACACAGGTAACCAAGATTGCAATGAGAGATTAGGAAGATGCAATAACAAAAGAGAGGGTTGAAAATCATCCACAGACTTTCTATTGTTGCTCCAAAGATTTAATACTAGTGCATTACAATGGCCAAGAGGTAATATTGCATTTACAGTTTAGATGGGAGGTTTGAACCCCACAAATTCATCCACAGGACAAAGAAGAAGGGAGGGTACAAAGCAGAACTTTCCAACCTTTAGAAAAATGCACCTCCTTACAATATATAGGAAGAATGAGAGAAGGAGATGAGAAGAAGCAAAAAAACCATCCTCAACCACCCTAGAGATGCATTGAATCCACCGTGAAATTAATGGGTTTCATGACACAGCCCACGCCTCCATTTTTCGATTCTTGTTGGGAAATAAATACCTCATTACGGCGGTGGGTGCGAAGTATGATAGCCTAAAAATGGCGGCCTATATTTACTCCAGTCATAGTTGAGGTCATCTGAAGGTCAGGGTTGGGCACCCAACGCAGCTCTCACAATCTTTTAAGATCCAAACATTTAAAAATATTGGCGGCTTTATGATTCGCCAAATATTTTCCAAACATACTTTGGGTTTGGAGTCTACCCCTGCGATATTTACATGGAGCCCCACGCATTCTTAAGATTTTGCTACCTCCTTTCACTTCTGAAAATGTGCCAAACTGAAACGTGGTGTCATCTGCGGGCCTACTCTATTTCCTTTGTACTCTATCTAAGCCCCTCTTGTTGGTGGAGACAATATGCCTGACCCAAGACACGTGGAGGCTCAGCGCACATTTGGGACCTACCTCCAGATTTGTCCTTTGAAGTTACGTGAATGAGGCATGTGGAGGATTTCTCCTGTCCTTAGACTTTTCAATAGTTGATTCTGTCTTTTTCGGGCCTTGGACATGTGGATGGTTTGTGCTAGTTCAAGGTATTTCTTTGGGTCGCACCTCTAAAGTTACGCCGATGAAGCACGTGGCACATTCTGTGGCTCTACTCTACCTTCCGCGTGTTCTGCCTAAGTCCCTTCTATTTGGAGAAGGTACTAAGTCTAACCCTGGACACGTGGAGTATTTTCACACATTTGGGAACTACCCCTAGATTTTACCTTTGAATATGTGTGGATGAGGCACATGGAGGCTTTCACTGACCCTATTGTACTTAGCCGATTCGGCTTGCTGCCTTTCTCGGTCCCTTGACTACATGGTGGGTTAGCGCTTGTTTGGAGGACCAACTTTGGATTCAACCCTTGAAGGTACATCGAGCTGACAAGTGGCTACTTTTGCTGGCCTTAGAATTTTCAATGGTTAGCTCTACATTTTACAACTCGACCACGTGGAGGGCCTGCGCTCATTTCGAGACTGCCTTTGGATCCTACCCTTGGAGTTGCACTAATGAGGCACGTGCAGGCCTCTACGGCTCTTCTATACTTAGTCGATTAAGGGCCTCGAGTGAACATTTCCTTTCTCCATTGCGAGCCGCCTTTGTAACCTAGTTTTTGGATTTGAAATGTGAGCTCACAGGACTAAACCGACCCTTTAATTTTCTCCTGTGCAGGGTCATGTTTGATCAATTTTTCCCGAGGGGAAAAATTGGATAACAATTTGGCTAGTCACGGGGACCGTACGTACCCAAAATTGTAAGGTACTGCTTTCGCTGCAGAAGTGTAACAAGTGCCCCAATGATGATACAGGTCTCCTCGCAAGGTGTTCGGGATCCGGAAAAGCCCTCGGAGTATGTGTTAACATCCCGCATGCCCCGCTTAGCCCGCGCCCTTTGTATTCCCCTTTTTCCCTCTTTCCTTGGCCTTTTGATCTTCAAGGATTTAAACCGCCGCCCCCCGCAGGTGGCGGTCCTGCGCGTGTTTTCTAGAACGTTCTTTTGACACGACTCGTGTGAAATATCACGATTCACCAGCTTTCTTTGCCGACTTGAGCATGCATTTATGTTTTGGTCCCCTAGAATAGTGTTTTTCCTTTGTTTATTGTTTAGGAGTTCAATTTGGTTTTGATTTTTGGGTGATTGAATTCCTATAAATGCATGGTTTGTGCACAAGCAAATGGTCTGAAGTTTGGCTGGATTTTGAAGACTGATCTTTGCTCTCATCTCCTCATTTTTAGTATTTTAGCTTGTTATCTTGTTTAGAAGCCATAGATTCAATTCACTTGCATCTTTAGTTAGATTGCTCATTGTTGGTAAGCCACATACCCATCTTGTGTAGGCAAAGGCTTGTCATTTCATCCAATCCGGTCTCAAGCTTGCCTCGAATCTCTCTTTGCATTAGATTTAGCTATAATTTTGCTTAGAGTACTTGTTTTAGCTCATTTGCATGCTTGGTTAGCCTTATTCAAATTGTTGGTGGTAAGCCACATATCCAACTTGTGCAAAAAGTGTTGTTGTTTTATCCAATCCATTGGAATAGAATAGCTTAGGAAGCCATTAAAGTTGCAGGTTTTGCTCTTCGAACAGGATAGTTCTAGGTTCTGCTCGCTTCATGTTGCATGACTCGCAAAGAAAATCCCGCTAGGAATCGCATAATCCAAGCTCTGTACTCTTGCACTGTCCCTCTCCTACTCGCATTTTCGGTCTGCATTCTGAGTTGTCCTTGTCCCAAAATCTACTCCTATCGGTGCTAGCATTACACGCTTTTCTAGATCCACGTGAACATGAAAGAACGAGGAGATCATACTGAGGGGACGAGATCACACACACCATCGGATTCGCCACTGTTCTGTGGAATCCAGGTTTTAACTTTCAAAGTTCTAGTTAGAATCATATCAAATAGAGTAGATAAATTGCTTCATTTCAGTAAATTCTATTCTCAATATTGCCAGGAAGCTGTGAGGATTGATAGTTTCTGAGAAACTATGATTCACTCCTCACTTCTGAGGTAGGATCGAGAATCTTGCAGATAGATTAGACGGGCTATTTTATTTATTTAGAATAATTCTACAAATCGCACAGGCAAATAACTACACTCGGTTATCTTCTCTGTTTTAAATTATTGTTTAATTATTATTTCTAGATACGCTTAAAATAGTTTGCTTTCCTTAAAATTGTTAAAAGATTTCTTAGAAGAATAAAAGTTATATATATGTTTTAGATTTATTCCACGTAGTTAGAATTTGCTTCGTTACAGTTAGATTTACATTTCGTTTCGTATGACAATCACGGGACCTCAGGAGCCCAGAGAATATATATTTGAGCCAATCGTGCCTCAACCAAACCTCGTCACAAAGAATAGTTGACATAGACCAAAATCTCAGAATACAAGTATTCCGAACAACCACAGATTTACAACTGATCAGTTCTCAATTAAGAGGGTTAAACATAGAAGACGACCAAGCACACACGTTTTGGTCGAACCAACCAAACTACAGATTGCCCTAGGTAAAGCACTCACATGACTGTAGAAGGGTTCGAAAGAGAACAAACCTTTGGTTGTGATCCTTTGGTCCCGCAGCCAGGTGCAGGAGACACTCTCACAGACATAGACACCGGTTTAAGGATCCAAGTTACGCGAACGCCTGTGAGATATTCTGAGAAAATCACACAGTTATTGGTCCTAAACATAGAAGCTGAGAAAGCATATGATTACTGGATACTAGGGATTAGAACTTGATTTCACGTATGACCATAACAGGACCGCAACAACCAAGAGTCTATGGTTGTGATCCACAGATCCACACCCAACGAGTCCACAAGTCAATCAGATATGAGACTCAGCCTACGCACCTTAGTATTCAGATCCACTCCACTTCCACCCATCATCATCGAACAATTGTCCTTACTAGATATAGCAAGCTAACGAAGCTAGATAATTTCGGACTAGGCCGAGAATCGTCCGTAGAGTCAATTATATTCACCATCCACTATATGACCTTATCGGGAGACATACACGAAACTATCCCAGGTCATTTTCCACGTATTCCGCAACCCATAGATCAAATCACGCCAGAGCTCGATATTGATTGGAGCCTTCGAGCAATCATCCTTGCCGATCGATCTATCACACCAGTCCAAGTTAGAAGGGCCTTCTTTGCCTTAGATTCACAAATTCCACTAGTGCGTGTCGAAGACATTAGACTACCTAACTAGTTTGTCTGCATCCCACACATATTCTACCCCCACCGGCTGTCTCGGCATGACCTCGAGAGGTTGGGTACGCGGAAGAGTCACTTGTAGATTCTCACGCTCGCCTGTCGCTTTTCCGGCGTACAAAATTGGTGAACCCGACGTGAAACAAATGAAATTAGTGAAGCTGACGTAAAACTTCCTACTTTCTCGTTCAGAGTCATAATATCATGTTTCCTTTCACAAACCACCTTCGCTCCTTCCCATTATTCTGCGGGTATTCATATACCCCCCGAATATGTCGGGATTCGATGCATATGGCAGACCCCTCTTGGGTCTTGAGGCATACTACGCCCAACAAAATAGGCAATCATCACCCTCGCTCTCAGTATGGGGCGACAACTATTCAACTAATCAGTTGTCAACACAAACCCCAAGAATCAGATATAGTTCATCTTTTCAAACTGAGGAGTTAGATCAACCCCTCGAACGCAACAAACAGAGCCTTCAGGTTCAAACAATATGACGTTTACCGGAGAATCTGGTTCGTCTCCTCAAATGCTACTCTAGACCACAAATTAGTAGGCAATCAGATCCATACCTGGTCTTAGATGATGGACAGTCAATACGTTATCCTAGGAGTGAACAACATTCTCGGGGTATGTACCCACCTATAGGAGGTTTACAAATACAACCCGAGATCTCTTTTCAAGAAAATACCTCTATGCCACTGCATATAGGAAATACTCTCAGAGAAACTTGGCAAGATAGCAATCAGTTTATGACAGGATATCACATACCTATACAACACCAGGGTATACAACAAACGCCACTCAGGCAAAACACCGTGACTTCACCAAATGAAGTCATTTCAACGTTAGTAGAAAAAGTGAGAGGGTTAGAACTTGCTCAAGCAAGTCAAAATTCTCCATTCATACAAGCAGGAAGTTCCAATCCTCCATACCACCCTGGCCAAGTAGATCTCCTCACAGGAGTAGGCACATTAGGCATGCCTCCTCACTATCCACAACAAACGCCAACAAGGCCCATCATCTCTAACACTATTCCTCCCGGTCTAGTATCAAACAATCCATTCCTTGACAATACCCCGTCATACTTAAACATGTACTCCAAATCACCACAAGGAGATATGTTCTCCTCTCCCAGCATGTTTGCTCAAACACAGGGACCTCCTTATGCCCCTGCTAACGCATACGCTGCGCCATATCAACAACCTATCCCACCACCACTCCCTCAGCAACCACCATCAATGGTCGAAAGCTATGCGATAGGGACTTATTCAGAATATCTAAAGGAACCCTTAGACTTCACCATATGAAGCGTCATGCTTCCAAGACCTCTTCCTGATTTACCCAAGTTCAAGGGTGAGGGAGATCCAAACGCACATATCAAAGCTTACGCTATGCCATACGAGAATTACTCCCTTGGGATGGGGTTGTTGCTAAAATATTTCCCAAAACCTTGGAAGGCATTGCTCTCGACTGGTATTACAGGATACCTGAAGCCTCCATCCATTCATTTAAACAACTCGTGTCAGAGTTCATCAAAGCCTTCGACATGAACAAACTGTTGAGAACAGGAATCAGGGAATTCTTGCACATCAAACAAGAACACAACGAATCTGTCACCCATTTCATCCAGAGGTGGCGTACAGTTCTTTATTCTTCAGCAAGTGCTCCAAACATGGATCAAATGGAACTATGTGATTTATTGCTTCATTCTCTCAGCAAGGAGGTGAAGGAAGACGTCCAGAAGTTCCCACTAAGAACTTACGATGAAGTACTCGAGAGCGCTCTTCGAATAGACCAAGCAGCGATAGATAGTGGTCGTAAGACATATGGAACAAACGGGAGGTTAATCACCTCCACTCAGAACACTACAACTATCATAAATGTCAATCAAGGACCCAAAATCCTTAACAAAAATCGTGGGGTAACAACGGATGGAGTAACCGACCAGCCCAAGAGGGTAAATGTTGTTAATACTCCATCACAAACAAACAACCAACGAAACAACAACTTTACCCCGACAATCAATACAGTGGATTTTAACCATCCACAACAACAACAACAATGGTGAAATCCCATACAAGGGCCAAGCCAAAACTCATTTGGTTATCAAAACCAAAGTCAAAGCCAAAAACAACAGATGCAAAACTTTAATCCTAATAGGCAACAGTTTGATCAAAATTTTAGGCCACAATACACACCTAACCAACAAAATAGGAATTACAATCCCAATTCTTATTGTGGTTTCCACAAAATTCAGGGGTCACGATACTAGAACGTGTCGTGACTACAATAAATTTATGCAATGCTTGCCAGAAGAACAAAGACAGTTCTTCACTGATTTGTTTTTGGCAGATCCCGTCTCATCATCACCAAATACGCTCGCAGGGGTAGTTTCCCCTCAGAATGCTCCCCTCAAGATCTTTAATGATCCGCTCCCAAATCATGATAACAATAGGCTGAATCCAACTGGAACAAACAAAGGTGCAATGATGGGAAACAATGATCATGAAGCCTCGACTTCATTAAATCCATCAGTTGCGCCACAGTTAGGAGCTCAACCGAGACCCAAGATAGTCAGTTTGGTAGAATTAGACGTTGAACTACCTATCGAAGCTATAACAAGAACACGAGAGTATTTCTCTCAACCGAGCCCAAGTCATCTGCCAGAAAAACAGATAAGAGTCAGCAAATAGTAGAAAAACCCGTAGGTGCCTATGACTTAATTAGCGACCTAACAAAGACCTTCTCACACATTTCATTTTTGGACTTACTAAAGAACTCTCCCCCTCACAGAGCTGCTCTTTTAGAAGCATTAGGTCTAGGCCATCTAATTAACATCACTCCACCTCCTGAAACACAAGTAAATCACGTAGATTTTGATATCCACCCTCCGGGGCAGCCGGACAAGGATGTCGAATTCATATTCGAAATAAGTAAAATGCCCACAGATGCTGAGATCACATGCCGAGGTGATCCAGCCTTACACTTACAAGTATGGGTTTATAATAACTATGTAAAACAGGCAATGGTTGACGATGGGGCCGTAGTTAACATAGTCCCTTTCTCTTTCCTCCAAAAACTTGGATATGGGGAAACAAACTGTTCCACTACTCGAAATACATTGAGAGGCTATGATAGCCTTAAAGCCACTTCGATAGGAACTATAATACTGCCGGTCACCTTAGGGCCCAAAACAATCCTGACTGAGTTTTATATTATAGATCGGGAAACTAATTATAATATGATACTCGGCCGACCATGGATACACCGAATGAAGGCAATCCCTTCTACTTTATTTCAAGAAGTAAGATTCTTGCATCTAGGAAAGGTATTTGTAGCCAAAGGCGATCCAAAACCTTTCGATTTGCACCTAGCTGATTTAAAGAAAAGACCAGGGGTGCACTCAGAATTTGAACTTCCAACAAACCAACTTAATAAACCCTCTGACCCAAAACCAGAGGAAAATTTGGTACCTACAACGGATCTTGAAACTACCAGCATAGCCAAAACAATTCCAACCCCTAAAGATAAAACTAAAGAAACAGTATCATTAGGGACTACTGCGAAAATCGTTGAGTTGATAGAACAAGATTCACCAATGTTCTTACCATTTGATTCAGTAGGCATAGGATTTTCCCTAGGTGTTGGTTCCCTTCCAGCAGAGGACCTCTGTATGGTAGAAGTAGAGTGCGCAAACGCAGCAAATGCCCCAACATCTATACTCCCGACTAAGTGTTGGACTCTCCATTTCGATGGAGCTAAATGCCATTATGGAGCGGGGGCAGGTATAATTATTACTTCGCCCGAGGAGAAAGTCCTCCCATTCACTTTTAAGTTAAACTTTGAATGCACAAACAATGGCGCTGAGTACGAAGCCCTCCTCCTTGGCCTCACCTTAGCCAAAAGAATTGGTATTGATAACATCAGAGTCTTGGGAGACTCGCAATTAGTGACAAATCAAGTTTCTGAAGTATATGAAACTAAAGCCAAACACTTGCAGCTTTACAAAGAAGCCGTGTTAGATTTAAGCAAGGCGTTTAACTTCATATCCATTGAAGCAATCCCGCGAGAGAAAAATCTTCTCGCCGATTCAATAGCAACTCTCAGCATCACGTTTTACTCCAAGCAATGAGTTAGAAGATACCCAGTTCACGGTGTCCATTCGTGATGAACCATTGATAAAAATAATGACAAATCCTCTTTCAAGCGGAAGTGAATCTACCGTCCTAGACCATGTTGATAGTGATGCGGCTACTTTGGATTACTTAAATGCCTATGCAGCACTACATCTCTCCTATCACATGCTAGATTTATCCTTGATTCCACATTCGTCTTCCTACTTCGGAAATCCCGTAACGGATCTTCCCTCACAAATGGAACCTAGCATATATGTAGTAGAAAATGGGGATGATTTAGATTTACCTCCAGCACCACCTGAGTTCGAAGAGGGTAACGCCTCTTTGATCGAAGAAACAATCGATGTCAACATCGGGACAGAAGATGAACCAAGAATATTGAAACTAGGTTCTTCGTTAACCCCAGAAGAAGTGGAAATACATACTCAGATTCTCAAAGAACATCAGAAGGCATTTGCATTTAATTATAAGGAGATGACAGGAGTCGCACCCCACATTGCGGTGCACAACCTCGTCACTAGATCAGATGCAAAGCCAATTAAACAAAAATCAAGACCCATGAAGCCCAAAGTAGCTCTCATGGTAAAAGAGGAGGTAATAAAACTCCTTCAGGTAGGATTCATCAAGCCAGTTGACTACTCCCAATGGGTATCTAACATCGTTCCCGTTCTCAAGAAGAATGGAAAGATACGCATCTGCATAGATTTTCGAGATATCAACAAAGCGTGTCCTAAGGACGACTTCCCATTACCATCCATAGACGTTATCGTTGATGCAACGGCTGGTTTTGAACTTTTGTCTCTCATGGATGGATTCTCGGGATACAATCAAATCAGAATATCTGAGCAAGATCAAGCTAAAACCACATTTATAACTCCTTGGGGAACCTATTGCTATGTTGTTATGCCATTCGGTCTCAAGAACGCCGGTGCTACGTACCAGCGGGCCATGACATACATATTTCATGATCTAATTCATAAAATCATGGAATCTTACGTAGATGACTTATTGGCTAAAGCCAAGAAGCGTTGTGACCATCCCGAAGTACTCCGCGTCATTCTTTCACGTCTAATAGAATACGGAGTCACACTAAACCCAGAGAAATGCGTCTTTGGTGTAACGAGAGGAAGCTCCTAGGTTATATCATATCGTCATGAGGGATAGATGTTGACCCAACCAAAATTCGGGCTGTCCTCGAAATGGTTCCACCTTCAGATGAATCTAGAATCAGATCATTTCTCGGAAAGCTGGGCGCAATCCGGAGATTTATCCCGGACTTAAGCTTCACCGTTCATCCAATCAACAATTTACTCAAGAAAGACTATAGCATTGATTGGACCGAAGACTGTAATGAAGCCTTTGAAGCAGTTAAGCATTTTCTATTATCACCACCTACGCTAATGCCACCTAAGCTAGATCGCCCGTTAATCCTATATTCAAGAGCTACCAATGTCTCGTTGGCCTGTATGTTGGCCCAAGAAGACGATAACAAGAGAGAACGTGCAATTTATTTCATTAGCCGAACGTTGCTCGACTATGAAACACGCTATACACAGGCAGAACGAGAATGCCTTGCCATAGTCTTTGCTACTAAACGCCTAAGACATTATATGTTGAATCAAGAAACGAAGGTCATGGTAAAAACGGACCATTTACGGACTTTTCTCACACAAGGGTCATTATCTAAAAAGGTTGGACGTTTTATAACCTTAATGGGAGAATTCGAATTAACATTTGTAAATCAGAAGTCGGTTAAAGGACAAATCATCGTGGATTGGTTAGCTGACAACCCATTAGACGGAGGTGATTTAGTAGATTTAGACTTTCCAGATGAATGCATATACTACATCGAAACCCGACCCGCTATCTCTGAGTGTCCTTGGTACACTGATATCATTAATTATATCATGGACCATACGTACCCGGAGGTAGTTACACCGCAACAAAGAAGGCGGTTACGCATAATCGTAGCTAAATACGTCATTATAGAGCAGGTGCTCTATCGAAAAGCATTCGATGGAATGCTCCTAAGGTGTGTCGACACAGAAGAGTCCAAGAGGATTCTCCATGAATCCCACAGTGGTATATGTGGAGGCCACTTCGGTGGCCATGCCACCGCTCGAAAAATACATCGAATGGGCTATTTCTGGCCCACTCTAGAACATGACGCGATAGAGTTTGCACGCAGGTGTCATAAGTGCCAAGAATTCTCCCACGAGATCCACATGCCAGCACAAGCTCTATAACCAATCGCAACTCCATGGCCCTTTTCTACATGGGGTCTAGAATTAATAGGGAAATTCTCTCCCTCATCCACAGACGGCCATAATTTTATAATCACGGCCACTGAATATTTTACCAAATGGGTGGAGGCCATGCCTCTTACTACTGTACTGAAACCGTGATCGCCAAGTTCATTTTGAACAAAATCATTTGCAGTACAGTATCCGCAAATCATTATCTCTGATAATGGAACTTCTTTCAAAAATGAAGAAGTTCGCGAACTATGCGGTAAGTTCAAAATAAGCCATCATACGGCTTCCTTGTATTATCCCCAAGCCAACGGACAGGCTGAAGCAACAAACAAAACACTGAAAGCCATTCTCCTTAAAACGGTGAAAGAAAACAAGTGAGATTGGCATTTGAAGTTATATCCGGCCTTGTGGGCCCACCGAACCTCAATAAGAACACCAACGGGAGCAACTCCTTTCTCGCTAGTATTTGGGGTAGAAGCAGTTCTCCCGCTTGAGGTCGAAATACCCAGTCTCCGCATTTCACTACAAGGGATTCTGGATGAAGACGCTTACAGAGAAGCACGTCTTTCCCAACTAGAAATCCTAGATGAAACTAGGTTAGATCTTTGAACAGCAGCGGCATAGAGCTTATGCTTGACCGAATGTGCTAGCAAAGATAACAAGAAATTCTATGAACGTGATATATATGAAGGTGATCTAGTTCTAAGGCTAGACAGCCGGATCGACAAGAAGACCGGTGAAGGAAGGAAATTCCGGCCCAAATGGTTGGGCCCATACCGAGTCATGAAGGACTACGGAAATGGTGCTTACCTCTTATGTACGCTAGAAGGTGAGGAATTTGGTGAAACAGTCAATTCCCTGCACCTCAAGCGATTCTACGCATAAGCAACTAGCACTGCTTGTATAATTATCTACATTGCATCTTCATATAGATTTAGATCATTTTGTCCACTTGTTTCTTACATAAATTGTGATCAAGGAATCTATTCTCAAAGCAATTCATTACAAACTCATGATGTTGTTGGCATAAAGCTCTTTAATCATACCTCTCCATCTTCATAAATCATCGAATCATCTCGGAATCTTTTATCAAATAAAATCAGACATGACAAAGTCCTAACGGTAACCATACCAAGATCTGCAAGTTTGTTCTCACTTTGATTTCTTCTTAGGATAGGTGTCTTGCCTATGGTCTGTTCTAGAAGCTTCATGGTGTCACATCTATCCCATATATACATCTCTTTGGAAATAAGCATATACTGACATTTTACTCAAATAAGCAAGTCAAAAAGTGATTAAACAGAAAATTTTATTTTTACACATTTCCTTGCCCCACCAACCTTCGGTGATGAGCTTGCGTCTCTTACTAGTGACGTAGGGTTGGGAAAGGATGGAAATGCCCTTACTCGCCTATGCCTTGCCCATGGTGATAAACCCACGCTTCTTACTAGTAGCATGGGGCAAAGTGTAGGGGGTCCTCTTGACAAAGCAAACGTTAAAAGGTCATAAACAAACAATTCAAACTTTGAGTCAAAAACAAATGAATCAGATGTTCAAAATTCCAAGAGAGTTAAAATCCTAAAAACCCAGATTTTGTCTACTATGTGGCCATCTACGGGTCTAAGTCTGGATAAACCGCAAAGCAAGTCGCATCCAAAACTATGAAGTCACTCGAGTGGAGTTGGCTTGTAGCTTCCAATTTGGTTCCACCAAGGCTTTGTTTGTCTTTCATCACTATCATTCCACCACTTTCCACAACTTGCGCCCTTCTTGACTCTTGGTGATGAGCCCTCGCATCTTACTAGTTGTGTGGAGTTAGGAGTGGGGCAAGTTAACTGCTCATCATAATGGTTATTTTCATCACTTTGCCAAAACAAACATGAGGTATCCAAATTTCTCACGTAAGCTAAAATTCAAAATCACAATATATCTACAATATCATGTATCAGCATCATGAAACACAAAAAGAAAGCAAGCATTTGCATCATCTTTTCTCCATTGCATACATATAAAAGCATACAAACATACATCGTAGTATACACAAGGAAACTGGAAATAGAAAGGGAAAACATGAGTGACAAGCTTTTGATCCAAAACGAATGCATATATATAAATAATCAATGTTTATATACAATGCCATCATGCTCTAAGCATGGTCAAAACGCTCAAAGAGCCCGTGATATACAAAGAATATATAATACAAAGTACACGAGGGCCAAGAGGCCTCTCAATCCCTACGCGACCCCTCCGAAGGTGCACGCCCACGCCTAGGACTCCGGCTATGCCGGCGCTCTGAATGTACGGAAGGCTCGGGGTCCGAGGGGCAGCCACGGTCTCACCACGAGAATGGCTCCTCATGAGGTGCTCAGCCATCCTGTAGCCCGCTAACTCTGTGTGGAGGGTCGATACCATCCTGGCCACGTGCCAAATGGGAGCGAAGACATCGGTATGCCTACCGGCTGCTGAGGGCTCCCCAGCATCTACGGATAGCTCCGCGGGTCCTATCCATAGGGATCATCAGGGAATCGGTACATACCCTATGGATCAAATCCCGCCACTCGTCAACAGTCTCTGCAAACAAAGGAGAAAAATGAATTAGAAACCAAGCAAGAGGCTGAAAGATACAAGATAAAAACACAAGGAGAGATGGCAATTAAGACAAATCCTAAATTAAATAAACATTAAAAGGGAGAAGGGTAACTCACTCGGATCCCCAGGCATCCAAGATGGGTCACTGGGGCCGGCACCTGCCGCGGATGCCGCTGCCGACTGAGGGGCTGCTCCGTGGCAGGGGCAACATGTCACCCTGCAACTGACTCATCCTCTCTCGCCATGGCCCTGAGAGAGTGGCTCCTCTGAAGCTAGAGTGTCCTTCTCTGCGCTCTACTCAGCCCTCTCTACCTGCATAATATCCTGAGTGTCATGCCACTCAGGATCGTTGTCCTCGGTCTCCTCCTCTGTCCCTCCTCTCGTGAGCTCCTCAGAGTCGGAATCAATATCTATAGGGTCATCGCTGCTATGAGCAGGACCCGCAGCAATCTGAAGCAAAGGTGCCCGAGGTGCACCGGCTCTCCCTCTAGCGAACTATCCTCCTGGCTGCAATAGGAATGCCAGGAGTGATCGCTGTCCAACCACGGCCTCTAGGCCCCCCTCTAGCCTCGCGGACTGATCTGTAAACTGGCGCCACTGGGGGAAGCATGCCCAAATACGGTAGACCGAACTGCTGAGGAACCTGGCCGAAAGGATGTACCTCTACTCACCCCACTCGATCAATGAGCTGCCCTGTGGTGGAGCAGGAGATCAGGGTAAGAGTCTCCTCGCCCCATATGCCGGCCATAAGCCGGTACGGTGTCGCCTCCATGTCTGCAGTAGTGAGGGAGGCAACTGGCTGATGAGGTGCTCTGAGCACCGACATATCTGTCCATCTGGCTGCCCTCACAGCCCCAGGATCTGCCACCTCCACGCCTCTGCCATAAGGGATAAAGCGCTCATACACCCAACTCATGACTAAAGTCGGGTGGCTCAATGACTGTCCCTGTAAATGGACCACCCTGTATAAATCATGGTAGGTGGTCCCCAGAATATCTACACCCCAGGCGTATATCCGTCCATGCCCCTCTATCTGCGCAATGATGGGGGCCCAACAGTATAACAATGTATCCCCTCCCTTGTCCCCGATCAGTCTCGAGGCAAGGATCCCCATGACGGCCTGTCAAAGTACGGGGATAGGCAAAGAAGGAATGGATCGAACTCTCACTCCCTTCTTCGACCCCATGGAGATAACTGCATCTCCCATATATGCTGCCCACTGTGCAATCTGTGCCCGTGAGCCTGTTGTCTCTAATGTAAGTCTCGCCCAATGATCGGGACTCCCAGAATGCGGTAGACATCCTCGAGTGTAATGGTCCACTCACCACAGACCCCTGGCAGTCGGAAGGTGTTCCGATCTGCATCCCAATAAGAAAATAAGTCACAAAGGATGTGACTCGATGGTGCAACATGGGGCACGCGCGATATACGCAGTATGTCGGCCCTCTGTAGTGTGTCCTCCTCGTCCTGTGGAAGGGCATCCAATACTTCGAGAGCCAATCACACTCTCTCTCCCTGCTCCATCTAATGTACTCCGCTCTCGCCTGCATACACCCAAAAACACACAAAACAGAGCAAGTTAATATCCGAACAACGCCGAGAGAGTCATAAAAACGCGTAGAAATGCAAAAAAATACAAGTGTAATCTCAAATTTAAGTTCTTTTGCATTATGTGCAAAACCGCCGCCCTGAGCAGGAGGCGGTTTTGTAACCGCCGCCTTAAGGGCGGTGGTCGTGTAACCGCCACCCTAAACAGGGCGGCGGTCGATAACCACCACCCGGCCAGGGCGGCGGTCGTGGTCCGAAAACCCACGTGGGTTTTTAATCCTAAAAAGCCTAAAACTAGCAAAAATGACCATTTGACCTAAAAATGGAGCCTACCCAGTAGGCCCCCTAGGTGGACCTTTTGAACCTAACATTTTCAAAAATAACCCCCCCATTACGACAAATTTAACATTTCAAATTTAAAGGGGGAAAAACGCAAAATTGAAGAAAACCAACCTGTGATCTAGCAGGCGGTGTTCCGCACGTGGAGGCATGATCACGATCTCGCTGCGGATTTTGACTCTACTCACGCAAGAAACCGTCACCGTGGGTCCCAGAGCTCAAAATCAATCAAATCAACTCGTGCAAATGAATAGGAAAATGGGCCCACTTTCATATATATAGCACCCTGTTTCATTTTAAAAGACTTTTTCGCAGGTTTGGAGCGCTGATGGAGGTAAGTTCCTATCCCCACACGAATGGTACGTTCTCATTCCCTATTATTTTAGCGTTTATTTTCCAAGTTATTGTATCTATCTGCACTTGAGTTCTCTTTTCATTTTGCAGGTAGCGGGAATTTGGATGGCGTCATTTCAACACACACGGACGTGTAAGGTATAACTTCTAACTTCCCATTTCGGGACTGCCATACTCGGACCCACCGTTTTATGCCTCTTCATGGCTAAAACGCTTCTCCGAGGGGGCAATATGTACGTACCCAAAATTGTAAGGTACTGTATCGCGAGAACAGTGTAACAAGTGCCCCAATGATGATACAGGTCTCCTCGCAAGGTGTTCGGGATCCGGAAAAGCCCTCGGAGTATGCGTTAACATCCCGCATGCCCGCTTAGCCCCCGCACCCTTTGTTTTCCCCTTTTTCCCTCTTTCCTTGGCCTCTTGATCTTCAGTGATGAAACCGCCACCCTGCAGGCGGCGGTCCTGTAACCGCCGCCCTGCTCAGAGCGGCGGTCCTGCGCGCATTTTCCAGAATGTTCTTTTGACGCGACTCGCGTGAAATATCACGATTCACCAGCTTTCTTTGCCGACTTGAGCATGCATTTATGTTTTTGGTCCCCTGGAATAGTGTTTTTCCTTTGTTTATTGTTTAG
This sequence comes from Taxus wallichiana var. yunnanensis, assembly GCA_018340775.1. Taxonomy (NCBI): domain Eukaryota; kingdom Viridiplantae; phylum Streptophyta; class Pinopsida; order Cupressales; family Taxaceae; genus Taxus; species Taxus wallichiana. The sequence continues at coordinate 264,636,155 of CM031240.1, forward strand.
GAGTTCAATTTGGTTTTGATTTTTGGGTGATTGAATTCCTATAAATGCATGGTTTGTGCACAAGCAAATGGTCTAAAGTTTGGCTGGATTTTGAAGACTGATCTTTGCTCTCATCTCCTCATTTTTAGTATTTTAGCTTGTTATCTTGTTTAAGAAGCCATAGTTTCAATTCACTTGCATCTTTAGTTAGATTGCTCAGTTGTTGGTAAGCCACATACCCATCTTGTGCAGGCAGTGTTGTCATTTCATCCAATCGGTCTGAAGCTTGCCTCTGAATCTCTCTTTGCATTAGATTTAGCTATAATTTTGCTTAGAGTACTTGTTTTAGTTCATTTGCATGCTTGGTTAGCCTTATTCAGCTGTTGGTAAGCCACATATCCAGCTTGTGCAAGCAGTGTTGTTGTTTTATCCAATCCATTGGAATAGAATAGCTTAGGAAGCCATTAAAGTTGCAGGTTTTGCTCTTCGAACAGGATAGTTCCAGGTTCTGGTCGCTTCATGTTGCATGACTCGCAGTAAAATCCCGCTAGGAATCGCATAAGCCAAGCTCTGTACTCTTGCGCTATCCCTCTCCTACTCGCATTTTCGGTCTGCATTCTGAGTTGTCCTTGTCCCAAAATCTACTCCTATCGGTGCTAGCATTACACACTTTTCTGGATCCACGTGAACACGAAAGAACGAGGAGATCATACTGAGGGGACGAGATCACACACACCATCGGATTCGCCACTGTTCTGCGGAATCCAGGTTTTAACTTTCAAAGTTCTAGTTAGAATCATATCAAATAGAGTAGATAAATTGCTTCATTTCAGTAAATTCTATTCTCGATATTGCCAGGGAAGCTGTGAGGATTGATAGTTTCTGAGAAACTATGATTCACTCCTCACTTCTGAGGTAGGATCGAGAATCTTGCAGATAGATTAGACGAGCTATTTTATTTATTTAGAATAATTCTACAAATCGCACAGGCAAATAACTACACTCGGTTATCTTGTCTGTTTTAAATTATTGTTTGGTTATTATTTCTAGATACGCTTAAAATAGTTTTCTTTCCTTAAAATTGTTAAAAGATTTCTTAGAAGAATAAAAGTTATATATATGTTTTAGATTTATTCCACGTAGTTAGAATTTCTTCATTACAATTAGATTTACATTTCGTTTCGTATGACAATCACGGGACCTCAGGAGCCCAGAGAATATATATTTGAGCCAATCGTGCCTCAACCAAACCTCACAAAGCAATAGTGACATAGACCAAAATCTCGTAATACAAGTATTCCGAACAACCACGATTTACAACCGATCGGGTTCTCGTTAAGAGGGTTAAACATAGAAGACGACCAAGCACACACGTTTTGGTCGAACCAACCAAACTACAGATTGCCCTAGGTAAAGCACTCACATGACTGTAGAAGGGTTCGAAAGAGAACAAACCTTTGGTTGTGATCCTTTGGTCCCACAGCCGGGTGCAGGAGACACTCTCACAGACATAGACACCGGTTTAAGGATCCAAGTTGCGCGAATGCCTGTGAGATATTCTGAGAAAATCACACAGTTATTGGTCCTAAACATAGAAGCTGAGAAAGCATACGATTACTGGATACTAGGGATTAGAACTTGATTTCGCGTATGACCATAACAGGACCGCAACAACCAAGAGTCTATGGTTGTGATCCACAGATCCCACAGCCCAACGAGTCCACAAGTCAATCAGATATAGACACTAGCCTACGCACCTTGGTATTCAAATCCACTCCACTTCCACCCATCATCATCGAACAATTGTCCTTACTAGATATAGCGGCTAACGAAGCTAGAGAATTCTGGACTAGGCCAGAGAATCATCCGTAGAGTCAATTATATTCACCATCCACTATATGACCTTATCAGGAGACATACACGAAACTATCCCAGGTCATTTTCCACATATTCCGCAACCCATAGATCGAATCACGCCAGAGCTCGATATTGATTGGAGCCTTCGAGCAGTCATCCTTGCCGATCGATCTATCACACCAGTCCAAGTTAGAAGGGCCTTCTTTGCCTTAGATTCACAAATTCCACTAGTGCGTGTCGAAGACATTAGACTACCTAACTAGTTTGTCTGCATCCCACGCATATTCTACCCCCACCGGCTATCTCGGCACGACCTCGAGAGGTCGGGTACGCGGAAGAGTCACTTGTAGATTCTCACGCTCGCCTGTCGCTTTTCCGGCGTACAGGGACATCTACCTACTAGATGAAAATATCAGTTGCCTTGTTGTATCCATTAGGCATGGAGTCATGAATGATAGCCTAGTATTAATCTTGTCCCTGAAACCTCTAGCTTGACCGCTTGCAACCTATTAGCCCTTAACTGCTCCATTGCTTGCACTCTCAATTTCTATAAGAAAAATCTTGATGGTGATATTTTCTTAGGGTAGAAAATTGTTTTGACCTAGAGCATTCACCTGCTTTTGCAAATGGATTGTAGGAACATATTCACTTGGAGGCAAACTTAATGCACTATGTCACAACCTTGGAGCAACAAAACATGTGTGGAAGCACTTAGGGAACTGGAAACCTACACTACAAAAAGACAATGTGCATGCGCACTTAGAGGAATCAAAATCCTAGGCTAATATCTACAAGGGTGAAACCTTCCCCTTTTAGTAGCAAGTTTTAAGATAGATCCCGTTAACCGGAATCGGAAGTTCCTATCCATCCAATGTAAAAAACTAGAAGGCATTGCTACTCTTACATCCTATGATCATGTAGGGGCCACTCCAAATGGCATCAAACTTGTAATGCCTTCCTGGTTTTTCTCGGTCTACATCCCACTTCACAACTAAGTCTCATTCCCGAAAGGTCCTGTCATCACCAATCCGGCACTATGATAATTCTTCACCAGGGAACTCCTCGTGCTATGATTATTTACTAATGCACACCTTTAGTTTGGTGGATGTAAACTGAAAATAAACAACAACATAACACAAGAATACCATCGACTATGATAAGACGGAATGATGAAAAATCTGAAATATCAAAGTAAATTATAATATTAACATGAAATTGTTACAATCTCACCCATGAGGTACTTCAAGTGTTATTGACTTCACTTGCATCTCACCAAGACTATGGGAGAAACTTTACAATTACACCTCTTAAAGGCTTCTTCAACACACCTTTAAACTGATGGCTTCCTTCGCACACTTCCTACAATATTTCTCACTACTTCTTTCTATGCTAAATGAGGGGGGTAGCCTCTCTATTTATAGAACTTCCAGGCTTATCCATCTTATCTCTAAGATAGGATAAGAAATCCACTCTGACGAATCATATTCCATACCTTAACTCTTATCTGTACATGTAAGCTTATCTTCTAAGATAAGATAAACCTTATCATTTTACATGGGTTCCACATTTTTAGACTTTTTACAAATAAAATACACAAAATATTTATGACCTCACTCCTTGTCCTTATTACCAATATAATATTTCTAATTCCTAATCACGTAGACCCTACTTCTCTAATTACCCAAACTTTGACATTTTAACATTACCGGACCACTTACGACAAATATTTACTTTTTACAACATTCCTATTGTACTTTGACTGTTACCGTACTCCACATTATTGGCGGCACCGTACTGCGGCGCCGTTATCTTCTATCAGACGCTACTACTAATTATACTTAACAACATCATACATTAATGAAATAGAAATTACGGAGGAAAATTTTAGTGTCGACATCTTCCCCCTTCCTAGCTTCTACTCCGTCCTCGGAGTAGACTATTCTGGTGCTTGGAAAATCTTCAACTTGTCGTGGTTGACCCATTTCGTAATGGGAGTGCCATCCAATTCCTCCAAATCGGTACATACCATTTTCATGCACAATTGCTTTATTTTGTAGGGCCCCATCCATTTTGGAAGAAATTTTCTCTATCTTCTTTTTTGTATCGGAATCATATATTAGAACCAAGTCATTCACATGAAATGGAGACCACCGGATCTTTTGATCAAAGTATTCCTTCGCTTCATTTTCTTCTTATGGCTTGCATCCTTTGCTATTTCTCTCATTTCCTCCAAAGAAATGAAGATGTACCAACCTTTCTTTTACTGAATCACTTTCATCCATCCTTTCATTTTTCATAACTCTCACAGTGGGAATATCAAACTCAATAGGAAGAATTGGATCAATGCCATAGGCCAACTGAAATGGGGAGTATGACTTTGATGTTGCCCTATATGCCCACAATGCTGCATGAATCCTTTTATCCCATTTATGTACCTGCAAGGCTGCATCTTTTGCTAGAATTTGACACAACACAAAATTTGTTCGTTCCACCTGTCCATTTGTGCTTGGCTTGTATGTTGTTGCCTTCCTGTGCTTAATAGAAAACTTATTGACTAGGGCTTCTACCACCTCATTAATGAAGTGGCTTCCTTGATCTATTACAATTTCTAATGGGAAACCAAATCTGGTGACAATGCGTTCATACATGAACCTTGCCACTTCATCCATGGAAGCTGTTTTCAATGGCCTAGCTTCAACCCACTTGGTTAAATAATCTGTGGCAACTACAATATACTTATTTTGGCGTGATGTAGTTGGAAGTGGACCTACAATGTCTATTCCCCACTTTTCAAAGGGACCAAGGGGAAGAATAGGACATAATGGAGCTGATGAAGTCTTACGGTTACCATGTGTTTGACAAATATCACATGTCTTACAATAATTATAACAATCTTTAAAAAGAGTGGGCCAGTGATAACCTGCATCCAAGATCCTTCTTGCTGTAAGTTGTCCAGAGAAGTGCCCTCCACATGTACCATTGTGGAATTCTTCTAGATTCCTTCCCTTGATCACGTCCATTGCCCTCTTCAGTCTGTCCATCGAGGTCCTATTCGAAATAATACTCCATGCAGAATAGAATATGGACGATTGGCTTGAGTAATCTTTCTCTTAGTCTTTGCATTGGCACCATCAGGAAACTTGAATTCATTTAGATAATTCCAAATATCTATGTATTCACTAGGGATTGTGTCAAGGGATAACAATGTTGCATCGGGAAATCATCATCATCACAAGATGATCCTAAACCATCATAGGCTCGAGAGAGTGCATCTGCATTGACATGCTTCTTTCCTGGCCTATCTATAATATCAAATTCAAATTCTTGTAGCAAAATTATCCATCTTGCTATCCTCCCCGATGGGTTAGGCTTCTTACAAGTACTTCCTAGTGTTGTATCTCGAGGCATCGGTGTACACAATGAATGGCTTGCTCAATCTGGATTCTTCAAAATAGGTGAAGACACCAGGGCTTCCTTGATTGTCCAAAAGCTTCATGCGCCTTATTTCTGGTTCATAAGTAACATCCTTCTTCAAGAACTCGGGTTAGTGGTCAGGCAATCTTTGAGAAATTCTTGATGAACCTTCTATAGTAACCCACATGGCCTAAAAATGATCTCAACTTACTTCTATTAAGAGGAAATGGTAAATCTTTGATTTTGAAACTTTATCGAGGATCAGGTACCAATACCATCTCTCTGGATACAACATGCCCTAACAAAACACCTTTAGAACATCCAAAGACACACTTTGTAGGGTTTAGTGAGGCTTGTGCTTCATCTAACCTTTGAAATGCTGTCTCCATTTGGTGTAGGTGGTCCAACTTGCTCCCATAGATGCAAAAATCATCCAGAAATACTCTGATGAAGGTCCCAATGTAGGGTTCGAACACCCTATTCATCAAACGCTGGAATGTTGCTGGAGCATTACACAACCCAAAAGGCATAACTCTATAAGCAAACGTTCCCCAAGGAGTGGTGAACATGGTCTTCAGCTGATCTTTCTCTACTATACGAACTTGGTTGTAGCCGTTATATCCATCAGCAAAACTATAGCACTCTGACGGCCGCCTACTTCGCCCAAGATCGATCTCGAAAATGGAAGAGGGTAATGATCCTTCTTTGTTGCCTTATTGAGCTTCCTGTAATCAACACAAATGCGTAGCTTCCCATTCTTTTTTATTGAGATCACAATGGGAGAAACCCATTCTGAATTCTCCACAGCAAATATGAATCCTGCATCAAGCAACTTATCTATTTCTTCTTTTACAGTCTTAGAAAAATTAGGATTCATTCTATATGGCATTTGCTTTATGGGCTTAGCACCATCTACCAGCTCAATAGAATGTTCTACCCAACTTACTTGACAGAGTTCCTTGTAATCAAAAGTGAATAGGTGTATGTACCTTGAAAGAGTGGAGGTAGGATTCCTTCTCACTCTCCATAACAAAGATCACCAATCTTTATTTGTTGGAGACGATCATCAACTTCTTCTTCGAGATAATTTTATGGGGTCATGAGTTGGTGTGGTGGAAGGATATCCATGATGAAACATCAACCTCACTTTCTTCATCTTCGAGTGTCCACTTCACCTGGTACTAGAGTAATCGAGAGGATGTCCAATCATCGGTTTCATCACTTGAATCCACGAGTTCGCCTTATGATGTCGAGGATCACATTTATCTTCACCCTCTCTCTACCACGTCCAAGTGTCATGAAACCTTCATTCCAGTAGTTTCTTGCATGAACTCTCCTTAGCCATGGTCTTCCTAGCAGCAGCAGCAGTGGGTACGCAAACAGTACCATTTTTCATCACCTAAAGTCTACCACACATACCACACCCATATGAGATATTGCCACATTTGAAACTACACCTTCTCGGTTTAGTTTTTCCTTTATTTAATGACCTTAACATAAGTGTTGAAGGGCGATCAATTTTTAAACCCAACATATTCATTACAGACTCGGTCATTACATTAACTGCAGCACCTCCATCAACTAAGACATCATGAATTGAAATACCATTACATAATACCTCAACTTGTGGAGCATAGGGATCCCTCTGCCTCCAAAATAGGGACCTCAACCTCCTTCCTTCTTCGAGCATTGAGTCCACCTCGCAACTCCCGCCTCTTCTCAGAAGACATAGCCAAGAGTTGACCATATGTAATATTTGCAAGCCTTTTGGACAAATCTTCCAAGATGGAGTATGGTCCTTGCCCCTGTGAAATCAGAAAATCCTGCACACCCAACTTTCTTCTCCTATGTTTCTTACTAGTTTCTTCTTTCATCTTCTTAGGATCATTTCCATCTTGATTATCTTTTTCTTTCTTTCTTTTTGTTACAAACACATCTACTTCATTATTTCTGCTCTTATCTACTACATCAAAAGAATTCACAGGTGCTTTTCCTTTATCATTATCTCCTTTACCAGATGTAGAAGCTCTATCTGGACAATTATACTTATAATGACCCTTTTTATAACAACCATAACAAACAACTTCAGAAATATTTCTTTTGGACCTCTATCTCCTCCCTGAGAACTAAATTCCTTTCCTTGAAGAAGATTAATAGTTAACTGACCCATCTTTTTGAGCAGATCTTCATACTCAGTAGATGTACTAGGAGAAATATTTGTGCTCACCGGGAGTGGTTGTGGATTCTGGACCAAAGGTGCTGGTGTAGGCTCTACTTTAGCAACAATTTCTTTGGGCTCCTCTTCTATGCTTTCTTCTTGCCTTCTTGCAATCTCCTTTGCTTGTTCAATGGTAGTCAAGGCGGTCATACTTCACTCGTTGTTGTCGATCTCTCGGCTTCATCCCAAGAATGAAGTGCTTACAGAGGAGATTATCCACGCCATTCATTAACCCATCCGCTAGTCCTTCCTTCCGGATCTGGGCATCGAGCTTCCTCCTTAGCTCTAGAACACGAGCATGATAATCCCTTATCTTCTCCTTCTCTCCTTGGGATAGCTTTGTGATCTCGATCATGAGATCTGGCATATTTCGTTGTTCACTAAATTCTTCAAGAAAACTTTCAGTTAATAAATCCCATGAATTTTTCACATTATCACCTAGTGTTTCAAACCACCTAAGTGTTGAACCATCCAAAAAGGTAGGAAAAAATTTAGTCCATTGTTCCCTTCTTATAAGGCCATTACAAATACAAGATCGCTTAAACTCTTGAATGAAAGAAGAAGCATCTTCATTAGATTGAGCTGAAAAAATAGGAATCTTTCCCATTTTCAAAAGTAACCACCGTGAAATACCAACTCACAAGTACAATCAACAAGACTTATGTGCACAAATAATTGGAATCACTATAGAAATGACCACGGTAAACTATGGTAAAACTTGACTTACTGCGGTAAAAACTGATTTTACTGTGGTAAACACTATTCATGGTAAAAAGTGACTTTACTGTGATAAATACTATTCACAGCAAAAATGACTTTATCATGGTAACTACTATTCACGGTAAAAATGACTTTACCATGGTAACTACTATGCACAGTAAAAACAAGGTTACCCTCCAATTGATTTTTGACTAAGTGGGAATATCTCTTCGAGAAAATCCACTAACGAGGAATGGTCGGCAAGCGGAACCAAAATGTCATCACCAATCCGGCACTATGATAATTCTTCACGGGAACTCCTCGTGCTTATGATTATTTACTAATGCACACCTTTAGTTTGGTGGATGTAACTGAAACAAAACAACAACATAACACAAGAATACCATCGACTATGATAAGACGGAATGATGACAAATCTGAAATATCAAAGTAAATTATAATATTAACATGAAATTGTTACAATCTCACCCATGAGGTACTTCAAGTGTTATTGACTTCGCTTGCATCTCACCAAGACTATGGGAGAAACTTTACAATTACACCTCTTAAAGGCTTCTTCAACACACCTTTAAACTGATGGCTTCCTTCGCACACTTCCTACAATATTTCTCACTACTTCTTTCTATGCTAAATGAGGGGGGTAGCCTCTCTATTTATAGAAATTCCAGGCTTATCCATCTTATCTCTAAGATAGGATAAGAAATCTACTCGACGAATCATATTCCATACCTTAACTCTTATCTGTACATGTAAGCTTATCTTCTAAGATAAGATAAACCTTATCATTTTACATGGGTTCCACATTTTTAGACTTTTTACAAATAAAATACACAAAATATTTATGACCTCACTCCTTGTCCTTATTACCAATATAATATTTCTAATTCCTAATCACGTAGACCCTACTTCTCTAATTACCCAAACTTTGACATTTTAACATTACCGGACCACTTACGACAAATATTTACTTTTTACAACATTCCTATTGTACTTTGACTGTTACCGTACTCCACATTATTGGCGGCACCATACTAACGGCACCGTTATCTTCTATCAGACGCTACTACTAATTATACTTAACAACATCATACATTAATGAAATAGAAATTACGGAGGAAAATTTTAGTGTCGATGAGTCCTTGCTCTTGCTTTCTTGTCAAACCATCTTTTAATTAAGGCTTGATCCTTTTCCATTGTTTGAACTGCATGTTCCCTAATTTCTTCTAATTCAACCAGCTTTGCATACCTAGCCTCCATTGGTTTGAAATCAGATAATTTCAACTACTTCATGAGCTCTAATGTAGGCAGTTCTAATGATATAGGCAACACTACCTCTTTCCGTAGACTATCTTGTAAGGGGAATTACCTGTAGACCTCTTTGGTGTGATTTTGTCAACCCATAATGCTAATTTGAGCTTGGTATGCCATGTCCTTTTATTTTCATCTAGATTCCTTCTGATGATCCTTAGAAAATTCTTATTTGTGGACTCTTCCTGACCATTACCCTGCGGGTAATAATTTGAAGAGGTATTCAAATAGACTTCATTCTTCGACAACCCATTCTGTGATCTTGGAACCTAGGAATGCCAATGCATTATATGATATGATAGTGGCTGGCATTCTAAACCTAGTCACTATCCCTTCATAGAAGTCTAGTATATTAAACTCTTTTTCTTCTTTGACTGCTACCACCTCGGTCCACTTAGTGAAATAATTTGTTGTTGTGAGAATCCATTTGTGGCCTTGGCTTGAGTTTGGATTGATGACCCCAATGAAGTACAATCCCCATTGCATGAATGGCCAGTCAACTAAAATTAGGTGCAATGGAAGTGCTACTAACCTTTCTTTTCCTATGAAGAATGCACATTTCTTACACTTTTTGATCCATGTGTAGCAGTCACTGAACACCGTGGGCCAATAATATTCTCGCCTTCATTATCTTGAGAGTTGTTACCCACGAAGAAAAATGACCTCTGGCCTCTCCATCGTGAAAATCCTGTAACACCTTCTCAATTTGACATGTTCCAATGCATCTCAGTAGAACACCATTGATGTCCCTTTTGAACAAAAAACCATCAACAAGCACATATGGAATGGCTTGTAATCTAAAATATCTCCTTTTTTCTTTTCTCATTTCTAGAGGGCATAGGCCTATTTGTAGGAAGTGTATCATATCTTGAGTCCAACAAGGGATAGGAACACTATCATTTGCTTGTTCTTGATCATCTTGTAGTACCAAAATGACCCCATTTTCATTACCTACTCCAGCTTGTTGACTTGACGCCAACTATTCACACAACCCCTTTCCACGGACTCGCTTAGTGACTTTAATCTCAATGTCATATTCCATGACACGAGTGATCCACCCTACACGTTTCTCATTTAGATCTTTGTTCAAAAGGAAGTCCTTGACTCTGCATGAGAGGCCAACAATTTTTTTTTTGTTTGAGACAAGGTGCTTGAATTTCTTTAAGCTCCTGATCACTACAAGGACATGCTTCTCAATGAAGGAGTATCTCACTTCATAGTCCTCCAAAATTTGGCTGAAGAAGGCAACTGGTTTTTCAAATCCCTCTTTGTTCGTTGCACTAGGATTGCAGAAATTGTGTCCCCACCACCAAAGGCATAGAGCATGAAGTCCTTGGAGAAGTCTGGATTGACGAGAGTTGGAGCTTGGGATATGGCTTCTTTGATGGCTTCAAAAATTTATTTTCCCTCAGCTGTCCACCTAAATGCCATGCTCTTCTTCAACATCAGTGTTATTGGCTTCACAAGAGCAGCAAAATTTGGCACAAACTTGCGAACAAAATTGATTCTTCCTAGAAATCTCTAAAGAGCCTTCTTATGACTTGGCAAGGGAAATGCTCAAATTGCTTCAACTCTTTTTGGGTCGATCGTCAATCCTTTATTTGACACAATATGGCCTAGGAGCTTGCCTTCGTGAGCCAAGAATATGCATTTTTGGGATTCAATGATACCCCAAATATCCTACATCTTTGAAATACCTGTCTTAGATGGAAAAGGTGATCCACTATGTTTTGGAGAACACAATGATATCATCAAGATATATCAGTACTATTTTGTTGATCAACCCTTGAATGCCATGTCCATCACCCTCTGGAAGGTGGCCCCAACATTAGACAATCCAAACGGCATCTTCTTATAGGCATAGGTGCCCCACTTAGTGGTGAAAGCCATTTTGAATTGGTCATCTTCTTTCACCATTATCTGATTATACCCTGAGTATCCATCTAGGAGAGAAAATATTTCGAGTTGGATACTACTTGTAAGATTTGTTCCATTGAAGGGAGTGGGTAGTGGTCTTTGAGAGATGCTTTCTTCAAGTCTCAAAAGTACACACATAACCTAATTTATCCATTCTTCTTCATGACTGGTACTAAGTTTGTAACCTAACTTAAATGCTTGATTGGGAATATAATGCTTGCCTCTATCAGTTTGTTCAGCTCTTTCTTCATTAGAGGCTCAATGTGTGGGTCCACTGGTCTTTGCTTCTACCTGATGGACTTAACATCTAGATCCAGTTCTATTGTATGTTTTGCCAACTTTGGATTGAACCCTCGCAGGTCTTCATAACTCCAGGTGAAAATGTCTGGAAATTCTTGGCAAAGTTGTATGAATTCATATCTCTCTTGCTCAATGGCCACCTTGCCAATTTAGAGTGTCTTTCCTTCCCAAAAAAAAAAAAAAAGTTCTAAATCATCTCCCCTAGCCTTAATGTTTGCTTTCTCTTTACGAAACTGGTCATTAGGTTTGAATATTGACTCCAGTGTCACCAGACCTCTAGGAAGCTTGTTGGTCTGCAGCTACACTACTTGATCCCCATACTGCTACTCTAATTTATCTTGATTCCTAGCTGAGAATTAAGCCTCTTCTTGAAGGAAATTTATGATCTATTAATCATTTTCAAACACCTTCTAGCTCGTTTTATGGTCTGAAAGCTGCTAGCCTTACAATCACATGGATATGTGGTTGTGTTTTGCCTCTTTTGATACTATTAACCACATCAAATGTTGCTCCAACTGCTACAAGCCTATCTATAGCTTAATTCATTTTCCTAGGTATGGACACAATGTTGAAAGCTTCAAAATCTTCAATTAGGTCCCATACCCTATTTTTATAGCTCTTGAGTAGGTCATTCTTTACAGCATGTTGCCCTCTAACTTGATTCACAATTAGCTCACTATCACCAAATACTTGTAAATTTTTAATGCCTCTCTTTCTTGCCCAATGCAATCCATGAATTAAGGCTTCATACTCAGCTATGTTATTTGAGCAAGCAAACTGGAAACGGAAAGTTGAGTAGTATTTCATACCTTGTGGTGAAATGAGCATAGCTCCTCCTCCTGCACCTTGTCTACTCCTTGAGCCATCAAAGAATAATTGCCATACTTCATTATCATCTTTGTGATATGGCTTGGTGATGCTAGGGAGAGGATGATTCTCTTCATGCAAACAATAGAATCCTAGCTCAGATTCCTCCATTTCTTTGTAAGGGTCAAAAGCATGCCTTTTATTTTCCCATTCATCGAGAGTCAAGTCTGGAATACTTCTGACCTTGGTATCTGCCTCATAGGTGCTTGGGTAATCCTCTTGATCAAATGCTGAACAATTTACATTAATTGGACTCAGTACATGAGGATCTATGTGAAAGTTTGCAATAGGCTCAAATATGATTGTGGCCTTAGCTCCATACCTCATTCTAAACAACATGTGTGACCAATTAGCCAGACAAATAGCCCCAAATTTTAGCGGTGAAATGCCTTGATAAACACAATGCAAAGAGTGGTGGCAAGTCTATGGTGATACATCTTACAACTTTGTTACATGTGGACATGCATGTAATGTGAGGCTCAAATCTTTGATTACACCAACCATTGTGACTTCTGTTCCATCCAATTGCACCACACCTTTGGAGATGACTTCATATGGAAGACCTAATTGTTCAGCTATTTGTTTGGCGTGACCGACCTACTTGATCCCAAATCAATCATGTAATTATGTATCAACTTATCTCCTATGATCAATGAGATATAGAATGGAGGGGGCTTCAAATTTTTACCTTGATGGCCTCCTTGATCCGATGCTCCTTGTTGAGTTGTATTGGTAAGTACCTTATCTTGTTGATTGGGTGGTTGATTTGATGCTAACCAATTTACCATAGTAGCTTGCAATAGGTATTTTTGTCTTGGGATAGCTAATGACTCCCACATTGAAATGTTTACATTTGTTTTATTCATCTACTCAATGATGTTTAATGGAGATGAACTATCTCTCTGCTACCCCTTACCTTGCATCATCTTCTCTTGTGCATACTCTATTACAATAGGCACTTAGGCTGGCTTAGAAGGTGGTGTTATCCATATTTCACTTCCGAGCTAAATATCAAACTGAACCATGACCCCGCATAGAAGGAACCCGAGAAAACTCACTCAAATCCTACAAATTGGTCGCAAAAAGATTCAAAGAATGAAGTGACATAGGCAAGAGAGATCAAAAGATCTGTACTGAAAAGAAAATGACTCTGTCGGGTCGTTTCTACATCATAAATCCATTCTCCAAGTTACATGCGGGAAGAACTATAAAATAGTAGAGTTAGAAAAGAAGGGAAGATGCTACAAAGGAGCCAGAAGCAAGAAGAAGGAAGAATGGCAAAGATCCAAAGTCCTCTGGGCTCAAAACAGTTTAGGAAAGGGTCCAAAATCGACTAAGTATGGAGGAGGCAGCGGAAGAGACCACGTGTCCTCGTGGCGCTTCTCTAAAGATGGATCCAAATAGAGAGGCTCAAACAAGCACCACATCTCCATGTGTCCCAGGGTGGAACAGAGGCAGGGTCAAATGGTCAAATAGAGTCAAAGGTGGACAGGGCGGGCCTCAAAAATTGGTGAAGTATGAATGTGCAAGCGGAGAGTGCCAAGTGTCAGTGTGGCACATCCCCAAGAGTTGGTCCCAAGGCAGAGACCCAAATGAGCGCGAGCTCGCCACATAGCCCAAATTCAATAAGTAAGAGGGACCGTTGAAAAGTCCACAAAGTAGCGGAGGCCGACAAGTGTCAACTCGACGCCCTTCCAAAGACAAACTTTGGGTCAAGTTTGTAAACAAGCACGGTGCCTCCATGTGTCATCAAAGGGGGTAGAGTTAGTTGAATAGTAAATGCATAGGCCAAGCCAATGGAAGCTACCAAGTGTCCTAAGGGTGTCTGTTTGAAGGGTAAAATGGAGGAAAGGCTCCCGAGTAAGTGCTAGAGTGGTACATGTCCCGAGGGAAAGCGGGGAGTCGAGAGAAAAGTTAGTTTTTCACCCTTTACCTCAAAAGGGATAAAATTTATAAAATGACCCGCGACTCCACCCAGAGGAAAAAGTCAACATTTAGACCCGAGTCAAAGCTAGGTTGGGAGTCGGGAGAAAAGTGAAAATTTTCCTTTCGTTCAAAAGGCATAAAGGTAAAAATGGAAGTGCATTTCCCAGCCAACCAAAAGGAGCCACGTGTCCGGTAGAGTTTCGGGGCTGCGGAGGTTTTTAAGTTTTTGTGTTTTTTGCGCAAAAGACAAAAGGGGGAATTGTGGGCCCGTGGACCCAAATTTTTGATCCAATCTGGCTGCCACGTGTCCCAATCAAAAGGGGGACCCATTTTTCAAATTTTTTCCCACCTATTTGTACATAATCGATGCAAAACTTCAAAGGGGCATATATTTCGACCCAGGGCTTGAAATATTGCAAATCTAACACCATTGGAAAGATCTCGATGTCATCTACGCCATGGGAGTCTAAAACTTCAATTTTGAGAAGGTTAGGTGGGTGAAAAATGGTGGAACATCTTTGATCTTTCAATGCTGGATCATTAGTCTCAACAACCAGATTGGATTCAATCTTTTTCGGTCGTTTCCTCTTCCTCCAAGACGTCGAACCAAGGATCAATTTCGAAAAGATGGATTTGGGTGCATATTTTAGCAGAAGGCATTGATTTTTGGTGGTTGAGCTTTCAAAGCAAGATTTAATGTGTATCTCGAGTGGTTGGAGCCGATTTGATTCTTTCCTTTTCTCTCTCTTTTCCTTCTATATATACTCTAACACTTCTCGTTTGAAAAAAAAAGAGACATTCTGGGCATAGAGAAACTCTGTCAAATTTGTTTCTCGACACCATTTTTGAGTAGCGAACCTTCTCCCATGCTTGACAAATGTATTTGTGCCTCTATTCTAGAAATGTAATGGTTTGTGCACCTTCTAGAGCAATAAAAATGTGTTTTTTGGTGTTCTTCAACCCTTTGCATCATTTTTTTGTTTCTCTGTGCCTCTCCCTTTCAGTCTTGGTTTTTGTGCATGTATTTCACATTTGCAGGTGTAGGATGTTGTGTTTCATGGATTTTAATGGATGATTTGTAGATCTGGGCCATGTCACTTCTGTCTGACCTCCCTCATCTCCATTTTTCTATTTCTTTCTCCCTCAATAGAATATCTCACTTCCTTTGTTGGTGTATCACCGCTTTAGTGTAGGATTTGTTTTTTCCCTCTTTCTCTCTCCTTGGTTCCTTGGAATGGTTAGATTAGGTTAGATTTAGTTTGCTTGCACTGGAGTAGCTCATGGCAGGTAGTTTAGGAACAAGAACCAGCTTTCTCTGGAGAGATTTCCCACTTTTGCAAGGTCCCGCACCTTGGGGAAAGTTCAATGTTTTGTAATCACACCAAATGAGTCTGCCTTAGAAAAGTAGATCCATAACTCATTTGGGGGTGTTGTGATTTCACACTAACAGTTTTGGCATGCCCGGTGGGACACTAAGGTTAGATATTTCATCTTCTCTTAGTGTCTCAGAAAAAACAACAAAACTTACACCACCATGCGCCACTAACAGTTTTGGAATGCCTGGGGGAGCAAGAGGTCTTCATTTCATTTCATCAAGTTGATGTGTTATTGGTTAGATTCATCCTTTAGAGACTCATTCAAAGCACATCTGGCGACTCCATCTAGTCAAAAACCCATTCTCTGAGTTGCAGACCTTTTCCATCCATATCCACTCATTTTCATCCATTTTCTTCTTCCATATCTTTCATTTTCTCCCACTCCATGAAGTTTTTCAATCATGACTTCATTCCCTTCATAGAACTCACACTTGCAGCAACAGCAATATGTTCCACCTCCAATGCTTTTCACAACTCCTCCAAATCAGCATTATGAGCATATTCAAAATCATTATACCTATCCACAACAGCAATGCCAAAACCAGTTTGGCCATGAAGCTTATCAGGAACAAGGATATGCATATAATGACAACAACCAAATGGAGGATGTTGGTCTGTTGGAGAAGATTCAAAAATGGAGGCTAGCATGGTGCAATCAAGGGCAATAGCTCAAATGAAAGCTTTCAGAATTGGTTACAGGGCACCTTGTCCATGGGAAGGCCCTTTTCCAAGACATTACAGCCCTCAAGAGAAGCTTGACTTCATGGTTAAAGTGTTGCCTCAGCTTACACAGTGGATTGAGGACATTAGGGCTTATGAGCAAAGTGCGGGACAACCTTGTCAATGGGTAAGTCAATCACCAGCGCCTTGCCTTTCATTTTCTCTCCCTCAATATTTATCATTTCAGTAGAGGTAAGAGTCAAGCCCCTCACTTGCTGCCCCAAGTGTTAATTTCATCCCTCCATCCCCTAGTCTTCCATCCCATCTCAGTTTTTCTACCCTTTTCTCTTCCAAATCCAAATTCCCTCCACAAGAGCCAAAAGAAATATCCTCCCCTCCAAAGAAACAAGAAGTTTCATCTCCTCCCTCTCCACCACAAACAATTGCAAAGTTGGTTGAACCCCAACCTGCCACTCCTCTTGTTTTCCCAAGTCCATGTTGGGAAGAGTCCCAAGAAACCAGTCAAGGAGAACAACAAGAAGAAGAGCCCAACAGAAAAGAAATGACAGACAATCTGAAGATTTGGGCTGCCAAATTTGGGTTTACAAATATCCCCTTGATGGTCAAGCCAATAGAGGAGGTCAAGATTGAAGAACCATGGTGGGCTGAGGCTGAGTTTGTAGCAGGAGAAGAGCAAGAACAAGAAGAAGCAGATCAGCAATCAATTTTCTCATAATGTAGTGTCTATGTTGGCACTTTGTTTGAAAAGAATGCTGATCCAATTGAACTTGCACCATCAGCCATGGAAGGAGAGAAACAATCAGCTCAAAGTCCCATTGGAAAGGAGAAAATGGGTGAAACCAAATCAGAGTTTGTAGCAGCAGAAGAAGAAGACATCATTGATGTTTTCTTGCTTTCATTTGAAGGGCCTAATTTGGTCAATAAACCCATCATGGAGGAAAGCTCTAAAAGAGATCTTGCAGCCCCAACTTGTCCTCTAGAACAGCAAATTGGAGAGTTTGATTTGACAAACTTCATGCTAGAGGAAGAGTTCGATCAAGAGCAAGATAGTCTTCAAGTAGCAGAGGAAGGAGAAGACTCTCCAGATCCAAAAGAAGAGGAGTACATTCCAGCGGTGGAGGAGAGCATTCATTTGCAGCAGCCTACATTTTATAGCAGCCCTCTGGAATCAAGTTTGGAAGATCTTGATCTTCCATGTTCTTCAAAAGAGGAGGAAGGAAAAAGGTAGGAGGATCTCACCACTTCTTCCACACCATCCATCCAAGAAGGTCCACAAGAAGACTCCATTTTTGGAGTTGAATTTCAAAGCAAGGGGCACATTCAAAGGATCAAACTATGCCCAATTAGGTACTTGGCTTCATTGGGGCCAAAGGAGCAGCCACAACCAGTCATGCTTGCTTCTAAGCATGAGGATGAGCATCAAAGTACCAAGGGTCATCATCAATACCTCCAGAAGTTCGATGCAAGTCAGCTGGAGGAGGTATTTTCCATTAATGCTGATACTTTGATGATTTGGGTGGAGGACTGGCTTATTTTCAGTTTTTCACTCATCCAACCAGCCATGTTCAATGCCAAATCAGTTGCATGGCTGCCATTGTTTAGGAAGGGAAGTTATTTCTCCCTGCCAGTTGCAGGCTTTGTTTGAGCTCCCTTTGCTCTTTGTTAGAGTAGTGTAGGTAGGTTTGTTTTCAGCAGAAGAAGTGCTTATGCACACTCGCATGTCTCATTTGAGACATGTATGATTTGATATTTGTATATAAGTTTTGTTTGTATTGCTCAAGAGGGGCATGAGGCTAGGCTCTTAAACTATTTAAGGAAAGAAGGCTCATGTTTTCCTGTGATAGTTGCAAATTGAAATAGGGAACAAATGCGAGAGAACTAAAAGCCATTTCGAGACAGTCCATTTGAGGGACAAATGAAAACCATGGGTTGAATCAATTTTCTACTCTCAGAAATCATTGTCTCAAGGTTTTCTTATGAAAATTGAGAGTGCAGGCTCGGGGACAGGAAAGATATAGAAAAGGCTTACAGTCAGGCTCGCAATGGCTCAAGGATCAATTCCATGTTTATCAAGCAGACTCCATGCCCAATGGATGCTTCAAGGCCACACCGATCTCTCCATCTAAGCAGCAGATGTCCCCATGAGTCACCAAATTTTTATCCATATTTCACTCCCGAGCTAAATATTGGATCGAACCATGACCCTGCATAGAAGGAACCCAAGAAAACTCATTCAAATCCTACAAATTGGTCGTAAAAAGATTCAACAACAAAGTGACAGAGGCCAAGAGAGATCAAAGGATCCTGTACAAAAGAAAATGACTCTGTCAGGCCATTTCTACATCTTAAATCCATTCTCCAAGTTACAGGCAGGCAAAACTATAAAATAACAGAGTTAGATAAGAAGGGAAGATGCTACAAAGGAGCTAGAAGCAAGAAGAAGGAAGAATGGCGAAGATTCAAAGTCCTTGGGCTTGAAACAGTTTAGGAAAGGGTCCAAAATCGACTAAGTATGGAGGAGGCAGCGGAAGAGACCACGTGTCCTCGCGGCGCTTCTCCAAAGATGGATCCAAATAGAGAGGCTCAAACAAGTGCCGCATCTCCATGTGTCCCAAGGCGAACGGAGGAAGGGTCAAATGGTCAAATAGAGTCAAAGGTGGATAGGGCGGGCCTCAAAAAATTGGCTAAGTATGAATGTGCAAGCGGAGAGTGCCAAGTGTCAGTGTGGCACATCCCCAAGATTTGGTCCCAAGGAGACCCAAATGAGCACAAGCTCGCCATGTAGCCCAAAGTCACTAAGTAAGAGGGACCATTGAAAATTTCACAAAGCAATGGAGGCCGAAAAGTGTCAACTCAACACTCTTCCAAAGGAAAACTTTGGGTCAAGTTTGCAAACAAGCGCGGTGCCTCCACATGTCCTCAAAGGGGGCAGAGTTAGTTGAATAGTAAATACATAGGCTAGGCCAGAGAAGCTGCCAAGTGTCCTAAGGGTAAAATGGAGGAAAGTCTCCCGAGCAAGCACCAGAGTGACACGTGTCCCGAGGGAAAGCGGGGAGTCGGGAAAATTTATTTTTCTCCTTTGCCTCAAAACGGGTAAAAGCCGGGTGGGGAGTCGGGGAGAAAAGTGAAAATTTTCCTTTCGCTCAAAAGGCATAAAGGTAAAAATGGAAACACATTTCCCAACCAACCAAAAGGAGCCACGTGTCCAAAGCGGAGTTTTAGGGATGCGGAGGTTTTTAATTTTTTGCATTTTTGCGCAAAAGACAGGGGGAATTACGGGCCCATGGACCCAAATTTTTGATCCAACTTGGCTGCCATGTGTCCCAATCAAAAGGAGGACCCATTTTTAAAATTGTTTTCCCGCCTATTTGTACAAAATCGATGCAAAACTTCAAAGGGGCATATCTTTTGACCCAGGGCTTGAAATATTGCAAATCTGACACCATTGGAAAGATCTAAGTGTCATCTACACCATGGGAGTCTAAAAATTCAATTTTAGGAAGGTTAGGTGTGTGAAAAATAGAGGAATAGCTTTGAGCTTTCAATGTAGGATCATCACCTCAACAACCGGATTGGATTTGATCTTTTACGCCGATTCCTCTTCCTCCAAGACGTCGAACCGAGGATAAATGTAGAAAAGATGGATTTAGGTGCATATTTAGTAGAAGGCATTGATTTTGGTGGTTGAGCTTTCAAAGTAGGATTCAATGCGTATCTCGAGTGGTTGGAGTCGGATTTGATTATTTCCCTCTTCTCTCTCTTTTCCTTCTATATATACTGTAACACTTCTCGTTTGAAAAAAGGAGACATTCTAAGGCATAGAGAAAATCTTTCAAATTTGTTTCTCGATGCCATTTTTGAGCATCAAACCTTCTCCCACACCGGAAAATGTATTTTTTCCTCTATTCTAGAAATATAATGGTTCAGGCGCCTTCTAGAGCAATAAAAATGTGTTTTTGTGCTCTTCAACCCTTTCATCGCTTTTTTGTTTCTCTCGTGCCTCTCCTTTTCGGTCTTGGTTTTCAGTGCATGTATTTCACATTTGCAAGTGCGTGGATGTTGCGTTTCATCGATTTTAATGGAATATTTACATATCTAGGCCATGTCACTTGTCCGACCTCCCTCATCTCCATTTTTCAGTTTCTTTCTCACTCAAGAATATCTCACTTCCTTTTTGTTGTATCACCACTTTAGTGTAGACTTTATCTTTTCCCTCTTTCTCTTTCCTGGTTCCTGGAATGGTAAGATTAGGTTAGATTTAGTACGTGGATGATTTTAAACCCTCTCTTTTGTTATTGCATCTTCCGACCTCTCATTACAATCTTGGTTACCTTTGCACGGTGTATGTATTTCATTTTAATGGTTTGTGTTTAATGGCAAAGTAAGTGTTCAACATTCCTTTGGTGCATCACCTCTATTAGTTAGGCTTATTTTCTTGTATCTTCTCATCCCTGTCTCCTTGACAAGTTATAGTAGGTTTTAGAGTAGTTCCTCTGCAATATGAATGTGTGCACTCAAACAGAGGAATAGGATCCGACATTCACCTAAGAATTTCACTTGATTCGTAAAGTCCCACACTTTGAGATATGCTCCATGTTATGCAATCACACTGTGAGTCTCAACCCATCAAGTTGTAGACTCCGGGGTGCCGTGATTCTACATCACAGATTTTGCAGCAGCCTGGTGGGAGCAGAAGTCTTCATTTTATTGCAACAAGATTGATGTGCACTTGTTGTAAGTTCCCAACTTATAAGAATCACTCTGAAATTGCACATTTGGTGACTCCAAAAAGGGGCATAATCAACTGATTTCATCATTCCAAGCCTGGCATATTCATGAGAAGAATCTAGACAAGGTCAAAAACTAAAGAAGATGGGCTATTTTGAAAGGATATATTGTATTCTTGAATATTCATTCATCGGGATCTTCACAAATATGTAGGAGAGGTTGTTCCTACAATGATAGGAAACAACCCACAACAATACACAAGTTGTTTTAACAACTCACTATTATGAACCAAATAATTATTATTATAATGATTGCTACAATTAGAGGTTGAGGGAATCAACCACAACTAAACCATGTTATTCCTATCATCCCTCCCGACACTCCCACAATTTCTCAACATCCCAGGGTAGTCAAGAAGATTTATCAGCCCACATAATTGACTACCTAGGAATGTTGAGCAATTGTGGGAGTGTCGGAGGGGATGACAGAATAACAGGTTTAGTTGTGGTTGATTCCTAGACCTCTAAGCGTAATAATAAAAATATGTATTCAATTCAAATTTTAATCTATAATTATCATATTTCAATGCAATTTTGAGAAAATAATTGTGCTTACCTCTTCTCTATGGTGCCATCATAAATTCAGATCTTCCCGGTGATCCAGAAACGATCCTTTGAGCTTGAGATCCAGCTGAATGAAAAAACGTGAGGGCACAAGTTAAGCTCAAACTCGCGTTGAGAGGAGATAAAATGATAGAGGCTCGGGCCACTTTTTTTCTTTATAGTAGGCATAACGCGTATGCGTTTTGCCTCGGTAAATCCCAAACATGACAATTTAAAACATGATAGTGTTATAGTAGAACACATATGCGTTTTTCTTTTTCAGTTTTTTCCACTTTTTGGCCCCCAACTTCATGCACTTACCCATGTAAAATCCATAGATTTCATGAAATGGGGTTTTCCCCAATTGTTGAACTCAAAAACAAGAAAAATGTTTTCATTAAATAACAAAAACAGATCCATGGTAGGATCTCTATATTAAATAAAGGAGTAATATTACAATAGTAAAATATTTACAACTAAAACCATAACAACTTTTCCATGGTTTCTCTCATGGCTCCTCCTCCTTCTCCTCTTCCAAAACCTACAAAAAAAATGAGCAAATGAGGTTGTTTTGTGGAAAATAGAATTAAAAAGGGAACCATAAGGATGTTTAGGGAAACCTAAATCTAAGGGCTAGGATAGATTCAATCCAATGGCCTAAATTAAACCCTACCTCACTTAAGTGGAAGGTATTTTGTGGGAATGTAAATTAAAAAAACATGGGTAATGGGGTGAATGGGGCCACTTAGTTGTTAGACAAAACAATTAAACATTTCAATTAGAAAATAATGTAATCTTGGTGCATGATAACTAATTAAACTAATGGAGCTTAGTAGATGCTTTAAACTGTAAATATATCTTAGGAAGTAAATTAATAATATTTAATTATTAATTTAATTTCAATTTTCACAAGCTTGTGTAGAAAGACTTTAACTAAGAAATTTATTAATTGTGGAAATGTCTAACCTTGCAAACCACTTTTATTAAAAAAAATATATTACCTTAAACTTGACTATTAATTTATTAGTTCTATTTTTTAGAATAGAAAATTGTGGGTGTTAAACTTGGTATTAGATCTGTGGGTTCAATGCTTGGACCCTAAGCACACTTGGAAATACAAAACACAATAAAAAAACCTAGTGCAACTCTAAACCTAGAACACACAACATTGCATGATGTTTTAAAACGTAGAAAACTTAGAAAATTGAAACAAATCCTAGATGATGATAAAATAACTCCCATCTTGGTCTATGTAGGAGGCATAGACTAGATGAGGGGTCCTTACACGTGAGCCTAGATCTACCACCCCAAGATTAGGTAGTATCATCTATTGCCTCAAATATTATAGACACTACAGGATGTTAATGCCACTTTACGCAGAGGATCTTTAGGAGGGTGACCTAGAAGAAACGATGTAGAGCTATTAGTGAAGGCTCATGCATTGTCACATCATAGTACCAAGGATACTGAAAATCACTCCCACCCAGAGTTGGTTGGACATGAGTCACCACCTAGAGAGCACAGAGATAGAGCTTCTGGGTACAGAGATAGATCTAAGAGCCCTATGTTGAGGGATGTTAATGCAGAGAGACCTAGAGGCTAACAATTGATAGCGAAAAATAACATCACAGAGCTACCGGGTTACACCCACCATAATTTGCAAGAGACATGGGAGGATTTCAGGCCGAGGCATGGTTGGTTAGCTTGAGTGGATGCTTCAAGCTATGCCCTTTGTTGGCTATATTTTCTGCGCATAGCATCAAACCTAGGCGGTCATGAGATAAATCTCCCTCATTTAACCGGTGAGGCTCCATGTCAGATTTTTCAAAAATGTGTTATTATCTATCAGGGGTTTTACTTTAACCACTTAATTCATGAACCATAACTAAGAAGTTTTACAGCAAGTAAGCAGCTATTCAAGAAAGGAAGTATTTTATAGAAGAAGAAAGTAAAGGAAATATAGAGAAGAAATGGGGAAGATGTGCATCCTAATTAGTAGATAGCAGAGCTAATTGCATGCACATAGAAGAAACTTAATAGATATGAACACACAAAATTATAAAACAAAGGCAACTCTAGATCCAAATCTAAAATAACACAAAGTCTATTAAGAGATCTAAGATTAAAAGCAAGAAACACAGTACACCGTGACACAAAGTTCTCCAAAACCTGCTCCTTTGTATTCCTTTGCTCCAAGTTGCTCTCAGGGGTTCAACACAAAGTCTAGAACACAAGATTGCTGCTTACAAATTCTGATTGATCATTAACTCACGGAGGTTCTTCTCCTACTTATAGAATGTAGGAGGGAAAGTACAAATGGAAAACTCAAACTGAACTGAAACATAAACAAGTAAAGATGACATTTGACAATTATCCTCAACTAACTTCTCCTTAAGTGACACATGTATCACTTAACTAATAGAATGGTTCCACATGACTCTAAGTAATGGTTGCAAAACCAATAACTTAGAAGTTTTACAATTTCATCTAGGAACATAGAAAATAGAAGAAGAAAGAATAGAAGAAGTCATGCCAGCTGTAATGTTTATGTCTTTTTCTTGTTCTGATATCGGATATACTTGTCGAACATGTAATTCAGCATCCTTCCATCTGTTTTAGCCACTGCTTCTTTCTTTGTCCTGAACTGCAGCAACCCTTCATTCAACACTTTGATGAACGCTTCCACATCTTCCAAACTCAGCCCAAACCTTACAATGTCTGCCTGCAACGCCACCAATCTACTAATAGAATTCATCATGAAAGGCTTGGTAGCTTTATCAATTCTCTTTTGTATCATCAGAAGAGATCCTTCCAAGGAATTAGGCACCTTAGTTGAGATGATCTGCACGTATGACATGACATTCTCGACCACTCTCTCCTCAGTGAAAGAAATGACACTGTCTGGTAAGTCTAATGTCCTACTCTCAAGTGCCTGCATCCTCTTCAGCAAAACTCTGCAGATTTCCAAATGGAAAGATACTGCAAACTCTACCTGCTTCCCCTTCTCGACTGATCCGTCTGGTATAATCTGTTCTCGTAATCAATACATCTCCCGGCGTAGTTTGTTAATCTCAGCCAAAATACTCAAAGTTACTCTCTCTGCAATCGTATTCATGTCTTCTATGTTTGCTATCAGTTGCTTTAGTTGATTTGCTGCATCATCCATAACCTTTAGGCGGGCTGGCACTTCTCAAGTTGTACAGAAGCTTGACGAATGATCAAATCCTTCCATTTGTCAATAGCCTTTACTTGATTGCTTGCGTCCTCCATTTCCTGCATAAGATGATCACTCACCTACTCTGAAATGGGCTAAATGGAAGGTTTAGCAACCTTGGCTATGATCTCACATAATTGAGATACTTACTTCTGCAACTCTTCTTTCTCCACCTTTTCACTATCAAGCCTAAGGAATAAAGCATCCATCAATGTCTGTGTGTCCTGCTTCAATCCTTCAGTGGTGGCTTGACCGAGGGGTACTTTGGTTACTGTCACATCCTCTACCGTGAGCTCCTCCTCTATCTTTCCTTCTGTCGGAATTGATATCTCAGCAAACTTCTCTCCCGAATCTTCAATGATCAACCTAGAAGTTGCTTTGGCAACTTTAGGCCTTCTATCTCTTCTGCTCAGATTCTAGAATAGCTGCAAGTCATTCTCCTCTAAGTTCATCTCCATTCTCACTTTTGGAACCAACTGCGAAGCCAACCATTTCAAGAAATTACTTCTCGGAGAATGAGAAGTCGTTGAAGTCGTTGAGTGCACTACCATCTTCCGCTCTACATCCTCTCCATCAGAAAGTGCCACCGTGTTGTGGCTGCCATCTTCTGAGTCATCTAAGGACAAAGCCCTTTCGAATTCCACCATCTACAGCTTCAACGTATCCTCTTGAACAGGCGCTGAATGAAGTGGCTGAGGGGAGAAGATGAATGTCGTTGGATTCAGTGGAGGCATGGAAGCGTCCTGCTGCTGTGGTGCAATAGTTGGTGAAGTACTGGGTACTGGAGAAACCGGAGTTAAAGTCATGGTCGTAGAAGTGATCCTCTCCTTGGATTGAGATCTTCTATGCACTTTCAACTTCTCGACTTTCCTGCTGCTTTCTCCTCCGTGCTTTCGCTTGAGGGAATCTCCTGCGCCGAAGTTGCCCGTGACTTGATTCATCAATGCTTCATCAAGGCAATATCCCTTCGTCAGCAACCAGTTTGAAGTATTCACCAACACAGCTCCCGACCTTTCTTCAATTGTGTTGCAGCCTCCTATGTTATTCTGCAGTATGGCTTTATCTCCTCCCATTTGATGGTAAGTGTCAAGTACCACATTCCCATCATCTTTAAGATCCACAGGTATCCGCGCTAGTCCAAAGTCGAACACTTGCTTTGCTGATAGCCTGTTGAAATCTCTTTCTAACCTCGTACTCACTTTTGCACTTCATCCAGAAATCTTCTAATGAAGGCACATGTGCGTACTCCTGGGAGATTGTCTTCCTGGCTACTCCAAATGGATCGAAGTTCAGCCGTGTAGGGAAGAACTCTTGCTCATACTCAGATAACATTTGCACCTCCATTCCCGAGCTCTATGAATGTTAATGCAGTTGTAATATCCCACAGTGATTGGGAAGAAGCCCGTAGACTTGTGCCGCTTTGACTGAAGGTCGTGTAACTCCACAAGTTGCCTGCTCAGCTCCATGGCGATCAATCTATCATTCGGATACCTGGGCATCTTTATTGGTTCTCCAGAAAAGCCCGTAACCCTGAGGTATGTGAAATCTACAAATTGAATGAATAGATCACAATCTTGGACACACTGCCCATGCTTCCTTGCTTGCCCTGTTGGCCTTCAAGTCTTTGTCCAGCTTGCAGATGAAATCATAGAAGAATTCATCATTGACCACTTTGAAATATTTCTCGCACGTAGGTACAGTAAGCTGCGGGTAGCACTCGAAAATGGGGTCCTTAGAAAGAACACCACATCTATCCAACTTGGAAAAGATGCCTTGTGAAGCTACAACATACACCAAGTATGAAGTCATCTTGAAGCTGAAAGTACACTTCACGTTCCGGAGTTACTCACCAATGTTGTTGCTAATAATTTCTGACCAATTGATTATAGAATTAACCTTGTTGATTTCAATGGTCCTGATGAAAGCATACATCCATGTATGGAAAGTGTAAGCATTCGCTTCGCCATTCATCCTGCATAGCAATTTTACGACATCATCTACCTCCTGCAGCAAATTGGACCGTGGAAGAGTTCTCGGGAACTTTGAAGGAGATCTAGGCTTCTTCATGAATCGGTATTCATTATGCTCACGCAATCAGCTCTATGCTTCTCCCATCTACTGTCAGCATCCTAAATGCTAATAGAAGTCACCACCTTTCGCACTGGAATCTTCAAACAATAATTGATGAACTCTGCGTCCAAACGAATTATTGTCTTTCCCGAAGCATCACGTCACTGATCTGGATGAAGGATGATAAGATCTAGCGCACTCCATCATGAACTCTGGCAATTGGGCTGTACATGGAAAAGCTGCAGCTCGGATAATTCCACTGCTTTTGACCACACGCATGAGTGAAGTCTTTCCCGCTCTGGATCTATCTATCAAATCGGCAAGAGGTTCCGGGCCTAGATCTGTGTCTCCTATGTCTGCAAGTTTGGAAGTAATGCATGACTCTATCGTGCTTTATTTTTCATCTCTGTTCGCCATAGCTTTGTCTATCTTCGTCGAATAATTCTTTTTCTTCTTACTTGGCGGATTTCTTCAATATTGGTGCAGATCGGACAATTCTTTAGATTCGGAGGATATATGCAATGTATTGGACATTGATAAAAGCTTCTTTTCCTTTGTCAAAGCACCTATAATGAATTCTCGTAATTTATTCAGACAAAAATGGCCACCTGAGCATGAATAGTGAATTTTAATTGTAAAAATCTGCACTTTTCAAGCCCGCTGCCCCAAAAATTGGTGTTTAATTTGCACCTAAAGAGAGCATGAATCCTTTCAACAACACCGAGCTCCTATAACACTTGTGCAAATAATTATGCATAAAGATCAACCTCCTTCAAAGCATGCACCAAACTGGAAGCTTTTAGCCTTGTTGTCACCTTTTGTCCGAGCAAAATCCTTTTTCAAATGGGGGCACACTTTTCCTCTTGGCTGCAATTCTTTATCTGTGAATCAAATAATTCACCCATATGGCTGCCCATGCTTATATAACCTTCACAATTCTATAATTAATAATTGCCCTAACAATTAAAGGTAATTAATTAATTAAAAATCATGCTCTTCTCTTTTAAAAATAGCATGTTTAAGGACAACCATCCAATAAATTAAATTAATCCAATTTAATCCTTCACACATCACTTCACTCAAGCTTCACAATGTGCTTTGACCATAGCCACTGAAAATAGGAATTAATATAATCATTTAATACTTTAAAAAGTATTAATTCCTTCTCAAAAGGGGTTGTATTAAATAAATTAAATTTATTTAATTTTGGAATTCTATTTTTAAATTCCTTATGTCCACTTCCCTTTGTTGACTTTTCCACAAGCCTAGGTGCCAAAATTGGGTGAATAAATATTAACAAATATTTATTTAATGCATTATTATTCACCCAAGGTGGGTCGCACTTTTTGGAATAATAGAATTCTATTTTTAAGAATTTATGACAATGGGAATTTTTACCCTGCAAGGCAGGCACTAAAATCCCATGATCCACTTAAGTGATTTGATTTTGACAATGAGATTATTTACCCTGCAAGGCAGAAATAAATTCCCGCTCGCCCGCAGCCTCTAACTTTCCCACTGCAACTTAAGTGAATTTTATATCACGGGAAAAAGTACCCTGCTAAGCAGGTACAAAATTCCCATCATGCCTACGGCTTCTATTTTTCCCATTGCAGCTTAAATCCTTTATTTTCCAAAAATGCGCCCATCCCCGCAAGGGCTTTTCCATGCACGACTTTGCTTTTTCCCAATGATCCAGACCTCCGATGGTGACTTCCTCCGGGCATAATGTGCATATATGTTTTCCAGCTGCTCCAAGCCAAAAATCGGGCTTACCTGATAGAGGAATTGTTCTAGAGAAATTTCACGTAAAAACGAAAGCGGACAACACAAAAACACGAAAAATTGTCAAAATTCACAAATAAAGCCCAAAACTCATTCCTTGTTAAAATCCTTCCTCAGTACAAGGGAATATTGACATGTTCGATCATAACAGAGTTAAACGGAGCGCAAATAACCTCATACGGGGCTCAAAATAATTAAATACAAATTTCCATCGACAAATCCGACGACAGAATATAACAACTTTGGGCATCTGGGTATTTGGCGAAAAAGGCTAATATGGCTCTTTGGGATTATCTTGACGCAATACAAGAACTTTCAGGCAATAAAAACACAAAACGACCCATTATTTTAAAAGTACAATTTTTTTGGATAGGGTAGTCACAGATTTCTGTGGTGAAATCGGGTGACACCCCCTTGTACTAACAATGTGAAACCTCGTGATTCTATCCACCTTCCGAGAGATAGTGCGAGTTTTGGAGGATCGAGGAGCGAAGCTCCATGTAGTTTCTCGACAGTCACTTGGGAGCTCTTTGAGGAGGGCTTTCGAGGAGTAGATAGATATCTAGGAGATTCATCGATAGCGGATCGATGAGTTTCATGATCTGTGAGGCTTCCATTACGGTAGCAGAGTATGAGGGTCAATTTTTAGATCTTCTTCAGTATGTGGGCATATGCGGGATGAGCGGAGTTAGGGTTCGAGAGATTCATTAGGTGCCCGAACTAAGACTTGGGTTGGGCGGCGCATTGTGTTAGGTTGTGGAGCCTGTTTTAATGTGTGAAAGTGTTGAAGACTGTACACTAAGAGTACTGTACACTTTTCATGTATCCTCGCAATTTTTTGGCCTCGAAAAATGCACCCAACATATCGGGAAACGTGCTTTTCTCATATGGGCGAGTTTTTTGACCCATAGGTTTATGGGACGGGTTTTTCCCATGGTTACGATACCCACGGTTTTGTAAAAGCGCTTAGCGATTGTCTATTTATATGGTCTTATGTATATGATAGATGTACAAGCAAATGTATTGTAGATGTGTTTTGAATTCGGCTGTGAATTATGTAGAGTTTGTTGAGCATAGCTCCAAACAGATCTGGGTATTGTATTGAGAGAGCAAAGTGGCTTGTAATAAAATCCGAGCAAGTGATTCTTGGTGTACGTAACCCAAATTGGGTGAACCATGTTAAATCTTGTCTCTTTGTGTTGTGTTATTTTATTCGCAATTTTATTTGAGATCTCTAATAATTTCGCATATTAGTTTCTCTGTTGCGATTCGTGAGGGATTATTTCGCATATTTTATCCCTTATTTCCTAACACATTGAATTCTGTAAACACTATCGAGGTTGTGGAGAAGGCCTATATTGCAAAGGAGAATGTTATCCAATTTTTTTCCCTAAGGAAAAATTGATCAAACATGACCCTGCATAGGAGAAAATCAAAGGGTCGGTTCGGTCTTGCGAGCTCACATTTCAAATCCAACAACTAGGTTGTAGGTAGGTTTAGAAATGGAGAAAGGAAGTGTTCACTTGAGGCCCTTAATCGATAAGTATAGAAGATTAGCGAGAGGCCTCCACGTGCCTCATCGGCGCAACTGACCAAGGGTAGGATACGAAGGCAGTCCAAACAAAGCGCAGGCCCTCCATGTGGTCGAGTCCGAGAGCTGGTCGTTGAAAAGTCTAACGCCATTAGAAGGAACCACGTGTTAGCTCATCGCACCTTCAAGGGTTGAATCAAAGGCATTCCTCCAAACAAGCGCCATCTTGCCACATAGTCAAGGGACCGAGAAAGGCAACAGGCCAAATCGGCTAAGTACAATAGGGTCAGTGGAAGCCTCCATGTGCCTCGTCTACGCAACTTCAAACGTAAAATCGGGGTAGTTCCCAAACATGCGCAAAGCCTCCACATGTCCGGGGTTGGACGTAGTACCTTCGCCAAATAGAAGGGAATTAGGTAGAACACATGGAAGGTAGAGTAGAGTCACGGAAGGTTCCATGTGCCTCATTGATGTAACTTCAAAGGCGCAACCCAAAGAAATACCTTGAACTAGCATGGACCCTCTATGTGTCTAAGGCCTGAGAAAGATAGAGTTAGCTGTTAAAAATTCTAAGGACGGGTGGAAGCCTCCACATGCCTCATTCGTGCAACTTCAAAGGCAAAATCCGGAGGCATGTCCAAAATGTGCGCTAAGCCTCCATGTGTCTCAGGTCAGACATAGTGTCTCCGCCAACAAGAGGGGCTTAGGTAGAGTACAAAGGCAATAGATCAGGCCCAAAAATGACACCACGTGTCATTTCAGCGTAATTTCAGGAGTGAAAGGAGATAGAAAAATCTTAAGAATGTGCCGGGGTCCATGTAAATATCGCAGGGGAGGACTCTGAACCCAAAGTATGTTTGGAAAATATTTGACGATTCGTAAAGCCACCAAGATTTTTAAATGCTTAGATCTTAAAATATTATGAGAGCTCCCGTTGGGTACCCGACCCTGACCTTCAGATGACCTCAACTACGACTACAGTAAATATAGGCCTTCATTTTTTAAGTTGTCACGCTTCTCACCCATCGTCGTAATGAGGTATTTCTTGCCCAATAAGAAATGGAAAATGGAGTCATGGACTATGTCATGAAACCCATTAATTTCACAGATGGATTCTATGCATCTCTTGGGTGGTTGAGGATGGTTTTCAAGATTCTTCTCATCTCCTTCTCTCATTCTTCCTATATATTGTAAGGAGGTGCATTTTTCTAAAGGTTACATAGTTATGCTTTGTACCCTCCCTTCTTCTTTGTCCTACGGATGAATTTTTGGGGTTCGAACCTCCCATCTAAACTGTAAATTCAATCTTTCCTCTTGGCCATTGTAATGCATTGTATCAAATCTTTGGAGCAACAATAGAAAGTCTATGGATGATTTTCAACCCTCTCTTTTGTTATTGCATCTTCCTGATCTCTCATTGCAATCTTGGTTACCTGTGCATGGTGTTTGTATTTCATTTTAATGGTTTGTGTTTGATGGGAAAGTAAGTGTTCAGCATTCCTTTGGTGCATCACCTCTATTAGTTAGGTTTATTGTCTTGTATCTTCTCATCCATGTCTCCTTGACAAGTTATAGTAGGTTTTAGAATAGGTCCTTTCAATATGAATGTGTGAACTCAAACAGAGGAATAGGATCCGACATTCACCTGGAAATTTCGCTTGATTCGCAAAGTCCCACACTTTGAGAGATGCTCCATGTTATGCAATCACACTATGAGTCTCAACCCATCGAGTTGTAGACTCCAGGGGTGTTGTGATTCTACATCAACAGTTTTGGCATGCCCAGTGGGAGCAGAAGTCTTCATTTTATTGCAGCAAGATTGATGTGCACTTGTTGTAAGTTCCCGCACTTGTAAGAATCACTCGAAATTGCACATTTGGTGACTCCAAAAAGGGGCACAATCAACTAATTTCATCATTCCAAGCCGAGGCATATTCATGAGAAGAATCCAAACAAGGTCAAAAACTAAAGAAGATGGGCTATTTTGAAAGGATATATTGTATTCTTGAATATTCATTCATCCGGGATCTTCACAAATATGTAGGAGAGGTTGTTCCTACAATGTAGGAAACAACCCACAACAATACACGAGCTGTTTTAACAACTCATTATTATGAACCAAATAATGATTATTATAATAATTGTTCTGATTAGAGGTCGAGGGAATCAACCAAAACTAAACCTGTTATTCTGTCATCCCTCCCGACACTCCCACAATTGCTCAACATCCCCGGGTAGTCAAGAAGATTTATCATCCCACATAGTTGAAAACAAAATTGAAATTAAGGATTTAATCAAAACAATGAGGGATTCACAATCTACAAACCCCCACTACGCCTCTCTTGTAAACACATTGGAGGCATTACTTGTTCAAGTTGACGCGGCAATGGGGAAAATTGATCGTTGGAAAACTTATAGAGAGGGTTGTAGGGTTTATTATTCCAACAAATTGTCATATGTGGATGTAAAGAAAAAGAAATTTCAAAAGACCTCATATGTGCCTTATTCATGAGACCCCCACACTAATTTTCCTATTTTGTTGTCATGTAAATGGTTTCCCATCCATTGGTGCAATAATAATTTGATTAAAAAAATTTGGGACCGATGGTGGATGGTGTTTGATTTTCCACCTTGTAATAACAACGAGGTTCCACTATACTTTTAAGGAAACTCTATTACGAGTTTATCCTCAACAAGATCCTAAATTATTTTGATTTCCGAGATTTCAAGGCCGAGGAAAATGATCGCACAAGATCGACCAACCGCACAATGTGCACCTATTGATAGGGTAGATTCCCCACACGAAACCCCCACCCCTGAGATTGTCCCTTAAGTAGTGAAGGAGACAGGTAGAGATTGGTACACTCCACGCGCTTCTGGGGGTTATCTCTGCGACCCTTGTTTGACATATGAGGGATATTTCGAGGCTAGATGCTCATGGAGGTACACCGAGTATTCCCTCAGGGAGTACTAGCATGAGGCCACATATTTTCTTGTCATGTGGTAGCATATGTTTGGGGCCCGAGGAGGACGATACTTTCATGTGTACTGATTTTGGTGCACCTAGTGCTAGGGGTACACATGATAATGTCACTATGTTAGATGTCCTTTTGAGTGAGAAATTTGGATTACATTCATTAGCATCACCTTTGCAGGTAAATTTGTTATGTTTTGTTATGTGTGTTACAAAAAGTTTGGAGTACTTGATTTACTTATATATGTTAAATTTTTGAAATAATTGTATTTGTACATGTATATGCATTGATATTATAGTGTGCGGGAGGTGCATCTTCATCCCGACCACAGGCGGCGAGCACCATGCATACACATACATTCACAGAGGTAATTTAGAATGTTAATTATGTAAAATTTTCACATACATGTGTGTGTGTATACATGCATATATATATATATATATATATATATATATATATATATATATATATATATATATATATATATATATACATGCATATATATGTATGCATGTCTATATATATATTAGTTTTGAAGTCAAATATATGTATGTTCTTGTATGTCCATCTAACTCACGTGATATACATGTTTGATAAATACGTTGACTTCACTAGACACCCCACCATCTTTGCAACAAGTAGATAAAGGTGTTGTCACACTGCGATTTCATCTACGTAGCAACTCACTGAGGTATTCAAACAACACATAAATTTTGTTAAATTTCTCGTGTAATTCATACTATGTTAAATTACAAGTTACTAATGTCTTTCATTGTAGAATTATTAAATTATTTTAATAATGTCCTTCATTGTGTATATGCAAGAGTTACTTGTGACAGGTAGTAGCCTTGTTCATTTGATTCATAGGCATGGCGGGGTAAAAACAATAGTTCTATATTGATAAAATTAGTTAAAATATTGTCATTATGTACATACATGTACTTAGTTCTATTTTCACTAATTCTGATGTTATATTTTTGATCTTATCTATATGTAGGGAACTTCAACCCCCTCCATTTTGACTTTGAGGGCACGGACTCCTCCATCTCATCATCTTCGTACCTCGTTCATACTACAAGAGCTCCCGATGACTCATCTGAGCGTGAGATACAAATTCGGCGTGATCGAAAACTTGCGGTAAGTTTGTGTATTTATGTAAATACTTTCATTCTAGCATGGTCTTAAATACATGTTGAAAACATATATAAATTAAGTTTTGACAAAAAAACATTATTTGCATTTGAGGCTCATCTACAAGCAAGTATTCGGTGGAAGAGAACTTGAAGCATGGACTCGAGATGATCCAAAGTTATCTCATAGATCTCCATCTTCATCTAAGGGAGGGCCTTCTTCGAGAAAGGCCAAGAGAGGGATAGATTTTGATGAGTAGGAAATATATATATATTTTAGATGACATTGTTTTTGTATGCCTATGTGCATGGAATTATATGTACGCCTATATGGCATTTGAACTTGATGATATATGACCTATTTGGGCATTTTTGTATTTATTATGCACACTAAAATACTATTTGGAACTTGATAATTTTGTATGAAACCTTACATTTCTACGAGATTATTTTCGGATGAAACTAATTTGATGTGCACTTGACAATATTTAAGACATTATGGGTTATTTTTTCATTTATTGGTGATGTACATGTACTAGAATTTTCAATGTATAATATGTATCAAACTTTGGAAATTAATATTTATATAATGTATGTATATAAAGAGTTACCTAATCTGAGTAATTATTCATTCAATTTATCAATGTGTATATGTGTATTTACCTTACTTGCGATTCTTCTTGCTCATGGTCTCTTTGTATTGGTTCCTATATTATCATGCACTTACTACATTTTTTTATGCTTCGTAGTCTTATCCCCTATTAAAACACCCGAGAGTCATCACAATTTGATGCCTTTCATCTGTTGATATTTTGAGAATTTCTCTCCATATACATTACTCCAATGCTTGAGAATGTCTCCAGATGCAATGACATTGATTCGGACTTCAATGATTATTGATTGTCTAACTCTCAATTCATGATTATTTGATTGAAATCATCAATCACTAGGCTGACTACCCCTATCCTTTTGAAGGCATTCATGTTATTACCTTTAAATCACTAAGCCGTAGACCATCTAAATCCCATCCAAAACTAAACAAGGCATTTAAGCCAATCTAGTCATTCAAGGATCTTAAGTTATTTTGAAATCACATCACACCCTTCACTGTCGAAGATATAGCGTGTTTTGGCCTCGGGGCTCTTAAGGGACTACACCGGATGAGGTAGCCCAAAAGCACGAGGTAGCCCGAAAGCACGAGGAGTGTAGGAACTAAAACAAAGCCTCCACTAGTGTTCATACTTGGCTACACCGACATGTTAGCATAGTTGGTTTGGTCCCACGAGCTTCCATTTGCAAACTACAACGTGTTTCAGGAGCTCCCTACACCGGATGAGGACTCATAGGGAACTACAAAGTATTTCGTGCGTTTGCAAACAATAGGACAGCGTTTGAGAGAACCGAAAGGAGATGGAAAAAACTAGGTGAGGATTTCATAAAGGGATTTAACATGGAGATCTCGGATCTAACAAAACATCTCTAGGTGCCATGGAGTCTGAGAAATCACCCGTCAAAGATATAGCATGTTTTGGCCTCAGGGCTCTTAAGGGACTACACCCGAACGAGGTAGCCCGAAAACACATGTAGAAAAGGGAAAATAAAAAAAGACTCATCTAGAATTTATCGGCTAACCCGATATGTTTGCGTAGTTGGTTTGGTCCCACAAGCTTCCGTTTGTAAACTAGCGTCTCTGTAACCGAACACCGACTGGGCTAGATATTTTACATGTTTGCAAATAATAAGACAGGTGAGAGAACCAAAAGGAGATGGAAAAAAGCGTGAGTTAATTTCGCAGAGGGCCTCGACATGGAGGTCTCGGATCGACAAGACGTCTCTAGGTGTAACAGAGTCAAAGAAATCACCCATCGAATATATAGCGTGTTTTGCCCTCGGGGCTCTCGAGGACTACACCTAGGACGAAGTAGCATGAAAGCACTTGGTAGAGTAGGGAACCAAAAATAATCCTCCACTAGCATTCATCGGCCACCCTAACATGTTTGCGTAGTTGGTTCGGTCCCATGAGCTTCGTTTGTAAACTATCGCGTTTGGAAGTCGTCACACCGACTCATCGCAGTATTTCACGCATTCGCAAATAATAGGACATCAAGAGAACCGAATGGAGATGGATAAAACCGTGAGAGTATTTTGTAGAGGGCCTTGACGTGGAGGTCTTAGATCTAATGATGCGTCTCTAGGTGCCATGGAGTTTGAGAAATCACCCGTCGAAGATATAGTTTGTTTTGGCCTCAGGGATCTTAAAGGACTACGCCCGGACGAGGAATCCCGAAAGCACGGGGAGCATAGGGAACCAAAACAAAGCCTCCACTAGCATTCAAATGGCCACCCTGACTTGTTGGCATAGTTGGTTTGGTCCCACAAGCTTCTGTTTGCAAACTATAGCATCTGGCAACCCTATATTGACTCAGATTGCAGTATTTTACGCATTTGCAAACAATGGGACAGAAGAGAACCGAATGGATATGGAGAAAATCGTGAGAGGATTTCGTATAGGGCCTCGATGTGGAGGTTTTAGATCTAACAAGACGTCTCTAGGTGCCACGGAGTCTGATAAATCACCCATTGAATATATAGCGTGTTTTAGCCTCAGGGCTCTTAAGAGACTATGTCCGAACGAGGTAGCCCGAAAGCACAGGGAACGTACGAAACCAAAAAAAGTCTCCTCTAGTGTTCACCTGGCCACCCCAATGTTTTGGCATAGTTGGTTTGGTCCCACAAGCTACCGTTTGTAAAATACAAAGACATCTATGACCTTACACCGACTTAGACTACAATATTTCACGCGTTTAGAAGCAATATGACAGCGAGAGAACCGAATGGATATGGATAAAACCACGATAGGATTTTGTAGAGGGCTTAGACATGGAGGTATTAGATCTGAGAAATCACTCGTTGAAGATATAGCGTGTTTTGGCCTCAAGGCTCTTAAGGGACTATGCCCAGACGAGGTAGCCCGAAAGCACAGTAACATAGGGAACCAAAAAAATCCTCCACTAGCATTCACCAGAGCCATCTAGACATGTTGGCATAGATGGTTTGGTCCCACAAGCTACCGTTTACAAAATACAAAGCATCTAGTAGCCTTACACTGACTTAGACTACACTATTTCGAGTGTTTGCAAACAATAGGATAGCGAGAGAACCGAATGGAGATGGAGAAAACCGCAAGAGGATTTTGTAGAGGGATTCAACATGGAGGTTTGTACATTACGATACGTCTCTAGGTGCCATAGAGTCTGAGAAATCACCCATCAAAGATATAGCATGTTTTGGCCTCAATGCTCTTAAGGGACTACGCCGGATGAGGTAGCCTGAAAGCACGGGAGCATAGGGAACCAAAACAAAGCCTCCACTAGTGTTCACCTGGCCACCCCGATGTTTTGGCGTAGTTTTTCGGTCCCATGAGATTCTGTTTGCAAACTATAGCATCTAGAATCCCTACACTAACCCAAAATGCAATATTTCACGTGTTTGTAAATAATAAGACAGAGAGAGAACCAAATGGAGATGGATAAAACCGTGAGAGGATTTTGTAGAGGGCCCCAACATGGAGGTCTCAAATCTGATGAGACATCTCTAGGTGCCATAGAGTTTGAGAAATCACCCATCAAATATATAGCATGTTTGGGCCTTAAGGATCTTAAGGGACTATGCCCGAATGAGGTAGCCTGAAATCACGGGTGGAGGAAACCACCAACGTTCAATGATTTTTCCACATGATGCAACTATGTAGACTATGAAGTTAGTTTTTCAGGAGACCACCAATGTTCTAAGCTGTTCATTTTGAAAGAATGAATATCTTCAATCAAACAAAGAATGAAGAACCTGAATTTTTTTGGACATTACAAAAGGTTGTTTGTGCCCAAAAAGAAGCCAAAGGTCATATAAATTTTTAGTCTTCAACTTTAGATTGCAATGAACATCATGAAGAAAAATAATTAGGTGAAGATGTCACTATGATTCAAGAAGAAATGGCTCTGAATGTCATAAAGAGTCAATTTGATTACCCAAAAACATCTTGAAGAACTTAAAGAGAAGATACGAGTAGAAGAAAAGGAAAAATGGGTAGTGTGGAAGGATCACAACTTAACTTGAATGGAAGATCTATGTGATGTTGTTAATAGAATAATGGATAATCTTAAGGACAACATGCCAAGTTGATTATTTTTATTAATCCCAGTTGCTTCAACTTCACAAATCAAACCAGGTAGTTCCAAAAGTAGCATACTGGCAAGAAAAACTGTAATGAAGTATTGATAATTGAGCCTGAAACTTGTTTAGAATTGTAATTTATTTTTTGATTAAGCATTCACCCATAGTTTCTTTTTTGAAGGAAGAAATTCATTTTATATGTGAGAAATAGAATGTTGATTTAGTTTATTACTCTGACTATTTAGGTTAGATTTTTGTAGTCGTTCAATGAAATTTTGAATCTCTTCAGTACTAACATGGAAAAATTGTCAGGGCCCTATGAAAGCCTCTCGCAGTTTTATCCATATCCATCTGGTTCTCTCGTTGTCCTATTGTTTGCAAAACGCGCAAAATAGTGCAGTCTAAGTCAGTGTAAGGTTGTCAGATGCTATATTTTGTAAATGGTAGCTCATGGGACCAAACCATCTGGGCCAACACATCTGGATTTCTTGGTGAATGCTAGTGGAGTCTTCATTTTGTTTCCCTACACTCCCGTGGCTGAGCTACCTCGCCAGGCGTAGTGCCTTAAGAGCCCGAGGCCCAAACACGTTATATCTTTGACAAGTGATTTCTCAGACTCCGTGGCACTTAGAGACATCTCGTCAAATAAAAGACCTCCATGTTGGGGCCCTCTATGAAATCCTCTCATGCTTTTATCCATATATATTTGGTTCTCTCATTGTCCTATTGTTTGTAAAGGCGCGAAATAATGTAGTCCGAGTCGGTGTATGGTGCCCACGGGCACTATAGTTTGCAAATGGAATCTCGTGGGACCAAACCAACTACGCCAACACATCAGGGTGGTCAGGTTAACACTAGTGGAGGATTTTTTTGGTTCCCTACGCTCCCTGTGCTTTCGGGCTACCTCGTCCAGGTGTAGTCCCTTAAGAGCCCTAAGGCTAAAACACACTATATCTTCGATGGGTGATTTCTCAGACTCTGTGGCACCTAAAGATGTCTCGTCAGATCTAAGACCTCCATGTCGTGTCTCTCTATGAAAGCCTCTCGTAGTTTTCTCCATCTCCACTTGGTTCTCTCGTTGTCCTATGATTTGTAAACACACAAAATACTGCAGTCTGAGTCAGTGTATGGCTGTCAGACGCTATAGTTTGCAAATGGAAGCTCGTGGGACCGAACCAACTATGCCAACACATCAGGGTGGCCAGGTTAACAGTAGTAGAGGTTTTTTTTTACCTACGCTACCCATGCTTTCAGGCTACCTTGTCCGGGCGTAGTCCCTTAAGAGCCCTGAGGCCAAAACACGCTATATTTTTGACAGGTGATTTCTCAAACTCCGTGGCACCTAGAGATGTCTTGTCAGATCCGAGACCTCCATGTTGGGGCCCTCTACGAAAACCTCTCGCGGTTTTCTCCATCTCCATTCAGTTCTCTAGTTGTCCTACTATTTGTAAATGCGTGAAGTAATGTAGTGCGAGTCAGGTGTACGGTTGTCGACGCTATAGTTTGCAAACTGAAACTCGTGGGACCAAATGAACTATGCCAACAGGTCAGGGTGGCTAGGTGAATGCTAATGGAGGATTTATTTTGGTTCCCTACGCTACCCGTGCTTTGGGCTACCTCGTCTGGGCATAGTCTCTTAAGAGCCTTGAGGCCAAAACACGCTATATCTTCGACAGGTGATTTCTCGGACTCCGTGGCACTTAGAGACGTATCATTAGATCTAATACATCCATGTCAGTCCCTCTACAAAATCTTCTCTTACTTTTTTTTCCATCTCCATTCGGTTCTCTTGATGTCCTATTGTTTGCAAACCAACGAAATACTACGGTCTGAGTCAATGTAAGGTTGTCCATTGCCAATCACCGAATAATATAGGTGGTTCATACAATATAGGTGGTGAAATGAGAATTTTAATAAAATATTTTTACAATATAGGTGGTGAAATGAGAATTTTTGTTTGTTGTTCCTTTCTAATATTTAATTTCTCTTAGCTTCACTTGGCTTCAAGAATAATAAATTCTCTACTGTCAGTGCTTACCATGTGAAGGTGGAAGCTTTTTTGGCACCACTAACCTACATAAACATGTTAGTAAGCAATTAAATAGAATTTTAAATCATACAAAATTTTAAAAAAATCATTTAAGTAAATATTCAAATTAAATTCATAAAGAACATACCTTTGCAAATTCAATCCAATGAGTGTAAAGATAAACTCTATTCTTGACAATAGCAAGAATTGCTTCATGATCTGATTCACAAACCTTCCACAAATTCTTGTTTGATGGTCAGCCTTGATATTTGATCAATTTAATATTTGTTGCAAGGACCAAATATGAATAGTGAAGTATCTTCCGATGTACTTCATAGTTTTCAAACAACCAAATGTTTGATTTTTTGATAGGATATTGTCAAAGCCAAGTTCCAGTGACTACCATTGACCCAGTGGGATACTCAAGGTCTTCACCATCAATGACTGTGGAAGTCAATTTTTTTCCCCTCTACACAACGAGATAAGAAGTAGTTTGTTCCCTCTTCGTTAAATTTTGTCGCAATAACTGCAAAAACGTGCCCTATGTATCACAAAGTAAAACTATTCAGTCAATTTAAAAATACATTAAGAGTTGACCATTTAATAATTTATAAATCTAAAACATGGCATGTACATATATGTATGTACCTTGTTGCACTAAATTAGAGACTTGGTCAAAGTCAGGTGATGTTGCCATTTGATCGAAGACCGCAAGTTTTAATGCTCGTGAAACTTAATGTGTGTCGAGTGGAATTAGAGGTCTACAAGTCCATTCATCCACCCACTACTATGACTCACATTCATTCCACACAAAATCAATGCATGATATACAAAAACATGTCATGAACCTAGTATAAATAGTCCAAACATTTGCATTTGAACTACGGAATGAGTGCATATCACTTGATCCTACAACTGTCATACAATCTTCAAAGTTTTCTAGATGTTGTTCCTCTATCAACCAAAAATATCTATGAACCATTGATCTCTCTTAAGATTCATGGCCCATATTCTTGACACACCAATCAACAATATTTTTTACATTTGTAAATTTAACACCATCCTTGAACTTTAACTCTTCTCTTGTAATTGCTCTTTTCACACATGTTCTTGCACCATCATGCTCTCCTTTTCCATGCCCTGCCTCAGTAAAACTCCATATATGTTGTACATTTGTTTCTTTGTGCATCATGTTTAGCCAATAAAACATCCGTGCATTCTTGAATTGTGATGTGCAGTTGTCCGACCAAATGTAATGTTGATTGAAACTAATGTTCCTCTCATTCAAGTTTGCATAAAACACCTGGAAACACCCTTGTACATATTCTGTAGAAAGTGTCTGATCATCACTGATGTAGAAATTATACTCTCTTAATCTTTTTCGATCTTGCTCAGTACTTTCAGGAAAGTGCATGAATGTTATCTGCACGAAAATAGAAACTTATATTGAGTTATAATATTGAGACTGAACCTCCATTTGTGGCTGCAATGTGTAATTCTCTGTGAATTCAACTACTGAAACAATAGTACCAAGTGGGAATGTGTCCTTACTTAACTTGAGTTTTTCATCCAACCATCGAGCTCTATGTGTGTGCCTTGCATACTCATAAAAAATTTCTCTCTGAATTTGACCATATATTCTGATACAGGTAATTATTTTCTAACAAGCTCACACCTCTTAGATTTTTTCCATCTTTTAATTGATATGCCACTGATTTATATTTGGTGAAATCAACCAATTATTTTCCTATTGAATATGTACTCTCCTCATGGATACAACTTTTCAGATTTGGCAAGCCACCACATACATTGCACATTCCATCCAAAGATGCTTTGTTATGAAAAAATTGTCTTGATGATTTTTCACAAAATATTTTCGGATAAATTCCCTTGAATATTTTGGTGGGAAATTTAATCCACTCCTGCAACATGATATTAGTATGCAAAACATGACGTGTTTGACAAAAAACATCATAATGCATTGAAAATTCAACATGATGCCTGCAACAACAAGTGGTACGTGAGTGATTGATATTCACATAAAAGGGTTTTCTCATTTCAAAAAATATTTGGCTAATGTTAATTAATGGATTTTCATTCTTAAACTTAGAGAACAATTGTGTTTGAGTCATATCTAAGAAATGTTTTTCACATGATTCACAATTACGAGAACCTATTCTTCCTTTTACTATATATCTTCTATTCAAGTAACACCCTTGTGTTCTCATTCCAAAATTTTACAATTGATTCTTTTAAAATATCAAATGTATTCTTGTCTTTTCATGGAAGTCTGCTAGAGAAATCCCAATAGTCAGTGTTATTGAGTGACTCAAGACGTTTATGTCTCTCTATTGCTTTCATTAGTATTTTTGTTTAGCTTCAAAGCACGCTTGTTTTTCTAATCTAGCATTTATTAATTGTTTTATCACTTGCTATACTATTTGTAAGTGCACACCATGTAGCATTACTATCCTTGGTGTGTCTTTTCCACCTACTGATTTGGTATGTTTTATGTATGTTTTCAACAATTGACGCATTTTGATCAACACTATTAGATGTTCTTAACCCTAGGGTCTTCATTATAGGTCTCATCTTAATTAATTTCATCAATGTAACAAATAATTGACATCTTTGTGTGTCATTTAAATTCTCAAAGTAATTATCCCAAATTCCACTAGTTTTTCTTCTCGCATTTCTTTCAGACATTTTGTTAGGCATTAGTTTTATAATGTTTTCATAAATTTCAATTAAGTGAATTGGTTTTCTTCACAAAATGGAAGGATGTGTTCTTAGAGGTGAAGATTTGTTTACAAGGTTACTTTCTTCATTCAGTGTTTTCATACAAATTTTGGGGCTAACATTTGGATTCTTAAGTAAGGGTTCAACAATTGGATTCATAACAATTTATTCA
Source organism: Taxus wallichiana var. yunnanensis (assembly GCA_018340775.1). NCBI lineage: Eukaryota > Viridiplantae > Streptophyta > Pinopsida > Cupressales > Taxaceae > Taxus > Taxus wallichiana. The sequence continues at coordinate 264,679,863 of CM031240.1, forward strand.
TCCATACCAACATTATCATTCAATTCAATATCATTATTCATTGCAAAATCATTATTCATTGCCAAATCATTATTCTTTAAATTTTTATTATGTATTTCATGTCCATTTTCTAATACATTAGCTACATTTGATATAGCGAGATGTACCTTGCCCCGCTTGATGTTTTTACATTCTCTTCAATTTCTTTCTTCTCTTCTCTTCCAATTGCTTCGGTGTCTTTTTCTTGACTTTCCTCTTGTCCTTAGCTTGACGTTTATTGCCCATGATTAGAAAAAATCAACTAGTGGGGTAGGGGACAAAATGAACTACTAAAAAATTGTGCAAGAATGTAGAGAAAATTGCAGACAAAACAAAATGTTTGCAGAATTCCCGTGAAAGAGATGAAAGGGACGTTGGGGGCACAATATATAAACAAAGAAAAACGCGTATGCATTTTTATTTTCTCTTTTTCCAAGCCATGCCTCAACGCTTGGTATGGTTTGGATCCCCAAGCCTAAGGCATGGACCTGTACAAACACAAAAACATTGTGTTTTTGCAAGAAAATGTAAAAATGTCACTTCCTCTATGATAAATCAAAATAAAACAATCGATCCATTTTTAAAAAATTATACCATGACGTAGAGTAGAGTTTCTTCTTTCTAAAAATATAATTTTTCAAAATTTTCAACTAATATAAGGTTTCCATATTATTTATTTTCTAACTATGTCTTTTTATAGCTATTTTTGAAGTGTAAATATGTATATCTTTCATGGTGTATATTTTTTTTAGCTGATCAAAAGTTTAAAATATATATATACTAGCCCAAACTAGGCATAATTCTATACATATTCAAAAAAATCTAATTTTCGATATTTTTTTAGGTAGTTAGGGGGGCACGGTGAGCTTTGTTATTTTTCAAAACATAAAATTTATGTACTAGAAAAAGCATAAATAAACAAAATATTCGCTATAAAAATATATAAAAAAATGGAGCCCAAACTAGATGCTCCTAGTTATCTTTCTACCAAAAGGTTTTCAAAAATACTAAATGGTGCTCGAAAAATGGTGGAGGCAATAAAGTCACTCTATTATGTTTTTTAAAAATAGGAGCATCTGTTGGTATTTTAGTTGTTTGACCCACTTAAACTTATATATTTTCAATTAAATTTAGTAGCTTAGAAACTAGACTCAAAATGTTATGATTCATATTTTTACAACATCTTCCAATTTTAAGTGTAACTATTTGAAAAACTCATACAAGTTGAAGGTTTTTTTAAAAAATGAGTCCACTTAAGAGCCCCTTTTACCCCCAACTTGGTGCACGTACCCACACATTTGGGTGCAAAAACAAATAGATTGAAGGACTTAAACATTAAAATTCAATTAATTTATAGTTTCGGAAGTTTCCTTTTTATGGTTTTAAGATTATATTATAATTGATTTTAAATGGATTTTTTTTCCCAGATGGATTTTATTTTTCCATCAAAAGTGACGAAACCATTGCCTACACAGATAAATGTCCTGTGACCACCGCCCTACTGACACGGGGTCGAGTTCATCGACTGTCGCTCTATGTTTGCACGGCGTTGTTCTGAAACCACCACAATGCATAGGGCGGCGGTTTTGTTCTCCGAAAACCGAACCTTTAAATAATGCATTTTTTAACAGTTTTCAATTTAAGATGGTTTTAAATCCAATAATAATTTTAACTAAGGTGTGTTTCATTCATTGGTTGCTAGATTGATAATATATTTAGTTCCATAACTCCAAATTACAAATGCATAGTTTTTTTCCATTCAATCATACAATCTTCTATAACATGAAATGTAAATTTTCTTATATTGAACATACTTTGAAATTTGTCTTTTCAACCATAAATACAAATACAATGAATACAAGTTACAATAACCTTCTTTTTGCAATGCAAGAACTTCTAAAACATTTCTTTCAATAAAACTAGTCCTTTCTTTTCCAAATATATATATGAAAATGAGTAATTATAAATTTGGTTTGTTTTTTAATTTCTTGATTCATAAATAAGTATGATTTATTACATTTTTGAAAATGAGTCACCTTTTTTAATAAAAATAAATATTAAATCATACGTGTATTCTGAAAAATAAATCAATAAATATTTAACTTTAAGTATTAATTATAACCATAAATCTTCTACAATATTCTATACTCTGGAGCCATAAATAATTTTCCATTAAACATGAATGCAGCTCTTTGAGGTGGTAGTAATAATCAAAATATATCTTACCAAAAAAAATAAATTATCATGGAAGCAGTAGAAACCATCTTAATCTTCCTTCGTTTACAAATCCAATATTTTGTTTTCATGATAATATCAAATATTATAAAAACCTAAATGGGGATCACATATTTTTGTTAGCTATACATAAATTCAATTGCATGGTTTTTATATTGGAATTTGCAAGAAGACAATGTAAAAATATCAAATACTTCCTGATTTAATGGGTGTTTGTGATTAAATGGATAGTGTTCTACATTTGACTTCTTACATCAAGCATAAAAGTACATATAGCATTATTTTTACAGAAATCTTGTATGCAAAATGACATGAAAACATCTACATATAAATATTTTTAAAGAATCAGTATATCTATTGTAATTTTCAATGAAAGATAGGGCTACCGAGAGTAGATCTGTAGATCTCTAATGAGCATTTCTCAAATCTGCAAAAGATATTTCGATTAAAAAAGGAAGAATTTTCTAATAATCTATCGAGCCATAAAGCTTTGACTATTTGATTGAGCTTGTAAAAAAATGGTGATTAAAGATGAAAGGGAGAAACTTGATCCCGCTGATTCATTCACCGCTACCTTTGGACCATTGCAACTTTAGTTTCAGTAAACACCTAGGTCATATTATTTTTATTTGAAAAAATAGCTTTTCATTACTTTGCCATGGATAAATACCTTGAATCATGGAAATTCGGTATTCATTTTTTTTTGGGCATGGATCAATAGGCAACTCATAGTTCACACCCTCAAATTGTTGCTTATCAACTGAATATAATGTGAATTTATTTTTTGTTATACCCTTTTAGTTGTAAATGTTTAATGATAACTACCATTACAATGAAATTAAGACAATTGAATTCCGTAAAAGAATTTATAATAGGTCAAATTCATGGAAAGTTATATGCTCAAAGAAATAGGATGAAATTTTTATCGTGTAACTAAACGCAACTTATATCATTAAATTTGAATGTTTGTTCACAAATTATTATATATTATGATATAATGTTTTGGGTTGTTTAAACAATGAATAAATTTATTTTCAAACTTTTTATTTTTCCAAAGAATTATCCAAAATAAAAAAATTAGAATGTGGACAATCCACGATTTTAAGTATTAATATCACACAATTGTAGAATATTTATACCATCTTTATAAAATCTATCTTTTGTGTGTTGATAATTCATATTATTTCCACAAAACATTTTTTAAAGATAAAATTATAGATAAATAAACATAGTTCTAGTAATTCATATTATTCAAATTAAATATTAGGTGTGTATTGTATCCATAATTAGAATTTTGTTTATTTTTTTTTATTATTAAATATGTATTCTACATTTTGTGAGTAATACACAATGAGTATAATTTAAGTGTGTTGAATTTTCACAATTTTTATTTCTAAAAGATTTAATGTATATATAATTTTTGGTTAAACCTTAGATATTGTGTAAAAAATAAAATGAGACTTATATTTGGATTTTGGTATACAATATCCATAATTCTATTTTCAAATGTATCTTTTTTGAAAACATGAGGGGAAATCATAATTTCTTCAAAATAAAATTTCAATGATTTGGATATTTAACAATTTTAAATTTGACTTTTATGAAGTAGTGGAAATATTTTTCAAAACACGAGAAAATGTGATTTTTACACAAAAATTCAAGAATGTGGATCTTTAACAAATTAAAATGTGACTTTAATGAAATTGTGGAAAATCTATATTTTGTTTTATAGAAGTTGTCCATTTAATGTTGATAATTCACAATTTTCACAAAATGATTTTTTTGTGAATAACAATGTGGATAAATTAGCCTATTTCTAGTAGTGCCCTCTTACTAATATAAAGGTTGATTAATTGTAATAAGTATGGTTTCTTATTGGGATACACATATCTTAGATTTACCTTTCATGGAAATAAATTTTGAAATGAAAATATATTAATTTTAAGCTGCAATTTTGTTAGAGGATATTGATTCACATGAAGTTTTTGTGCACAACATCGAGCCTACTCCATTGATTGTGGACTGCTCTCCTTTTGGTGTGTAACTGATTTGAATTTTAAATCAACTAACAAAAATACGGATACAAAGAAATTTACATTAGACAAGTTTAAGCCAAAAATATAAGGGAAAAAGTTGACCCTATGGGAAAAATTCTGTAATGCCCACTCCTCTTCGTGTAGTGCCCACTCCTCTTCGACATTGATATTACTCGATTTTGTTATTATCATATTGATCTTTAGACATTGATAGATGGACATTGTTATATTTGATTATCTTATTTGATAGACAAGTATGGAAGTTATAGATTTATGATATGATGTGATTTACAGGATGGATTATATGCATGGATTGACATATTAGTATTTGATGATCTTGAGCTACTACTTGTAATGACACATTAGATTTGATATATAGATGTTGCTAGCAGATTTAGTGGGTTTTGTGATCTTATTGCTAATTGATAAATTGATCAAATCAAAATATTTAGAATTTTGAACTATTGGTGAATTACTTAATTTTAGCAATGGTTTAGTTATGATATCGATGACGTGAATTGATATGTATATGTGTGCATTTTATTATCTCGATGTTGTTAATATGGCCACGAGGCCATAAAGGTATTGTTTTGATTTTTGCAAGCATTTGCAACACAACAAACAAAAGGGGATAGGAAACCAACAGTGAAAGAATTTGGGGCATTGGCAACAGTCACCTTGGCAACTAGTGTAAATGTATGATGTTATTGTTGTTATATTGTTAGGAGGTCCCCATTGGGGGGTGGCCTCAAATGTGACCTTAAGTAAAATTGTGGTTTTCCTTTTTGGTTTTATTTATTTGTGAGTAATTGTATTATTTTAGTATTTTGTGTCACCTTTATTATTGTTTGTTAAGTAATCCTTTTAAGTTAATTAAACTTGATTAGTTAGTATAAATTAGGATGTGACAAAAAGGGGGTAATTAATGTGAGTAGGTAGTTCTTGGTTTGTGTTGGATTTGAAAGGGATTTTATTGATTTTGAGTGGTGTGTACTCAACCTTGCATGTAAATTTCGGATTTTGACTTTCAAGCCAATTTTAGAGGCTTTAGGACAAGTTAAGTTTGTCCCACACCTCTTAAATTCACCCACCCACTATGCCTATGATGTGAGGGGATTATTTTAGGCCTTTTTGTGTGTTTTAATGGAGAAAAAGAGAAATTAATTGCACTTTTCTTACAAGAGTCTTATATTGTGTCCTTTAGGGGTGTGGTTTTGGGTTTGAGCGTGTAAGAGGGTTTGCATTCCCTCAACCACCAATTTATTATGCTTTACGGTTTGGGTTTGACATTGTGATGTGGAATGGAGGAGAAATGATGTGGAATCCTACATGGAGCCACATCACCTCTCTCTTCTCTCTTTTCTATTTATTCTAATTTGTTTGAGGATTTGGGGGTTACTTGTTTTATTTTTGGTCTCTTGTATTGGGAGGTGCTTACTTTGGAGGGCTTGTTGGATTTGGAGATAGCTTGTGATTTCTTGGACTTGGAAAGGTTGGAAATTTCTTTTGGATTGGAAACTCTTGCAATGGAAAGGTAGGGTCTTCACCCATGTTTTCTTTTGCTTAATTGTTGTGCATATGTTTGTGAATGAATGGTTGTTGCATTTGTGATTTTGGGAAGTAGAATGACCCTTAGGTTGTGTAGGAGAAAATGGAAATGGAGATATTTTTTAGGGAGTCATAAGAATTTTTATTTAGAATTTTAGGATGGAGTTGGGTTGGGTGTCCCACCTTGTGATAAGTAAAATTTGTGTTTATCTTGTTATCTTATTGTGGGAGGCATAAAAGAGATGGAGGCATAAGAGTTTTTTTCTTGGAGGAAGACATAAGAGTTGTTTTCTTAGAGGGAGGCATAAGAGTTTTGGGGGATGTGAGTTAGTTCTTGGAGGCTTTAAGGTGGTCACCCAAACCCTTGGGAGGCATAAGTAGATTCCCCATGTTCCTTTCTCTTTCTTGTCTTGAGTTTAGAGCCTTTGTGTTGGGAAACTTATGTGTGTTGATGTGATTTTTTTGTTGTTCTTATTATGTTGAATGTTTGGTTTGAATGTGAATGTGGAAGCCTTGTTAATTTGTCAATGGTTGTCTTATACCCCTCATTGCTTCATTGTTAAGGCTCGGGGCCAATAAGGTAGAAGGTTTTTCTTCCTCACTAGATTATTGGTTGGTGGAGAGTGTTGCCTACTCCCCTATTTTGGTTGTTGTGTTTGAACTTTGGGAAGAAGGTGGAGCTCAAGTGAAGAATGGTCTTAGTAGCACTTGGAGAAAATAAGAAAGATCCCTCTTTGTAAAAAAATTACCATGTTGTCTCCATTTGACTAGAGGGTTTGTAACTTGCATTTTTGAGAATTTCAATCTCTTGTAAATATGTTGAGAAATAGTTGATTTGAATTGAGCTATCAAAATGTATTGAATGAAAACTTGTATTTTAAATATGTTGTTTCTTGTAAAATGAAAGGCTTGTATTAGTAAGATGAAATAAGAACTTTGAAATGGCTTGGAAATGCAAATGAAGTTTTCTCCATCCAAGCTTGTATACAACTTAAATCTTTGCCTTAAAAGTGTGATAAAATCATTCTAAGAGGATTGGTAGTCTTTTTGAAAATACACTTGTATTGAAAATGGTTGTCATTTACTTATTATGTTGAAGAAAGGAAATAGTTTCTTATTCCTTATTGAAAAGAAAGTATATTGGGAAATATGAATTTTTGTTACATTTCTTGTTATATTGAAGGAAAGAATAGAGAATGAGTTGATGTTATGTAATTTGAGTATGAAACTAGAAATGTTATCAACCTAGCAATCAAACACCTTAGTTCAATTTATTATTTCTTTAAAAACCAACTTAATTTGAAAACTATTAAAACAAATGTATTGTTTGTAGGTTTTGTTTCGAGAAGAACCACCACGTTGTGCAGAGCGGCTATTTTTAGAACCGCCACGTAGCACGCAGAAGCGATCGTCAATGAAGCTGCCCCATAGATAGAGTGGTGGTCACATGACCACCGGCCTACGTATGGTGGCGATTTCCTCACTTTTGACGAAAAAATAAAATCCATTTGTAAAAATAACCCAAATTTAAAATTAAATGAAATATAAGCTTAAGACCATTAAAAGGAAACCTCCAACAACTAGAAATGAATTGAATTTAAGTGTTTAAGCTCTCCAATCTCTTTATGGCACCCACATGTGTAAAATTTGTAGATTTAATGAAATGGGGTTTTCCCCAATTGTTGAACTCAAAAAAAAACAAGAAAATGTTTCCATTAAATAACAAAATAGATCCATTGTATGATCTCTACATTAAACAAATGAGCAATATTACAATAGTAAAATCTTTTCAACTTAAACAAAGAAATTTTGTCCATGGTTGCACTTCTTGCTCTCATGGCTCCTCCTCCTTCTCCCCCAAAACGTGCAAAATAAATAGGAGAAAATAAGCTTAAATAATGAATAAGAACACTCCATAAAGATGATTAGGTTTGGTTTGAAATCCCTAAGATCCTAGGGTCCATATTAAATCCATTTAAAGGTTGTGATTCATCCCTACTAAAGTTAGATTGGATTATGTTTTAAATGAAATGCATGTATAACTTGTAAATGGGGCCTCTCAAGGGGGTGTTAGAGAGAAAGATCAAAATGTAACCTTGGGACGTTAGTTTAGTGATTTTCTTTAAGACCTTGAATTTTTAATTCTTTTAAATTAAATTATATACTAAGATAACTAAACAATGTGTATTATAGAGATGTAATGTATTTGATCTTAATTTTATGGGAGTGTAAGTTTAGACTTAGCCCTAGAATAATAAATTAATAAATGACATTAGAACTATATTACTAAATTAAATAAAGATTGTAATAAGGGGATTTAACCTGCATTGTGGAATTAAATAATATTAATTAATTGTTAATTAAAACAAATAAATTATTAACTAAGAAAATATTTAATTCTAGTTGAAGGTTACCACGTTGCAACCAGTTTTAAAAAAAAACATTCCGTAAATTTTCCTAACTAATCTTTTGGTTTGTCTTGGGTTTTGTGAGGGAAAATAGCGGGCGTTACACTTGTATCGAGTCTTAGGTTCAACGCTTAGACCCTTAGGAACACTTGAAAAATTAAAACAGTTAGCCTAGTACAACCTACAACTAGATCACACAAATTTTCATGATATTTTAAAAAGTATAAAACCTAGAAATTTGAAACAAAACCTAGAATGTTAAACTAACTCCCATCTTGATTTCTCCAAGATGAGCGAATCGAGATGAGTTGATTTTCCACGTGAAGTTAGATATACCACCTCTAGAGCAGGTAATGGCCGTTATACTTCTGTAGATACTACAGACATTGCAGGATGTCAATACAGCTATACGAGGTGGAGTAGTTAGGGCACGACCTAGCCAGCGTGATAGGGAGGCATCACATGAGGCTCAACACCCTTCGAGGCACAGTGATGAGCATAGGGAAGATAACTCTCACACGGAGTTAGCTAGAGTAGACTCACCTCAGAGGGGACATGGAGATAGGGTTTTAGGACACAAAGATAGATCTAGGAGCCCTAGGCCGAGGGATGAGCATGTAGAGAGACCTAGGGGTCAACAATCATCAATTGTATATCATATAAGGGAGATCCTAAAGCTACACCCGTCTCATTATTCTGGAGATATAGGAGTTTTTTAGGTAGAGGCTTGGTTAGTGAGCTTGAGTGGGTGCTTCAAGCTTTGCCCATGTACTAGCAACACGAAGGCTCGTGTTGTAATTCATCTTCTGAGGGATGGAGCAGGTGTCTAGTGGAGGACTAAGGAGAAGAAGCTCCACGTAGACTCAGAGATAGTCACTTACGAGCTCTTCGAGGAGTGGTTTAGGAGAAGATACATATCAAGAGGTTTATTCAAAGAGATGATATATGAGTTCCATGATCTATGTCAGGCATCCATGATAGTAGCAGAGTATGAGAGTCGGTTTTACATTTTCATCGGTATGTCAACTACATACACGAGAAGAGTTAGGATTCACATGTTCATCATGGGCCTGAATTTAGATTTAGGAGGTGTAGTATGCATTCATTGTCTATAGACCTTAGCTGAGGTTGTTGAGAAGGCCTACATTGCAGAGGAGACTAGGGGGAAGACATAATAAGCCAAAGATAGAGTGAGGAGTTGTATTCAATAGATGTAGGATAGTAGGTTGAGGGGGTTAGCTCCTCCTCCTCGTGATGGACATGGTTCAACACATTCTTCATTTAGACCACCACGGTAGCCACCTCAGCAAGTAGTAGCAACAAACTCGTCCACTATTTAAACCTCTACGAGAGATTTGACACTAGAGGGGATGAAGTATGGGGCCTCCCCTGTGGGTCCCATCAGGACACATGGAGCACCTAGAAATCAGTCAACAGGAGCTCACAAAGAATGACCACAACATCCATAGTAGGATCATCAATATCTACGGTATAGACCACTAGAGTACATGTTGAAGCTACATCTCATTGGAGGGGACAAGGTAATTACTAAGGACGTGGTGTACTTAGACATCATTAGAGAGAGTGCCCACATAACCCTACTAATAATGGTAAGGCACCAATTTTAGAGGCTACAGTTGGTGACATGGGACGTAGCCATCAGATCTATGCAGAGTTGAGAACCACCAAGAAGAATATCAAGGAATAATGATTGAGACTACAAGTAGCATTGGTGGTATCCCTACATCTATTCTATTTGATTCTAGCTTGTCTAATTATTTTATTCCACCATCATTGGTAGATATATGCATGCTAGTGGTAGTTAGGCAAGGCCTTAGTTGGGATGTTGAGATGGCTTCTGGATCCAAGCTCTTACTAGAATCCTTAGTTAATGAGTGTGTAGTGGACCTAGGACCCTCACCACTACTTTGGATCTTCGTATCCTTCCTTTGGGTTCTTATGGAGTCATTTTGGGCATGGATTGGTTATCTACACTCAGAGCTATATTTTACTATTAAACTAAGGTTATATCTTGTATAGATCATTTGGGAGTTGAGTTGGTGATAGCTAGAGTTAGGATACCCATCACTATTCAAATTATTTCCACTATGCAGCTTAAGTGGTGTGCACGGTATGGTTGTCACTTATATGCTATTACATTTAGTGATAGGTTAGAGGATAGGGCTAGTGGACCTTCACTTGATGATCACCTTGTTTTGTTTTTTTTGATGTTTTTCCCGGTGAGTCTCTATGGTTTCCTCCCCCACATGGGATAGACTTTCACATTGATTTGGTTCGGGAGCGGAGCTTATCTCACGCGCCCTTTATAGGATGACCACCCCTGAGCTATGTGAGCTCAAGTTTTAGCATGAGGCCCTTCTTGAGAAAGGCCTAATCCATCCTAGTGTATCCCCTTAGGGTGTACCAGTGATTTTTGTGAGGAATGATGGATCCTTGTGGTTTTACATGGACTATAGACATCTAAACAAAGTAACGATCAAGAATCATTACCCCCTTCCTCACATTGATGATTTATTTGATTAGATTAAGGGGATACCATGTTTTCTAAGATAGATCTTAAGTCTGGAACTTACCATGAGCTGAGGATTGCAGAGGCAGATTTCCACAAGACAGCTTTTCACACAAGATATGACCACAATGAGTTCACGATACTATCATTCGGTTTGACGAATGACCCTATAGTGTTCATGAGTTTGATGAAAGGGGTGTTCGGGACTTTTCTAGACCATTTTGTACTCGTGTTCCTTGATGAAATTTTGATCTACTCACGTACGCATGCGGAGCACCTTTTTCAGGTTTTGTAGTGTCTTTGTGAGCGGTGGCTTCACGAGAACACGGAGAAGTGTGCATTCTTCAAGTCAGAGTGTAAGTATTTGGGCACCATTATTTCTAGGGAAGGTATCGTAGTCAATCCTTCCAAGATTAGAGATATTATTGATTTTCCAATACCGCTAGTGTGACCAAGGTTCGTAGTTTCATGGGAATGGAAGGTTACTACAAGAGGTTTTTTAGGACTTCTCTCTTATTGCGCATCATATCACTTCCCTTCGGCGGAAAGGGAAGAAGTTCATTTGGTCAGATAGATGTGAGTAGGCATTCAGGACATTAAAGGAATGCCTTACGAAAGCACTAATTCATTGCAATGCTAGATTCATAGGAGAGTTCTATGTTTACATGATGCTTCTTTGGAAGATTAGGAGGTGTTTTAATGCAAGAGGGTTGTGTGGTAGCCTTTGAGTCTCAAAAATTCAAGGATTATGAGTTCAATTATCAACTCATCACTTTGAGCTTGCAGCAGTGGTCCATGCTTTGGTTCGATGGAGACATTTCCTTTTAGGTAGAAGGTTTATTATCGGGATGATCACTTGAGTCTTCATCACCTCTTCACGTAGCCTAATCTCATCACTCATCAACAACGTTGAATGGAGTTTCTTTGTGAGTATGACATGGAGATAGAGCATGTGAAGGGGAAGTGGAATGTGGTTTTGGATGCCTTGAGTCGTGGAGACATTGATTATGGCTATAGCAGTTGGTACAGACTAGAGGACCAATATTTTAGAGCAACTTCCACATGACAACTTCTACCTTTCATTCAGAGAATAGATCATGTCTCGAGAGACCCTTGAGGGAAGTTTGATGGATTTTCATTAGAAATAGATGGTATTCTTCTTAGCTAGAGGTCGGATATTTGTTCCTAGAGATGGAGGATTGAGGTAGGATATCCTTTTTGAGGCACATCATGCACCCTATTCAGCCCATCTAAGGGTGAAGAATATGCACTCCACTTTGAGACAATTGTACCATTGAAAAGTGATACAGAGAGACGTGGCTCATTTTTTATCTCATTTTTTAGAGTGCTAGAAGGTAAAGGAAGAGCATCAACATCCAACCCTGACCTTCTCTATCCTCATGCCATAATAGGAGTGGATATAGGACACCATTTCCATGTATTTAATTATAGGGCTACCTACATCAAGAAAGCACCATGATGCCATTATGGTAATGGTGGATAGATTAATGAAAGTGGCTCATTTTTCTCTGGTGAAGACCACCTATACAACTAGTGTAGTGGTGCAAGTATATCTGGATGAGATTGTTAGACTACATGGGATTTTGTAGAAGATCATTTGTGACTGCGATCCCTTGTACACCTTTCACTTTTGGACCACCATGCAACATGCTCTCGAGACAAAGATCAACTTCATTACAACCTATTACCCATAGACAAATGGACAGATAGAGTGGGTGAATCATATCTTAGAGGACATGCTTAGGATGTACGTCATGGACCATCAGACGAGATGGGAGGAGTACTTATCCTTAGCATAGTTTTTCTTCAACAACAGTTTCAGATTTGATTGGTATGTTTCCATTTCAGGCACTCTATGGCAGGGAGTGCAAGACGCTAACTTGGGATAGGTTTGGACGGGGTTTCTCTTGGGTCAGCTTTATTATAGGATATGGAGTAGTAGGTTGTCATGATTAGATAGAGATTATAGGAGGCTCATGAAAGACAGATAGAAGAAATAAACAAATTAGCGGAAGATAGATTGCATTTTGAGGTGGGAACGAAGATGTTTTTCATCGTGTCGGGCCCACATAAGATCCCTATTCATTACGAAAAAGGCTCTAAGCTTGATCCTAGGTTTGTGGGTCCCTTTGAGATCTTGGAGCGTATCGGTCCTTTGGCCTATCATCTATCATTGTCACCCAACTTGTCTCGTATCCACGATGTATTTCATGTTTATGTACTTAGGAGGTACATTCCATATCCTTCTCATGTAGTGGATTGGACCACATTACAGGTGCAAGATCAGGGGCAAGTGATGGTGTAGCTCGTTTGTATTTTAGAGCTCAAGGCCATGGGCCTTTTAGGTAGAGAAATTGATCATGATTTGTGTCCAGTGGGATCAATATGATGAGACAACAACTACGTGAGAGGATGCCACACCCTTGAGAGCATAGTTCCCACATTTGTTCCAGTGACTTCTAGGAGGAATTCGAACCTAAGGGGAGGGGGATATAGTTCCCAATTCTATTCGACATTGATATTAATATGATTTTTCTTATTTTGGATTGGATCCATTGACATTATTATCATATTGATCTTTAGACATTGATAAATGGACATTGTTATATTTGATTATCTTATTTGATAGACAATATGGATGTTTTAGATTTATGACATGATGTGATTTACAGGATGGATTGTTTGCATGGATTGGCATATTAGTATTTGATGATCTTCAACTACTACCTTACTGACACATTGGATTTGATATATAGATGTTGCTAGATGATTTAGTGGGTTTTGTGATATTATTGGTAATTTATAAATTGATAAAAGCAAAGTATTTAGAATTGTGAATTATGTAATTATAGGGATTGTTTAATTATGATATTGATGACATGAATTGATATGTATATGTGTTCATTTTATTATCTCTATGTTCGTTAATATGGCCACGAGGATAGAAAAGTATTGTTTTAATTTTTTGCAGGCATTTACAACACAACAAATAAAAGGGGATAGGAGACCAACAGTGAAGGAATTTGGGGTATTGGAAACAAGTCACCTTTGCAACTAGTGTAAATGTATGATGTTATTGTTGTTAGATTGTTAGAAGGTCCCCATTGGGGGGTGGCCTCAAATGTGACCTTAAGTAAAATTGTGGTTTTCATTTTTGGTTTTATTTATTTGTGAGTAATTGTATTATTTTAGTATTTTGTGCCACCTTTATTATTGTTTGTTAAGTAATCCTTGTAAGTTAATTGAACTTGGTTAGTTAGTGTATAGATTGGGATGTGAAAAAGGGGATAACTAATGTGAGTAGGTAGTTATTGGTTTGTGTTGGATTTGAAAGGGATTTTATTGATTTTGAGTAGTGTATACTCAACATTGCATGTAAATTTCGGATTTTTACTTTCAATCCAATTTTGGAGGCTTGTGGGACAAGTGAAGCTTGTCCCACACCTCTTAAAGTCACCCACCCACTATGCATATGATGTGAGAGGCTTATTTTATACTTTTTTCTGTGTTTTAATGGAGTAAAAGAGCAATTAATTGTGCCTTTCTTACAAGAGTCTTGAATTGTGTCCTTTAGGGGTGTGGGTTTGGGTTTGAGTGTGTTTAAGAGGGTTTTAAATTATCTAACCACCATTTTATTGTGCTTTGAGGTTTGGGTTTGATCTTGTGATGTAAAATAGAGGAGAAATGATGTGGCATCCTACGTGAAACCACATCACCTCTCTTTTCTCTCTTTCTATTTATTCTAATTTGTTTGAGGAATTAGGGTTACTTGTTTTATTTTAGGTCTCTTGCATTGGGAGGTGTTTGATTTGGAGGGATTTTTGGAGTTGGATATAGCTTGTGATTTCTTGGACTTGGAAAAGGTCAAACTTCCTTGTGGATTGAAAACTCTTGGAATGGGAAGTTAGGGTCTTCACCCATGTTTTCTTTTGTTGTATTGTAGTGCATATGTTTGTGAATGGATGGTTATTACATGTGTGATTTTGGGAAGTAAAATGGCCCTTAAGTTGTGTTGGAGAAAATTGAAATGGGGATATTTTGGAGGGAGACATAAGAGTTTTTATTGGACATTTTAGGAGGGAGTTGGGATGGGGTGTCCCACCTTGTGATAAGTGAAATTTGTGTTTATCTTGTTGTCTTCTTGTGGGAGTCATAAGAGTTATTTTCCTTGAAGGGAGGCGAGTTCTTTGAGGTTTTAAGGTGGGCACCCAAACCCTTGGGAGGCATAAGTAGATACTCCTTGTTCCTTTCTCTTTTTGGATTGAGTTTAGAGCCTTTGTGTTCGGAAACTTGTGTGTGTTGATGTGATTAAATTTTTGTTCTTATTGTGTTGAATGTTTGGTTTGAATTTTAATTTAGAAGCCTTGATAAGTTTTCAATTGTTGTCTTATACCCCTCATTGCTTCATTGTTGGGGCTCGAGGGGCCAATAAGGAAGAAGACTTCTCTTCCTCATTGGATTATTGGTTGGGTGGAGAGTGTTGCCTACTCCCTATTTTGGTTTTTGTGTTTGAAATTTGGGAAGAAGGTGGATCTCAAGTGAAGAATGGTCTTAGTAGCACTTGGAGAAAAGAAGCAAGATCCCTCTTTGTAAAAAATTTACCATGTTGTCTCCATTTGAATGGAGGGCTTGTAACTTGTATTTTTAGAATTTCAATCTCTTGTAAATATGTTGAGAAATAGTTGATTTGTATTGAGATCTCAAAATGTATGTGTGTTGGAAAGTAAGAAAAATATATGTATTTTCTACTATGAATATTACTTCATTTTGTAAACTTTACTAAGAATGTATTGAATGAAAACTTGTATTTTAAATATGTTGTTTCTTGTAAAATGAAAGGCTTGTATTAGTAAGATGAAATAAGAACTTTGAAATGGTTTGGAAATGAAAATGAAGTTTTCTCCATCCAAGCTTACATACAACTTAAATCTTTTCCTTAAAAGTGTGAAAAAATCACTCTAAGAGGATTGATAGTCTAGTTAAAAATACACTTGTATTGAAAATGATTGTCATTTACTTAATATGTTAAAGAAAGGAAATAGTTTCTTATTCCTTATTGAAACAAAAGTATATTGGGAAAGGATAGATCTGTCAAGGTCGCCAAAGAACCAAATATAGAGAAAATAAGAAGGTGAGTCACCCTACCGATTCCTCTATTACTCCCAAAAACTCACTAAGAAGAGCCATTAAGCGGAATCGAATAACAGGGGGATGGAATACAACTACAAATCCACTTGCAAAAGGATTTCAAGAAACCAAATGCAAGGATAATTCGCATAAGACATCTCCCATTCACCGATCATAAGCTTTACTAATATCAAGCTTGATGAGCATGTCGAAAATTGATTAAGGGACAAAGAATGCATTAACTCATGAGCAATAATCACTCCTTCGAAATGGACCTTCTAGGGACAAAGCCACTATGTTTTTAGGATATTAAAGAATCAAGAAGGGATTTGATCTTTCCATAAATACATTTGGAGATGATTTTGTAAGTTGTATTGCAAAAGAGAGACATGGTGAAAATCATCAAATGACTCGAGCTCTCTTTCTTAGAAAAAAATCTAGTGAAAGTACAACT
Organism: Taxus wallichiana var. yunnanensis; assembly: GCA_018340775.1. Classification (NCBI taxonomy): domain Eukaryota; kingdom Viridiplantae; phylum Streptophyta; class Pinopsida; order Cupressales; family Taxaceae; genus Taxus; species Taxus wallichiana. Next base: position 264,696,240 of record CM031240.1, read on the forward strand.
AAAAGATTTTAGAACACTTTTGGATTTTTTTAGGATTCTTCCACAACTTCCCATACATCCTTTCCCACTATACGCCAAAAAAATTGGAAAAATCAGCTTGAAAGCTATCAAGCGTACGGGCCTTGTTCCTTTCCATAGAAAATATCGCTTCGAACTTCATCCATGGTAAAGGGAACCATCACCAACAAAGTTTTCTCCTTAGAGATAAGACTAGAATATATTGAAGAATTTCATTTTGGTATTGCTCAAAGGATTGAATATGACCAGCCAAAATATTGGAGAAAATGGAATCTCTTTCTTTCTTAATCTTAAATCAACATTGCTTCATCATTTTTTAATTATCGAGATGTAATTAGAACATCTTCTAGCTTTAATAAGCGTGATAGAATTTGGTTTTCCTATCACCTTCCTTTCACCATATTTCCTTGGTTTTTTTCTTCCAATAAATTTCCTCACGCGAAGTAATTCTCTTGATTCAACTAGCAATTCCTTCTCCATGCGATAAGCCTCATGATCCATCCCATTCACAAAAACATGTTCATTCAAGGCTTAAATTAGATTTTCCACCCTGAGATTCTCTTAAAATATATTTTTAAAATGAAGCTCATTCCATTCTAAATTTTTTTATTTGAGCATTTTTATTTCTAAGAAAGGATGAACATCTTTGACCCTCAAATATTGAATGATGACCACCAAGAACCGATGAGATTAGAAAGAAGGGGATCTTTGAGCCTCATAAGTTCAAATTTGAAGGGGAATTTTATAGGGTCGTCATCCAAGACACAAGTAAGTAAGATGGGATAATGATTTGAACCAAAGTAAGGGACTACCGGGATTGCCATCGGGGGAATCCAAAGGGGATGACCAAAAGCGATCCAATATTTTTGAGATGTTACTAAAGCCCATTCTTCTATTTGACCAAGTAAACCAACCTTTTCTTTGGGACAATTTCAACTAAAGAATTATTTTGAAAAAGGAATAAAAATCCAGTTGAGATTGAGCATTTGTTACAGTGTAGCTACCCTTCTCTCTGTTAGAAAGGATGACATTAAAGTCACTACCCAAGATAAAAGGAATATCCTTTCTAACATGAAGCTGTACAAATGATTCTTTCCATAAGAGTATTTTATTTGCCAAGTTATTAGGATTGTAACTATTAAATAGGAAAAAATCCACTTGATCACCAAGGAAGAAATTTGCAACAATTGCCAATTTTGTTTTTGTTTAATCACCTCCGATTTCAATCGATGGACCTTCCAAAGTACACCAAATCCCCTAGATTCCCCTCTATCATCAACAAAGGAACCGGAACAATTTTTCTAGCAATTGGACCCGAACTTCCTTAACTCATTCTCCTTCGTTTTGTTTCTTGGATCAAAACAATACTCACATCCTAGGAAAAAATAGAATGCTTCACCAAGCATCGCTTGTTATGGGCATTCAAACCCCTAACATTCCAAGAGAATATCTTCATGGAGACTTAGGAAGGAATTTCACCTTCCCACTTTCAAGAACTCGAAACTCAAGATTTTTGTTTTCCATTGGCCAACTCATTCTTGGCAACATCTTGTTTTGACTTTCTCCTTTTTTACAGAGGAGCCGTAATTGGCCAATTTAAATCGGATTGGGAAAATCCAAAGTATTGTTAATGAATGAAATATCTAGTTCCTCAACAAAATATAGAGAAAATAATAAGGTGAGTCACCCTACCGATTCCTCTATTACTCCCAAAAACTCTGAGCAGAGCCATTAACTAGAACCGAATAATAGGGGGTGGAATGCAACTACAAATAAACTTGCAAAAGGATTTCAAGAAACCAAATGCAAGGATAATTTTCATAAGACATCTCCCAATCACATGATCATAAGCTTTACTGATATCAAGCTTGATGAGCATGTCAGGCAATCGATTAAGGGACAAAGAATGCATTAACTCATGAACAATAATCACTCCTTACGAAATGGACCTTCCAAGGACAAAGCCACTATGTTTGTAGGATATTAAAGAATCAAGAGGGGATTTGATATTTCCAACAATACATTTGGATATGATTTTGTAAGTGGTATTGCAAAGAGAGACATGGAGAAAATCATCAAACAACTCGTAGATCTCTTTTTTAGAAAAGATTCTAGTGAAAGTACAATTGAAAGATTTTAGAACTCTTTTGTATTTTTAGGATTCTTCCACAACTTCCCATACATCCTTTCCCACTATACGCCAAAAAAATTGGAAAAACATCAGCTTGAAAGCTATCAAGCAAGGGGGCCTTGTTCCTTTCCATAGAAAATACCGCTTTCTTAAATTCATCCATGGTAAAGGGAACCATCACCAACAAACTTTTCTCCTTAGAAATAAGACTAGAATATGTTGAAGAATTTCATTTTGGTATTGCTCAAAGGATTGTATATCACCACCAAAAAGATTGAAGAAAAAGAAATTTGCTTCTTTCTTAATCCCTTCTCGAATCTTAAATCAAGGTTCCTTCATCATTTTTTAATACTCGAGATGTATTATAACTTCTTCTAGCTTTAATAGAAGCGTGATAAAATTTGGTATTTCTATCACCTTCCTTCAGCCATATTTCCTTGGACTTTTTCTTCCAATAAATTTACTCACGTAGAAGTAATTCTCCCAATTCAGCTAGCAATCCTTCCGATAAGCCTCCGATCCATCCCATTCATAAAAACATGCTCATTCAAGGCTTAAAGTAGATTTTCCACCCTAAGATCTCTTGAAAGATATATTTAAAATGAAGCTCATCCTATTCTAAAAGTTTTGATTTGAGCATTTTTATTTCTAAGAAAGGATAAACATCTTTGACCCTCGAATCTTGAATGATGGCCACAAGAATCGATGAGATTAGGAAGAAGGTGATCTCTCGAGCCACATAAGTTCAAATTTGAAGGGGAGTTTTTATAGGGGCATCATCCAAGACACAAGTAAGCAAAGATGGGATAATGATTTGAACCAAACTAAGGGATTACCGAGATCGCAATCGGTGAATCTAGAGGGGGATGACCAAAAAATTGATCCAATCTTTACGAGAAGTTACTAAAGCCCATTCTTCCATTTGACCAAGCGAACCAACCTTTGCTTTGGGACAATATCAACTGAAGAATTATTTTGAAAAAGGAAAAAAAAATCCATTTGAGATTGAGCATTTGTTATCAGGCCTCCAACCTTTTCTCTGTCGGAAAGGATGACATTAAAATCACTACCTAAGATAAAAGGAATATCCTTTATAACATGAAGCTCGAAAATAGTTCTTGCCACAAGAGTATTTTATTTTCTAACTTATTAGGATTGTAAATATTAAATAGGAAGAAATCCTCTTTATCACCAAGGAAGAAATTTACAACAATTGCCAATTTTGTTGTTGTTTAATCACCTCCAATTTCAATCGATGGACCTTCCAAAGCACACCAAAGCCCCTAGATGCCCCTCTATCATCAACAAAGGAACCAAAACAATTTTTCTAGCAATTGGACCAGAACTTCCTTAACTCATTCTCCTTTAGTTTTTTTCTTAGATCAGGAAGAATACTCACATCCTGGGAAAAAATGGAACGCTTCACCAAGTGTCACTTGTTAGGGGCATTCAAAGCCTTAACATTCCAAGAGAATATCTTCATGGCGACTTAGGAAGAAATTTCACCTTCCCACTTTCAAGAACTCTAAAACTCGGGATTTTTGTTTTCCATTGGCCACATCACTCTTGGCAACATCCTTTTTAACTTTATCCCTTTTTTTTACTAGAGTGGCGAATTGGCCAATTTAAATCCGGATTGGGAAAAATCCAAAGTATTGTTAATGAATGAAATATCTAGTTCCTATGTCACTTCCTTCACTTTCTCCACCACGAAGTCCTTCTTAATGTCAAAGGCCTTTGTTTCTTCATCTACTTCATCTTGGATTGCTTTAATCCATTCATTCAATTCTTGTAATGATGAAGCTTTACCGGATGAGAAGCCATCATTCAATAAAAAAATAATTTTATCAAATCTTTTTCCACCTTTTGAGTGTTTTTCACAATGGGTTTAGGAGAAAGAGCTTCAACATTTTCCAATTCAACATGATTTTTGGAGAGGAAGGAGGGGCAATCGGTTTATTCCTCCAAACTGATTTGGACAACTACCGAGGGCGAGCTTGGCATTTCCATTTGAGATGGCCCAATTGGTTGCACTTGAAACATCTAGGTTGAATCTTCTCATAATCCACTTTTTGAAGCCACTCCCCCGATGGAGATTTGATTGGAATAGAATGAGGAAGGACTTTTCCAAGTCTAAAGTTGCACATACTCACGTATAAGATCTAATAGAACCATCCAAAGTCTTTGGGTCAATTCTTAAAAATCTTCTAATTTTTCCAAAATCGAAGAAAGAATATTCAAATTCTAGTGTTTTAAGGGAAACACGTATAAATGAATCAAAATAGGAGTTTGTTGAGTGAAGAAGAAAGGGAATCAAAATTCAGGACCCAGAGTTAAAGAAAGAGACCATTCTCTCTCATAAGCCTGACCATTTCTTTGAGAGCTTCATTTTTTTCTCCTCGCTACATGACAGAGCACCAAAAAAAATCCCGTGCGTAGGAAGATAATTTGAATTATGTTACCACATTGTTTATCGCACCACTAGAAGATTGTAATGTCCCCTTTCTATAATGCCCCCTTCTTCCTATGCTAAATGGCCCAAGGGCCAAGTCGGGCCCAAAACGTGGTCGGGCCCAAGGGGCTATGGACACTTCTGGAAGCTCATGGGAAGGGGCCCCATGGTTTTAATGTCCTAGTTAGGCGGTTGGGGGTCACTTTTGGACACGGTGACTCAAAAAGGGAGAAAGTAATTATATATACTTTTATGTTAGTGGCCCCTCCATGGAATGAAATGCGCTAGGGTTGTGGGGGCTCATTTTCCAAGGAAAGGTATATATATATAGAGATGGGGAAGGAAGAAAAGGGACTTTTTGTCACATACTCTTAGCCTCTTCTCGTGCAGCTGCTTCTTTGTTTCGTTTCTACATCTTATGGAGTCAAATCCCACAAGGACCCTAGCTTCGGTGGTGAGAGACCCGTCCCCAACTATGAGGCATTCTTTGGTAGTGAAAGATCTACCCTAGTCTATCATCTTGGAGCCGTTTTGGCAGGTGTGCTACTGAGATATTTTCGAGAGGGTCGGAGGAAGGGTTTTGAGGATTTTGGGGGCTTTCGGGTAAGACAATCAGAGGGCTCTAGATCCGAATCACACAGCCATCTAGGTTGGGTGTGGTAGCACGTGGAAGGCGCCTCCCTCATTTCCCGACTCCATTCCTAGTGTGGCGACTCGCAGCCTCTATTTGGGGTTTTCTATTCGGTCGGGTCATATCTGCAGTGGGGTGTTATTCCCTACATCTGCCATTGTTGTTTTCAAGTACCCTTATTTTTCTCTTGTATTTAGAGGGTCACGGACCTCTATATCCGACTAGCCACCTAAGGCCTCGCACCTTTGTCGTGCAACAATATATTATTCTATAAAATTTCTTCATAGTGTTTATTATTATTATTGCAAGCTTCCTTTGTAATTTCATGCACTATGGGCAAATATTTTATGTGATATCAATTCAATACCATTCGTTGTCCTAGTTGGACATTTTCATTAAAATCAGTATTTTACTTTGCTACAAATTTTCTATATTTTGTGCATTTTTAAGTGGTATCCTACAAGGAATATTTTGGTGGTATCAGAGTGGTTGTTTCTCCAGCCTGTTGGGATTGAAAGATGGGGACAAAGAGATAGTGAGGATATAGGGGTGGAGCTGATGAAACAATTGTTCACCAACATGGTAAAGCAGCAGGAGACTACCAATCTCTATTTGAGCCAGCTCACTGGGAGATTAGCATAGGATAGGTCTGATACTCATGTGGAAAGAGGAGAAAATAGCAATAGGGGACAATATGGTCAAAGAGGTGAGGGTGGACATTCAGGATAGCGGTCCCCCCATTCTTCTACCAAGCCTCTGGGGTCTCATGAACCTTCTTTCTTGAAGGATCGGAAGTTTTTACAGTACGAAGCTGGGGATGTGGTAGATGAGGAGTCTTGTTGGGAAAGGTACTAGACTCTAAGTGATGGCTTTCGTGAAAACATGCCATCCAGAATATTGCAAAATGAATATTGGCGTAGCAGCCTCAGGAGAGATTACATGGCACAAGTACTAGAGATGCAAAGGAGGTTGGAACAAATTTTTGTTCCACATTTTTACGGTTCTAAGAAGTGTACTACACAGTCTTGGGTGGAAGAAGTTGAAGACATACTTTAACCTAAATCCGATGCGGGAGGAAGATGCAATTAAGTTTGCAATCCTACATCTAGAGGGAAATGCTCATGATTGGTGGCATCATGGGTTGATTACACAAGGACACATATTACACAGAGTTCACAAAGAGGCTAGTGAGCATATTTGATAAGAGGGACCCCGACAAGTATTTTAGAGAGCTAACTCATCTGAGACAAACCGGTTCGTGGATCAGTATATCACTGATTTTCAAAGACTATCAGTCATGGTACCTGATATTACAAAGATGAGGCTGATTTCCCTATTCACAGAGGTTTGACAAACACTCTCACGGGATTTTTTAGGGCATTCGAGCCTTCTTCACCTTGCATGAGGCTATTAGGAGAGCTCGTGACCTAGAGCTATCCACTCCTAAGTCAAGGTTTCCACCTCAAGTGCAACCTAAGGGTTTCCCTTCAAGAACTAGGGTTCGCAGCCAAAGGTACCTCCACCTAGGAAGGATACAACCTGGAGACCATTCAGAGCTAGTGAGCACAGGGAGGAATTGTGGTGAAAGAAACTATGTTTCGATTCATTGCATCCTATGTCCAGGACATGATTGCAAGGGTAGAGGGAGGGCCCAATACATAGAGGTCTTCGAGGAGAGTGATGGTGACGAAGAGTTGAACACATAGCCATTAGAGGATGATGATGATGAGGCATCAGATGGTGCGGGTGTGGAGCAAGATAGCAAGACTTTCCCCCAGGAGACTATCGCCACATTGTCTAGTACCTCGAGGTACAAGGCATTCAGAGTTAGGGGTTTTGTAGGGAAAGTGAGTGATAGTACTCATTGATAGTGGGGCAACCCACAACTTTATTGATGCCTCATTAGTTGAGAGGCGGGGTTATAAACAGAGGAATTTGAGGGCTTCAACGTGGTTATAGCTAATGGAGAGTCTATGAGAGGCACACGATGGGTTCCCCAATTGAGCATCGCAATGGGTAACTATACAGTTACCAACAATTTCTATATTGTTGGAATTGGAGAGACCAACATAGTGCTTTGGGTACAGTGGCTCCATTCCCTTGGTGAATTTCAAACTAACTTCCAGACAATGGAGCTGAAGTTTAAGTCCGAAGGGAGAAATGTGATCCTAAGGGGTTTATCCTGGGGCACCCCGAGTTGTTACAAAGAAAGAGGAATCGAGAGGATCTATAGGCACGACGAGGTGGATTGGGCAAGTAAAGTAACGCTTGGTTTCAACCAAGAAATCAGACGAGGGACAACAACAGTACCATGTGGATATATAGGGCCTATTGGACAAACACAGTGCCGTGTTTGGTGACATACCTCCAGGAATAGGTCCAGATAGGGGATTTGAGTATGTGATTGAGCTCAAGGATGATCGATCGGTGGTCATTTCTCCTTACCGCCACCCCAAGCGGTTTAAGGATGAGATCGAAAAGACTATACAGAGCTCATGTATATGGGGCATATCAGATTGAGTTCCAGCCATTTTGCTTCTTTGGTGGTTTTGGTGAAGAAGAAGGATGGGACCCTGCAGATGTGTATGGAATACCGGGCCTTAAATAAGAAGACAATAAAGAACAAGTATCCCTGTACCACGCATTGACAATTTTCTGGATGAGCTACATGGTGCAATCTATTTTTCAAAAATAGATTTGCGCTCTGGATATCATCATATCAAATTCAGGGAGCAGGATGTGCATAAGACAACGTTCAGATGCCATTATGGTCACTTTGAATTCTTGGTGATGCCTTTCGGATTGTCTAGCTACATTCTAGTCTTGCATGAATCATGTGTTCAACCGCCATTTGAGGAAGTTTGTGTTGGTTTTCTTCGATGATATTTTAGTCTACAGCAGGACTTGGGAAGACCATATCAGGCACTTGGGTGAGATATTGGGGATATTAGAAGCTAATTCGTTAAATGCGAAAGCTTTAAGTGTGAGTTCGGCATGACCGAACTTCGTACTTGGGATATGTAATTGGTGGGAGTACGGTGAAGGTAGACAGAGAGAGAAGATACGGGAAATCTGGATTGAGCCCCACCTAGAACATTAACACAATTGAGAGGATTTTTGGGGTTGTGCACATACTACCGGAGGTTCGTGAAGAATTTCTATTGGTTGACTGCTCCATTGACCGATTTGACCAAGAAGGGGGATTTTGCTTGGTCAGACGCTGCTCACCAGGTTTTTGACCACCTCAAGGAGGTAATGAGTTCATGTCCCATCCTCGCATTACCAGACTTCTCTTGCCCATTCATTCTAGAGTGTGATGCTTCAAGAGAGGGTGTTGGGGCAGTTCTCATGCAGATCGACATCCCATCACCTATGAGAGTCAGAATCTGAAACCAGTGGAGGGAAGGTATTCATTCTACGACAAGGAGATGTTGGCCATTATGCATGTCTTGGCCAAATTCAAACAGTACCTTGTGGGAAAAAAATTCATGGTTTGTACGGATCACAACTATGAGTTTGAGATTCTTCTTGGGGGAGAAAAGAGCTCAATGACCGCTAGCAGAGATGGGTGAACAAGGTGTAAACATATGACTTTGACATTGAGTACACTCGAGGTAAGTATAATATTGTTCTTCGACACTTTATCTAGGAGGCCTTACCTCACTGCTATGCTTAGTTCTATGTCCGAGATTTCAGTGAATCGAAGGCTCATATACTTGTTGAGTATTCCAAAAATCATTTTGCATGTGGGATCATGGATGGCATGATACGGGAGACCGACCACACGAGTAGTGGATGATCTCATTTTCTACAAGGATGGGATCTTCCTTGTACCAAGAACCAAAATGAGGGGAAGATCCTTCAAGCAGTACATGATACACCCCTAGCTGGACATCCTGGGTATTTCAAAACATACAGGTTCATCAGGGAGAGATTTGCATGGAAGGGGATGAAGGATGATGTCCTAAATCATGTCAGAGAATGTATGGTTTGCCAGCAAACCAAATCCGAGTGCTCTTTCCCAACAGGATTACTTCATCCTCTCCCCATTCTCAATAGAAATGGGAAAGCATATCTATGGACTTTATCATAGGGCTTCCCTTGGTGCATGGGCATAGCTGCATTTATGTTGTAGTTGATCGAGTTAACTAAGTATGCTCATTTCTTTTCCCTACCCAAAGGGCACGAGGTCGTGGATGTGGCCGGATCTTCTATACCGGTATTTTTCGGCTACATGGGTTGCCTAAAAATATCGTTAGTGACAGGGACAAGATCTTCATGAGCGCTGGCGCGGCGAGAGATCTTTGATTAGCAGAATGAAGTTAACTCCTAGCACTAGCTACCACCCCATGCAGATGGGTAGACGGAGATAGTCAATAAGTGGATAGAAGGCTGCATGGAGTTACATGATAGGACAGCAACGAGCATGGATCAAATGGTTACACATTGGTGAGTATTGTTACAATACCACCTACCAAATGAGCATAGGTATGACCCCTTTCCGAGCCTTGTATGGGTACGACGTAAGGACATTCGTAGATTTGGTATTACCAGATAGCCAAGCTCCCAAAGCTTGAGATTGGTTGTAGGAGAACCAGGATATTCTGAAGGCTCTCAGAGAAAATCTTCAGAAGGCACAAAATCAACAAAAGGTATACACAGATCGGCACAAGATAGAGAGGTCTTTTGAGGCTGGGGATCTAGTGTTCCTACATTTATAGCCATATAGGCAGTCCTCACTGAAGCAGAAGGGTGCAGAGAAATTGAAACCACGATTTTATGGTCCGTACCGAATAGTTCGTCGAGTAGGGGCAGTGGCATATGAGCTAGAGCTACTGGAGCACAATAAGATACATAATGTCTTCCATGTTTCATGCCTTAAGAAGGCGCTCGGACCACATATTGCACCATCTACAAAGCTACCGCCACTAGATGAGGAAGGGAAGTTGGTGCTGGAACCAAAGCCATTATTGAAACAAGACGGAGGGGGCTCAGGAGCAGAGCAATCACCGAGTATTTGGTGCGATGGAAGGGACTGCCACTTGAGGATGCTACTTGGGAGGGGGAGCAGATTTTGCAGCATCCTAATTTGTGTTTGCTTGAGGACAAGCAAATTTTGGGAAGGGAGGACTATAATGTCCCCTTTCTATAATGTCCCCTTCTTCCTATGCCAAATGGCCCAAGGGCCAAGTCGGGCCCAAAACGTGGTCAGACCCAAGGGGGCTGTGGACGCTGGAAGCTTATGGGAAGGGGCCCCGTGGTTTTAATGTCCTAGTTTGACGTTTGGGGGTAACTTTTGGACACGATGAGTAAAAAGGGAGAAAGTAATTATAGATACTTTTATGTTAGTGACCCCTCCATGGAATGAAATGCGCTAGGGTTGTGGGGCTCATTTGCTAAGGAAAGGTATATATGGAGATGGGGAAGGAAGAAAAGGGACTTTTGGTCGCATACTCTTAGCCTCTTCTCGTGCAGCTGCTGTTGTTGCGTTTCTACAGCTTGTGGAGTCAAATCCCACATGGACCATAGCTTCGATGGTGAGAGACCCATCCCTAACTAGCAGGGAATTCTTCGGTAGTGAAAGATCTACCCTAGTCTATCATCTTGGAGCCGTTTTCAGGCAATGCTACGGAGATATTTCCAAAGGGTCGAGGAAGGGTTTCGAGGATTTTGGGCACTTTCGGGGAAGACAATCAGAGGGGCTCTAGATCCGACTCACAGTTAGCCATCAGGCAAGGGAGGCAAAGCACGTGGAAGGTGCCTCCCTCATTTCCCGACTCCATTCCTAGCGTGGCGACTTGCAACCTCCATTGGGGGTTTTTTCAGTCGGTCGGGTCAGATTTGCAGGTGGCAGTGTTATTCCCTACATCTGTCATTGTTGTTTTCAAGGACCCTTATTTTGCTCTTATATTTAGAGGGTCACTGACCTCTATATCGACTAGCCGCCTAGGCTGCTGCTACACCTTGTCGGGCAAGAATATATTATTCCATAAAATGTGCATAGTGTTTATTATTATTATTGCAAGCTTCCCTTGTAATTTCATGCACTGTGGGCAAATATTTTGTGTGATATCAATTAAATACCATTCTTTGTCCTAAATTGGACATTTTCATTAAAAATCGAGTATTTTACTTTCTGTAAATTTTCTATATTTTGTGCATTTTTAAGTGGTATCCTACAAGGGATATTTCAAAGACAACATCAATTGAAAGCCATCTTCCAGAAATTTTGCGATGAGAGCATGACTGCGCAGAATCGTAATTTCTTCCTCCACCATAGAATCCAAGACCACCTCCACCTTCCTGCTCTCATCTCTATCAATCTCCTCTCCAGATGAATCATAATGTTTTGGATGAGGAACACCCGATCCACCACGCTCCACACCTCCATAATTCACCTCGATGACAAGGTGCGATTTGCCACCTTCACCTTTGCCACCTTTTTGGAGGTCGCTAATTTTTTCCATCATCTCACAATCGAGAGCATGCATACTTATATTGACTCATGTTCATTTTGTAATATATTTATTCAATACATAAAGAAAATTATTTTAATCTATTATTAATCCCCATGTCAAGCTATATGCATTTTTGTTTTGTTTATTCATTGAATGTGGCATATTTTTGTCTTCATTTATATAGAAAAGTGTTTGATGCTAGCGGTGGGTATAGGCTAGGATAAAACCACGTGTTTATTTGACATTACATTGTCAATAATTTTAGTGCCACAAGAGTTTTCCCTTTTGTAGATATATTTTCCCCGAGTCTTTCTAAAGGGTGGTTGGGTTTGAATGTATGCTACCACCACCTGGTTATATAATATACCCACGAAATTTGAAGTTAGTAAATCATATTGATGCATAAGCCCTAAAAGATGTAGATCTACCGTATGAGATACATGCCGCAAAATGGAGTAATAGATGTTGTGAGGGTAAGGGATATACAAACATTTATAGGAAATCAATTTCCCCATGCACCCAACCAACCACATGATGTTCTAGAATACATCACCCCTCCATTGTATGAACATGATGAAAATGAGTTTGTGGCCGCCACTTTTCACTAGCACATACATTTTTTTTAGTTTCATGCAATGGTTAATATGCAATTTTTTTAGTTTCGACTCAACATGGGATGCTAAGTCCACTATGAATATCCGCTTATGTAAAGTGTCCTGGGACACACACAAGTGAATTCTTCTTAAATGTATGTGTGTTCCAACTACCTATAAATCAAATGGGATGAATTACAATGAATTTATGTTGGTAGTACTTATTGACGAGGGCTTGTATTATGAGATCTCCATATTTTTTGCCTCAACAATCTATGCACCACATCCCCTTTCTCCTTCAAACGAATGACCTAAATGGAACATACTTCATTTGTGCTTGATCTTAAGAAAGACGAAGTTTTCGCATAGGTCTCCCAACATCATCTCCTCCCACAAAGTAGCTCCCATCCCCCTCTTCCTAGTACAATATATCACTTCAAATTTAACTTTTTCAACGCATCTCCTTTGGAATCTTCACCACACCATTTGCATGCCATTTGCTAGTTTATTAAAAAATAAAATAAAATAATCGTATACTCTAATACGGAGTCTAAAGCCCTTAGTTTAGATTGCAAAAATAGACGTGACCAGATGAGATGAATGAATATGCTCCAAAAAGTATGTGACCATGATAATTCCACATTCAATTCATATGCCATGCAGAGTGGAATCTGTCTGCCACTAAGAAGTGCACCAAGACTCTTGAAGAAAACGTGCAGAATATGATGACCACAATGACCCACCTGCTCCCATCATTTTATGACATATTTTATGCTTTTATTTTGTTCCAAAAACCTTGTCTCAATCCTTATCAAATGGTCCTCAAATGTTTGTACAAATGCAGTTTCTGCGCATCCATCTTCATTCAAACCTGAACACATTCACACCTATTTCTGTGTCTAGAAATTAAATGGCAGGAGGAAGAAAACCGCCATTGCCTCCTCCCTCTTCAAATCAGTTAAAAAAGCGATTTTTAGACCGTCATCTTCCTCTTTGGCAAGATTTTCTGCTTCCTCTGCCTCTTCCTCTATCTCTTCAATGAATGGACGACAGGTTATGTAATTTTGTCTGAAAAATTGTGTGGAAGTGAAGATATGTGGGTCGTTTTGCGTTTGTAGAGCAGTTGTGCCCTGTTTCTACAATATCGCACACACTCAGAGACGGGCCAAGAGACCTACTGTGTTCTGTTTCTCTATCATATCATCCATTGTGTAATTCAACGTTACATGGATGTTGTCTGCACAAAGAGGGTGTGACACCAATTCCACACTCTGGAAATGAGTTGGATAGTTCCCTTGTGGCAAAAAAAAAAAAAAAAAGATGTATTCTAAAATAATTGATTGTAGGGGAACTTTATGAAGGCCACCACACCATTCTAACTAGCAAATGATGGGACAAAATTGATTTCTCATTAGAGAGGCAAAAACAGAACATGTGTTGTTCAAAGAGCGTGAGACAAACAAGGCATTTGAGAACATGATTATCACTAGTCCCAAAAAAATTAGACATTGTAAAACACGAGTTGTGAGTTAAATCCCCCTACCAGAAGAGAGTGTTTGAGAAACCCCATTGATTCTTAAAATAATACCAAGGCGTGTGCTTTATGATGCACAGGCGAAAATGCAACCATCCCTCATTGTCCTTAAGAGTCTCGGAGTCTCGGCCATATAAAGTCATAGTAAACTAGCCAATTGGCAAGAGGTGAAGTTATCTACTAACCAACGCCAAAAGGTCAATCTATTAGGCCCATCGTTAGGTGTATAGACATTACACATCTCTAAATAATAACCATTAGTACCCAAATCACCCTATGCCATGGGTATTCTCTCAAGGAGAGAATTAAGGGAGAAAATTTAGGGAAATCATGAGAAATATGAAACCTTGTAACGAATCATTATACCAAAATCTCGAGGCATTAATGAAATCTACATATGAGGATCTTAACATCCCACCATACTTCCATAGCCCGAATCTTGGGCTAGATTTACGCCCGTATAGTGGGACCACACACTACCATATACGAGCCTGTGGCAAACACTACAATCCGACGTGGTCACCCGTGTCGGGACTTGAACTTGGGTGGTTGCTATGATACCAAATGTAACGAACCATTACACCAAAACCTAGAGGCATTAGTGAAATCCACACATGAGGATTATAACAAACCTTAACTTCGTGTAAATAAAATTAAATCCTAAAAATATCAAACAAGTGACATGTGGAACACACAAAGATTTTTTTTGAGGACTTCGTGAGACCTCAAACATTCCAAGAGTGAAAATTCGTGAACTAATAATCCTCAATGTGTAATTCTACATGGCCATCCTTGATTTCCACCTCGTGAGCCCAAAATCGCAAAGTTGTTACTCGAGACCAATTGCTAATTTGATAGAAACAAAAACATGGTGTTATGGTGTGTCATTTGGTCCCATCATCTCCACCATAAGGGAGATTAAGGGAGTGTCATGAGACAAGAGGATTAGATGTTGTTTCGACATCATAACTAAAAATTTGTATGTTATTACCGTAAGGAGTTTAGGTTTATATGAAAACGTGACAAACAAGAGTTTGGGAGATGCGAGATGGGAAAAGGGCCCTTTCCATAGGTAGAGGTTTTTTGGGTGGAACTGAAGTACTCACACTGTGTTTTCAGATGTGGCTATGGTCTTCTTGTCAGCAAAAGTGGTCCAACCCTCAACTTTGTCTCTTGTGGGCTACTTGTGAGTTAGAGGTGGTTTAGTAGATGCCTTGGGTTGACCTAAAAGGGGACATTCACAATTTTTGTGTTCAAGTGATCGACACTAACCTGTAAGTGTTGAGGAGGTTAATGTAGACATTTTTCTATGTAAAGTAGTCATTCCCAACTTGAATGTTGATAGAATCTTTGAGCTTTTGAAAAGTCCACTTTGCCACTTACACATTTGTTGGGGCGTGTGTATTTTTGTTGTTGCTCACAATAAATGACATGCTTGATAGGATTGATAAGCTCATCTAGAAAACCCATAGAGGAATTGGGAACCTAGGTAACTTGACTCAGACAAGAACTTGTATGGCCATTTGGTCAAACACATAAAAGGTACTTGTCCAAAGATGAAACAACCGATAGGATATACCTAAGGAATCAATCATGGGATTTGCCAAGTAGGGTTCACACGTGTGAGGACTCTTTAAAGAAAAATAAGAAAAACCCTCGGTTATGTTATGGATGTCAATTACTTAGATCCCAATGGGCCCCCACCTATGTTTCACTCAACTCTTAATGGAATCTTGAATAGGACTCGACCAACAAAATAAATAATCACCAATGAATTTTTTTCAACATCTAATTCGCAAGCAAATATCGGGCGAGGAAGGGATTCAAACTCACCTTGTCACATATCTTCAAAACAAACTTGCAAGCTCATTTCAACGCCATTCTCACCATCATTTTAATGAGATGATTGAAGGTAATTTAAATTGATATGAGTATTAATATGATAAGGGGAGCTTAACAAGACAACTAAAACAAATACCTCTCACATGTTTCCTTTCATTTAGTGAATAAAATAAATCTTAAGCTGTAATGCGGAGTCTAAAGTTCCTTGAGTTTAGATTGCAAAAATAAACGTGACCAGATGAGATAATTCCACATTCAATTCATATGCCATGCACAGTGGAATCTTAACAGACTTTTGTCTGCCACTACGTCTTAAAATAAAGTGCACCAAAGACACTTGAAGAAAACGTGAAGAATATGATGTCAGACCCTGGCCCGCCCGCTCCTCTCATCAGCTTTATTTTTTCCAGAAAACTGTCTTAATCCTAAGAAAATAATCCTGAAATGTTTGTATAAATGCAACCTTGTGCGCATCCATCTTCATCAAAACCCCAACACATTCACACCTATTTCTGTTCTTGCTTAGTACTTGTTATCTGTCTCAGTGATATCTGTGAAATTAAATGGAAGGAGGAAGAAAAATTCCCAGACGAGGGCAGGTGAAAGCCGCCATTGCCTCCTCTCTCTTCAAATCAGTAAAGAAAGCCATTTTTAGACCACCATCGTCCTCTTTCGCAAGATTTTCTGCCTTTTTCTTCAATCAATTGACGGCAGGTTATGTAATACAGTCGGAAAAATTGTATGCGAGTGAAGATATGTGGGTTGTTTTGCGTTTGTAGAGCTGCTGTGCTCTGTTTCTACAATATCACACACAACAGAGAGACAGGGGCCAAGAGACCTACTGTGTTCTGTTTCTCTATCATATCTTCCATTGTGCAACTCAACGTTACACGGCTTTTGGATGTAAATATTTAAGCTGACATATGGCTGAAATGTTATCTAATATCATTCTCTTTTTAGTAAATGATCGATTCCCCTGTCATCTGTTCCAGTTTATTAGATTTACGTGAATTTGTGAAGCTGTTTACAATGTATTGAATGGATTAATGCAGAATATCAATAAACCCCTGAATACAAGTCCTTACAGCGAGGATGACTATTCTCAGTTGATTAGGCTACAGCACAGGTATGTCATATTGGAAGACTAGCCTGAGGGTTGTGGTTCAGTGGTCGGAAAAATGGTTCATTAAAGTTATATTACAGGTTGGAGTTCTAATGTTGGCTTATTCATGAATCTGGGACCTTGCTGATGGTTGTAACTATTCATTTACAGAAACAAAAACCTAGGTAGAGAATCAGAAGATTTTTTCATGTTATTTTTCTTGTTTGAGTTTTTACTAGATACCTGACATTCAAGGGCTCCACGAAAATACAACGAGTCTTTTTCCCCAAAGGAAAAAAACAATGTTATGTGGTTGATTCCAGAATAACTCTACTCATTATTAAACTGCAAAGAAACTAAACTCAAAATTAATGAAAATTTGAAGGAAAAGCAATTTGGGTTATGGCTTTGCCTTTATTGTACATAGATGCAAACTTTTCTATCCAACATGAACATGCTCCAGGTATTTCAGAACTACAATGTAAATATAAGATGTTTTTTCAAGATCTACAAATAACCTTGCCACCAGACAGGGAATTGGAATAAATTGGTGAGTTTGATGCTACTAAGGTCCCAATCTACAATCATTCAACTAGCAATTGCACAAGAGTTGCAATCAACACCGGTGAGGTAAGATTGTAAACTTGTTATGGAGGGAATTGAGTGTGGCAATTACTGACAAAGAGTCTTTAGGACACACAATTCCATATCCTCTTAGAAAAACGGTTTCTGCTTAAAAAAGACAAAGGGATGAAACAATGACAATGGTGGAAAACCCAGAAATTCAAGCCCTGACAAAACAAAAGGTATGTACCCTTTTCTTTTCTTCTTCTCCGTGTTTTCATGCCACCTCGTTAAGATCTTCCTCTCATCTGTATGTTGTTTTGGTTAAAAATAGAGAAATATCACTCCAGGCTGCTTCCCCGTCTGTAAAAGTTGAAAAAGCTTAACGTGCAGAGTGCAGTGGATCTTGTTTATTGGATTCCATGTAAGTAGCTGTAGAAGAATGTCATTTGATTTTTCATCCTGGTGACTAAGCTAGGTAGAGGAGTTGTTAGAAATAAAAATGCAAGCTAGGTAGAGGAGTTGTTAGAAATAAAAAATGCAAGAAGACCAACAAGAGGAACATTGATGTAAGTGGTAAATTCTGAGTGCCTGAAGTCTGCTCTGTCATTTGCAAATTGATCGCTGTTGTTTGGGCCTCCAACAACTGTTCTGACTAGAATGTTTGAGTTGGGGTTGCTTGTGTTGTACCAATAACTCCCTTCTTTGTGCACTATCTTCTCTGGATGATCTGCAATGGAGGATAGTGATGAACTGCTGTGATGGATTCGTTGAGGGAAACGCTCACCATAACCAACCATGTATGACAGGTTTAGAGGGTTGTTTCCTAATATATACTCCATCTACACAGAGGCATAATATCATGTTACATGACAATGAAAACAGTGTTTGTTTCTACTTGTAATAATTTACCTATGTGGATTATATTACCTGGCGTCTCACAATGGCCCTGAGTCTTTCAAGAGAGGCTAAAATGCTTCCGCAAGGTAGTGATTGAGAGGAGGTGGTGAGATAATTTGCATACACCAGAAGCAAAAAAGATATTGAAGTCACATGTTACATGTTACTTCCGCCAATTTTGTATATCAGTCCCCTCAAGCAAAAACTCCTCAAATCGGCGAACAAACGAAAAATAGGGCAAATCTGAAATGAAGGTTTAGTCGAAACCTGGTGTGTAGTCCACATGCGTGGCTGTTGTATCTGGTAAGAGGGAGAAAATAAACTCAAATTATTTCAAGACAACCCACACTATTTCACCAAATATATTAATTGTGAATAATGTTACAACTATAAATATCTAAAATCCGCAAACAACAAAATATCTAAAATCTGGCAACATGTAAAATTAAGACATGGAATTTGACACTTTCTAGCCAAAGCTTCTTCAAAGGAAAATGCTTACCGGCAAAATATGGACATTTTTTAAGTCCGATATAGAAAATTTGGTAGGTGGGCTCTTAGAGGATGGTGTCATCAATAAGGGTCATATAAATTTTGTAGTTATCATGGGCCCTAAACAAAATTGAAAATAAAAATAAATTTCCTATGCTAGGAGCTCGCTTGATGAGTTGCATAGGGTAGAGTATTCTCAAATATAGATATCAGGTCATGCTACCATCAAATCCCAATTTCGATTCAAACTAACTCGTCAAGGCCACTACCAATTAAGGTCATGCCTTATTGGCTTAAAAATGCACATACATCTCAAACATTGATAAACAAAGTATTCAATAAATTCTTATGTATGCTTGTTCTCGTATTTTTTTATGATATCCTTATTTACAATAATATGTTGGTTTCCTTATTGAGTATTTGGATATTCTAGCTAAGGAGTTGTATATTAAGACATCAAAGTGTAACTTTGATAATGAATCTTTGGCATACCTTGGTCATATTGTTTATGTCAAGGGGGTTGCATACTAACCCTACAAAGATCAAGGCCATTTGTACTTGTCATGTTCCCAAGACTTCTAAGAAACTATCAAGAAGATGACTTCAAGTGGTCGCAAGATGCACAAGAATTATTTGAAAATCTAAAACAAGATCTCTTCGTACACTTTTTTAGCAAATTTTGATTTATCCAAGACTTTTTCATTAAATGTGATGATTTGTACTTGACGCAAGATACTTTCTCAAGATGACCACCTCATTACATTTGAAAGTAGGAAATTGAATCACGTGGAACAACGGTTAACATATAACAAGGAGATATTAGAAACATATAACGAGAAGATGTTGGCCATCGTGCATGCAATGGCCAAATGGCATCAATTTCTTTTGGGATTCAATTTTTTTATAGAAAAGGGAAGGAGATTGTGGTGGTGTATGAATTGTTCCGTCTAGGGACCCCATCCTTCACGCCATGTCCATTAGTGAACTTGCTTGGATACATGATATTATACAAGATAATACTCACTCACTTTACCACCACCAAGTGAGAAGAAATTGAAGAGGGTTAAAAATGAAAATCTTGGTCTTTTTACAATGGCATTATTGTTTTTTGAGGACACATCTATGTAAGGGATGAATTATCACATTTCTTAAAGTCACTTAGCACACACATGAGTCTCCATCTTGTAAGTCATGTTGGATTCCAAAAAACCTACATAAACATCATCTCTAATTTTAAAACCTTTGAAATGCTAGATAAAAGGAGATGAATATGAATTAAACTCCAAAATAATAAGAAATAATTAACCTTTAGTTTTTTATAAGATAGGTAAAAAATATTGATCAGCCTTACAACATATGGTCAAATTGAAGGCCAAAAACAGAAAACATTGATTAACAAGTACTGTATTAAGTAGTAAAGTGGTTTTTAAAGGGAAAAGCCAACCTGCCTTTACCTAGCCATAGCTTTTAATGCTTTGGAGTGTGCTGTGATTACTGTTTTAGGAGATGTAGATACATTTTCTTTGGTCAGTCCCCTTCATTTTATGATACATCAGCCCATTCTGCATTTTCGTTGGATACTGTTTTTATCACTGACGTCTTGCTTTTATTATGCCCAGATTCAAAGCACAAATGGTAAAGATGATTTAATTTTAACTTTAGTGGCAATTTATGGTGATAGTTCATTGGACTTTAAGAATAAATAAGTGCATACTATGTCTTCATATTTGTATTAAGGTGCCATTGTCATGTATTTAATTACAAATAATTGAGACAACTATAAAGTTGATGTTACAGAGGTTTTTTTTTGGTTAGTTTATGTGTATATGCAAAAAACAGTATATGTCGCCATTTGAGAAAACATGAAGAATATGGTAAGAGTGGGTTTATGGAATGGCCTTTGGGCCAACGCCAGCTAACTTTTATTAATTCAAAATTTGCAATGTAACTTACAGAAAAGTCTCTTGATGATTCATATAAGTTTTGATTCTCTCATAATACTCATACAGCCTCATACAGTTTCTTTAAATACATCCTTCATTCAAAACTATAATCTGAATCGATTTGGTTGTCTAGAAGCTTGTGTGTTTACTAACATTCTTCTTTCTAATATTCTGTGAAAATTGAAATCAAATGGGTGTTGCAGCAACACCAACAGGGAGAAATATCCCAAGACGAGGGCACGTGAAAGCAGCAATTGCTTCCTCCCTCTTCAAATCAGTAAAAAATATTTTGAGATCACATTTGTCTTTCATAGGTTTCTCTGCCTCCATTTCCTCCACTTTTAGATGACATTTGTCATGCACTGAAGTGAAGGAAGGTTGTTGGTATACTCTGAAATGTGTATGGAAGCTAAGTTATATTGGTTATTTTGCAATTGGGAGAGTTGCTCTGTTTCTAAATTATAATACCCAAACAAACCCAGAGGTCAAGACTTGGGTATTAGTCCAAGAGACATGGCAACTCATTGGCAAAACTCTCTTTATTTTCCTTTTTAAAAATTGATCGAGTCAATTTTCATCTCAAAATTCCTAGACTTTAAAAAGCTGAGATGTAATGAACTATGAATTTTTTTAACAGACCATTCAAATAATGAATCTGACAACCTAAAATTGAAGTGTAGTGTTGTTTTGGTCTAGTTAAAGTCTAGATACCTAGACAAAAAGGAATATTCCATCTTGTACAATTTGGAAATTTGTTGAGCAATATATAAGAGGGTTTTGATTTTATTTGCTATCAAAATAAGAGTGCCTTGAGGTGCGTAAGCAATATATAAGGAGGGTTTTTATTTTATATGGCATATTGTTCAGCCCTTTTCTTTCACAACACACAAAGTTATTTTAAAACACTATATTCAAGATGTGATTTTGTGTGGATTGATCCTCCAACAAGTGGTGTTGGTGCAAAAGTCTTAATACTTTTGCATTTTCAGCTTTCCATATACCTTGAAAAGAGGTCTTTAGCATCTTTATTCTCTATGTCATTGCTAACTTAGTTACAACACATCTTAACCTTCCGACTCTAGGCACGAACATAATTTTGCAGTTATAGCTATGTTTTATCAATACAACATCAAACATTGATTAGAGAGAGTAATATTATGGTTGGAATAGTTCCTTAAGGGCCAATTTTTGGGCTGAATCACTGAATTAATTTAGTGATCACATGGTACACAAGAAAAACATACTCAATATAGAACTTGAAAATTGAATTACTGGAGTTTGAACATATCTATAAAAAATGGGCAGCAATATTGAAGTTCGTCCAATAAACAAAGAGAATATAATCGGGCGAAATACGTGCAATAAGTAGAGCAACGCTTTTGATGCGAGCACTCTACCTATTCATTACACAATCTAGACAAATTTAGAATTAAAATTAGCCACAAGTATGTAGTTTCACATTACCCTCCTAGTACCCACATTAGACAATATCCAAGAGCACTAGCACTATTTGTTTGTTTGGTCACTCTTAGTGTCTCGGGCTCAACAATGGAATAAACCATGGATCAGCCATGGCCCAAACGTATGACCTTTTGAGTGCACTTTAGGGGCTCTCACATTGAGCTACCGAGCTTCCTTAAATTTAGGATCACATGGTGTGTGTTTGATCCTCTAAAATACTACTCAAGGAAAACGTTGGTTTCGGTCACCTAGAATGGTTGATACCATGTAGGAAACATCAAACTATCTAGGGTACAAAAAGCGGGAATTCTCAAGTGCACTTTAGGGGCTAGCCACTGAGTTTCTCCTCCTCCTTATATTCAAGATGTGTAGTGTAGATTGATCCTCCAACAAGTGTTGTTGGTGCGAAAGTTTTATCTAAGTTTGCATTTTTAGCTTTGCTATATACAGTAAAGAGGTCTTTGGAATGTTTATTCTCTCTTTGCCATTGCTAACTTAGTTATAGCACAACTTAGCATTCTAACTCCGGGGTTGAACATAATTTTGCAGTTATATCTATGTTTTACCAATACAACATCCAACTTTGATTGGAAAGAGTAATTTAATGAGTGGAATGGTGCCTTCGAGGGACGAATTTTGCACTTGGTCACGTAATTTTATTGATGGTACATAATTTTTTATAGAATATAGAACTTCAAAATGGAATTACTAGAGTTTGAACATATGAATTAGAAGTGGGCAAGATTTTGGAAATTCAACCAATAATCTAAAAGACTATAAACACGCAGAAATATGAGCAATAAGTAGACTCAGAGCGGGGTTTTTAATGCAAAACACTATGCCTTGCCCTCAAGGTAGCAACTTTCGTATGGAGAGTATTAAACGATGGTCTTCAAATATGGAAAACGCGGTGAATCAAAAAAATACAATAAATCTGCTAAACACCTTCTAAAAACAATCTTTGAAAAATGAAAATCCTCGTTGGTCATTTGACTATAAAATCACGGAGATGTTCATAATTTAAATATTTATGATATAAAATAATAATAAATAACATAATTTTTTAGATCCTACATTTTAATATTTTACCACTGAAAATACATAATTTTATATGATTTATTTACCGTATTTGGTAACTATGTCCTCTATTCATTACATAGTTAGTCCAATATAGAATGAAAATTAGCCACAAATATGTAATTTGCGATTACCCTCTTATATTAGACAATATGTAGGGGTACTAGAACTATAAACATTAGAAAATAACTTTTCATGGGGAAAAAGACATTGCATTCCAACAATGTCCGGCAAAATTGCAAACACTAAAGAATCTCCCACAAACAAAAATTCTTGTTGAATGGTAAGCAAATTGAATGAGGTAATGAAAATACTTCACGGTCAAAACATTTTTGCTAGAGTAGAGAATGATTTTACGATAAACAAGAAAAGTCCCCAACGTACATATTGGGTCATTTGAAAGGCCATGTGTCGATGTGTGAAGAGGATAGTGTTAGCATGTGCAAAGAGAAGAAAGAAATAGAGAGAGCAAACCGCTTTGTTGGAATGACACAGGCAGAGGTTTATTTATTATGGGAAGAGTTGGTTGAACAATTTACAACCGAACAACTACATAATCTGTCTTTACATGCTATATAAAGTGTTATATTTTAACACCCCCTCTTAATGAATAAATCGGAAATAAGACAAAGTTTGTCCCAAAATTTTACAAATTTCCTAAAGCCCATATGTTTAGTCATTACATCTACAGAATGTGCCATAAGTTGTACTTTAAAATCAGTAGTCCATGACTGTGTTGCCGTTGTCGAATGAAGAAGAACCGGAAAACAAAAATCTGGTCCCATGAACAAAGGATATGGCAAGTGGTCCACTGTTTCTGCATTACGTGATTCATTGACTACTAATGAATCACTAATGGCTGAGAGTGTCAGTCCCATCTCCGAGTGCTAAAAACATAACCTCGAAGATGTGGATTGAAAAATCTATTCCATGCTTGTGTAGCCTGTTGGAGTGTGTACAAAGACTCAATTATCCCGCAAACGAAGTCACCTCGATCACGTCCTTGCACCATAGTGTCTCCATTCCCTTGGTGAATTTCGAACTAACTTCTAGACAATGGAGCTGAATTTTAAGTCCGAAGGGAGAAATGTGATCTTGAGGGGTTTATCCTTGGGGGCACCCCGAGTTGTTACAACCAAGAGGATTGAGAGGATCTATAGGCACAACGAGGTGGATTGGGTAGTACACTGCTTGGTTTCGACCAAGAAATCACAGGAGGGACAACAGTAGTACCATGTGGATATACAAAGCCTATTGGACAAACACAGTGCCGTGTTTGGTGACATACCTCCAAGCATACCTCCAGATAGGGGATTTGAGGATGTGATTGAGCTTGAGGATGATAGACCGGTGGTCATTTCTCCTTACCGCCACCCCAAGTGGTTTAAGGATGAGATCGAAAAGACTATACAGGAGCTCATGGATATGGGGCATATCAAAATGAGCTCTAGCCCTTTTGCTTCTTTGGTGGTTTTGGTGAAGAAGAAGGATGGGACCCTGCAGATGTGTATGGAATACCGGGCCTTAAATAAGAAGACAATAAAGAGCAAATATCATGTACCATGCATTGACAAGTTGCTGGATGAGCTACATGGTGCAATCTATTTTTGAAAATAGATTTGCGCTGCGGATATCATCATATCAAAGTCGGGAGCATGATGTGCATAAGACAACGTTCGATGCCATTACGGTCACTTTGAATTCTTAGTGATGCCTTTGGGATTGTCTAATGCTCAAGCTACATTCGTCTTGCATGAATCATGTGTTCAACCACCACTATGCGGAAGTTATTTTTGGTTTTCTTTAAGGATATTTTAGTCTACAACGGGACTTAGGAGGACCATATCAGGCACCTGGGTGAGATATTAGGGATATTAGAAGCTAATTCGTTATATGCGAAAGCTTTAAGTGTGAGTTCGGCATGACCGAACTTCGTACTTGGGATATGTAATTAGTGGTGAGTACGGTGAAGGTGGACAGAGAGAAGATACGGGGAAATCTGGATTGGCCCCTACCCAGAACATTGACACAATTGAGAGAATTTTTGGGATTGTGCACATACTACCGAAGGTTCGTGAAGAATTTCTCTCGATTGACTACTCCATTGACTGATTTGACCAAGAAGGGGACTTTTGCTTGGTCAAACGCTACTCAACAGGTTTTTGACCACCTCAAGGAAGTAATAAGTTCATGTCCCATCTTCGCATTACCAGACTTCTCCCGCCGATTCATCCTAGAGTGTGATGTTTCAGGAGAGAGTGTTGGGGTAGTTCTCATGCAGGATCAACATCCCATCACCTATGAGAGTCATAAACTCAAACCCATGGAGAGAGGGTATTCAATCTACGACAAGGAGATGTTGGCCATTATGCATGTCTTGGCCAAATTTAGATAGTACCTTGTGGGAAAATAATTCGAGCTTTGTACGGATCACAATAGTTTGAGATTCTTCTTGGGACAGAAAGAGCTCAATGATCGCCAGTAGAGATGGGTGAACAAGGTGCAAACATATGACTTTGACATTGAGTACACTCGAGGTAAGAATAATATTGTTGTTGACACTTTATCTAGGAGGCCTTACCTCACTGTTATGCTTAGTTCTATGTCTGAGATTTCAGTGAATTGGAAGGCTCATATACTTGTTGAGTATTCCAAAAATCATTTTGCATGTGGGATCATGGATGGCATGATACAGGATGACCAATACGTGAATGGTGGATGATCTCATTTTCTACAAGGATAGGATCTTCCTTGTACCAGGAACCAAAATGAAGGGGAAGATCCTTCGAGGAGTACATGATACACCCCTAGCTGGACATCTTGGGTATTTCAAAACATACAGGTTCATCAGGAAGAGATTTCCATGGAAGGGGATGAAGGAGGATGTCCTAAATCATGTCGGATAATGTATGGTTTCACGACAAACCAAATCCGAATGGTCTTTCCCAAAGAGGATAACTTCAGCCTCTCCCCATTCTCGAACAGAAATGGGAAAGCATATCTATGGACTTTATCATAGGGCTTCCCTTGGTGCATGGGCATAGCTGCATTTATGTTGTAGTTGATTGGTTAACTAAGTATGCTCATTTCTTTTCCCTACCCAAAGGGCATGAAGTTGTGGATGTGGCCGGATCTTCTATACCGGTATTTTTCGGCTACATGGGTTGCCTAAAAATATTGTTAGTGACAGGGACAAGATCTTCATGAGCGCCTTTTGGCAGGAGATCTTCAGACTAGAAGGTACGGAGTTAACTCCTAGCACTAGCTACCACCCACAGACAGATGGGCAGACGGAGATAGTCAATAAGTGGATAGAAGGCTACTTGTGGAGTTACATGATAGGACACCAACGGGCATGGATCAAATGGTTACACATGGGTGAGTATTGCTACAATAACACCTACCAAATGAGCATAGGTATGACCCCTTTTTGAGCCTTGTATGGGTACGATGCAAGGACATTCATAGATTTGGTATTACCAGATAGTCGAGCTCCCAAAGCTCGAGATTGGTTGCAGGAGAACCAGGATATTCTGAAGGCTCTCAGAGAGAATATTCGAAGGCACGAATCAATCAGAAGGTATACACAGATCGGCACAAGAAAGAGAGGTCTTTTGAGGCTGAGGATCTAGTGTTCCTATGTTTACAGCCATATAGCAAATTCCTCATTTGAAGGGCGAAGGGTGTAGAGAAATTGAAACCACGATTTTATGGTCCATACCGAATAGTTCGTCGAGTAGGGGAAGTGGCATAGGAGCTAGAGCTACCAGAGCACAGTAAGATACATAATGTCTTCCATGTTTCATGCCTTAAGAAGGCGCTCGGACCGCATATTGCACCATCTACAGAGCTACCGCCACTAGATGAGGAAGGGAAGTTGGTGCTGGAACTAGAAGCCATTATTGAAATGAGACGGAGGGGGCTCAGGAGCAGAGCAATCACCGAGTATTTGGTGCGATGGAAGGGACTGCCACTGAGGATGCTACTTGGGAGGGGGAGCAGATTTTGTAGCATCCTAATTTGTGTTTGCTTGAGGACAAGTAAATTTTGGGAAGGGAAGTGAAAGATCTACCCTAATTTGTCATCTTGGAGTCATTTTTGGGTGGTCTTTGCACATATTTCTAGAGGGTCGAGGAAGGGTTTCGAGGATTTTTGGGGGCTTTCGGGGAAGACAATCAGAGGGGCTCTAGATCCGACTCACAAAGCAGCCATCTAGGATGGGTGTGGCAGCACGTGGAAGGTGCCTCCCTCATTTCCCAACTCCATTCCTAGTGTGGCGACTCGCAGCCTCTATTTGGGGGTTTTCCAGTCGGTCGGGTTAGCAGTGTTATTCCCTACATCTGCCATTGTTGTTTTCAAGGACCCTCATTTTGCTCTTATATTTAGAGGGTAACGGACCTCTCGTAGGCCGACTTGCCGCCTACGGAGTTCTACAACTTATCGGGCAGCAATATATTATTCAATAAAATGTCTGCATAGTGTTTATTATTATTATCGCAAGCTTCCTTGTAATTTCATGCACCGTGGGCAAATATTTTGTGTGATATCAATTCACTACCATTCACTGTCGTATTTGGACATTTTCATTAAAAATCAGTATTTTACTTTGCTGCAAATTTTCTATATTTTGTGCATTTTTAAGTGGTATCCTACAAGCGATATTTCAAAGATAACATCAATCAAAGCCATCTTCCGTGCAATTTTGTGATGAGAGCATGACCGCAAAGAATTGTAATTTCTTCCTCCACCATAGAATCCAAGACCACCTCCACCTTCCTACTCTCATCTCTATCAATCTCCTCTCCGGATGAATCACAATGTTTTGGATGAAGAACACCCAATCCACCACGCTCCACACCTCCATAATTCACCTCGATGACAAGGTGTGATTTGCCACCTTCACCTTTGCACCTTTTTAGAGGTCGCTAATTTTTTCCATCATCTCACAACCGAGAGCATGCATACTTATATTAACTCATGTTCATTTTGTAATATATTTATTCAATACATAAAGAAAATTATTTTAATCTATTATTACTCCCCATGTCAAGGTATATGCACTTTTGTTTTGTTTATTCATTGAATGTGGCATATTTTTGTCTTCATTTATATAGAAAAGTGTTTGATGCTAGCGGTGGGTATAGGCTAGGATAAAACCACATGTTTATTTGACATTACATTCTCAATAATTTTAGTGCCACAAGAGTTTTCCCTTCGTAGATATATTTTCCCGAGTCTTTCTAAAGGTTGGTTGGGTTTGAATGTATGCTACCACCACCGGGTTATATAATACACCCACAAAATTTGGAGCTAGTAAATCATATTGATGCATGCAAGCCCTAAAAGATGTAGATCTATTGTATGAGATACATGCTGCAAAATGAAGGAATAGATGTTGTGAGGGTAAGGGATATACAAACATTTATAGGAAATCAATTTCCCCATGCACCCAACCAACCACATGATGTTCTAGATTACATCACCCCTCCATTGTATGAAAATGATGAAAATGAGTATGTGGCCGCCACTTTTCACTAGCACATACATTTTTTGTAGTTTCATGCAATGGTTAATATGCATTTTTTTAGTTTCGACCCAACATGGGATGCTAAGTCCACTATGAATATCCGTTTATGTAAAGTGTCCCTGGGACACACACAAGTGAATTCCTCTTAAATGCATGTGTGTTATGACTACCTATAAATCAAATGGGATGAATTACAATGAATTTATGTTGGTTGTACTTATTGACGAGGGCTTGTATTATGAGATATCTCCATAATTTTTGCCTCAACAATCTATGCACCACATCCCCTTTCTCCTTCAAGCGAATGACCTAAATGGAACATACTTCATTTGTGCTTGATCTTAAGAAAGATGTGTTTTCGCATAGGTCTCCCAACATCATATCCTCCCACAAAGTAGCTCCCCATCTCCCCTCTTCCTACTATAATATATCATTTCAAATTTAACTTTTTCAACACATCTCCTTTGGAGTCTTCACCACACCATTCGCATGCCATTTGCTAGTTTATTAAAAAATAAAATAAAATAATTGTATACTCTAATACGAGTCTAAAGCCCCTAAGTTTAGATTGCAAAAATAGACGTGACCAGATGAGATGAATGAATATGCTCCAAAAAGTATGGGACCATGATAATTCCATTCAATTCATACCATGGAAAGTGGAATGCATCAAGCACTAAGAAGTGCACCAAGACTCTTCAAGAAAACGTGTAGAATATGATGACCACAATGACCCACCCGCTCCCATCATTTTATCACATATTTTATGCTTTTATTTTTAACAAAAACCTTGTCTCAATCATTATGCTTTTATTTTATTTTTTATTTTATGAACTAAAAGGGGACATTCACAAATTTTGTGTTCAAGTGATCGGCACTAATTGTAAGTGTTGAGGTGGTTAAAGTAGACATTTTTCTATGTAAAGTAGTCATTCCCAACTTGAATGTTGATATAATCTTTTTGAGCTTTGAAAAGTCCACTTTGCCACTTACACATTTGTTGGGAGTGCGTATTTTTGTTGTTGCTCACAATAAATGACATGCTTGATAGGGTTGACAAGCTCATCTAGAAAACCCATAGAGGTATTGGGAACCTAGGTAACTTGACCCGAGACAAGAACTTGTATAGTCATTTCATCAAACACATAAAAGGTACTTGTCGAAGGTGCAACAACCATCAGGATATACCTAAGGAACCAATCATGAGATTTTCCAAGTAGGGTTTACACGTGTGAGGACTCTTTAAAGAAAAATAAGAAAAACCCTCGGTTATGTTATGGATGTCAATTACTTAGATCCCAACAGCCCCCACCTATGTTTCACTCAACTCTTAATGGAATCTTCGAATGGGACTCGACCAACAAAATAAATAATCACCAATGATTTTTTTTCAACATCTAATTGCAAGCAAATATCGGGGTGAGGAAGGGATTCAAACTCACCTTGTCTTCAAAACAAACTTGCAAGCTCATTTCAACACCATTCTCACCATCATTTTAATGAGATGATTGAAGATAATTTAAATTGATATAAGTGAGTATTAATATGATAAGGGGAGCTTAACAAGATGACTAAAACAAATACCTCTCACATGTTTCGTTTTATTTAGTGGATAAAACTAGTAATCGCATGTGTATAATGAATGTGAATGCCGAACGGTATATGTTATTAGATTTAGAAATATGGTTATTAATTTTGTAGTTGTTGTTAGTAAGGGGTGTGATTGAAAATGCTGATTTTCTATTAAATGTACAAACCTTTGGATGGAAACAACTATAAATTGCATTGATCTTGCTCGGTGTTTTGAAATTTTAGGTGTTTGTGTGCAGATGAAGACATTATAAATGTGTTGTTTTTGGTTAACATAAAGAAACATGCAACAATAAGAAGGGAAAATCTAACATGTATGCTGAAAAGTGTATTTGTGTGTAGATGAAGACATTAAAAATGTGGTGTTGTTGCTTATCGTAATGGAATGAGCAATAATATAAAGGAAAAATCAAACATTTATGTTGAAATGTGTAATTATGTAATTGAAGATGTATAGACCAACCACTTCATTTAAAGGTTTCGTCTCTTCATTTCATACTTGTTACAAATTCGTACATATACATTTTCAAATTTCATATCATGAGTGGTATCGTTTTGTGGACTATTTTATTCGAAATCATCTTGTATAGAAGAAGTGTTGAGTAATGTAGTAACGGATGAGCTATCGAGTAGAGTGTAGTAATTTACAAAGGATTGAGTGATAGTAGTATTGCTTCCTCATTTCTTCTTGCTCCAAGTGTTGCTATGTGTGCCATTTTTGGGTACCTTTGGAATGAAAAAGGAGGTGAAATATGTAGATTTGTAAGCGAGGCAACTCGAGAAAGTTGTGAATGTCGACCGCCTTTCATTGGTTCTAATGTCGATAAAGGTTGCTCTATGCATAGTAAGTCCCCGAGGCTTGTGGATATTTAATGCAGAGCCATTTTAAGCGGCAATTGTCTTCAATTTCCTCTCCGAAATAGCGGGTATCGAATATGTAATGGGTAGGAGGCATCCCAACATGGGCCGTTGTATCTATCAAATTTGACAACAACAAATAAAGGTAATGTTGGTGGTGGCATTGATGCGTCGTACACAATTTCGATGATTGCTCCTTTAACACCATTTACAAGTCCAACATCTACCCATAAATTTATAATAAGCATGATTTTTGTTGTTTGCTAAATGGTGCAAAAGTATGGTATCAAGAGCTAGTTGTTGTTCTGAAGACAAAGGTAGTGTGGTAGATGGTGGTGTGGCTGCATGTTGGTGTTATTTGTGTTTGCCTTTTCTCTCTCGATGAATGATGAACCAATTATCTGCAAATCATGTGGAATGCCATGTATGTTCCAATTATTGTGTATGTCAAAATCTCGTTTCCCTAACATTTCAAGACTGTCAAGACCCGTGTTGTTTCCGGACGAAGTTGTGCGAAGACCTTCCATTCTTGCAATGGTTCATGTTGAATACTACATTCGGCCTCAGAGTCAAAACTAACATTTGTTTCATATCTTGTGTCTGCGGTAGTGCATATAACATGCCATGGTTTATAGTTGTGTTTGAACATGTCCTAAGTGTTGTTTATGTCATGGGCTTTTGCCAAATTCAGATGCAATATTTCTGAAAGGCTTGTATAAAAGGAGTTCTGACCAATAGAAAAGGTCATATGATGTTGAATCCTGAGTTGGGACATCCACAAATCTTGAGTGGACTCGAACAATTGCTTTAGTCGACTGCAATTTCCATTTATCTCCTTTACGCTTCTTGCTTTGTAGCTCCAATCTCTAAAGAACTCGAATAAGTGGTAGGTGTTCCATGGTTGCAAGGTGAATTCTATATGCATCCAAGAAAGCAGTTGTTTCTTGTACATCGACGTCACTTTCAATGACACGTGTCAAAAAAATTTTTCCAACATTTAATGATACAAACGAACGACTGCACATAACAAGTGGCAATTTTTGTAGCATGTGGCATGTTTCTTGTGTGCTTATGTCATATTCAACAATGCTCTTTGTGAGCATTTTTCGAATCGTAATGTGTGCTGGTGAATTTGCGTCAGCATCTCTTGAAAATATAGATAACATTTGGTGATAGGTTTCTGAACGTTGCTCTAGTTTTGAAGCATATTTTGCAATATACTTCAAAACTACATGACGGAAAGTACCGGTTAGAAATCGACATTTGCTCTCCATATGGATATCATAGTTTGATTGTGTATGTTCGAGTCTACCATCGTTTCTCGAAGGG
The DNA here is from genome assembly GCA_018340775.1 of Taxus wallichiana var. yunnanensis. Classification (NCBI taxonomy): domain Eukaryota; kingdom Viridiplantae; phylum Streptophyta; class Pinopsida; order Cupressales; family Taxaceae; genus Taxus; species Taxus wallichiana. The sequence goes on from CM031240.1 coordinate 264,728,742, forward strand.
AGCTACTTAATTTTCCCATCACTTTCTATAAGCAGGGAATAAGTAGGTTGTGTGGCCCATGGTGCGTTATACCTGCACTACATCTGATGTCTATTCTGAACATTTTGTGTGGCATTGAACACGATTAAGCAATTCTTCAAGGTCTGCATGTGGGGAGGAGGATAGTATTTGTGTTGTATCTAGCAAACAAGGTTCGTCTAGCAGTTGACATGCGAACAAAATCCAAGCGGTTGCAAGTCGGAAAGGGGTTCCAGGAAGACACGAACTTATCAAAGTATTGTTTTGTTGCCTCAATAATGATTGTATCCTCCCAGTCCATCGTGGCCAACTTTAGGTGCATTCTCGAGCCATAATAAACTATGGACGTGTGTGGAGCCTCTATATTGCCATTCATACCTGCTGCAAGACGAGAGAACATAAATATTAGTTATGTAGTCTGGAAAAAACCTATTAAATAACTGATTTTATTACCTGTACAATAGTCTCTCTTGCTCCAAGTTCCTTCGTAATATTTATCCATGAAATATTGTAAATATGTGATGAAGGTATGCCGATACTCGATGAGGGTTTGAGACAATGTTAAGTGTTCTCCAATGTTGTGTGGCTCGAGGATCGGTGAGGGCATTCACCATACATAATACTATGGAGATCTTGCCATTTAGTGTCTACAAGACTTAGAGTGAAGAACAAGGTTGGTCTCCCAATTGTTCGACCATATCCGAAATCTCGCTCCGCGTTTTTGCCTAGAATGAATGAGTCCCTCAAGGCTCGATCCAAACCACATTAAACTATCTGGGAGGTTATCTTTAGGGCATTCCAATAGTTGTCTTCGCAGATCTCCAATTGTTGTAGGGATTCCAGATTCGATGTTTTGTTTCATGAAAGCGCACTGTGTGGACTAACTTCTCGTGCCACATTATAAGGTTTAGAAGGAAGTAGCAAAATCGTGGGTGTGAACCGAAATGACCATCATGGTAGCGCATCAAATGAAGAGCATATTCATGCATTTGAACTTATTTTATGTGGGGTTGTTGCCACATTGCTTTGCTAGCCGGAAACAAAGTTGGGAAGGCCATTGAGAACAGGCCCTCTCGTATTGTATTCATTTACGGTGAGAGGCCAAGCTCTCACCATGGCATGGTAAATGGGGTGTTACCATCGTGGTTGAGTAAGAAATTTTTGATTTCTTCTTCTTTTGTTCTTGAATTATGGGGTGTTGGCATGAAAGACAATGAGTGGTCATACGTTTCCTCAGCGTCAGTGGAAGCATCACTACCATGAGCTATGTAGAGCCAGTTTGCATTTGGGGAAATTTGACTGTGGTTGTGTTAAGAGACGAGGAAATATTTGACGACTCAGATGGTAGGGAGGAAAGGGCATCATGGTCGATTAAGACATCTTTGTAGTATGGATCATGTTGGATTTTATATTGCAAGGCATCCCAAACATGAGATCTACTGACGTAGAAATCATACTTTTGTAAATTATATCCTTCCCTTTGTATGAGTACTATGTCCAAATCTCCAAGGCGGTGTGGTAGGTGGTTTGCTATTGAAGTAATGTTTTGCGGGAAACTTATGGTGTGTCCTGAGTATTTGTATTGTCCTCCACATACTTGGGTGACCCGCAATAATGGGTTGACCCATGCTATAAACATCTCCTCTATTTGGGTTAAAGACACAAGAACGGTTAGTTATTTTTTAGGGTCCAAGTTCTTCCATTAAGAGAAGCGATGGCCGTGTTTTTCAGATTTGCATCTGCTACAGGAGGGAAAGCCTTCAAAGGAAATTGTTTTAATTCCAGGGTAATTTTCCAAACAGATTGAGCAAGTTTGGATTTTTGCCAACAAATCTATTCTTTTGTGAAACCGGCATTGGGCTTCAATAGTCTGCGATGAGTGCGGAAATATAGGAAGTCTATGTGTATGGGGAGGGGTGGCGTGTTCTATTTGGGTGGATTGTGGATTGCAAGGTGGAAAAGCAGACGGAAGGAAATGATGAATTGGTTGTACATACATGTGAGAAACTCGAAGAAAAGTTGGTACTTGAGACACTTTCTTGTGGCGGCAAAAGAAAATGGGGAGGCATGGCGAGTTAGCAAATATGGGTTCGCATACGGAAGGAATTGGTATGGGCGTGTAAATTTGTTTCCATGGAAGTTACTTGCGGAATGTTGGTGGAAATCCTTCAATAGTTGCATTTGTTGGTAAGTTTTGAATGATAGGGAATGATAGGTTATTGGTTGATGTAAGTTGTGAGATATTTGAGATTTCCATTGTTTCACGCTCGAGTAACAACGTCTTTGCTCGAATTTATGTGAACTTTATTTTTACATAGTTCACTCTTCGCCGTGCTCATGTCGCAAGAGTTGACATGATTGTGAAGTGACACACCTACGGAGAACCACTTGTTGGGAAAAAATGTTTTGGTCAAGGTAATGAACGTTGCATTATATAATAAACTATATACAATTGTAATGCATGTGTAGTTCGAATGGGAACTATGTGTAATAGGTATCATTTCGAGGATTAAAAATCTACATTTTTGCTTAAGAAAATTAATATTAATTATATGGATCCAATAGTATACAATGATGCAAATAAGTACATAATATAAGTGCAAGTAATTATCATTTATTTTCTTAAAAGATATTTCAATCCAAATAGTAGTAGGAGGCATTCGTATGTCAAAATCAATAAACTATATACATTTGAAATGCATGTGGAGTTCTAATGGGAACTAATCATAAGAGGTAACAATTTGAGCATAAAAACTTTTATGTGTTGCCTAAGGAAAAGAATTTTTGTTATATTCGAAGTTACAATATGTTCTTTAATACTATACAAGGATGAAAATACGTACATACTAAAAGTGCAAGTTAAATGCATTTCTTTTCTTAAAATTACTTACAATCCACATAGTAGTAGGTGATGATAATATGTCAATTTATAAGGAACTACAAAAATTTTCTTTTGAATCATGGGAAAAGGGTGAAACATAAATATGAAATATATGTAACATAAGCAGTGATAGTTCAAAGTATAGAATGGGATGGGTGAGGGTGTTAAGTTTGAAGGCATGGATACATTAGAAGTATTTGTGTAAAGAAGGTTATGGAGGAGTTGCAATGTTATCCACTTTCTTAGAACCGAGGATGACACATTTAAATCTGTTGTTTCCGCAATATGTCTCTTTTTAGGGAAAGTGTGAAACAATATTCATTGCTGATGACATTTCTTGTAATTTCACCTGGTTGTGTCTTCGATTCTATAGACAATAGGTGGAGATCGCTAGCTTCAACACCCATGATTGACTCATTGTCTCATCAAAAGCAAGTGGATCGGCTGGAGTTCTCCTGTTGGGTCCTTTAAATCTATCCTTAGTGCATATATATAATCATAGTTATGAACTTGTACGTTGCAACTCGAACAAAACCATGAACCATTACCATTCTCTCTCACCTTTTTCCTGCATTTTTTCACCTTTTTGAAGAGGACATGCCTTGTAAAAAAAAATTTCCATGTTGATATTTGTGATTTCTGCAGTAACCATGGCCCATTCATTTCTCTCTGTGTTCCCCATATGTAGTACCTCCGAAATCGTTGTTACAGAGGTCAAGCTCTTTGGAGGGCCCATAAATTGGCTTGTGATAGATGGTGCTGGAAGGGAGTAGTCATCGGAATCTACACAACTATGAAGTGTATTGGTTTATGAAATTAGAGGGTTGACGTAACATTTGGTACTTGAAACAGTGTTGATTGAGTTCCCATTGAAAATGGACATGCGAGCAACTTTCAAGGCAAGGAGTAGAGGAGGCGGTATAGAAAGCATGTCTTCAAGTTCGTTGCTTATATCATCTAAGTGTTGTCCCCACAATGTGAAACTTACACTGAATCCCGACATGTCCTTTAATTGTAGTGTTCTTCTCTTTGTTTCAGACTTGTCATGCCGACGAATTGTTGAACATGGTGACATCGAAACAACAATGCCAATCAAATCAACTGTACAACCTTTAGCGCTTGCAGGTAAGTCCTTGATTTTGGTGAAGTGAAAGTGATGGGAATGTATTGTGTCCTCATTTGCTATGAGTGAAGATATGGTTGAGGAAGGTTGTAGGAAAATCTCTAAAGCATTGTTCAAATGGTTGTAACATAGCTTTGCATCAACAATCCTCACAATCTTCCCATTAGAAATTGTATATAGCTTCCCATTTTCAATCTGCTCATAGAATGCTTCCGCAGCCTCATTGAAACAGGTGATGTGGATTTTCCCTCCTTCTTGATCAACAAAATCAAACCCAAACAAGGATCCATCTCACCTTGCATTGTGATATTGGCGAAGGGTTGTTTTTTCTAGGGCATGACCCTCTACGGACCTCATGCACATAGTTGTATTCAATCCACTTATTTTAGTTGGTGTTCTCGCAAAATATTTGTTAACCTGATTGGAACGTGCATATGTTTGAGGAAACTGACATTCTTGTAGAGAAATTGTTGGTACTCGGGTGGGAGCACCGATTATGAAATGTTTTTCAAAACAATATCCATTTCAATGATAAGAACACTCTCGCAAATGCGAAAAGAAAATCATGATAGAATTAGAATTGAGCGACAAATGGAAAAAAAACATAAAGAAATTATAATTAATATAGGGAGTTTATATACATTGGTAATCGAAAGCGGAGATGAAGCTTATAGTTCACTTTTGATCATTCTAACACGAGATTTGTGTAAGCACACAGTGGAGCCTTCTTGTATTGATTTTTCAATTACACGAATTGCAAATTTGGAGGGTAGAAGTGTTGTCTTAAAATGTATCCCATCTGAAAGGTCAACACGATGTTGGGAAACAGTGTTGAGAATGGACGTTGGGGAGGACAAATGCAGTATCTGAAATGTGGGGTCAACAATGGATCCGCCCTTAATCAATTGAGAAATTCCTTCATGTGTCAAAGTTATTTCCATGGCAACTAAAAGGTGCTCGAGATAGTGGGAGTTCTCGCAAATGTATGGTGGAAAATGTAAACTTGTAGTGCAGTCAAAGACGAAATGAAGGATGTGTTCGGAAAGCATGCATTTATAAGCAATGAGAACCTTTAAATTTTGCTTCCTTTTTCATTTATATTTTCTAAAAATTGCAAACATGAGGTCTAACCCTTTAACAATTCAATATGCAAAAACATGATATAATGTAAAAAGCTTTGCATGTAAATAACTAAAATTTGCATGATTCTTTCTTGGCATTTTAAAACTATATGTATTTGTGTGAAGATATAATGAGGAACACATCAAAAATGCGTTGTTGTTGGTTTACATAAAAAAGTGAGCAATTGTATAAAGGAAAGACATAATGAAGAACACATTAAAAATGTGTTGTTATTGGTTTACATAAAGTAGCTTTGCAGTTGTATAAATGAAAAATTGAACACGTTTGTTGAAAAGTTAGATTCTATGTTCCATATGTTCCACCGAAATATATACATACATTTATTTGTAACGAATTACATATTATTATGTTAAGCAAATAGAATGGAAAACAATAAGAACAATATGTACACTTGAAGTGAGAAAACTATAGGTATTTGTATGGAGATACAATGATAAAGAAATTAGGAATGCATAGTTGTTGGATAACAAAAATTGAACATGTGTTTAAAAAGTTTGATTCTCTGTCAGATATATATTGCCACAATACATACATGGAATTATTTGGAACGAGTTACAGTTTGTTTCAAAAACACTTATAGACAAACACTTATAAACTAACCACTATAAGCTATTTTTTAAAATCAATTTTCTTTCTTTTTACTTGTGCAATTCTCTTTGCACGTTTCTTGTATTTTTGTGCAATTGCGAAATGCCTTGATTGGTATTCCCATTCTCCTCAATTTGTGGGGTGGTTCATATTTCAAAGTGCATCTTCTTTAGGATCATAAATCAACCGTGAAGCCTCATGAATGATCTCCAATCGCTCGATTTTGGATAGAAAAATTGGGGATGTTGGCATCGTGTGGAGGCAATCTCTCGATCATTTTGGCTATCATTGTTTTAGGTGGTTTTGGTTGCCTACAATGCAAAACATTAACAACACATCAAGACATTTAAAATCTTCTTCCCTCTCGCAAATGAGGCATAGCTAATGTCACCCTTTGTAGGGAGTGGAATTGTGTTTCTATTCTCGCATCATATTAAACTCGGAGAGGGAAAAGAAGTATGTTAGTTATAGAAGATGTTTTTGGGTATGACGGGCAGCTTAAAAAGCCTTGTCAATGATCAATCTAACGTCCAACTTGGGATGCTTCGAAATGGCCTCATTGGGGAACAAGCCCTCAACACATAACAAATCCTATCATTAACGAAGGCACATGCCCCCACATGTCACTTCGGAAAAAGGATTGGAGTTTAAATATAAATGTAACAATCCACAACAATATTCAAAAGAAAACAAATGAATAAATACTTCAATCAATATGAAACCCACCCGAGGTTCGTTTAGAGATGACACTTTTTTTTACCACGGGAGAATGAGAATCACATATACCCTACAAAAAAGTGAAAAAGAAGTTAATAAAACTAAATCTCCTCCATTACATGATGGGAGCTAAACTTGAATTCTGGAATCATTCTACATCAAGTATAATATATGTGTTTCATGGATATACATACTTCAAACATGTACTTAAGAGTCAAAACCCAAATCAAATTCCATGAATACTCTTTTCAAAATACGAGACATTATATTAAAACTATTTCCAAAGAAAATACATAGTTTCTTCTTTTATGTATATAACTTACCCGCATTAGATTATTTTAATATTTAATTTGGAGAGAGTGGATTATTTTATTGTGGTAATTAGGCTTTGTGAAAAGAACATGACATCATTGCAGAAAGTACAACACTCAAAACTACTACTACTTTCTCAAAACGTATTTGACGCCATCTTGGTTATATCATCCGAGAATTTTGAGTTTTCAGAGTTCAAGGGAAAATCAGCCGCAATTTCTCTAAGCAGAATCATTAATTGGTTTAATAGCAATGCAATAATATTCATTTTCACATGCTAGGAGGAAAAACCCAACTCAAAATAAAACTTGATTTATTGATAAAATTATTCAACTAGAATGATCTAATCCTTATAAGAAGGCCCTAAGCAATATGAATGACATAAAACAATAATGGTATGTGGTTGAATCGATTTAAAATCTCAAAAAACATGTGACAGTTGTATTGTAATCACTTTCAACTTATTGTGCAAAGATTGCAAAATATTCTGATACAAAAGTTGTGTTGGTGAATGGCTAAGAGCTTCCTGCAAATATCTCGATGGCTTAGAAATAGATCGAGAGAACAATAAGGTGTAGGTGTTTTGTTTTGAAAACTTGAACAAATCTCCAGTATTTGAATGTTGGTATGCTATAAGGGTCTTTTTAGAATTTATGAGAAGATGAAAGGTCTTGGACTTGTTTGTTTGAACAAGGTGAGTCTAAGAGAAGTAAAAAATCCATTTAACAGATTCACAAAATGATGTTTCCTTCCTCTAAGATCGAATTAGAATGTGAAAAGGCGTCATTTGAATCAATAATTATAAAGGAGATAAAAGGAGTATTTTGAAAACAAATAAATAATTTGAAGAGACAAGGATTCATGATGGATTGTACTCATTCAAGAAGATGAAAAGTAGTAAAATGTATGTGATTTTTAATCTGAAATGCAAGGGAAAATATAGAAACGATGTTATGGTACAACAAGAGTGATATGGAGTCGATTCAAAGTTGAAAAGATAGAGTGAAATGTGTAGAGGTGTGAATGTGAATGGAAAGGACGGTGAAATTATGTAGGACTGATATACTATTAATGAGATTATGAAGCATATGAATGCATGAGGGTATCATATCAAATGTGCAGAGGTGTGAATGTGAATGGAAAGTATAGTGAAATTTTGTAGGACTGATATAATTTTGATGATATTATGAAGCATATGACTGCACGAGGGTATCATATCATTGGTATTATTTTTACCATCTACAAACTATCCCTCACATTATGTCATAGCAGCTACATTCTTAGTTTTCATCAAATCTATGAAAAATTCATGTCCTGCTGGAATTTTCACATATTTATGCCAAGGCGGGGATCAAAATGACTACAATTTTCTTGTATTATTAATCAACCATCAATGAAATTTGTTCTTTGCACATCTCTCGTGGTGTTTAAATGAAATTTAATTTCTGATTAATAGGGAGTCTCTAAGATTCTCCAAAGATAGAAGTTGGAAAAACATAGATTTAATTCCATCCACCCATCTCGCTTATTTTGATTTTAAAATGGCACGCTGATTGTAATTTGATTTACCTTAATAGTTTGCCTTGCAATTTTGATAAGAGTAAATATTTTGAAATTAAAATAAAAATATAAAAATTGAAATAAAATTCAATAACAACTAGTAGTATATATAATCCTCGTCTCAATAAAATAATATCTTTAACGAAACTTGCATTTTAATGTTTAGAGGGTTGGTTCTATTTATTTTAGCATTCAGTTTCCCCATAGAAGTTGAAGAAAAAATGATCTCACTAATGACTTAAAATTGATTTTCCATCAAAAGGGAAATTGTTAAATTATATTTTCATTACATATTACATATAAGCATAACAACCCTACTCAAAACTTTTCCTTTCCACCAATTTTTACAAGTCAAATAGTTGTCCATGAAGTAGATTGTCTTCAGCAAAGTGTATGTCCTCTTTGAAGTAAATAGTGAGGTATCTAGTTTACTTGATCCTTGAAAATGGGGAATGATGGCCGAGACATACATTGGCTAATCTCGAGGTATGTTAAGAGGTTCCACAAGTTCGAAGATAAAGATCATGTGTCTAAAAATGAAAATCTCTTCAAAAGGTTGAAACCTAAAATGAAGGTAAGTGTTTATAAAAGTGTTCTAAACAACTATAAGCCAATTCTTCAGTAAAGATTGCATACGAGTCACAACCCACAAAGCTTACATGTATTTGGCGAAGTGGAAACATGATCAAGCATCAAGCATCGAGAATCTTGTGAGTCTCGCATGGATAATTGCTTTCTCCACAATTATTTTTCCCTTTTTGTGGGGACAGAGTCTTTGATTTTCAATTTGATTTACAATCATTAACATTTAGGCTCCTACTATTAGATCGATGTCGTGCAAGAAAACCATGGATGTAATGTTAATAATTGTTTGTATTGAGAGAGATTGAATTGCTCTGGAGACATTCTTATTTCTTTTCATTCTTTTCTTATATTAAAATCAATTCTACAAACATTTCTTTATTAGCCAAAATAAATAAAGAAGCTATTTGTATTGCAACAAAGAAATAAGTCTTACAATCAAATTAAGCGGTGGCTTTGCCAAAAAAAATCGCGTGCAAAAAAAAACTGTGTTGAGATTTGAAAATTTATCTAATGATTTATGGCCAAGGGATCCCTGCATCAGCCTTGTACCTCACAAAACTTGACTATTCTTAAAAGAACCTCACAGAACTTGACTATTCTTAAAAGACACTGTCTCTTAATTCTACATTATAGCATAAGTTAAAAATTGGGCATATTGATTTAGAGTCAAAAACAAATTTTCCAATTTTTATTTAGAGTCAAAAACAAAATTGATATCATTTCTAGGCCCACAGGATGCGGCTACAAACTTTCCTTGGCTTAACAGCCCGACATGCAAAAACAATTCACAAGTGGGATCGGTTGGCTTCTTCATTCAGACATTCCTATTTCTTTTCATTCTTTTCTTATATTAAAATCAATTCTACAAACATTTCTTATCAACCAAAATAAATAAAGAAAATATTTCTTTTCTGAACAAAGAAATTACTCTTGTAATCAAATTAAGCAACAACTTTTGCCAAAGCTTGATCGCATAATGAAAAATCATGTATTTGGGATTTGAAAATTTAGGGTTATAAAACCATGTAAATTGTATGCTAATATGGCTCTTGCGCTATTGTATTTCAAAGTTACCCCATATGGATCCTCAAAATAATATTATTTTCACTCACCAAGTGAAAGCCAAGAAAAATAAGTTTAATGTAATTGGTTCACGTAAATTAATAAATTATCAATTATGTGCAAACACCTACAATAAGTTAATAATCGTAATTCAATAATTTAACTGGGATTTCACTTACACTTTGGATCTCGCAGCAAAAATCTATGTACTAATGCTCTTCTCGAACCCTCCAAGTAAAAATAACCCCCGCATCTAACATGCAACGAAAAACAATTGTTAAAATTAGGCGAAAAACACAAACCCACCGCAACATGCAAAATTGGAAGAGTAAAATTATTAAAAATAGTAAATATGTAAAAATAAAAATGGGAAAAGTAAAAGTGTTAAAAATAGCAAATCTACAAACCGTCATTTACGTTGTCAAATTTGACACAGTCCGATGAATATCCGCAAAACCTTTTCCCATAGGGATAACGCCTTCGCCGTAATAAAATAAATCTTAAGCTCTAATGCGGAGTCTAAAGTTCCTTGAGTTTAGATTGCAAAAATAAACGTGACCGAGATGAGATAGGGAAAGGACCCCATCTCCGAGCACCATAAGTTGCCCCTGTTATACAGCCACGTAGATTGACAACTAGGACTCCAAATCAGCACGCTGGATTCGTCAACGTTTTATGAATCTTAAAATGTATCATTGAAACCTGTTCACAATTTGTATGACACGTGGAAATAGAATTCCATGCATACTATTAAATTCGACCCAATATAAATATCAGACCCATCACCGCTACTATTTTATTCGCCTGACAACACGTATTTTAGTGGGAAGCCGCGTGTTTGAGGTGGCAATAAATTTACAGTGGTTGGTATTAAAGCGCTAACAGGTGATTAATATCTCCACCGACTCACCGTAGTTTTCCATCGCCGTCCCATTAACTGTGCAAGTATTCCCCATTAACTGCGCATTCAAGCCCCATTTACTGTTCATGAAATCGTAATTTTCTAAGCAATGCAGGCAGGTCCTTTCCCCTGGAGCTGTTATTTTCTTCGCCTCCATTTTTACAGAGCCGTCTAAACTGGAGCAGGGAAATTGGTTGGTTTGTCTCTGTAACATATCAGCAAGTAGAATTCGTGCCATCAACCGCTGGACCAACTCGATGGAAGCAATATGGAGGTGATAAGACTGCGCACTGTTTTTTCCATGTATAATTAATTCCAAAATCATATGTTATATTGATTCCATAGTTACCAAGAGATGGTTACAGATATGAAGAGATGGTAATTAATTCCAAAAGCATATATTATATTGAGTCCATAGTTATCAAGAGACGGAAACAGGGACACCATTTTTAATGCATTGATGAATATTTGCATGGATTTACAGGTAGGAATATGTGGAGAGCATGGAGGGGAACCTTCCTCTGTGGCTTTCTTTGTAGAGGCTGGATTGGATTATGTTTCTTGTTCACCTTTCAGGTCTCTCCCTCACTCCTTGAAGAACAAACTTTATGTGTAGACTCGTCAAAGATAATTACCACCTTATTTTCTGTGTTTTCAAAAACAGTCTCTCAGACAGTTGTTCATTTGCAGGGTTCCTATTGCAAGATTGGCTGCAGCTCAGGCAGTTTGTTGAAAATCTGTACAACAGTTTGAAGCGCAAGCTTATTTTTCTAGTGTGTTTATGCTCTGAATGATTGATCACATTGATGTTCTCTAATAACTAGGAATTACTGTAAATATTGGAGGTAGCACCAATGAGAAAAACGAACTCTTCGGTGAAAGAGCCGAGTCTCTTCTGCTACTGCTGAAGCTGAGATTTCGTGGTCTTCCCCAGACAACACTAGACATGAGTAAAATTCACTACAATAAGGTGATCCTACCAGCACTTTTTTAAATTGTAATACAAATTCTCATTGCACATTCAAGGATCTAAAACATGGTGCTAATTTAAATCGCAACTATTTTTTTTGGATTTCAGTTGGAATCCACTTGTAATTGAAAAATGAGAACAGCAGTTGCTCGATAAGTTCTTGTTTTTCATGTAATGTTCTTGTTGCAGGGTAGAAAAGAATGACAATGCCAGTGATACGTGAATGAGAATGAAGACCACAATTTTATTGGACAGGTAAGGTCATCTGTGACCTTACTAAGGCAATGATCTGTTTATCTTAATCCAAAATCTTTTGTCTACAATTGTTTGTCTGTGAGATGATTGAGTTGTATTCCAGTTTTATATGGTATATTTTATTTGCATGCGTTAATTATGTTTGCAAATGCTGGCAAGGACCCATAAAATGGGAGACAGCATAAAAAATACATATATGGATAGTCCTGACTTCACACACAAGAAATAATATATTATTTTATATTCATTTTGATAGACTTACAAAAATTTACATTAAATCCGACTTCCAAAGGATTAAAGTCGGTCTAACATTTATCAAAATCATATATACATATTCGACAAAATCAGCCAAAACTTACTAAATGGGTAGATTTTTTCTATTTCTTTGTAATATTGGACAAAATTTATAAAGCCAAACTCAACCGCTGGACCAAAATCCTGGAAATGCTTGAGGCTGCTCTTCCTCGTGACTGTCTGATGTGCTAGCATTCATAGATTGGAGAACATGAGGTAGCATAGTAGCAGGCTTACCTGGAACATCTGTCAAAGTTCTTGAAAGTTGGCCAATTTGACCAAACATTGCTTGCTCTAATTTTCCTGAAAATGTCTCTTTGTTTGAAGGAGAAGATGGGCAACTGGATTGGTTATTGATAATGGAAGAAAAAGCAGGCATGAATGTGTTATACATGTCCAACAAAATGTGATGCTGATCAGGAAGGGGATTAGAGGGACTACTCAAACGTCTATTTTGTCGATCAGGCTCCTTCTGTGCTTGTTGCCATTCCTTCATCCTTTTATCATGTTCTTTTGACAGTCTGGCTTGTTCCCTTTTCAACTCCTCATTTTTTCGCTGCAACTTATCTTCTTCTTTTTTCTGCCTTTTCAATTCTCTTTCAATTTTAAGTTGCCCCTTCTTTTCTTTTTCTACCAACATGTGGGCTTTCCTTTCTTCTGCCTGCTCCCTTCTCTTTGCCTTCAAATCTTCAATTTCTCTTTTTCTTGCTTCTTGATCTTGAAGTAAATGCAAGTATTCATCAGAGGTAAGTATTTGGGATTGCCTACCAATTCTAATTGCACCATCACTTAGCCGCACAGGGTTGTTGTGAACCCTCTCAATTGGTAGCTTTAAGAATTTACTTACTGATTGGTTGTCATTTTGGGTGCAAACCACCTCTTCAGTGTCTTGTGTGGCTATGAAATCAGCAACTTCGAAGTTACCTTTATCCATATGTTGTGTGGATAAATTTGGGGCATCTAATTGGGATGTATCACATGCCTCCCACTCCAAATTATCAGCATAATAGTGTACCACCTCACTTGGAAGAGGCGGGGGAGGGGATGGCATTGAAAGAGAAACTTCCTCATTGTTGAAATCAATTTGCATGTTGAGATTTATGGCCCCTTCTTTAACCCATTGAGGTGGGCTGAGTTGTGTTGGCAAAGTCAAGCTATCATCAACATCTGTGGCTTCTTGTGTTTGGCTCACATGAGTTGTTGAACTAACATGATCATCTTCTTCATTGATTGTATGTGGCTGATTTAAATCTTTAGGCATGCCAAAAAATTCTGCCTCAACATGCACTTCCTTTGTTTTTTGTGCATCCTCATTATCTGACACATTATTCCTAATTTCTTCTAAACATCGTTCTACATCTCCATCTTCTATTCCTGCCATCCTCAATATGTTTTCAACAACTGCCACCTCGTCTTCTTCAACATGAAAGGCTTCACTTGGCCTCATATCATTAGAAAACTTGACATTACGATCAGTGGCCATATACTGTCCTATGAAAACCTGCTTTGATGTTTTTAGGAGTAAGTGTGAGTTGGAAAGCTTGATCGCTAAGTGTTGCCAATCTCGTCCTCCCGATTTCAATACTGAGTTCTTTCCCATCCATTTGGACCTCATTATTTTGAATTTTTTCTTGAATGGAGAGAACACACTAACATCTAATGGTGAAGTTTGTGACTGGTATGAGCTGGCAAAGTCACAAGGTCAATTCCTAGATTTCTAGCTTCTTGGATTGTGCCAAAAGCTACATGGCTACCATGATCATCAAATATTAGAAGATGCCTATTTGTTGGTGAAACTCCACCAGAGCAGATCTTGCAAAATGATGCAGCCAATTCAAAAACAGCTCCTTTGTCATCCACGCATGTGGTTGCGCTGCCATGCATGCTCCAAGTTCACATCCAGCTATATAGTTTTTAAGTTGTCTCTTTGCCTTAAAAAGATAAAATCCAGGAATGCTTTGTCCTGCTGCATTAACACAACATAATACAGTAATCCATTCTCTACTTTTTGACATAATGTGTGGAACACTTCTACAACCTAATTTAGCAATCACACGCATGCCACAATTCCTTCCTGCTTGTACACTAGTTTCATCACAATTCCATATTTTATTGGGCCCATATTGATTTTTGTATACATTTTTTGCAAGTTATCATAGAAAGAAGCAACGATTCTTGGTCGTAACATGATTGCTCTATCTCTATCAAGGCCCTCCGCAGTTCTTATTGTCAAATCAGGATGGCACCTACGAAACCCATACCACCATGATTTTCCTGGTAGACCATCATTGAATGGATTTGGTCTGCTTTGACATATATGAGCTACATAGGCCTTTAAGTGAATGACTTCAAGACCATGGCCAAGTTCAGCCATATCTTTGCACCATGTCACAATTTCCTGCTCTTCATTCTCTGTCAGAACTGTTGGAGGTCCCAGCCTCTTAGTGGTTCTTTTTCCATACAACCAATCAGTCATGTTTGTGGCAGGGATACCCCACTTAGATGCTACTTTTCTTGTTGACATTCCATTCTCCTCCACGTCCCTCATGGCAGCCTTCATGTCTGCTTCTGTCCATTGTCCTCTTATGTATACTTTCTTTGTTATAGAAGACACTCCAGTTACTTCAACATTTGGGTTTATACTAGTGTTGAATTCAGGTTCATCTGTAATTCGATATTCTCATCCACAAATTGTTATTTTCCTTTTGATGAATTGCTCCTTCGAGTGGAAGACATATTTTTCTGAGGTTGTAATTGAGCAACGTTATCCATGCCTGAATCTTGTGATTTGGCTCTTGAAGGATTATTCTTTCTGTTGGAAGTTTTGGTTTTTTGAGCTTGTGTCCCAGCAATTTTATCTTCATCAAAAGATGATTTGTAAACTTTGCCCTTCTTTGCAAGTTGCTTCTCAACCTTCTCACTTTGGTCCTTTGGATATACGCTTTGCACACGTGCCATTGTGAAATCAAGGAACTTTGACAAAAATAACATTTGTAGAAAAGCTGGACTGCTCGCATTGCAGTGAAAACTACGAGTGAATGCACGATTAACGGGGATTGAATGCACGGTTTATGGGGTTGAATGCACCATTACGAGGATAGTGATGGAAAACTATGGTGAGTCGGTGGAGATATTAATCCACTGTTACCACTTTAATAAGAACCCTTTGTACATTTACTGTCACAACAAATGCGCGGCTTCCCACTAAAATACGTGTTGTCATACCATTTTAAAAACAACGGTGATGGGTCTGATATTTATATTGGGTCATTTCTAATAGTATGCATGTAATTCTATTTCCACGTGTCATACAAAATGTGAACAGGTTTGAATGATACATTTTAAGATTCATAAAACATTGACAAATCCAGCTTGCTGATTTGGAATCCTAGTTAGCAGTCTACGTGGCTGTGTAACATATGCAGGGGCCTTTGACTGAGACTATTTAGCAAATTTGGATGCACTATGTATATGGAGGTAAATTTAACACCGTATGAATGTTTACATCTAATACTATATGTAGAATTTTAGAGGCTGCGAAAGAAGATGTGGCTAGTTCAGAAAATAAATAAATTTTTATTTTGAATATTGGAAAAGCAATATGGCTATTTCAGAAAATCAAAGAAATCGCTATTTCTGGATTTTATCTGTTTACGGCAAAGAGAAACACAAGTGAACATTAAATTAATTATGCACACGAGTGAGTTTTAATTTGTAGATATAGTATAAACAACATGAATTTGCAATAATGAAGTTGTTCATTCTTGCAAATTTAATGATGTTTGTAAACTATCTACATATTCAAACTTCCTAATGTTCATAACAAATTTAATGGTTAAATGTGAGATCTAAAAATGTTTGGAGAAAAAAAGAGACAATTTTTAAAAATAGTGCTTAATACAAAAGGTGAACAACTATTGCACCTGGAAATTTCTGAAATATTTTACTATTTTGTATTTGTGGAGCAAGAAAATCAGTCCTGGAAGTTCTCTCATTTCTTACATGTTTGTGCGATTTATATCGTGCAACAAGAAATTTAATATTTGGAAAAATGTTCTTCTGTATCTCTGCAGTTGTATTTGTGTAGCAAGAAAATTGATGATGGTAGAGATGTTGATCTGTATCTGTGCAGTTGTATTTGTGCAGCAAGAAAAATGATGGTGAAAAAGAGTGAGTCTGTATCTGTGTAGCAAGAAAATTGAACATGGAAAAGGGCAGCAAGAAAGTAACAAATGCATACGACTCATCTCAATTTATAGATTTCATTGCTTTGAATTTATCTTTTGGTAATCTGGCATTGTTTTCTATTGGCTGAGAGGGGTTGGCACGGATTGATTGAGAAATAATGAAATTTGAGCCATTGGATTTAAAACTCTTCTTGATCAATGGATAGATATTAAAGTGGATGTGAGAGATTTTGGTGGGAATTGGGAATTTGGGAGGGAAATGTATCATTTTTATTTTAAAAAATTCGAATTACAGTTGTTTTATTGAATGTTGATTTTTGAAATCTGCTAAAAATCTATAATAAATGGTGACTTTTTCTTGTAAATGGTGAGTCTTAATGATTTTTTTATGTTTGCAGGTACCCCTATTAATTGTAGAAAAGGCAGTGGAGGTTGGATAAATATAGATGAACAATGTTTGCTCAAGGATATGTGTATTGATAAGGAATGGATGTATAATTGTGCAAAAAATAATAATATTTGTACATGTTGAAGCCCATCAGCAATGTAAATGGGGTCAGAATAGTAATGGAGATGATATTATTATATTCATGTGGGAGTTTCTAAACTTTAAATGTGACCCTCAAGTTGTAGGGAATGACATTTATTTATGTTTAAAAATTAGAACATTTGCACATCTTAAAATTGCCAAAGAAAAAGGAAATCATGTACAGTTTTATGTACATTTTTTGGTTGAGTATTTGGTGAACTGTGTATAGACAGTAATATTTATTTGTGCCAAAATAGTCTCGGTCAAAGGGCCCTGCTCGGAGATGGGGTCCTTTCCCTAATTCCACATTCAATTCATATGCCATGCACAGTGGAATCTTAACAGACTTTTGTCTGCCACTACGTCTTAAAATAAAGTGCACCAAAGACTCTTGAAGAAAACGTGAAGAATATGATGACAGACCCTGGCCCGCCCGCTCCTCTCATCAGCTTTATTTTTTTCCAGAAAACTGTCTTAATCCTAAGAAAATAATCCTGAAATGTTTGTATAAATGCAACCTTGTGCGCATCCATCTTCATCAAAACCCCAACACATTCACACCTATTTCTGTTCTTGCTTAGTACTTGTTATCTGTCTCAGTGATATCTGTGAAATTAAATGGAAGGAGGAAGAAAAATTCCCAGACGAGGGCAGGTGAAAGCCGCCATTGCCTCCTCTCTCTTCAAATCAGTAAAGAAAGCCATTTTTAGACCACCATCGTCCTCTTTCGCAAGATTTTCTGCCTCTTTTTCTTCAATCAATTGACGGCAGGTTATGTAATACAGTCGGAAAAATTGTATGCGAGTGAAGATATGTGGGTCGTTTTGCGTTTGTAGAGCTGCTGTGCTCTGTTTCTACAATATCACACACAACAGAGAGACAGGGGCCAAGAGACCTACTGTGTTCTGTTTCTCTATCATATCTTCCATTGTGCAACTCAACGTTACACGGCTTTTGGATGTAAATATTTAAGCTGACATATGGCTGAAATGTTATCTAATATCATTCTCTTTTTAGTAAATGATCGATTCCACTGTCATCTGTTCCAGTTTATTAGATTTACGTGAATTTGTGAAGCTGTTTACAATGTATTGAATGGATTAATGCGGAATATCAATAAACCCCTGAATACAAGTCCTTACAGCGAGGATGACTATTCTCAGTTGATTAGGCTACAGCACAGGTATGTCATATTGGAAGACTAGCCTGAGGGTTGTGGTTCAGTGGTCGGAAAAATGGTTCATTAAAGTTATATTACAGGTTGGAGTTCTAATGTTGGCTTATTCATGAATCTGGGACCTTGCTGATGGTTGTAACTATTCATTTACAGAAACAAAAACCTAGGTAGAGAATCAGAAGATTTTTTCATGTTATTTTTCTTGTTTGAGTTTTTACTAGATACCTGACATTCAAGGGCTCCACGAAAATACAATAAGTATTTTTCCCCAAAGGAAAAAAACAATGTTATGTGGTTGATTCGAGAATAACTCTACTCATTATTAAACTGCAAA
Source organism: Taxus wallichiana var. yunnanensis (assembly GCA_018340775.1). Taxonomy (NCBI): domain Eukaryota; kingdom Viridiplantae; phylum Streptophyta; class Pinopsida; order Cupressales; family Taxaceae; genus Taxus; species Taxus wallichiana. The sequence continues at coordinate 264,747,378 of CM031240.1, forward strand.
GAAACTAAACTCAAAATTAATGGAAATTTGAAGGAAAAGCAATTTGGGTTATGGCTTTGCCTTTATTGTACATAGATGCAAATTTTTCTATCCAACATGAACATGCTCCAGGTATTTCAGAACTACAATGTAAATATAAGTTGTTTTTTCAAGATCTACAAACAACTTTGCCAAAATATTTGTTAACCCGGTTTGCACTTGCATCTGTTTGCGGCAACTGACTGTGTTTGAGAGCATTTGTTGGTAGTCGGATTGGAGCACCGATTACCAAATGTGTTTCAACAACAACATCCATTTCAATGATAAGAACGGTGCTGCAATGGAAAAGAAAAACAGGATAGAATTAGAACTGAGCAACGGATGGAAAAAATAAACAGAAATAAATTTTAATTGATATAGCGAGTTTATGTACATTGGTAATTGAGCAAGAGATGAAGCTTACAGTTCACTTTTGATCATTCTAACGAGGGATTTGTGTAAGCACACGATGGAGCCTTCTTGTATTGAATTGTCGGTTACACGACTTGCAAATTTGGAGGGTAGAAGTGCTGTCTGAAAATGTATCCCATCTGAAAGGTCAACACGATGTTGGGCTCCCGTGTTGAGAATGGACCTTAGAGAGCTCAAGTGCAGTATCTGAAATGTGGGGTCAACATTGGAACCACCCTCAATCAATTGAGAAATGCCTTCGTGTGTCAAAGTTATTTCCATGGCAACTAAAAGATGCTCGAGATTGTGAGAATTCTGCAAATATATGGTGGAAAATGTAAACTTGTAGGGCAGTCAATCATGAAATGAAGGATTTGTTCAGGAAATCATGCATTTGTAAAGAATGAGAACCTTTAAAGTTGGCTTCCTTATTATTTCATATTTTCTAAAAAGTGCAAACATGAAGTCTAACCCTTTAACAATTCAATATGCAAAAAAGTGATATAATGTACAAAGCTTTGGTTGAAAACAACTAAAATTTGTATGGTTGTTTGTCGGCATTTTAAAACTATATGTATTTGTGTGCAAATATTATGAAGTACACATTAAAAATGCATCGTTGGTTTACATAAAGAAGCGAGCAATTGTATAAAGGAAAGATATAATGAATAACACATTAAAAATGCGTTGTTGTTGTTGTTTGTTGAAAAGTTAGATTCTGTGCCCCATATGTTCCTTATGATATATACATGCATTTATTTGAAATGAATCATAGAGTATTATGTTAAGCAAACAAAATGGAATACAATAAGAACAATATGTACACTTGAAGTAAGAAGACTATAGGTATTTGTATGGAAACACAATGATAAAGAGATTAGGAAAGCATAGTTGTTGGATAACAAAAATGAACATGTGTTTGATAAGTTTGATTATCTATCGGATATATACTGCCACAATACATACATGGAATATTTGGAACGAGTTACAGTTTATTTCAAAAATACTTATAAACTAACCACTACAAGCTATTTTTTAAAATCAAATTTCTTGCTTTTTGCTTGTGCAATTTTCTTTGCACGTTTCTTGTAGTTTTGTCCAGTTGCAGATGCCTCGATTGGAATTCCCATTCTCCTCAATTTGTGGGGTGGTTCATATTTCAGTGCATCTTCGTTCGAATCATAAATCAAGCAGAAGCCTCGTGAATGATCTGCAATCGTTCGGATTTTGGAGAGAAAAATTGGGGATGTTGGCATCAGGTGGAGGCGATCTCTGATCATTTCAGCTATCACTGTTTTAGGTGGTTTCGGTTGCCTACAATGCAAAACATTAACAACACATTGAATACGCTTAAAATTTTCCTCCCTCTGCAAGTGAGGCGTAGTTAATGTCAATCCCATTGTGGGGAGGGGAATTGTGTTTCTAGTCTGCATCATATTAAACTGGAGAGGGAAAATAAGTATGTTAGTCCACCAAGATGTTCTTAGGTATGACGGGCAGCTTTAAAAGCCTTGTCGCTGATCAGTCTAACGTCCAACTTGGGACGCTTCGAAATGGCCTCATTGGGGAATGAGCCCCTTAGCACATAACGAATCCTGTCATTGATGAAGGCACGTGCCCCCACATGTCACTTCGGAAAAAGGATTGGAGTCTAAATAAATGTAACAATCAAAAGAATATAACATGAAAACTCTCTACAATAATTTTTTAAACCATAACACGCAATAAACAAAACAAATGAATAAATACTTGAATCAATATTGAAACCCACCTCAAGTTTGTTTAGAGACGACGCTCTCTTCTTTACTGTGAGAGAATGAGAATCACAAATAACCTACAAAAAAGTGAAAAAGAAGTTAATAAAACTAAATATATCTACACTGCCAATGTCATATTCACTACATAAGGCTACCACTCATGATGTTAAATCTGCACATGTACAGAAATCTTCATGTATTCATGTTTAGTTCAAATAAACAAATATGCAAAATGCTACCACTCATGATATAAAATTGGTAAATGTATATGTACGAATTTGTAACAAGTTAGAAATGTAGAGAGAACATTTAAATGAAGTGGTTCATCTATATTTCTACACTTATAAAACCATTCCCAACCCTTATTAAAACATCAACTACAAAAGTAATAACTATCCCTCAATCACAAATAACAAATAACAACTCTAAGACTCCCATCGTCCATTGTCATTTGAAGCCCATAAGCATTTTTCTGGGTGATAATTTTGAAGCTCGTGTAACGGTACAGGTAACTGTTCAACCTCCTTGCTATGAATTAGTTTCTTCTTCACGCCATCTTCTGATGAGGACTGATTTATAGCTTTGGAAACCCTCATAACAATCTGCAAGATGGAGTTGTATTATAATCTCTTATAGCTTTAACTATTTTGCATATGGTTGTCTACCTTAGAATTGTAATCCACCTTGTGTAAGGTAAATATATTCAGTCCTAAAGGCCTCCTGTTCATGAATGTTTTTAAAAAGTCCTCTTCCGAATATCACCATGATGACGACATTCATGGCAAAGCAATAATAGGAAAATTATTGTACATGTGTGTATCCATAGCAACCTGATGCACATCCCTCTGAATTTTCAATAGTTGATCTCTACGTGCAAAGCTCTTGATGCCCTCTAGGGCTGTTGTTGTTATGCTATTCATTCTCCTACTGCACAGATAAGCCCGTAATCCAAATCTGACCCGCACACTTCCACAAAATAAAGGAGATTTAATGAATGAATGGATAAAGTGATGTTCCAGTTTCTATGAACCTGAGATGATTGAATTCTACACATGAAGTATTTATCCAATGTTAATCTTTAATTCGATCTCCTTGCAGACCTAAATTTACGTTTTATGACCTGAATTTGAAGAATTTAAGAGGAAGATAGCGTTCTAGCAAAGCGGGTAAAGCCTAAATTAACCCTGGAGCCATATATGGAATGTTTTTACAAGGAAGACACCTCTGTTAAAACAGACAAGGAATTGCAGGCATGGTGGGATGAAATACAAAAAAAACACCAAATACAGACTTGAAAAGCATAACATACCTCTTAAGGAAGTTGCGCGTAACTTACTAATATGGTACTTGCAGGAGCCTGGGTTGATGATCTGCGTCTGCGTTTTCAATCCAAGAGGACGTTTGCAGGAGCCTGGGTTGTTGATTATTTTTTATGGTAGATAAATGAATCGAAGCAACATAGATGTAACACTTAATTCGTTTTTCAAATCTTTGCCGAGTGTTTCATGGACTCGTGGAAATCCCGTATTCAGCCCTTGAAATGTTTCAGGATGTCAACAATGCTTACTCTATTCTCCTTAAGCTCTGCTCATTACAATGTTTGAAGAATTTAAGAGGAAGACACCTCTGTTAAAACAGACAAGGAATTGCAGGCATGGTGGGATGAAATACAAAAAATACACCAAATACAGACTTGAAAAGCATAACATACCTCTTAAGGAAGCTGCGCGAAAAGAGAGGAGAAAAGAAACAGAATGCTCGTAATGAATTAGTGAGGGATATTAAGAGGAAGACGAGTAATATACTTACAAAACAGCAGTTAAAAATAGGATTTTAAAAATAGAAAGCTAAAATATGCAATTCTTTACACTAACATGCTACAGATGAAGAACTCCTGGCCTTTTTACATGTGTTGCAGTTCTTCCAACCATCTTCATCTGCATGAAACATCTCGCAGAATCTCATGTTCTCATCTGCAGACCTGTGTATAAAAATAAGCATGTAAATAGATGATTTAAGATGTCAGTACAAAAAGATAAATTAAACATTATATATTATAACATAATTTGAACAGAGCAAGGCACGCTAATGTTAGCAACGATGGCATCATACAGTTTGGCTTTGAAGTCGAGAATATATGGAACCTTCACAGACTTTTCAATGTCCGGTATGTGTAAATTGTGGAGTCTAATCAACTAGAAGCTCCCTTTTGCGAGACAGTGACCTCCGTAAAACATGATGAATTAAAATATCCTTTTGAAATTCTTAATTGCCAAATCTATTCATCGCATTTTCAAAACGACTGTCAACCCTCCTTAACCTATATCAACCAATGATAAAATTAGAGTTGCAAGGTTGAAGACTTACAGGGTGTAGAACTGCACCTCCGACAGACCAAGTAGGAGGCCCAATTCGGCATGCTCTCTTGCAAATATATTAATCGCAATATATTTATCTTTACCTGCAAGGAAATGCCTCCTATTGCCTTGAGCATTAATCTCAAAGCAAGAGAATGCGAAGTGGGCGGCCTGAAGAAGCAATCTGAGTGTTGGGATGGGCAGTCGGAACCACAAAACCTGTGCCTGCTGTCAATCTCGCCCTCACTTTCTGGTAAGACATGTCCTGATGTTGCTCTCTCTCTTCGGATTCGCCTCTATGGCCACCTCGGCTCGCAAGGTGTGGGCATGCCATTTCCATCGTTCCTTCGCCACTCAAAACAATGGCGATTTTGATTGCTCTTGTATTGTAATTTGGAACCATCATGGATCCCTGGTTTAATATCATGGATATAATTCATCATATTTGGAAGAAGATTGAAGATATCACTGTAAAAATAGAGTTGCAACGCTGAAGACTTACAGGTGTAGAAGCGCAACTCCGGCTGACCCGAGTTAAGGAGGCCCAATTCGGCATGCTCTCTTTCAAAACGACTGTCAAAATTAATCGCGTGGGAAAAACGTCCAAACGGCCGTCAAACTTAAGACAATCGCAGAAACGTCCGGAGGACCTCTACCATAGGGGGAACACTTTCGGCGTAAAAATAAAATAAAACTAGCAATCGCATATGTACAATGCAATGTTAACGCGCGAATGGTATATGTTATTTGATTTAGAGGTATAGTTATTACTTTTGTAGTTGATGTTGATAATGGGTGTGATTGATTTTGTAAGTGTAGAAATATAGATGAAGCACTTCATTTAAAGGTTTTATCTACATTTAAAAATTGTTACAAATTTGTACATATACATTTCTAAATCTTATATCATGAGTGGTAGCGTGTTATGGGCATTTTTGCAAATCTTATATCATAACAAAAGTGCAAGTAATATTCATTTATTTTCTTAATAGTACTTTCAATCCACATAGTAGTAGGAGACAATGGTATGTTAATGTCAAAGGAAATACAACAGTTTTCTTTTAAAGCGGGAAAAAGAGGGAAACATAGATATGGAATAACTAACATAGTGTTGATAGTTCAAAGTATAGAAAGGAATGGATGAGGGTGTAAAGTTTGAAGGGATGAATGTGGTAGAAATATTTGCGTAAAGAAGGTTACGGAGGAGATGCATTGTCATCCGCTTTCTTTGAATTGAGGATGACACATTTCAATCTGTTGATTCCGCAGTATGTCTCTTTTTTCAGGGAAAGTGTGAAGTAGTATTCGTTGCTGATGACATTGCTTGTAATTTCACTATTCGCATCTTTGTCTATAGACAATAGGTGGAGGTTGTTAGCTGCAACACCCATGATTGACTCAGTTATCTCATCAAAAGCAGTAATTGATTGAAGTTCCCCTGTTGGGTCCTTTAGATTGATCCTGAGTGCATATCTATACTCATAGTTATGAACTTGTATGTTGCAACTCGAACAAAACCATGAACCATTTCCATGCTCTCGCACTTTTTTCCTGCATTGTTTGTCACCTTTTTGAAGAGGACATGTTGTGTTAAAAAAATTGTCCATACTGATATTTGTGATTTCTTTGAACTGAGGATGACATATTTCAATTTGTTGATTTCGTGGTATGTCTCTTTTTTCAGGGAAAGTGTGAAGCAGTATTCATTGCCGATGACATTGCTTGTAATTTCACTATTTGCATCTTCATCTATAGACAATAAGTAACTGGTGCTATTATCACTGGTATAGGTTTCACACAAGCTTTCTTTTACCATTAGGTTAGGAAACAAAAGTTCTTAATTGTTTTACGATTGCATTTTAAAACTACTGAATATGGCTAGTGAAAAGGAGGCATTTCATCAAACACGTCGGGTGCCCTGTTCTAAATCTCCCATTCTAGCAGAAGTTGGGAGGATGCTGGAAAAGATTGTGGAGTCCGCATGTACCCTTGCCGATTGTATTATTCATAAATATGTGAAGGCCTTTCAAACACAACCATTTTTTTCATCTCATGTGAAAAATGAAGTTCATGAGGTCACATTTGTTTCAGGCATTTAGTCAAACAATTTGCATGGCACCACTTTGTGTGATGGAGGACATGAGGCTCGGTAGACAATGGACACCTCACGATTGAAAATTTGTCTGAAATGTTTGAATTTTATCTCAGGAGTTGTCTCCATATCAAATGGCTCACAGAGGTTTGCCTCTTTTTTGGGCTTATAACAACTTTTGTAAATTCCATAGTGTCCTTGCAGCCAACTATCATGAGACCACCGACTACCATAAATGACATTAAACTCGTAGCAGAGCAGATTACGAAAAAAGGTTTGCCAAGAAGAAATTTAATCGTGTTTAAAAACGTTCAAACGACCATCAAATTAACATATTGGGCGAAACGTCCGGAAAGGGTTTTCCCATAGGAGGAACGCCTTCCGCATAAAAAAATACGTCTACTTAATAATGCATGCATAAAGTGATGCCTTCATAACATTACTAAAACCATGTGCTAAATGCCCTGTGAGAATAATATGTAAAACCACTTTTCCCCTAACGCACCTCAAGAGAAACGGAAAGGGAGAGTTCCGTTGATGCAACCATTGAAGAATCCATCCACCCGATATTAATGGAGTCCAAATTGGAGCTGACATCAATAAACCCATAAAGAAAACAAGAACCGCAGCTCTATTGACATTTTCTAACAAACCCACTAAACGCGGGGATAAAAAAAGGTCGGTTTATCCATATTTCTAAAAACCCAATAATGCAATCTCAATCTTCTGCATCATAATGCAAACACATATATCTCACGCAAACCTTGGATTTTCATTTCCTACAAACAAAAACTCAAACCCATAATCTGAATCTTATCTTATGCTTAAAAATGCACAAACCTCATACTGCAAATCCGCAAATGTTTAAAAACTCTGATTTGACCTTTCTTTCTTCAACAAGCCTGCCCTCCGTCCAGTTTCATTATGTTTCCTTTCAGGCTCCTCTGTCCCTCATCTCCGTACGTGTTGCACACGCTGCTCCCACCATAACCCAGCTCACCTCTATACTCTTCGCTTCATGTTTCGGTTTCACAGAGATACCGTGTACAACATGATTATAGCACGCATGTACTGTATATATTGAACCAAATAAAAATTTATCAGGGAGCTGCGAGGGGATGAATTCGGCTGCAATCAATCGTGATATTCTGCAAACAACACAGGTAAAAAAAACGCCAAACGGTATATGTTATTTGATTTAGTGGGATAGTTATTACTTTTTGTAGTTTATGTTGATAAGGGGTGTGCCCAATCCAGACGTGCCATCTGTTTTGGGGGTCAAAATTGTGTATTTTTCCCTTGAGTCTTTAGAAAAAAATGTATATTTTTACGCAAGAAACATATTATAAAAAGAAGAAGGCAAGGTGACGCTTCTAAGGAATACATGAATGGAGAAAGCCGATTAAAAGAGATGTGATTTGATGATTTTTAAAATGGGCTACGTTCTACCAAAGTCATTCAGAGCCTTCTAAGCACCAACAAATAACAACAAAGGTAAAAGGCATGAAGTTGGAAACACCAATGGACATGGTAAAGAATGCAAAGTAGAAGTATTTGCAAATAAAGAATTAAAAATAAAATAAATAGGAGGGAAAAAAATTAAGTGTTATAATTGAAAGCCTGGGCATCTAAAAGTATTGTTTTAAATGGAAGCAACATGTGGTGTCTCCTCATAGGTATGAAAAATCAGATTAAGGCAATGTAGCAACATTTGAGCTATGTAGTGGGATATGGCTACATAGGGACTTAAATCCAAGTGGACTATCCATATGAGTTACAGTGCTTTATGTATTGTCAGGATACATAACAAGGTTTTATCAACACCAATTGACAAAATGGGTTATGATTGTATTGTGACTTCAATCATGATGGAGGTCTTCACTGTACAAGGACATACACTTTTCTTTGATGATTATTAGGGATTATGTTTGGGCAATTAATCATCCATAATTTATAAAAGAGGCGGTACATTAGTGAGTTATAGCAAATGTTAGGGATACAAAGGGTCAAATAGGTTATACACTCCATGGTCACTCAAAGTGCCTGGTTTTATTTCTTTCAAAAAAAATTAATATATTTATGGCAAGAAGTCTACATTGTTTAATGTAAATTATGTTCATTGATGTTTGTTAGGATTCCATGGTGTTTTTGATTCATATGCTTGTTTAATGTAAATTTTGTTGATTGATGGTTGTTAAGATTTATGATTATCTTGATTTATATGTTGTTTAATGTAAATTATGTTGATTGATGGTTGTTAGGTTTCCCTTGATGTATATGCTACATATACCATAACTCAAAATAAGGAGTTGGCACTTGTTATGAGGGTGATACCCAGAAATAAGCCCACCCCTGTGTGCTTGGTGCAACATACTTATTGGAACCTTGCAGGCCATAACAGTAGCAGAACCATACTTGATAACAAAGTGAAAATATGGGCTTCCTCTTATACTTCGGTGGATCAACATCTTATTCCAACATGGGCTGTTGTGCTTGTAAAAAGAACACCCTATGATTTTAATAAAGATGCCACTATTGAGAGAAAAATAAATAATGTTCCTGGAGGGTATGATATAAATATGGCTTTGGACCCTCCAAAGAAGAACCCTGGTCTGAGACATGTAGTTAGAGTGAAGGATGATTTCAGTGGCAGGATTCTGAATTTGTTGACAACTGCTCCAGGATTGCAATTTTACAGTTCCAATATGTTGAAGACGACTGTGGGAAAAGGAGATGCAATCTATGGGAAATATTCAGCATTGGCCTTAGAGACCCAGACCTTCCCATTACGGTTTACAAGCTAGGGAAGATATACCATCATACTATGGTGTATAGATTTTCAGTGTAGAAGTAGTCATCACAACACTGTTAAGATTAGGAGCAAGCAGAAAACATGTTAACAAAATAATTTGTTTTCTAAAGTTCATTAAATGGGCTAACGCACTGTAACGTACGATTACCTTTTGTTCCTCCAAAAAACCTCTAGTTTTCCACTCCACTCTGGAAGAAGCCTAACAACAAGTTGTTGTGCATCCAAACAAGGAAAAATGACAACATGTTATTCTCCACTATTTTTTCTGCTCACTTCAAAAAAAGAAATGCAAACATTACATAACAAAATGACACACAAAAACAATCTATTTCCTGATTTTCATCTGAGCCAAACAACTCTAATGTATGCATTTGAATTTTGCCAAAGTCTCACACTTTTTTTGCAGACTATCGAGTCATCTCCTACTCTTAGGTGTGCAGGCCATTCTATGAAGACTTTTATCCAACGTACAGTTTGATGATTATTGTCAACATGCATCAATGAGAGTAGGTCAGAATCAAATAGTGAAACAATGTTGTTAAGGCTCATGACAAGGGTTTCATCTAATGGAGAATAATGCCAAGCTCATGTCATGGAGTTTCATCTTCCAAGGGTGAATTAACATCTCACAAAAATGTTATTTGAATCCTATGCTTCACCAAATCAAAATGAATTATTGAGTAGTTGACGATTGATGAGAAACTGGATAAAACACATAATTAAGTGGATGGAAAATGGATTATATAACCAAATTAGAATTAAAGGTGCACACAACCAAATTCATTGTTATAGCTATAGTCAAATATAACCAATGAGAGTAGGTCAGAATCAAATAGTGAAACAATGTTGTTAAGGCCCTGTTATCAGCCAATTTTGACTTCGCAAAATTATTAAAAAATAATTAATAATTAATCCTCGTAACTTCCTCCATCAAACCCGTTGGAAAAAGTCATGCAAAGCTTTGCTTCTTAATTCCTCTGAAGGCATAATATTTTATCACTGCCAAACCAAATACAAAACCTGCGCATGTTTTAAAAAGAAGACAGTAAATCCCTTTTCACGCAAGATCACGCGCCCATGAAAGAAGACAGTCCAAACACAGTCATGAAATATTAAAAAGAAAAAAAAAACTAAAGGATTGTCTTAGTAAAGCAGATGCAGCTGCTCCCACTGGAGATTTATATAATGCATATAAGGTCCCAGAGAAGCCAGAGGATTTGAATTCTGGAGAACCATCCAAAGTTGTTTGTACTGTTGTTGAAGAGAAGCCCTCCTTGAAAGAGACTCAAAAGCATGTCCCAAAGGAAGTGGATGACTGGGAAGATGCAGCTGAAATTTCAACTAACATGGAGCAAGTAGTGTCAACAATCACTAACAATAACAGTTCAGGAGGCAGAAAGTACTCGAGAGACTTTTTGTTGACATTCAGGGAACATTGTAATGATCTTCCATCCGAGTTTGCTATTTTAGTGGCCAATGAACAACGGCACGATCACGACCACCACCCGGGGCCCTGTCAGGATCTTATTGACATTATGGTGAATCGTCAAGCAGTTACATTTCACCATGGAGAGGGTGAACCTTTAGCAAGCACAGGAAGAGCTCTCAACTATTCTCGGCCTGATCGGCGTGGGAGCAATATTGCCAGTATGGATGAAGATAAATGGATAAAACCAGGGGATGCTTTTGCTGGTGGTCGTGATATGCGAATGGAAATGGGCTTAGGTGGTCCCTCTGGAGGATTTCGACCTAGTCAAGGTTACAATACTGATTTTGGAAAGAACATGCGGGGTGTGCCTCCGCATATGACTGGTCTCCTCCCCAGTGGGCCATTTATGCAAGCACCATTTACTCAAGGTGGACTAATGAGGAATAACTCTGATGTTGATAGATGGCAGCGGGCATCTGGTTTGCAGAAGGGGTTGATTCCTCCCCCTGTAATTCATAAAACAGATAACCGTTATGAAGTGGGAAAGGTTTCGACGAGGAAGACTTGAAACAAAGACAGATAAAGCCCATTCTTAATAAGTTAACACCTCAAAATTTTGACAAACTCTTTTTGAAGGTCAAAGAAGTGAACATTGATTCTGCACTTTGCCTTACAGGTGTAATATCTCAAATATTTGACAAAGCATTGATGGAGCCAACATTTTACGAAATGTATGCAAAATTCTGTGTACAGCTTGCTGCTGGATTGCCTGAGTTTTATGAAGATAATGAAAAGGTTATGTTTAGGCGAGTTCTTTTGAACAAGTGTCAGGAAGAATTTGAAAGGAGAAAGGAGGACAGTCCAGGAGGTTTCAAAACAAGGAAAGACAAAGCCCACGCACTTCCACGCCAAAGGAGAATAAATGCCATACCCACGCATGCCAAAAGGAAACAAAGGCCGTGCAGTGGTGGTTTTTATCTTTACTGGATTCGGCGACCGTATGAGTTCCTCCTTGGTTTCACAAACAACGCAGGTTAAAAAAATGGTTAAAAATGCGAAAACGTCCAAACGGCCGTCAAACCGTCAATTTTAATACAGTCACAGAAACGTCCGGAAGTCCTTTACCATAGGGGGAACGCCTTGGCGCAATAAATCTTAAGCTCTAATGTGGAGTCTAAAGTTCCTTGAGTTTAGATTGCAAAAATAAACGTGACCAGATGAGATAATTCCACATTCAATTCATATGCCATGGACAGTGGAATCTTAACAGACTTTTGTCTGCCACTACGTCTTAAAATAAAGTGCACCAAAGACTCTTGAAGAAAACGTGAAGAATATGATGTCAGACCCTGGCCCGCCCGCTCCTCTCATCAGCTTTATTTTTTCCAGAAAACTGTCTTAATCCTAGTAAAATAATCCTGAAATGTTTGTATAAATGCAACCTTGTGCGCATCCATCTTCGTCAAAACCCCAACACATTCACACCTATTTCTCTGTCTGGAACTTTTCTGTTCTTGCTTACTACTTGTTTTCTGTCTCAGTGATATCTGTGAAATTAAATGGAAGGAGGAAGAAAAATTCCCAGACGAGGGCAGGTGAAAGCCGCCATTGCCTCCTCTCTCTTCAACTCAGTAAAGAAAACCATTTTTAGACCACCATCGTCCTCTTTCGTAAGATTTTCTGCCTCTTCTTCCTCTTCCTCTTTTTCTCCAATCAATTGACGGCAGGTTATGTAATACAGTCGGAAAAATTGTATGGGAGTGAAGATATGTGGGTCGTTTTGCGTTTGTAGAGCTGCTGTGCTCTGTTTCTACAATATCACACACAACAGAGACAGGGGCCAAGAGACCTACTGTGTTCTGTTTCTCTATCATATCTTCCATTGTGCAACTCAACGTTACACGGCTTTTGGATGTAAATATTTAAGCTGACATATGGCTGAAATGTTATCTAATATCATTCTCTTTTTAGTAAATGATCGATTCCACTGTCATCTGTTCCAGTTTATTAGATTTACGTGAATTTGTGAAGCTGTTTACAATGTATTGAATGGATTAATGCGGAATATCAATAAACCCCTGAATACAAGTCCTTACAGCGAGGATGACTATTCTAAGTTGATTAGGCTACAGCACAGGTATGTCATATTGGAAGACTAGCCTGAGGGTTGTGGTTCAGTGGTCGGAAAAATGGTTCATTAAAGTTATATTACAGGTTGGAGTTCTAATGTTGGCTTATTCATGAATCTGGGACCTTGCTGATGGTTGTAACTATCCATTTACAGAAACAAAAACCTAGGTAGAGAATCAGAAGATTTTTTCATGTTATTTTTCTTGTTTGAGTTTTTACTAGATACCTGACATTCAAGGGCTCCACGAAAATACAATAAGTATTTTTCCCCAAAGGAAAAAAACAATGTTATGTGGTTGATTCGAGAATAACTCTACTCATTATTAAACTGCAAAGAAACTAAACTCAAAATTAATGAAAATTTGAATGAAAAGCAATTTGGGTTATTGGCTTTGCCTTTATTGTACATAGATGCAAACTTTTCTATCCAACATGAACATGCTCCAGGTATTTCAGAACTACAATGTAAATATAAGTTGTTTTTTCAAGATCTACAAACAACCTTGCCACCAGACAGGGAATTGGAATAAATTGGTGAGTTTGACGCAACGAAGGTCCCAATCTATTATCATACAAATATGTACATTTTTGGTAGGTGGGCTCTTAGAGGATGGTGTGAGGGTCATATAAATTTTGTACTTATCATGGGCCCTAAACAAAATTGAAAATAAAAATAAATTTCCTATGCCAGGAGCTCATGATCTGCTTGATGAGTTGCATAGGGCAGAGTATTCTCAAATATAGATATCAGGTCGTGCTACCATCAAATCCTAATTTGGATTCAAGACCAAAAGTCTGCATTCAAATTAACTCATCCATCAAGGCCACTACCAATTTAGGGTCACGCCTTATTGGCTTGGAAATGCTCATACATCTCAAACATTGATATACAAGTTATTCAATAAATTCTTATGTATGTTTGTTCTTGTATTTTTTTTTTTTTTTTTAATGATATCCTTGTTTACAATAATTTATTGGCTTCCTTATTGAGTATTTGGATATTCTAGCTAACGAGTTGTATATTAAGACATCAAAGGGTAATTTTGATAATGAATCTTTGGCATACCTCGGTCACATTGTTTATGTTGAGGGGGTCACATACTAACCCTACAAAGATCAAGGCCATTTGCAATTGGCATGTTCTCAAGACTTCTAAGAAACTATCAAGAAGATGATTTCAAGTGGTCCTAAGATGCACAAGAATTATTTGAAAATCTAAAACAAGATCTCTTCTCTACCATACTTTTAGCAAATTTTGATTTCTCCAAGACTTTTGTAATTAAATGTGATGATTTGTACTTGACAGAGTACTTTTTCAAGATGACCATCTCATTACATTTGAAAATAGGAAATTGAATCGCATGTAACAATGGTTGTCAACATATAACAAGGAGATATTAGAAACATATAACGAGGAGATGTTGGCCATCATGCATGCAATGGCCAAATGGCATCTTCTTCTTTTGGGGTTCAATTTTTATATAGAAAAGGGAAGGAGATTGTGGTGGTGTATGAATTGTTGCGCTTTAGGGACCCCATCCTTCGCACCATGTCCATTGATGAACTTGCTTGGATACACGATCTTATACAAGATAATGCTCACTCACTTTACCAACACCAAGTGAGAAGAAATTGAAGAGGGTTAAAAATGAAAATCTTGGTCTTTTTACAATGGCATCATTGTTTTTGAAGACACATCTATGTAAGGGATGAATTATCACATTTCTAAAAGTCACTTAGCACACACATGAGTCTCCATCTTGTAAGTCATGTTAGATTCCAAAAACCTACAAAAACATCATCTCTAATTTTAAAACCTTTGAAATGCTAAATAAAAGAAGATGAATACGAATTAAACTCTAGAATATTAAGAAATAATCAACCTTTAGTTTTTTTATAAGATAGGTAAAAAATATTGATCACCTTACAACATATGGTCAAATTGAAGGCCAAAAACAAAAACACGATTAACAAGTCCGTGTTAGCAAGAATGTGGTTTTTTGAAGGGAAAAGGCAACTTTGCCTTTGGCTAGCCCTAGATTTTAATGCTTTGGAGTGTGCTGTGATGACAGTGTTTTAGGGAATGTAGATACATTTGCTTTGGTTAGTCCCCTTAATTTTATGATACATCAACCCATTCTGCATTTTCATTGGATACTATTTTTTATCACTGACGTCTTGTTTTTATTATGCCCAGATTCAAAGCACACATGGTAACGATGATTTAGTTTTAACTTTAGTGGCAATTTATAGTGATGGTTCATTGGACTTTCAGAATAAATAAATATATACTATGTATTCATATTTGTATTAAGGTGGCCATTGTCATGTATTTAATCATAAATATTTGAGACAACTATAAAGTTGATGTTACAGAGGTTTTTTTTTTGGTTAGTTTATGTATATGCAAAAAAAGTATATGTCACCATTTGAGAAAACGTGAAGAATATGGTAAGAGTGGGTTTAAGGAATGGCCTTTGGGCCAACGCACTAACTTTTATTAATTCAAATTTTGCAATGTAACTTACGAGAAAAGTCTCTTCACGATTCATATAAGTTTTGATTCTCTCATAATACTCATACTGACCTCATACGCTTTCTTTAAATACATCCTTCATTCAAAACTATAATCCGAATCCATTTGGTAGTCTAGAAGCTTGTGTGTTTACTAAGATTCCTCTTTCTAATATTCTCGTGAAAATTGAAATCAAATGGGTGTTGCAGAAAGCACCAACAGGAGAAATATCCCAAGACGAGGGCACGTGAAAGCAACAATTGCTACCTCCCTCTTCAAATCAAGTAAAAACAATTTTGAGACCACATTTGTCTTTAATAGGTTTCTCTGCCTCCATTTCCTCCACTTTCGAGATGACATTTGTCATGCATGAAGTGAAGGCAAGTTGTTGGTATACTCGAAATGTGTATGGAAGCTAAGTTATATTGGTTATTTTGCAATTGGGAGAGCTGCTCTGTTTCTAAATTATAATACCCAAACAAACCTAGAGATCAAGACTTGAGTATTAGTCCAAGAGACATGGCAACTCATTGGCAAAACTCTCTTTATTTTCCTTTTTAAAAATTGATCGAGTTAGTTTTCATCCCAAAATTCCTAGACCTTAAAAAGTTGAGATGTAATGAACTATGACATTTTTTAATGAGACCATTCAAATAATGAATCTAACAATCTAAAATTGAAGTGCAAAGTGTTGTTTTGGTCTAGTTAAAGTCTAGATACCGAGACAAAAAGTAATATTCCACCTTGTACAATTTGGAAATTTGTTGAGCAATATATAAGAAGGGTTTTGATTTTATTTGCTATCAAAATAAGAGTGCCTTGAGGTGTGTAAGCAATACATAAGGAGGGTTTTTATTTTATATGGCATCTTGTTGAGCCTTTTTCTTTCACAACACACAAAGTTATTTTAAAATACTATATTCAAGATGTGATTTTGTGTGGATTGATCCTCCAACAAGTGGTGTTGGTGCAAAAGTCTTAATACTTTTGCATTTTCAGCTTTCCATATACCTTCAAAATAGGTCTTTAGCATCTTTATTCTCTCTGTGTCATTGCTAACTTAGTTACAACACACCTTAACCTTCCGACTCTAGGCACGAACGAGCAATTTTGTAGTTATAGTTATGTTTTATCAATACAACATCAAACATTGATTGGAGAGAGTAATATTATGCTTGGAATAGTTCCTTAAGGGCCAATTTTTGGGCTGAATCACCGAATTAATTTAGTGATCACATGGTACACAAGAAAAACATACTCAATATAGAACTTGAAAATTGAATTACCTGGAGTTTGAACATATCTATAAAAATGGGCAGCAATATTGAAGTTCGTCCAATAATCAAAGAGAATATAAACAGTAAATACATGCAATAAGTAGAGCAAGGCTTTTGATGCAGAGCACTCGCCTATTCATTACACAATCTAGTCCAATTTAGAATGAAAATTAGCCACAAGTATGTAGTTTCACATTACCCTCCTAGTACCCACATTAGACAATATCCAGGAGCACTAGCACTATCTCTGTTCATTTGGTCACTCTTAGTGTCTCGGGCTCAAGAATGGAATAAACCATGGATCAACCATGGCCCAAACGTATGACCTTTTGAGTGCACTTTAGGGGCTCTCACATTGAGCTACCGAGCTTCCTTAAATTTAGGATCACACGGTGTGTGTTTGATCCTCTAAAATACTACTTAAGGCAAACGTTGGTTTCAGTCACCTAGAATGGTGATACCATGTAGGAAACATCAAACTATCTAGGGTACAAAGCGGGAATTCTCAAGTGCACTTTGGGGCTAGCCACCTGAGTTTCTCCTCCTCCTTATATTCAAGATGTGTAGTGTAGATTGATCCTCCAACAAGTGGTGTTGGTGCGAAAGTTTTATTCTAGTTGCATTTTCAACTTTCCCTATACAGTAAAGAGGTCTTTGGAATGTTTATTCTCTCTCTGCCATTGCTAACTTAGTTACAACACGCCTTAGCATTCGACTCCGGGGTGAACATAATTTGGCGATTATATCTATGTTTTATCAATACAACATCCAACTTTGATTGGAAAGAGTAATTTAATGAGTGGAATGGTGCCATGAGGGACGAATTTTGCGCTCGGTCACGTAATTTGATTGATGGTACACAATTTTTTTATAGAATATAGATCTTCAAAATGGAATTCTTTGGAGTTTGAACATATCAATTAGAAGTGGGCAAGATTTTGGAAATTCACCAATAATCTAAGAGACTATAAACACGCAAAAATATGAGCAATAAGTAGACTCTAGAGCAAGGTTTTGATGCAAAGCACTATGCCTTTCCCTCAAGGTAGCAACTTTCATATGGAGAGTATTAAACGATGGTCTTCAAATATGGAAAACGACAGTGAATCAAAAAAATACAATAAATACTTGCTAAACACCTTCTAAACAATACTGAAAAATGAAAATCATGTTGGTTGTTGACTATAAAATCATGGAGATGTTCATAATTTAAATATTTATGATATAAAATAATAATAAATAACATAATTTTTTTAGACCCGCATTTTTAATATTTTACCACCGAAAATACAGTAATTTTATATGATTTATTTACCGTATTTGGTAACTATGCTTGCCCTATTCATTACATAGTTAGTCCAATAAAGAATGAAAATTAGCCACAAATATGTAATTTGCGATTACCCTCTTATATTAGACAATATGTAGTCTATCGAACTATAGACATTAGAAAATAACTTTTCGTGGGGAAAAAGACATTGCATTCCAACAATGTCCATGAATTTGCAAACACAAAAGAATCTCCCACAAACAAAAAATTCTGTTGAATGGTAAGAAAATTGAATGAGGTAATGAAAATACTTTTCCAGTCAAAACATTTTTGCTATAGTAGAGAATGATTTTACGATAAACAAGAACAATCCCCAACATACATATTGGGTCATTTGAAAGGCCATGTGTCGATGTGTGAAGAGGATAGTGTTAGCATGTGCAAAGAGAAGAAAGAAATAGAGAGCAAACAACACTGTTGGAATGACACAGGCAGAGGTTTATTTATTATGGGAAGAGGTGGTTGAACAATTACCAACCGAACAACTACATAACTGTCTTTACATGCTATATAAAGTGTTATATTTTAACACCCCCTCTTAATGACTAAACCAGAAACAAGACAAAGTTTGTCCTGAAATTTTACAAATTTCTTAAAGCCCATATGTTTAGTCATTACATCTACAAATTGTGCCATAAGTTGTACTTTAAAATCAGCAGTCCATGACTGTGTTGCGGTTGTCGAATGAAGAAGAACTGCAAAACAAAAATTTGGTCCCATGAACAAAGGATATGGCAAGTGGTCCACTGGTTCTCTGTTACGTGATTCGTTGACTAGTGATGAATCACTAATGGTTGAGAGTGTCAGCCCCATCTCCAGAGTGCTGAAAACAAAACCTCGAGGATTGAAAAATCTATTCCAGGCTTGTGTAGCCTGTTGGAGTGTGTACAAAGACTCAATTATCCTACAAACGAAGTCACCTCGATCATGTCCTTGCACCACAAAGTGGCTCCATTCCCTTAGTGAATTTTGAACTAACTTCCGGACAATGGAGTGAAGTTTAAGTCCGAAGGAGAAATGTGATCTTGAGGTGTTTATCCTTGGGGCGCCCGAGTTGTTACTGACCAAGAGGATCGAGAGGATCTATAGGCACGATGAGGTGGATTGGGTAGTACACTGCTTGGTTTCGACCAAGAAATCAAAGGATGGACAACAGCAGTACCATGTGGATATAAAGGGCCTATTAGACAAACACAGTGTCGTGTTTGGTGACATACCTCCAGGCATACCTCCAGATAGGGGATTTGAGGATGTGATTGAGCTCAAGGATGATAGACCGGTGGTCATTTTTCCTTACCACCACCTCAAGAGGTTTAAGGATGAGATCGAAAAGACTATACAGAGCTCATGGATATGGGGCATATCGACCGAGCTCCACCCTTTTCTTCTTTGGTGGTTTTGGTGAAGAAGAAGGATGGGACCCGCAGATGTGTATGGAATACCGGGCCTTAAATAAGAAGACAATAAAGACCAAGTATCCCACGTACCACGCATTGACAAGTTGTTGGACGAGCTACATGGTGCAATCTATTTTTTGAAAATAGATTTGCACTTTGGATATCATCATATCAAAGTCAGGGAGCAGGATGTGCATAAGACAACATTCAAATGCCATTACGGTCACTTTGAATTCTTGGTGATGCCTTTTGGATTGTTTAATGCTCCAGCTACATTCCAGTCTTGCATGAATCATGTGTTCAACTGCCACTTGCGGAAGTTTGTGTTGGTTTTCTTCAATGATATTTTAGTCTACAAAGCAAGACTTAGGAGGACCATATCAGGCACCTGGGTGAGATATTGGGGATATTAGAAGTTAATTCGTTATATGCGAAAGCTTCTAAGTGTGAGTTCGGCATGACCGAACTTCTGTACTTGGGATATGTAATTGGCGGGGGTATAGTGAAGGTGGACAGAGAGAAGATATGGGAAATCCTGGATTGGCCCCCACCTAGAACATTGACACAATTGAGATAATTTGCGGGGTTGTGCACATACTACCAAAGGTTCGTGAATAATTTCTCTCAATTGACTGCTCCATTGACCGATTTGACCAAGAAGGGGCTTTTTCTTGGTCGACATCGCTCAATAGGTTTTGACCACCTCAAGGAAGTAATGAGTTCATGTCCTGTTCTCGCATTACTGACTTCTCCCGCCCATTCATCCTAGAGTTTGATGCTTCATGAGAGGGTGTTGGGGCGGTTCTCATGCAGGATCGACATCCCATCACCTATGAGAGTCGAATCGAGACCCGTGGAGAGAGGTTATTCAATCTACGACAAGGAGATGTTGGCCATTATGCATGTCTTGGCCAAATTCGAGACATGTGATACCTTGTGGGCAACAAATTCGGGGTTTATACAGATCACAACAGTTTGAGATTCTTCTTGGGACATAAAGAGCTCAATGACCGCCAACAGAGATGGGTGAACAAGGTGTAAACATATGACTTTGACATTGAGTACACTTGAGGTAAGAATAATATTGTTGCTGACACTTTATCTAGGAGGCCTTACCTCACAGCTATGCTTAGTTCTATGTCTTAGATTTCAGTGAATCGGAAGGCTCATATACTTGTTGAGTATTCCAAAAATCATTTTGCATGTGGGATCATGGATGGCATGATACAAGACTATCGATACAGAGTAGTGGATGATCTCATTTTCTACAAGGATAGGATCTTCCTTGTACCAAGAACCAAAATGAAGGGGAAGATCCTTCGAGCAGTACATGATACACATGTAGCTGGACATCTTGGGTATTTCAAAACATACAGGTTCATCAGGGAGAGATTTGCATGGAAGGGGATGAAGGATGATGTCCTAAATCATGTCAGAGAATGTATGGTTTGCCAAACAAACCAAATCCAAGTGCTCTTTCCCAGTAGGATAACTTCGGCCTCTCCCCATTCTCAAACAGAAATGGGAAAGCATATCTATGGACTTTATCATAGGGCTTCCCTTGGTGCATGGGCATAGCTACATTTATGTTGTACTTGATCACTTAAGTATGTATACTCATTTATTTTCCCTACCCAAAGGGCACGAGGTTGTGGATGTGGCCCGGATCTTCTATACTAGTATTTTTTGGCTACATGAGTTGCCTAAAAATATCGTTATTCTTGACAGGAGAAGATCTTCATGAGTGCCTTTTGGCAGAGATCTTGAGACTAGCGAGGAGTAGAGTTAACTCCTAGCACTAGCTACCACCCACTGATAGAAGGGTAGATGGAGATAGTCAATAAGTGGATAGAAGGCTACTTGTGGAGTTACATGATAGGACAGCAGCGGGCATGGATGAAATGGTTACACATGGGTGAGCATTACTACAATACCACCTTCCAAACGAGCATAGGTATGACCCCTTTCCGAGCCTTGTATTGGTACGACGCAAGGACATTCGTAGATTTGGTATTACCAGATAGCCGAGCTCCCAAAGCTCGAGATTGGTTGCAAGAGAACCATGATATCCGAAGGCTCTAAGACAGAATCTTGAAGGCACATAATCAGCAGAAGGTATACACACAGAGAGGTCTTTTGAGGCTAAGGATCTAGTGTTCCTATGTTTACACCATATAGGCAGTCCTCATTGAAGCAGAAGGGTGCCAGAGAAATTGAAACCACGATTTTATGGTCCGTACCAGAATAGTTCGTCGAGTAGGGCAGTGGCATATGAGCTCGAGCTACTAGAGCATAGTAAGATACATAATGTCTTCCGTGCTTCATGCCTTAAGAAGGCGCTCGGACCGCATATTGCACCATCTACAGAGCTACCACCACTAGATGAGGAAGGGAAGTTGGTGTTCGAATCGGAAGCCATTATTGAAATGAGAGGGAGGGGGCTCGGGAGCAGAGCAATCACCGAGTATTTGGTGCGATGGAAGGGCGCCACTTGAGGATGCTACTTGGGAGGGGGCAGATTTTGCAAAGCATCTGAATTTGTGTTTGCTTGAGGACAAGTAAATTTTGGGAAGGGAGGACTATAATGTCCCCTTCTTCCTACGCTAAATGGCCCAAGGGCCAAGTCGGGCCCAAAACGTGGTCAGACCCAAGGGGGCTGGAATGCTGGAAGCTTGTGGGAAGGGGCCCCGTGGTTTTAATGTCCTAGTTTGGCATTTGGGGGTCACTTTTGGACACGACGACTCAAAAAGGGAGAAAGTAATTATAGATACTTTTATGTTAGTGGCCCCTCCATGGAATGAAATGCACTAGGGTTGTGGGGGCTCATTTGCCAAGGAAAGGTATATATGGAGATGGGGAAGGAAGAAAAGGAATTTTTGTCACATACTCTTAGCCTCTTCTTGTGTAGTTGCTGCTGTTGCGTTTCTACAGCTTGTGGAGTCAAATCCCATAGGGACCCTAGCTTCGGTGGTGAGAGACCCGTCCCTAGCTACTGGGAATTCTTCGGTAGTGAAATATCTACCCGAATTTGTCATCTTGTAGTCATTTTTGCAGGTCGTGCTCTAGAGATATTTCAAGAGGGTCGAGGAAGGGTTTCGAGGGTTTTGGGGCTTTCGGGTAAGACAATCAGAGGGGCTCTAGATCCGACTCACAGTAGCCATCTACGCTGGGTGTGGCATCATGTGTAAGGCACCTCCTTCATTTCCCAACTCCATTCCTAGTGTGGTGACTCACAACCTCTATTTGGGGTTTTCACTTGGTCGGTCGTGTTAGATTTACAGTGGCAATGTTATTCCCTACATCTGCCATTGTTTTTTTCAAGGACCCTCATTTTCCTCTTGTATTTAGAGGGTCACGGACCTCTGTAGTTGACTAGCCGCCTAGGGTCTTCTTCGCACCTTGTCGGGCAGCAATATATTATTCCATAAAATGTCTGCATAGTGTTTATTATTATTATTACAAGCTTCCCTTATAATTTCATGCACTGTGGGAAAATATTTTGTGTGATATCAATTCAATACCATTCTTGTCCTAGCTAGATATTTTCATTAAAAATCAATATTTTACTTTTCTACAAATTTTCTATATTTTGTGCATTTTTAAGTGGTATCCTACAAGGGACATTTCAAAGATAACATCAATTGAAAGCCATCTTCCAGAAATTTTGCGATGAGAGCATGACTACGCAGAATCATAATTTCTTCCTCCACCATAGAATCCAAGACCACCTCCACCTTCCCTGCTCTCACCTCTATCAATCTCCTCTCCGGATGAATCACAATGTTTTGGATGAACACCGATCCTCAAAGCTCTAGACCTCCATAATGCACCTCGATGACAAGGTGCGATTTGCCACCTTCACCTTTGCCACCTTTTTGGAGGTCGCTAATTTTTTCCATCATCTCACAACCAAGAGCATGCATACTAATATTAACTCATGTTCATTTTGTAATATATTTATTCAATACATAAAGAAAATTATTTTAATCTATTATTACTCCCCATGTCAAGCTATATGCATTTTTTTTTGTTTATTCATTGAATGTGGCATATTTTTGTCTTCATTTATATAGAAAAGTGTTTGATGCTAGTGATGGGTATAGGCTAGGATAAAACCACGTGTTTATTTAACATTACATTGTCAATAATTTTAGTGCCACAAGAGTTTTCCCTTACATCGATATATTTTCCCGAGTCTTTCTAAAGGGTGGTTGGGTTTGAATGTATGCTACCACCACCTGGTTATATAATATACCCACATGAAATTTGGAGCTAGTAAATCATATTGATGCACAAGCCCTAAAAGATGTAGATATATTGTATGAGATACATGCTACAAAATGAAGGAATAGATGTTGTGAGGGTAAGGGATATACAAACATTTATAGGAAATCAATTTCCCCATGCACCCTACCAACCACATGATGTTCTAGATTACATCACCCCTCCATTGTATGAACATGATGAAAATGAGTATGTGGCTACCACTTTTCATTGGCACATACATTTTTGTAGTTTCATGCAATGGTTAATATGTAATTTTTTTAGTTTTGACTCAACATGGGATGCTTAAGTCCACTCGAATATCCGCTTATGTAAAGTGTCCTGGGACGTTGTTGTCCTCTCAAAATTCCCTCTTTCAAGAAGTTCAAGTTTGAAAATTTTAAAGTTAAAAGCCTTCTCTGTCTTTTTATTAAGGGGAAAATTCGAAAGTTTGAAAAAATCTACGTTTTTGGGTCACTTTGTGTGATTTGCGGGTCTGTCGGACATTTCTGTCCCAGATGTCCCAAGTTCATTAGGGCCTCCTATTCACCGATCAGCCGCTTTACCCGAAGTCCGCTTCTTTCGGGCCCACCGGAACTTTTTGTCCCAAATGACACAAGTTCGCCCATGCTAATTGTTCACTTTTCACCTGATTTGGCCGAATCGCGTACTCCACATACTTTTTTCCCTCATGTCCCAGAAGCATTTGTGCATCTTTTTCCCACATCACCCGTATCGGTCGAATCGCACTTTCGCATCCCACGTGTCCCAAATGAACCAAAGGCCATCCGGGCTATTTTTTCCCGCTCTTCCAAAATATCTTGCTTTTCAAGTTGGTAGATGTATATTTAATGCGCATTCTTGTCTTTCTCTCTCCCAAACGGCTACATAATGAACTACCCCTATGCATTTTTCACACTGCTTTCTTGCTATCTATTGCTCATACCCTTGCGATCAAAATTTTTGCGCGTGTATCCATTCCCCCTGCAATTTCATCCCGAGTCCAGACTGCAACCTTGCTTTTCAAATTACTATCAACATGAAGATTAAATTCCAAGGTCAGGAACAAATCTCACCGCTCGAGTCTGCCGTTCCCGATATCGGGGACAATGAAGTTCGCCACCTTGACTTTGGGGATTTCTAGGCAAGAATGACAAACTCGAACCCTTCTCCTATAGCACAAATGATTCATGATAGTGGCTTGGCATTCGTCGGTGGTTTCCTGGGCCAAGATACAATGCGCAGATACAATACTCTCCTGCGGTGCTCATTTCAATCTTGACTCGAGTGAGCTAACGAATGTGCATGGAGAACTCATTGCAAGCTTGACGCTGCGCGCCATTAGCCGCCCTAAGGATTCCGAGAAGGACAATTCTATAGTGATCTCTCAAAACCAGGCACAGGCCCTCTTCGATCAGGACAATGAGAAATACAAGGCGCGGGTGGTGAAGTCCTGGCTTAAAAACCCTAAAAAGGGGGCATCCCATCTATCCAAGGTTTTGTTCGTGCCGATTTCAACAAAGAATTGTCAGATTTTATAATCCTACTGGCTCGGGTCATGGGCTTACCCTCTACCAATGAATTCCATTTCTGGATGTGCCCTCTTATCAACATGGTGTGTGAAGGAACTCAGAATATCAACTGGGTAGAGATCATCAGTATGAACCTAGCAGAGCAACTGTCCAATGTACAACAAACAAAGAAATTTTACATGACTTCATACTTGATGTATACCCTAGCAGCATCGAGGCAATGGTTTGGATTCTCATACATTGATGCTCATAAGGGTGACCCTGTATATGCCTACTGCCCTCAGTTCACCCTGGACACTAGCAATCGCAACTTCAGAAGGGTGAATGATGCTTTCACCATGTACATTGTCAGGCTTCTGGAGAGCGACATGGCAAGGAGATTTTTCGATGAAGCCATGAACCTAATTTCGAAATACGGTGCCTACTTCATCCAGTTCAGGAAATTCTCCTATATCAGGCTTGCAGGCTATGAGAGCACTCCTCTTAAACTCCCCATGTTCTGCAATGATAAAATGGCCTTGATAGAGGTATGCAGGCAATTGGAAAAGTTACCTGAAACCGCAAGGGATAAGAAAATTACTGGCTTGCACTTCCCCATCACTTTGGGAAACTACACCTGCAAGACGGCTCTAGATGCACAAAACATAGAAAGAGCCCTAGCTCCCATCACTGTCCATTTCTTCAGGCCAAGAACTTGTTTTGACTTGAAGAAATTTATTGAGCAGAACATCAAAATCACTTATCATCATAGGCAAACACAGAGGACTATTGGGCTGACTGTGCTGATGATTTTGAAGCAAGGAGGAGACATTATGGCAGGTTTTCTCTTCAATTAATTCAAGAGCTTAACCTATACCAAGTTCTGAAGGACTCCAAGATGATAATTCTAACTTGTACTCATATGAATATGACAACGTGGTCAAACACACTCCCTTGGAGGATTTGGATTGGTTCAAAAAGGAGAAGGATGATCTGGCAGAAATCCTAGCTCCCGTCTTGGTAAGAACCAAAATCTGGTTTGACAGGAGAGTTCGCGAACTCAGAAGGCACTCAGGTGAGTCCTCCAAAGACACCTCAACACCAAGAAAAGAGGCATTGTCACCTGATTCGGGAGTACCTATGCAGACCCCTCCTGCCTCATCAACTAAAGGTCCTACATCTTCCACTCCTTCCTCATCCACCCAAGTGTATCGAAAAAAGTCAAAGAAGTTAAGAAGGAACCTGTGGAGGAAGATCCCCTAAGGAAGCATTCAGAATTGCCTTCAGGACCAGAGAACATTATTGTTCTCAGTGAAAGTGAGGAGAGTGAAGTGCCAGTTTCTACAAGTGCTCCAGAAGCCCCTACGAGATAAAGAAAAGGAGGTTCAAAGCACTGAACTTCCAAGCACCGTTGCAGATTGATTCCTCTGCACCAGAAGCCCCAAGTGTCCCAAGTGCCCCACTCATATCTCAACTAGAAGCAATAGCCGTGCACACCTTGGGTGCTATGAGTTCTCTGTCTCTCGGTCCTCTTGCCTCACCTTCTTCTTCTTCCACCTCTTTTGCATGGGTGCAACCTCTTGTCGATAGTAGGAAGAGAAAGTCTTCTTCTCGGATCTCGGGACCCAACTTCGATGCTGTGGTGGCCTTGTTAGGCACCACTCCTCCTACTCCCACCAAGAAGGCCAAGACTACTTCCAAAATAGTATCTGATGCTCAGGGCCAGCAATTCCTGGAGATAGCCAAGCCCAAAGTAGACAAGCCAGAGCATGATTTGCAAACATCTGACCTTGAGCTCTTGAGGATTCCCATGGGAGAGTCTACTCCCGAAGGTGAGATCCACAATCTTCGGGAAATAGTCACGGGGTCATTGGGAGAGTGGAGATAGGGCAACAAACCATAGAGCGAGTTGGAGGAGCAGGCTCGAGTTCTTACGAGGTTTTATCAAGTCTCTGTTGTCCAAGGATAAAGTTTTGGATCCTACCCCACCGACTACTCTTCCACCACCATGATCCTCGGCCAAGATGAAGTCTAGAGTATCAAAGACATACACAGTATTCTATCTATGGAAGGGCTATGGAGGCCATGGTGGATGATATGCTCGTTGCGGGGTTGAATTTCATTAGTGAAGCCTTCAAACTCAACGAGAAGGTAAATAATCTGCAATGAAGCTCTCCTCCACAATTGGAAATATAGACAAAGAGCTCAAACTCTCCAGAGCAGTGTATAGTAGACCTTCACCTCATGGGGCAGACTAATGAGAATATTTTAATGGCAAGCAAAGTCTTCGACACGCAAAAGACAACTTTTCAAAATCATGGGTATACAATGTGGAGTGGAAAATCAAGGTGCTAGAAGAAGCTTTGGGAGAGCTGAAAAATAGCTGGCAGAAGGGTGAGGCCTTCAAGACTTTGGTGGTATCTACTTTTAAAGATATACATTGCCACTTCAATGATGAGACCTCGGTGTACCCCTCTCCTTCTATGATAAATCAAAGCTCAATTGAGCTTTTGTCAAAGATAGTTTATTCAAGGAGGATTCCATTTCAAGGAAAAGATGAAGGAGATCTGCTCTCTCCAATCTGCTATTGAAGAAGCAAATAAAGATCATCATACGCACGTTGAATTCAACAAAGAGATGGAGAAGTGCCTCATATTTTGGACCCAGTCCACTGCCAACACATTGGTCCCATGAGGCAGAGACATAGCAGAGGCGCGAAAAGATTCGAGCGGCGGATCTAAAATCAATGGCCCCTCTCAATCATGATCACCTGTCTTCTTCTCCTATTTTCTCTCCTTTCTTTCTTCTTCATCCCGGATTTATTATAATTAGTTGGGGTATTGCGATTAGCATCCCTTTAACTAAACATTAGTTAAAATAATTAGTTACCAAGGGTAACTATTTTGTAAACTATATAGTGGCCTCTCCTCGCCATTTTGAAGGGGAACTTGGCTTATTCTTGAAAGTGTAACGAAATCGTAAAGTAATCAATACGAAGGATTTTCATTCTTTTTCCATCCGATTCTTTTTATTCACAATTTATCCATTAAATATTGCTAGATCATTTGTCTGTATTATGCTAAGAAGCTTTGTATTCTCATAGATGTTATTTATAGAACTGTGTGTCTTTTCAAATTTCATCTTATTAATACAGATACAAATGATCTTATTCCAATTCGCTGTATTCTTGCACGCATAAGGAATTATTCTATCATCTATAATTCTAAATGGTGCTTTTCTACTCATTTCCACATCTTGATTCCTCTGTACTTTTGTAATTGATGATCTATTTAGGAAACACTTTCATGATATCCAAGTTCCATAGTGAAACCTTGCTTCGTACATATGTAAATAGGTCCATTTCTAAATAAGGGAACCTCTCCCACTAAAGAGGAGGGAATTCTTGTCCCTTGGCTGTTGCTCTGTTTGAAGTTCTCTTTCTACGACCAACAGACACACACAAGTGAATTCCTCTTAAATGTATGTGTGTTCTAACTACCTATAAATCAAATGGGATGAATTACAATGAATTTATGTTGGTAGTACTTATTGACAAGGGCTTGTATTATGAGATATCTCCATATTTTTTTCCTCAATAATCTATGCACCACATCCCTTTTCTACTTCAAGTGAATGACCTAAATGGAACATTCTTCATTTGTGCTTGATCTTAAGAAAGACGAGTTTTCACATAGGTATCCCAACATCATCTCCTCCCACAAAGTAGCTCCCCATCTCCCCTCTTCGTACTAAAATATGTCACTTCAAATTTAAATTTTTCAATGCATCTCCTTTGGAGTCTTCACCACACCATTTGCATGCCATTTGCTAGTTTATTAAAAAATAAAATAAAATAATTGTATACTCTAATACGTAGTCTAAAGCCCCTAAGTTTAGATTGCAAAAATAGACGTGACCGGATGAGATGAATGAATATGCTCCAAAAGTATGTGACCATGATAATTCCACATTCATTTCATACCATGGAAAGTGGAATATGTACGCCACTAAGAAGTGCACCAAGACTCTTGAAGAAAGCGTGCGAAGATGATGACCACAATGACCCACCTGCTCCCATCATTTTATGACATATTTTATGCTTTTATTTTTTAACAAGAAACCTTGTCTCAATCCTTATGCTTTTATTTTATTTTTTATTTTATGAACTAAAAGGGGACATTCACAAATTTTGTGTTCAAGTGATCGACACTAACTGTAAGTGTTGAGGTGGTTAATGTAGACATTTTCCTATGTAAAGCAGTCATTCCCAGCTTGAATGTTGATAGAATCTTTGAGCTTTCGAAAAGTCCACTTTGCCACTTACACATTTGTTGGGCGTGCGTATTTTTGTTGTTGCTCACAATAAATGACATGCTTGATAGGGTTGACAAGCTCATCTAGAAAACCCATAGAGGAATTGGGAACCTAGGTAACTTGACCAGACAAGAACTTGTATGGTCATTTCGTCAAACACATGAAAGGTACTTGTCAAGGTGCAACGACCATTAGGATATACCTAAGGAACCAATCATGAGATTTTCCAAATAGGGTTTACATGTGTGAGGACTCTTTAAAGAAAAATAAGAAAAACCCTCGGTTATGTTATGGATGTCAATTACTTAGATCCCAACGAGCCCCCACCTATGTTTCACTCAACTCTTAATGAAATCTTTAAATGGGACTCAACCAACAAAATAAATAATCACCAATGATTTTTTTCAACATCTAATTGCAAGCAAATATCGGGGTGAGGAAGGGATTCAAACTCGTCTTGTCACATATCTTCAAAACAAACTTGCAAGCTCATTTCAATGCCATTCTCACCATCATTTTAATGAGATGATTGAAGATAATTTAAATTGATATAAGTGAGTATTAATATGATAGGGGAGCTTAACAAGACAACTAAAACAAATACCTCTCACATGTTTCGTTTTATTTAGTGAATAAAACTAGCAATCGCATGTATGCAATGCAATGCGAATGTCAAACGGTAAATGTTATTAGATTTAGAAATACGAGTTATTAATTTTGTAGTTGTTGTTAGTAAGGGGTGTGATTGACAATACTGATTTTCTATTAAATGTACAAACTTTGGGATGGAAACAACTATAAATTGCATTGATCTTGCTCGGCGTTTTGAAATTCTAGGTGTTTGTGTGCGAGATGAAGACATTATAAATGTGTTGTTGTTGGTTAACATAAAGAAACATGCAACAATAAGAAGGAAAATCTAACATGTATGCTGAAAAATGTATTTTGTGTAGATGAAGACATTAAAAATGTGTTGTTGTTGCTTATCATAATGGAATGAGCAATAATATAAAGTAAAAATCAAAAATTTATGTTGAAACATGTAATTATGTAATTGAAGATGTATAGACCAACCACTTCATTTAAAGGTTCCGTCTCTTCATTTCATACTTGTTACAAATTCATACATATACATTTTCAAATTTCATATCATGAGTGGTATCATTTTGTGGACTATTTTATTCGAAATCATCTTGGATAGAAGAAGTGTTGAGTAATGTAGTAGCGGATGAGCTATCGAGTAGAGTGTAGTAGTTATGAAGGGTTGAGTGATACTAGTATTGCTTCCTCATTTCTTCATGCTCCAAGTGTTGCTACGTGTGCTATTTTTGGGTACCTTTGGATTGAAAAAGGAGGTGAAATGCATAGATTTTTAAGTGAGGCAACTCGGAGAAAGCTGTGAATGTCATACCTGCGTTTCATTGGTTCCAATGTCGACCGGTTGCTCTATGCATAGTAAGTCCTTGAGACTTGTGGATAGTTAATGCACAGAGCCATTTTAAGCGGCAATTGTCTTGATTTCCTCTCGAAATAGGGGGTATCGAGAATATGTAAGGGTAGGAGGCATCCCAACATGGGCCGTTATATCTATCAAATTTGACAACAACAAATAAAGGTAATGCTAGTGGTGGCATTGATGCGTCGTAGACAATGTCGATGATTGTTCCTGTAGCACCATTTACGAGTCCAGCGTCAACCCATAAATTTATAATAAGCATGATTTTTTGTTGTTTGCACAACAGAACTTTGTGCTCCAATTGATCATCATCAACATTTCTTGGTCCAACCTACCTATTACTTTCTGCAATGGATTGGGTGATTGGAATGTTCAATGCCTTCAAAGCAAGTGAAGGTTGTGGAAGTCAATGAGGTCATTTGTTGCAAACAAATGTGGTGCATCCTTAAAAATTTTGAGCTCTTGCTTTGAGTTAGGTGTGTGTCTCAGTGTGAGAGATTAGGAGTTCCAGTCCTAATAATAGGGGTTGAATCTCGCATGTTGAGCAAAATGGCGAAATGAAACTCGTGCATCGGTTGTTCCTTGTTACCGAAATATAGTTTGTAATGTAATGGAAGAATGAAATCCCTTCCAAAGGGTGGCTCCATAGGATTTACTTGCATAAAGAGGATTGTCCATAACCGGTGGTAATTTCCCGAGGTCACCGAGGAGGATGACTGATCTATTTCCAAATTCAAAGATGTTTTTGAGTGTGGGAAAGCCTCGCATAGCCTACTGTCAATTTTTCCTAGCAAATTTGGGCCGATGAAACTCATTTCATCAATAAGAACATATTCTATATGTTTTAGTGACTCTTGAAAAGATGATAATGCTTGGCCTTCAAGGGGTTTTAATTCTTTGATTGGAATACGGAGGGTTGCATGGATTGTGGGTGCGGAGATGTTGAATGCTGAAACACCAAGTAGGGCGAGCGAGAGCGGCGAGGGAGATGTGGTTGATGCTGCTATAAATGAATTTTGGATTTTATTTATCAGAAATGATTTTCATGTGCCATTTGTTCCTTGAATTATCAATCTTAATGGAGGTAGAAGTGTTTTGTTTGTTAAATGGTGCAATATGGTATCAAGAGCTAGTTGTTGTTCTGAAGACAAAGGTAGTTTGGTAGATGGTGGTGTGGCATACATTTTAGTGTTATTTGTGCCTACCTTTTCTCTCTCGATGAATGATGAACTAGTTATCTGCAAATCATGTGGAATGCCATGTATGTTCCAATTATTGTGTATGTCAAATCTCGTTTCCCTAACATTTCAAGATTGTCAAGACCCGTGTTGTTTCCCAGACGAAGTTGTGTAAAGACTTGCCATTCTTGCAATGGTTCATGTTGAATTCTGCATTTAGCCTCTGAGTCAAAACTAACATCTATTTCATATCTTTTTCTTCGGTAGTGCTTATAACATGTCATGGTTTGTAGTTGTGTTTGAACATGTCCCAAGTGTTGTTTATGTCATGTGGGCTTGTGCCAAATTTGGATGCAATGTTTCTAAAAGGCTTGTATAAAAGGAGTTCTGACCAACAAAAAGGTCATATGATGTTGAATCCTGAGTTGGGACATCCACAAATCTCGGGTAGACCCGAACAATTACTTTAGTCGACCGCAGTTTCCATTTATCTCCTTTACGGTTCCTGCTGTAGCTCCAATCTCGAGCAACCTGAATAAGTGGTAGGTGTTCCATGGTTGCAAGGTGAATTCTATATGCATCCAAGAAAGCGGTTGTTTCTTGTACATCGGCGTAACTTTCAACGACACGTCTCAAGATTTTTTTGCCAACATTTAATGATACAAACGAACAATGACTGCACATAACAAGTGGTAATTTTTGTAGCATGTGGCATGTTTCTTGTGCGCTTATGTCATGTTCAACAACGCTCTCTGTGATCATTTTCGAATCGTAATGTGTGCTAGTGAATCTGCACAACATCTCTTGAAAATCTAGATAACATTTGGTGATAGGTTTCTGAACGTTGCTCTACTTTTGAAGCATATTTTGCAATATACTTCAGAACTACATGATGGGAAAGTACCGGTTGGCAATCGACATTTGATCTCCATATGGATATCATAGTTTGATTGTGTATGTTCAGTATACCATCGTTTCTCGAAGGGAGATACTTAATTTTCCCATCACTTTCTATGAGCATGGATGAAGTAGGTTGCGTGGCCCATGGTGCGTTATACCTGCACTGCATCTGTGATTGCTTTCTACGCAAGCATGTCTATTCTGAACATTTTGTGTGGCGACTGAACACGATTGATAAATTCTTCAAGGTCTTCTTATGGGGAGGAGGATAGTATTTGTGTTGTATCTAGCAAACAAGGGTCGTCTAGCAGTGACCTGCGAACAAAATCCAAGCGGTTGCAAGCCGGATAGGGGTTCCAGGCAGACACGAACTTATCAAAGTATTGTTTTGTTGCCTCAATAACTGTTGTATCCTCCAAGTCCATTGCGTCAACTTTAGGAGTGTTCTTGAGCCATAATAAACCGTGGACGTGTGTGGAGCCTCTATGTTGCCATTCATACCTGCGAGACGAGAGAACATAAATATTAGTTATGTAGTCTGGAAAAAACTTATTAAATAATAGATTTTATTACATGTACCAATAGTCTCTGCTCCAAGTTCTTTCTGCAACATTTCTTCACGAAATATTGTGAATATGTGATGAAGGTATCGTTGATACTCGATGAGGGTTTGAGACAATGTTAAGTGTTCTCCAATGTTGTGTGGCTTGAGGATCAGTAGGGCATTCACCATACATAATATTGTGGAGATCTGGCCATTTAGTGTCTGTAGCACTTAGAGTGAAGAATAAGTTTGGTGTCCCCAATTGTTCGACCATATCGAAATCTCGCTCTTACTTTTTGCCCAAAATGAACGCGTCCCTGAAGGCTCGATCCAAACCGCATTAAACTATTTGGGAGGTTATCTTTGGGGCATTCCAATAGTTGTCTTCGTAGATCTCCAATTGTTGTAGGGATTCTAGATTCGATGTTTTGTTTTATGAAACTCAGAATGTGTGGACTGACTTTTGTGCGCATTATAAGGTTGAGAAGGAAGTAGTGAAATCGTGGGTGTGAACCGAAACAACCATCATGGTAGCACATCAAATGAAGAGCATATTCATGCATTGGAACTTCTTTTATGCGGGGTTGTTTCCACATTGCTTTGCCAGCCGGAAACAAAGTTGGGAAGGTCATTGAGAACAGGCCCTCTGTATTGTATTCATTTATAGGTGAGAGGCCAAGCTCTAGTCATGGCATGGTAAATGGGGTGTTACCATTGTGGTTGAGCAAGAAATTTTTGATTTCCTCTTCTTATGTTCCTTAATTATGGGGTGTTGGCATGAAAGACGATGAGTGGTCGTACATTTCCTCAGTGTCAGTGGAAGCATCACTACCATGAGTCAGTAAGCCGTTTGCATTTGGGTAAATTCGATTTGGTTGTGTTAAGAGATGAGCAAATATTTGACGACTCGGATGGTAGGGAGGAAAGCGCATCATGGTTGATTAAGACATCTTTGTAGTATGGATCGTGTTGGATTTTATAATACAAGGCTGCCCAAACACGAGATCTACTGACATAGAAATCATACTTTTGTAAATTATATCCTTCCCTTTGTATGAGTACTATGTCCAAATCTCCAAGGCGGTGTGGTAGGTGGTTTCTTTATTGAAGTAATGTTTTGTGGGAAACTTATGGTGTGTCTTGAGTATTTGTATTGTCCTCCACGTACTTGGGTGACTGTAGTAATGGGTTGACCGTGCTATAAGCATCTCCTCTATTTGGGTTAAAGACGTAAGAACAGTTGGTTGTTTTTCGGGGTTTAAGTTGTTCCACAAAGAGAAGCGATGGACGTGTTTTTCAGATTTGCATCTGCTACAAGAGGGAAAGCCTTCAAAGGAAATTGTTTTAATTCCAAGGTAATTTTCCAAACAGATTGAGCAAGTTTGGATTTTTGCCAACAAATCTATTCTTTTGTGAAATTGGTATTGGGCTTCAATAGTTTGCGATGAGTGCGGCAATATAGGAAGTCTATGTGTATGGGGAGGGGTGGGGTATTCTATTTGGATGGATTGTGGATTGCAAGGTGGAAAGCAAACAGAAGGAAAGGATGAATTGGTTGTACATGTGCGAGGAACTGAAGAAAATTCGGTACTTGAGACACTTTCTTGTGGTGGCACAAGAAAATGGGGAGGCATGGCAGTAGTTAGCAAATATGGGTTCGTACGGAAGGAATTGGTATGGGCGTGCAAATTTGTTTCCATGGAAGTTACTTGTGGAATGTTGGCTAGAAATCCTTCAGTAGTTGTATTTGTTGGTAAGTTTTGAATGATAGGGAATGGTAGGTTGTTGGTCGATGTAAGTTGACAGATATTTGAGATTTCCGTTGTTCTACGCTCTAGGTAACGATGTCTTTGCTCAGAATTTATGTGAACTTTATTTTTTGCATAGTTCTCTCTTCATCGTGCTCATTTTGCAGGAGTTGACATGATTGTGAAGTGACACACCTATGGAGAACCACCTGTTGGAAAAAAATGTTTCGGTCAGTAATGAACGTTGAATTATATAATAAACTATATACAATTGTAATGCATGTGGAGTTCGAATGGGAACTATGTGTAATAGGTATCATTTCGAGGATTAAAAATCTGCATTCGTTGCTTAAGAAAATTAATATTAATTATATGGATCCAATAGTATACAATGATGCAAATACGTACATAATATAAGTGCAAGTAATTATCATTTATTTTCTTAAAAGATATTTCAATCCAAATAGTAGTAGGAGGCAATAGTATGTCAGAATCAATAAACTATATACATTTGAAATGCATGTGGAGTTCTAATGGGAACTAATCATAAGAGGTAACAATTTGAGCATAAAAAACTTTTATGTGTTGCCTAAGGAAAAGATTTTTTGTTATATCGAAAGTTACAATATGTTCTTTAATACTATACAAGGATGAAAATACGTACATAATAAAAGTGCAAGTTAAATGCATTTATTTTCTTAAAATTACTTACAATCCACATAGTAGTAGGTGACAATAGTATGTCAATTTATAAGGAACTACAAAAGTTTTCTTTTGAAGCATGGGAAAAGGGCGAAACATAGATATGAAATATGCAACATAGTGGTGATAGTTCAAAGTATAGAATGGGATGGGTGAGGGTGTTAAGTTTGAAGGCATGGATACATTAAAAGTATTTGCATAAAGAAGGTTATGGAGGAGTTGCAATGTTATCCACTTTCTTAGAACTGAGGATGACACATTTCAATCTGTTGTTTCTACAGTATGTCTCTTTTTTCAGGGAAAGTGTGAAATAGTATTCGTTGCCGATGACATTGCTTGTAATTTCACTGGTTGTGTCTTCGTCTATAGACAATAGGTGGAGATCGCTAGCTTCAACACCCATGATTGACTCAAGTTTGTCTCATCAAAAGCAATGGCCGACCTGGAGTTCTCCTGTTGGGTCCTTTAAATTGATCCTTAGTGCATATCTATAATCATAGTTTTGAACTTGCACGTTGCAACTCGAACAAAACCATGAACATTTTGAATGAAAGGTCATTACCATTCTCTCTCACCTTTTCCTGCATTTTTTCACCTTTTTGAAGAGGACATGCCTTGTAAAAAAAGTTTTCCATATTGATATTTGTGATTTCTACTGATAATCATGGCCCATTCATTTCTCTCTGTGTTCCCCATATGTAGTACCTCGAAATCGTTATTTACGAGGTCAAGCTCTTTGGAGGGCCCATAAATTGGCTTGTGATAGATGATGATGGAAGGGAGTATTCATCGGAATCTACCCAGCTATGAAGTGTATTGGTTTTACGAAATTAGAGGTTCAACGTAACATTTGGTACTTGAAACAATGTCGATTGATTTCCCATGAAACTGGACACGCGAGCAGCTTTCAAGGCAAGGTTAAGAGGAGGCGGTATAAAAGCATGTCTTCAAGTTCGTTGCTTATATCATCTAAGTGTTGTCCCCACAATGTGACACTTACACTGAATCGACATGTCCTTTAATTGTATTGTTCTTCTCTTTGTTTGGACTTGTCATGCCGATTGAATTGTTGAACATGGTGACATCGAAACAACAATGCCAATCAAATCACTCGTAGAACCTTCGGTAGCTTGCAGTAAGTCCTTGATTTTGGTGAAGTGAAAGTGATGGGAAGGTATTGTATCCTCATTTGCTATGAGTGGAGATATGGTTGAGGAAGGTTGTAGGAAAATCTCCAAAGCATTGTTCAAATGGTTGTAACATAGCTTTGCATCAAAGCAATCCTCAATCCTCCCATTGGAAATTGTATATAGCTTCCCATTTTCAATCTGCTCATAGAATGCTTCCGCGGCCTCATTGAAATAGGTGATGTGGATTTCCCCTCCTTCCTAATCAACAAAATCAAACCCAAACACGGATCCATCTCCCCTTGCATTGTGATATTGGTGCAGGGTTTTTTTTGCTAGGGCACGACCTCTCTGGACCACATGTGCATAGTTGTATTCAATCCACTTATTTTAGTTGGTGTTCTCGCAAAATATTTGTTAACCTGATTGGAACTTGCATCTATTTGAGGCAACTGACTGTCTTGGAGAGAAATTGTTGGTACTCGGGTTGGGGCACCGATTATGAAATGTTTTTCGACAACAATATCCATTTCAATGATAAGAACAATCTTGCAAAGTGAAAAAGAAAATCATGATAGAATTAGAATTGAGCAACAAATGGAAAAAAAACATTAAAAAATTATAATTAATATACGGAGTTTATATACACTGGTAATTGAGTAGGAGATGAAGCTTACAGTCCACTTTTGATCATTCTAATATGAGATTTGTCTAAGCACACAATGGAGCCTTCTTGTATTGATTTTTCAATTACACGACTTGCAAATTTGGAGGGTAGAAGTGTTGTCGAAAATGTATCCCATCTGAAAGGTCAACACGATGTTGGGAAATAGTGTTGAGAATGGACCTTAGGGAGGACAAGTGCAATATTTGAAATGTGGGGTCAATAATGGAGCCGCCCTCAATCAATTGAGAAATTTCTTCATGTGTCAAATTTATTTCCATGGCAACTAAAAGATGCTCGAGATAGTGGGAGTTCTAGCAAATGTATGGTGGAAAATGTAAACTTGTAGTGCGAGTTAAAGATGAAATGAAGGATGTGTTCTAGAAAGCATGCATTTATAAGCAATGAGAACCTTTAAATATTGCTTCCTTTTGTCATTTATATTTTCGAAAATCGCAAACATGAGGTCTAACCCTTTAACAATTCAATATGCAAAAACATGATATAATGTAAAAAGCTTTGCATGTAAATAACTCAAATTTACATGATTCTTTCTTGGCATTTTAAAACTATATGTATTTGTGTGAAGATATAATGAGGAACACATCAAAAATGCGTTGTTGTTGGTTTACATAAAAAAGTGAGCAATTGTTTAAAGGAAAGACATAATGAAGAACACATTAAAAATGTGTTGTTGTTGGTTTACATAAAGTAGCTTGTAATTGTATAAATGAAAACTTGAACACGTTTGTTGAAATAATAGTTTTTGTGTTCCATATGTTCCACTGAAATATATACATACATTTATTTGTAATGAATTACATATTATTATGTTAAGCAAATAGAATAGAAAACAATAAGAACAATATGTACACTTGAAGTGAGAAAACTATAGGTATTTGTATGGAGATACAATGATAAAGAAATTAGGAATGCATAGTTGTTGGATAACAAAACTGAACATGTGTTTAAAAAGTTTGATTCTCTATCTGATATATATTGCCACAATACATACAAGGAATTATTTGGAACGAGTTAAAATATGTTTCGAAAACACTTATAGACAAACACTTATAAACTAACCACTATAAGCTATTTTTTAAAATCAAATTTCTTGCTTTTTGCTTGTGCAATTTTCTTTGCACGTTTCTTGTATTTTTTGCAATTGTAGATGCCTCGATTGGTATTCCCATTCTCCTCAATTTGTGGGGTGGTTCATATTTCAGTGCATCTTCTTTAGAATCATAAATCAAGCAGAATCCTCATGAATGATCTCCAATCATTTGGATTTTGGATAGAAAAATTGGGGATGTTGGCATTAGGTGGAGGCGATCTCTGATCATTTTGGCTATCATTGTTTTAGGTGGTTTTGGTTGCCTGCAATGCAAAACATTAACAACACATTAAAGACGTTTAAAATCTTCTTCCCTCTGCAAGTGAGGCGTAGTTAATGTTAGCCCTTTGTAGGGAGTGGAATTGTGTTTCTAGTCTACATCATATTAAACTGGAGAGGGAAAATAAGTATGTTAGTTCTAGAAGATGTTTTTAGGTATGACGGGCAACTTAAAAAGCCTTGTCAATGATCAATCTAACGTCCAACTTGGGACGCTTTGAAATGGCCTCATTGGGGAACAAGCCCTCAACACATAACAAATCCTGTCATTAACGAAGGCACATGCCCCCAGATGTCACTTTGGAAAAAGGATTGGAGTTTAAATATAAATGTAACAATCCACAACAACATTCAAAAGAAAACAAATGAATAAATACTTCAATCAATATTGAAACCCACCTCAGGTTCGTTTAGAGATGACACTCTTTTCTATACTGCGGGAGAATGAGAATCACAAATACCCTACAAAAAAGTGAAAAAAGAAGTTAATAAAACTAAATCTCCTCCATTACATGATGGGAACTAAACTTGAATTCTGGAATCATTCTACATCAGTATAATATATGTGTTTCATGGATATACATACTTCAAACATGTAGTTAAGAGTCAAAACCCAAATCAAATTCGATGAATACTCTGTTCAAAATACAGACATTATATTAAAACTATTTCCAAACAAAATACATAGTTTCTTCTTTTATGTATATAACTTACCCGCATTAGATTATTTTAATATTTAATTTGGAGAGAGTGGATTATTTGATTGTGGTAATTGGGCTTTGTGAAAAGAACATGACATCATAAACAAAGTACAACACTCAAATCTACTACTTGCCTTTCTCAAAACGTATATGACGCCATCTTGGTTATATTATCTAGAATTTTGACTTTGAACGAGTTCAACAGAAAATCGGCCGCAATTTCTATAAGCAAAATCATTAATTGGTTTAATAGCAATGCAATAATATTCATTTTCACATGCTAGGAGGAAAAACCCAACTCAAAATAAAACTTCATTTATTTATAAAATTATTCAATTAGAATGATCTAATCCTTATAAGAAGGCCCTAAGCAATATGAATGACGTAAAACAATAATGGTATGTGGTTAAATCGATTTAAAATCTAAAAAAACATGTGACAGTTGTATTGTAATCACTTTCAAATTATTGTGCAAAGATTGCAAAATATTCTGATACAAAAGTTGTGTTGGTGAATGGCTAAGAGCTTCATCCTGAAATATCTCAATGGCTTAGAAATAGATCATAGAAGAATAAGGTGTAGGTATTTTGTTTTGAAAACTTGAACAAATCTCTAGTATTTGAATGTTGGTATGCTATAAGGGTCTTTTTTTAGAATTTCTAAGAAGATGAAAGGTCTTAGACTGTTTGTTCGAACAAGGTGAGTCTAAGAGAAGTAAAAATCCATTTAAATTTACAAAATGATGTTTCCTTCCTCTAAGATCGAATTAGAATGTGAAAAGGCATCATTTGAATCAATAACTATGAAGGAGATAAAAGGAGTATTTTGAAAACAAATAAATAATTTGAAGAGACAAGGATTCATGATGGATTGTACTCATTCAAGAAGATGAAAAGTAGTAAAATGTATGTGATTTTAAATCTGAAATGCAAAGGAAAATATAGAAACGGTGTTATGGTACAACAAGAGTGATATGGAGTCGATTCAAAGTTGAAAGATAGAGTGAAATGTGTAGAGGTGTGAATGCGAATGGAAAGGACAGGTGAAATTATGTTGATATATTATTAATGAGATTATGAAGCATATGAATGCATGAGGGTATCATATCAAATGTGCGAGAGGTGTGAATGTGAATGGAAAGGATAGTGAAATTTTGTAGACACTGATATAATTTTGATGATATTATGAAGCATATGACAAAGCATGAGGGTATCATATCATTGGTATTATTTTTTACCGTCTACAAACTATCCCTCACATTATGTCATAGTAGCTACATTCTTAGTTTATATCAAATCTATGAAAAAATCATGTCTGCATGGAATTTTCACTGATTTATGATGTGGGATCAAAATAACTACAATTTTCTTGTATTATTAATCAACAATCAATGAAATTTGTTGTTGCACATCTCGTGGTGTTTAAATGAAATTTAATTTCTGATTAATATGGGAGTCTCTAAGATTCTCCAAAGATAGAAGTAGGAAAAAACTTAAATTTAATTCCATCCACCCATCTGCTTATTTTGATTTTAAAATGGCAGGCTGATTGTAATTTAATTTACCTTAATAGTTTGCCTTGCAATTTTGATAAGAGTAAATATTTTGAAATTAAAATAACAAATAAAAAAATTGAAATAAAATTCAATAACAACTAGTAGTATGTATAATCCTCGTCTCAATAAAATAATATCTTTAACAGAAACTTGCATTTTAATGTTTAGAGGGTTGGTTCTATTTATTTTAGCATTCAGTTTCCCCATAGAAGTTGAAGAAAAATGATCTCACTAATAACTTAAAATTGATTTTCCATCACAAGGGAAATTGTTAAATTATATTTTCATTACATATTACATATAAGCATAACAACCCTACTCAGAACTTTTCCTTTCCACCAATTTTTACAAGTCAAACAGCTGTCCATGAAGTAGATTGTCTTCTGTAAAGTGTATGTCCTCTTTGAAGTAAATAGTGAGGTATCTAGTTTACCTGATCCTTGAAAATGGGGAATGATGGCCTGAGACATACATTGGCTAATCTCAGAGGTATGTTAAGAGGTTCCACAAGTTCAGAAGATAAAGATCATGTGTCTAAAAATGAAAATCTCTTCAAAAGGTTGAAGCCTAAAATGAAGGTAAGTGTTTATAAAAGTGTTCTAAACAACTGTAAGCCAATTGCTGTAAAGATTCTGTACAGTCACAACCCACAAAGCTTACATGTATTTGAAACTGAGCTGGAAACAATCTGAAGCATCAAGCATCAGAATCTTGTGAGTCTGCATGGATAATTGCTTTCTCCACAGTTATTTTTCCCTTTTTGTGGGGACAGAGTCTTTGATTTTCAATTTGATTTACAATCATTAACATTTAGGCTCCTACTATTAGATCAATGTCGTGTAAGAAAACCATGGATGCAATGTTAATAATTGTTTGTATTGAGAGAGATTGAATTGCTCCCGGGAGACATTCCTATTTCTTTTCATTCTTTTCTTATATTAAAATCAATTCTACAAACATTTCTTATCAGCCAAAATAAATAAAGAAGCTATTTGTATTGCAACAAAGAAATAAGTCTTGCAATCAAATTAAGCAGCGGCTTTGCCAAAACAGTCGCAACAAAAAATCTGTGTTGGGATTTGAAAATTTATCTAATGATTTCTGGCCAAGGGATCCTGCATCAGCCTTGTACCTCACATAACTTGACTATTCTTAAAAGAACCTCACAGAACTTGACTATTCTTAAAAGAAGCTGCCTCTTAATTCTACATTATAGCATAATTTGAAAATTGGGCATATTGATTTAGAGTCAAAAACAAAATTGATATCATTTCTAGGCCCATTGGATGTGGCTACAAACTTTCCTTGGCTTGACAGCCCTGACATGCAAAAACAATTCACAGTGGGATCAACTGGCTTCTTCATTCAGACATTCCTATTTCTTTTCATTCTTTTCTTATATTAAAATCAATTCTACAAA
This sequence comes from Taxus wallichiana var. yunnanensis, assembly GCA_018340775.1. Lineage (NCBI taxonomy): Eukaryota > Viridiplantae > Streptophyta > Pinopsida > Cupressales > Taxaceae > Taxus > Taxus wallichiana. Next base: position 264,790,379 of record CM031240.1, read on the forward strand.
CATTTCTTATCGGCCAAAATAAATAAAGAAATTATTTCTTTTGCAACAAAGAAATTAGTCTTGCAATCAAATTAAGCAGCAGCTTTGCCAAAACAGTCGCAGCAAAAACTCTGTGTTGGGATTTGAAAATTTATGGTTATAAAACCATGTAAATTGTATGCTAATATGGCTCTTGCGCTATTGTATTTCAAAGTTACCCCATATGGATCCTCAAACTAATATTATTTTCACTCACCAGCAGAGCCAAGAAAAATAAGTTTAATGTAATCCAGTTCACTAGAGATTAATAAATTATCACCTACAATAAGTTAATAACTGTAATTCACAAATTTAACGGGGATTTCACTTACACTGGATCTCGCAGCAAAAATCTATGTACTAATGCTCTTCTCGAACCCTCCAGTAAAAATAACCCCTGCATTAAATAACCCCCGCATCCAGCATGCAACAAAAAACAATTGTTAAAATTAGGCAGAAAAAACACAAACCCACCGCAACATGCAAAATTGGAAGAGTAAAATTATTAAAAATAGTAAATATGTAAAAATAAAAATTGAAAAATAGTAAATATGTAAAAATAAAAATTGAAGAAAACGTGAAGAATATGATGTCAGACCCTGGCCCGCCCGCTCCTCTCATCAGCTTTATTTTTTTTTCCAGAAAACTGTCTTAATCCTAAGAAAATAATCCTGAAATGTTTGTATAAATGCAACCTTGTGCGCATCCATCTTCATCAAAACCCCAACACATTCACACCTATTTCTGTTCTTGCTTAGTACTTGTTATCTGTCTCAGTGATATCTGTGAAATTAAATGGAAGGAGGAAGAAAAATTCCCAGACGAGGGCAGGTGAAAGCCGCCATTGCCTCCTCTCTCTTCAAAACAGTAAAGAAAGCCATTTTTAGACCACCATCGTCCTCTTTCGCAAGATTTTCTGCCTCTTCTTCCTCTTCCTCTTTTTCTTCAATCAATTGACGGCAGGTTATGTAATACAGTCGGAAAAATTGTATGGGAGTGAAGATATGTGGGTCGTTTTGCGTTTGTAGAGCTGCTGTGCTCTGTTTCTACAATATCACACACAACAGAGAGACAGGGGCCAAGAGACCTACTGTGTTCTGTTTCTCTATCATATCTTCCATTGTGCAACTCAAAATTACACGGCTTTTGGATGTAAATATTTAAGCTGAAATATGGCTGAAATGTTATCTAATATCATTCTCTTTTTAGTAAATGATCGATTCCCCTGTCATCTGTTCCAGTTTATTAGATTTACGTGAATTTGTGAAGCTGTTTACAATGTATTGAATGGATTAATGCAGAATATCAATAAACCCCTGAATACAAGTCCTTACAGCGAGGATGACTATTCTAAGTTGATTAGGCTACAGCACAGGTATGTCATATTGGAAGACTAGCCTGAGGGTTGTGGTTCAGTGGTCGGAAAAATGGTTCATTAAAGTTATATTACAGGTTGGAGTTCTAATGTTGGCTTATTCATGAATCTGGGACCTTGCTGATGGTTGTAACTATTCATTTACAGAAACAAACACCTAGGTAGAGAATCAGAAGATTTTTTCATGTTATTTTTCTTGTTTGAGTTTTTACTAGATACCTGACATTCAAGGGCTCCACGAAAATACAATAAGTCTTTTTCCCAAGGGAAAAAAACAATGTTATGTGGTTGATTCCAGAATAACTCTACTCATTATTAAACTGCAAAGAAACTAAACTCAAAATTAATGAAAATTTGAATGAAAAGCAATTTGGGTTATGGCTTTGCCTCTATTGTACATAGATGCAAACTTTTCTATCCAACATGAACATGCTCCAGGTATTTCAGAACTACAATGTAAATATAAGTTGTTTTTTCAAGATCTACAAATAACCTTGCCACCGGACAGGGAATTGGAATAAATTGGTGAGTTTGATGCTACTAAGGTCCCAATCTACAATCATACAACTAGCAATTGCACATGAGTTGCAATCAACGCCGGTGAGGTAAGATTGTAAACTTGTTATGGAGGGAATTGAGTGTGGCAATTACTAACCCAATTCAGCTTGTAATGCACCCAATTTCTAGGTTCTATCAAAGAGTCCTTACAACACACAATTCCATATCCTCTTAGAAAAACGGTTTCGCTTAAAAAAGACAAAGGGATGAAACAATGACAATGGTGGAAAACCCGAGAAATTCAAGCCACGACAAAACAAAAGGTATATACCCTTTTCTTTTCTTCTTCTTTGTGTATTCATGCCACCTCGTTAAGATCTTCCTCTCAAATCGTATGTTGTTTTGGTTAAAAAAACAAAGAAATGTCACTCAGTGCCGCTTCCTCCCGTCTGTAAAAGTTGAAAAAGCTTAACGTGCAGAGTGCAACTGCGGTGCAGTGAGATCTTGTTTATTGGATTCCATGTAAGTAGTGTAGAAGAATGTCATTTGATTTTTCATCCTGGTGACTAAGCTAGGTAGAGGACTTGTTAGAAGTGAAAAATGCAAAAAGACCAACAAGAGGAACATTGATGTAAGTGGTAAATTCTGAGTGCCTGAAGTCTGCTCTGTCATCTGCGAATTGATCACTGCTGTTTGAGCCTCCAACAACTGCTCCAACCAGAATGTTTGAGTTGGGGTTGCTTGTGTTGTACCAATAACTCCCCTCTTTGCGCACTATCTTCTCTGGATGATCTCGCAATGGAGGATAGTGATGAACCGCATTTGTGATGGATTCGTTGAGGGAAACACTCACCATAACCAACCATGTATGACGAGTTTAGAGGGTTGTTTCTAATATATACTCCATCTACAGGCATAATATCATGTTACATGACAATGAAAACAGTGTTTGTTTCTACTCATAATAATTTACCTATGTGGATTATATTACCTAGCATCTCACAATGGCCCTGAGTCTTTCAGGAGAGGCTGAAATGTTGCCGCAAGGTAGTGATTGAGAGGAGGCGGTGAGATAATTTGCATACACCGAAGCGAAAAAGATATTGAAGTCACATGTTACATGTTACTTCCGCTAATTTTGTATATCAGTCCCCTAAAGCAAAAACTCCTCAAATCGGCGAACAAACGAAAACAGAGCAAATCTGAAATGAAGGTTTAGTCGAAACTGGTGTGTAGTCCACATGTGTGGCTGTTGTATCTCGGTAAGAGGGAGAAAATAAACTCAAACTAATTCAAGACAACCCACACTATTTCACCAAATATATTAATTATGAATAATGTTGCAACTATAAATATCCAAAATCCGGCCAACAACAAATATCTAAAATCGGCAACATGTAAAATTAAGACCACCGGAATTTGACACTTTCCACCCAAAGCTTCTTCAAAGGAAAATGCTTACCGACAAAATATGGACATTTTTTAGAAGTCGATATAGAAAATTTGGTAGGTGGGTTCTTAGAGGATGGTGTCACCAATAAGGGCCATATAAATTTTGTAGTTATCATGGGCCCTAAACAAAATTGAAAATAAAAATAAATTTCCTATGCCAGGAGCTCTGCTTGATGAGTTGCATAGGGCAGATTATTCTCAAATATATATATCTGGTCGTGCTACCATCAAATCCCAATTTGGATTCAAGACCAAAAGTCCGCATTCAAACTAACTCGTCAAGGCCACTACCAATTTAAGGTCATGCCTTATTGGCTTAAAAATGTTAATACATCTCAAACATTGATAAACAAAGTATTCAATAAATTCTTATGTATGCTTGTTCTTGTATTTTTTTTTTATGATATCCTTATTTACAATAATATATTGGTTTCCTTATTGAGTATTTGGATATTCTAGCTAAGGAGTTGTATATTAAGACATCAAAGTGTAACTTTGATAATGAATCTTTGGCATACCTTGGTCATATTGTTTATGTCAAGGGGGTTGCATACTAACCCTACAAAGATCAAGGCCATTTGTACATGGCATGTTCCCAAGACTTCTAAGAAACTATCAAGAAGATGACTTCAAGTGGTCCCAAGATGCACAAGTATTATTTGAAAATCTAAAACGAGATCTCTTCTCTACCCTACTTTTAGCAAATTTTGATTTCTCCAAGACTTTTGTCATTAAATGTGATGATTTGTACTTGACGTAGTACTTTCTCAAGATGACCATCTCATTACATTTGAAAGTAGGAAATTGAATCGCATGGAACAACGGTTAACATATAACAAGGAGATATTAGAAACATATAACGAGAAGATGTTGGCCATCGTGCATGCAATGGCCAAATGGCATCAATTTCTTTTGGGATTCAATTTTTTTATAGAAAAGAGAAGGAGATTGTGGTGGTGTATGAATTGTTGCGCCTAGGGACCCCATCCTTCACGCCATGTCCATTGGTGAACTTGCTTGGATACATGATCTTATAGAAGATAATACTCGCTCACTTTACCACCACCAAGTGAGAAGAAATTGAAGAGGGTTAAAAATGAAAATCTTGGTCTTTTTACAATGGCATTATTGTTTTTGAGGACACATCTATGTAAGGGATGAATTATCACGTTTCTAAAAGTCACTTAGCACACACGTGAGACTCCATCTTGTAAGTCATGTTGGATTCCAAAACCTACATAAACATCATCTCTAATTTTAAAACCTTTGAAATGCTAGATAAAAGGAGATGAATATGAATTAAACTCCAAAATAATAAGAAATAATTAACCTTTAGTTTTTTATAAGATAGGTAAAAATATTGATCAACCTTACAATATATGCTCAAATTGAAGGCCAAAAACAGAAAACACTTATTAACAAGTACTTGTGTTAAGCGGTAATGTGGTTTTTAAAGGGAAAAGCCAACCTACCTTTAATGACCATAGCTTTTAATGCTTTGGAGTGTCTTTGTGATGACTATTTTAGGAGATGTAGATACATTTGCTTTGGTCAGTCCCCTTCATTTTATGATACATCAGCCCATTCTGCATTTTCGTTGGATGTTGTTTTTATCACCGACGTCTTGTTTTTATTATGCCCAGATTCAAAGCACACATGGTAAGGATGATTTAATTTTAACTTTAGTGGCAATTTATGGTGATGGTTCTTTGGACTTTTAGAATAAATAAATGTATACTATGTATTCATATTTTTATTAAGGTGGCCATTGTCATGTATTTAATTACAAATAATTGAGACAACTATAAAGTTGATGTTACAGAGGTTTTTTTTTTTGTTAGTTTATGTGTATATGCAAAAAAAAGTATATGTCGCCATTTGAGAAAACGTGAAGAATATGATAAGAGTGGGTTTATGGAATGGCCTTTGGGCAACGCCAACTAACTAACTTTTATTAATTCAAAATTTGCAATGTAACTTACGTGAGAAAAGTCTTTTGACGATTCATATAAGTTTTGATTCTCTCATAATACTCATACTGACCTCATACAGTTTCTTTAAATACATCCTTCATTCAAAACTATAATCGAATCGATTTGGTTGTCTCGAAAGCTTGTGTGTTTACTAAGATTCCTCTTTCTAATATTCTCGTGAAAACTGAAATCAAATGGGTGTTGCAGCAGCACCAACAGGAGAAATATCCCAAGATGAGGGCACGTGAAAGCAGCAATTGCTTCCTCCCTCTTCAAATCAGTAAAAACAATTTTGAGTCCACATTTGTCTTTCATAGGTTTCTCTGCCTCCATTTCCTCCACTTCCAGATGACATTTGTCATGCTGAAGTGAAGGCGGGTTGTTGGTATACTACGAAATGTGTATGGAAGCTAAGTTATATTGGTTATTTTGCAATTGGGAGAGCTGCTCTGTTTCTAAATTATAATACCCAAACAAACCCGAGAGGTCAAGACTTGGTAATTAGTCCAAGAGACATGGCAACTCATTGGCAAAACTCTCTTTATTTTCCTTTTTAAAAATTGATTGAGTCGTTTTCATCTCAAAATTCCTAGACCTTAAAAAGTTGAGATGTAATGAACTATGACATTTTTAACACACCATTCAAATAATGAATTTGACAATCTAAAATTGAAGTGCAGTGTTGTTTTGGTCTAGTTAAAGTCTAGATACCGAGACAAAAAGTAGTATTCCACCTTGTACAATTTGGAAATTTGTTGAGCATTATATAAGAAGGGTTTTGATTTTATTTGCTATCAAAATAAGAGTGCCTTGAGGTGCGTAAGCAATATATAAGGAGGGTTTTTATTTTATATGGCGTATCTTGTTGAGCCTTTTTCTTTCACAACACACAAAGTTATTTTTTAAAACACTATATTCAAGATGTGATTTTGTGTGGATTGATCCTCCAACAAGTGGTGTTGGTGCAAAAGTCTTAATACTTTTGCATTTTCAGCTTTCCATATACCTTCAAAAGAGGTCTTTAGCATCTTTATTCTCTCGTGTCATTGATAACTTAGTTACAACAAACCTTAACCTTCCGACTCTAGGCCTAAACAAAATTTTGCGAGTTATAGCTATGTTTTATCAATACAACATCAAACATTGATTGGAGAGAGTAATATTATGCTTGGAATAGTTCCTTAAGGGCCACTTTTTTGCATATTTGAATCACTAAATTAATTTAGTGATCACATGGTCTGAGAAAAAAACATACTCAATATAAAACTTGAAAATTGAATTACCGGAGTTTGAACATATCTATAAAAAATGGGCAGCAATATTGAAGTTCGTCGAATAATCAAAGAGAATATAAACAGCAGTAAATACGTGCAATAAGTAGAGCAAGGCTTTTGATGCAGAGCACTCTGCCTATTCATTACACAATCTAGTCCAATTTAGAATGAAAATTAGCCACAAGTATGTAGTTTCACATTACCCTCCTAATACCCACATTAGACAATATCCAGAGCACCGGCACTATCATTTGTTTGGTCACTCTTAGTGTCTCGGGCTCAAGCAATGGAATAAACCATGGATCAGCCAAGGCCCAAACGTATGACCTTTTGAGTGAACTTTAGGGGCTCTCACATTGAGCTACCGAGCCTCCATAAATTTAGGATCACACGGTGTGTGTTTGATCCTCTAAAATACTACTTTAGGAAAACGTTGGTTTGAGTCACCTAGAATGGTTGATACCATGTAGGAAACATCAAACTATCTAGGGTACAAAGCTGGGAATTCTCAAGTGCACTTGTGGGCTAGCCACCGAGTTTCTCCTCCTCCTTATATTCAAGATGTGTAGTGTAGATTGATCCTCCAACAAGTGTTGTTGGTGTGAAAGTTTTATCTCAGTTGCATTTTCAGCTTTGCCTATACAGTAAAGAGGTCTTTGGAATGTTTATTCTCTCTCTGCCATTGCTAACTTAGTTACAAAGCATAGTTTAGCATTCTCGACTCAGTGGCTGAACATAATTTTGCGATTATATCTATGTTTTATCAATACAATATCCAACTTTGATCGGGAATAGTAATTTAATGAGTGGAATGGTGCTTTGAGGGATGAATTATGCGCTCGGTCATGTAATTTGATTGATGGTACACAAACTTTTTATAGAATATAGAACTTCAAAATGGAATTCTGGAGTTTGAACATATCAATTAGAAGTGGGCAAGATTTTGGAAATTTAGCCAATAATCTAAGAGACTATAAACACGCAGAAATATGAGCAATAAGTAGACTCCAGAGCAAGGTTTTGATGCAAAGCACTATACCTTGCCCTCAAGGTAGCAACTTTCGTATGGAGAGTATTAAGCGATGGTCTTCAAATATGGAAAAAAGACGGTGAATCAAAAAATACAATAAATACCGCTAAACACCTTCTAAACAATCTTGAAAAATGAAAATCTTGTTGGTGCTTATTGACTATAAAATCACAGAGATGTTCATAATTTAAATATTTATGATATAAAATAATAATAAATAACATAATTTATTTAGATCCCGCATTTTTAATATTTTACCACCGAAAATACAAAATTTTATATGATTTATTTACGGTATTTGGTAACTATGCTTACCCTATTCATTACATAGTTAGTCCAATATATAATAAAAATTAGCCACAAATATGTAATTTGTGATTACCCTCTTATATTAGACAATATGTAGGGGTACTGGAACTATAGACATTAGAAAATAAATTTTCATGGGGTAAAAAGACATTGCATTCCAACAATGTCCGGCAGAATTTGCAAACACAAAAGAATCTCCCACAAACAAAAAATTCTTGTTGAATGGTAAGCAAATTGAATGAGGTAATGAAAATACTTTTCCAGTCAAAACATTTTTGCTAGAGTAGAGAATGATTTTACGATAAACAAGAACATTCCCAACGTACATATTGGGTCATTTGAAAGGCCATGTGTCGATGTGTGAAGAGGATAGTGTTAGCATGTGCAAAGAGAAGAAAGAAATAGAGACAAAGAAACCGCATGTTGGAATGACACAGCAGAGGTTTATTTGTTATGGGAAGAGGTGGTTGAACAATTACCTACCAAACAACTACATAACTATCTTTACATGCTATATAAAGTGTTATATTTTAACACCCCCTCTTAATGACTAAATCGAAACAAGACAAAGTTTGTCCTGAAATTTTAAAAATTTCCTAAAGCCCATATGTTTAGTCATTACATCTACTGATGGACCATAAGTTGTACTTTAAAATCAGTAGTCCATGACGTGTGTTGCGGTTGTCGAATGAAGAAGCTGGAAAACAAAAATTTGGTCCCATAAACAAAGGATATGGCAAGTGGTCCACCTTTGGTTCTCACGTTACGTGATTCATTGACCGGTGATGAATCACTAATGGTGAGAGTGTCGGCCCCATCTCCATAGTGCTTTGAAAACAGAACCTTGAAGATGTGGATTGAAAAATCTATTCCGGGCTTGTGTAGCTTTGTTGGAGTGTGTACAAAGACTCAATTATCCTGCAAACGAAGTCACCTCGATCACGTCCTTGCACCATAATGGCTCCATTCCTTGGTGAATTTCGAACTAACTTCCAGACGATGGAGTTGAAGTTTAAGTCCGAAGGGAGAAATGTGATCTGAGGGTTCATCCTTAGGGGCACCCCAAGTTGTTACAACCAAGAGGATCAAGAGCATCTATAGGCACGACGAGGTGGATTGGGCAGTACACTACTTGGTTTCGACCAAGAAATCAGAGGAGGGACAACAACAGTACCATGTGGATATACAGGGCCTATTGGACAAACACAGTGTCGTGTTTGGTGACATACCTCTAGGCATACCTCCAGATAGGGGATTTGAGGATGTGATTGAGCTCGAGGATGCTAGACCGGTGGTCATTTCTCCTTACCGCCACCCCAAGCAGTTTAAGGATGAGATCGAAAAGACTATACAAGAGGTCATGGATATAGGGCATATCGACCGAGCTCCAACCCTTTTGCTTCTTTGGAGGTTTTGGTGAAGAAGAAGGATGGGACCCTGCAGATGTGTATGGAATACCGAGCCTTAAATAAGAAGACAATAAAGAACAAGTATCTTGTACCACGCATTGACAAGTTGCTGGACGAGCTACATGGTGCAATCTATTTTTTGAAAATAGATTTGCGCTCTGGATATCATCATATCAAATTCAGGGAGTAGGATGTGCATAAGACATCGTTCAGATGCCATTACGGTCACTTTGAATTCTTGGTGATGCATTTCGGATTGTCTAATGCTCCAGCTACATTCTAGTCTTGCATGAATCATGTGTTCAACCGCCACTTGCGGAAGTTTGTGTTGGTTTTCTTCAATGATATTTTAGTCTACAGCAGGACTTGGGAGGACCATATTAGGCACCTGGGTGAGATATTGGGGATATTAGAAGCTAATTCGTTATATGCGAACGCTTCTAAGTGTGAGTTTGGCATGACCGAACTTCTGTACTTGGGATATGTAATTGGTGGGGGTACAATGAAGGTGGACAGAGAGAAGATACGAGAACTCATGGATTGGCCCCCACCTAGAACATTGACACAATTGAGAGAATTTGTGGGGTGGTGCACATACTACCAGAGGTTTGTGAAGAATTTCTCTCGGTTGATTGCTCCATTGACCAATTTGACCAAGAAGGGGGCCTTTGCTTGGTCAGACGCTGCTCAACAGGTTTTTGACCACCTCAAGGAGGTAATGAGTTCGTGTCCCGTCCTCGCATTACCAGACTTTTCCCGCCCATTCATCCTAGAGTGTGATGCTTCAGGAGAGGGTGTTGGGGCAGTTCTCATGCAGGATCGACATCCCATCACCTATGAGAGTTAGAAACTGAAACCCGTGGAGAGAGGGTATTCAATCTACGACAAGGAGATGTTGGCCATTATGCATGCCTTGGCCAAATTCAGACAGTACCTTGTGGGCAACAAATTCATGGTTTGTATGGATCACAACAGTTTGAGATTCTTCTTGGGATAGAAAGAGCTCAATGATCACCAACAAAGATGGGTGAACAAGGTGTAAACATATGACTTTGACATTGAGTACACTCGAGGTAAGAATAATATTGTTGCTGACACTTTATCTAGGAGGCCTTACCTCACTGCTATGCTTAGTTCTATGTCTGAGATTTTAGTGGATTGGAAGGCTCATATACTTGTTGAGTATTCCAAAAATCAGTTTGCATGTGGGATCATGGATGGTATGATACAAGATGACCGATACAGAGTAGTGGATGATCTCATTTTCTACAAGGATAGGATCTTCCTTGTACCAGGATCCAAAATGAAGGGGAAGATCCTTCGAGCAGTACATGATACACCCCTAGCTAGACATCTTGGGTATTTCAAAACATACAGGTTCATCAGGGAGAGATTTGCATGGAAGGGGATGAAGGACGATGTCCTAAATCATGTCAGAGAATGTATGGTTTGCCAGCAAACCAAATCCGAGCGCTCTTTCCCAGCAGGATTACTTCAGTGTCTCCCCATTCTCGAACAAAAATGGGAAAGCATATCTATGGACTTTATCATAGGGCTTCCCTTGGTGCATGGGCATAGCTATATTTATGTTGTAGTTGATCGGTTAACTAAGTATGCTCATTTCTTTTCCCTACCCAAAGGGCACGAGGTAGTGGATGTGGCCCAGATCTTCTATACCGGTATTTTTCGGCTACATGGGTTGCCTAAAAATATCGTCAGTGACAGGGACAAGATCTTCATGAGCACCTTTTGGTAGGAGATCTTCAGACTAGCAGGTACAAAGTTAACTCCTAGCACTAGCTACCACCCACAGACAGATGGGCAGACGGAGATAGTCAATAAGTGAATAGAAGGATACTTGCAGATTTACATGATAGGACAACAGTGGGCATGGATCAAATGGTTACACATGGGTGAGTATTTCAACAATACCACCTACCAAATGAGCATAGGTATGACCCCTTTCTGAGCCTTGTATGGGTACGACGCAAGGACATTCGTAGATTTGGTATTACCAGATAGCCGAGCTCCCAAAGCTCGAGATTGGTTGCAAGAGAACCATGATATTCTGAAGGCTCTCAGAGAGAATCTTCAGAAGGCACAGAATCAACAGAAGGTATACACAGATCGGCACAAGACAGAGAGGTCTTTTGAGGTTGGGGATCTAGTGTTCCTACGTTTACAACCATATAGGCAGTCCTCACTGAAGCAGAAGGGTGCAGAGAAATTGAAACCACGATTTTATGGTCTATACCAAATAGTTCGTCGAGTAGGGGTAGTGGCATATGAGCTAGAGCTACCGGAGCACAGTAAGATACATAATGTCTTCCATGTTTCATGCCTTAAGAAGGCACTCGGACCGCATATTGCACCATCTACAGAGCTACCGCCACTAGATGAGGAAGGGAAGTTGGTGCTGGAACCGGAAGCCATTATTGAAACGAGACGGAGGGGGCTCAGGAGTAGAGCAATCACCAAGTATTTGGTGCGATGGAAGGGACTGCCACTTGAGGATGCTACTTGGGAGGGGGAGCAGATTTTGCAGCATCCTAATTTGTGTTTGCTTGAGGACAAGTAAATTTTGGGAAGGGAGGACTATAATGTCCCCTTCTTCCTACGCCAAATGGCCCAAGGGCCAAGTCGGGCCCAAAATGTGGTCGACTCAATGGGGGCATGGAAGCTTGAAGCTTTAGGGAAGGCGCTCCGTGGTTTTAATGTCCTAGTTTGGCGTTTGGGGTCACTTTTGGACACAATGACTCAAAAAGGGAGAAAGTAATTATAGATACTTTTATGTTAGTGACCCCTCCATGGAATGAAATGCACTAGGGTTGTGGGGGCTCGTTTGCCAAGAAAAGGTATATATGGAGATGGGGAAGGAAGAAAAGGGATTTTTTGTCGCATACTCTTAGCCTCTTCTCATGCAGCTGTTGTTGTTGCGTTTCTACGACTTGTGGAGTCAAATCCCATAGGGACCATAGTTTCGGAGAGAGAGACCCGTCCCTAGCTAGCGGGGAATTCTTCAAGAGTGAAAGATCTACCCTAATTTGTCATCTTGGAGTCATTTTTTGGGCCGTGCTAGAGATATTTCTAGAGGGTCAGAGGAAGGGTTTCGAGGATTTTTGGGGGCTTTCGGGAAGACAATCAGAGGGGCTCTAGATCCAACTCACAACAGCCATCTAGGCTGGGTGTGGCAGCACGTGGAAGGTGCCTCCCTCATTTCCCAACTCCATTCCTAGCGTGGCGACTCGCAGCCTCTATTTGGGGGTTTTCCAGTTGGTCGGGTCAGATCTGCAGGTGGCAATGTTATTCCCTACATCTGCCATTGTTGTTTTCAAGGACCCTTATTTTGCTCTTGTATTTAGAGGGTCATGGACCTCTGAAGTTGACTAGCCGCCTAGGGCCTTTGTTACCTTGTCGGGCAGCAATATATTATTCCATTAAATGTCTACATAGTGTTTATTATTATTATTGCAAGCTTCCCTTGTAATTTAATGCACTGTGGGCAAATATTTTGTGTGATATCAATTCAATACCATTCACTGTGCTAGCTAGACATTTTCATTAAAAATCAGTATTTTACTTTGCTGCAAATTTTCTATATTTTGTGCATTTTTAAGTGGTATCCTACAAGGGATATTTCAAAGATAACATCAATTGAAAGCCATCTTCCAGAAATTTTGTGATGAGAGCATGATGCGCATAATCGTAATTTCTTCCTCCACCATAGAATCCAAGACCACCTCCACCTTCCCGCTCTCATCTCTATCAATCTCCTCTCCGGATGAATCACAATGTTTTTGATGAAGAACACCTAATACACCACACTCCACACCTCCATTATTTGCCTCGATGACAAGGTGCGATTTGCCACCTTTTTGCCATCATCTCACAACCGAGAGCATGCATACTTATATTAACTCATGTTCATTTTGTAATATATTTATTCAATACATAAAGAAAATTATTTTAATCTATTATTACTCCCCATATCAAGCTATATGCATTTTTGTTTTGTTTATACATTGAATGTGGCATATTTTTGTGTTCATTTATGTAGAAAAGTGTTGGATGCTAGAAAGTGGGTTTAGGCTAGGATAAAACCACGTGTTTATTTGACATTACATTGTCAATAATTTTAGTGCCACAAGAGTTTTCCTTCTGTAGATATATTTTCCCGAGTCTTTCTAAAGGGTGGTTGGGTTTGAATGTATGCTACCACCACCGGTTATATAATATACCCATGAAATTTGGAGCTAGTAAATCATATTGATGCACAAGCCCTAAAAGATGTAGATTTATTGTATGAGATACATGCTAGAAAATGAAGGAATAGATGTTGTGAGGGTAAGGGATATACAAACATTTATAGGAAATCAATTTCCCCATGCACCCAACCAACCACATGATGTTCTAGATTACACCACCCCTCCATTGTATGAACATGATGAAAATGAATATGTGGCTGCCACTTTTCACCGGCACATACATTTTTTGTAGTTTCATGCAATGGTTAATATGCAATTTTTTTAGTTTCGACTCAACATGGGATGCTAAGTCCACTCACGAATATCCGCTTATGTAAAGTGTCATGGGACACACACAAGTGAATTCCTCTTAAATGTATGTGAATTACAATGAATTTATGTTGGTAGTACTTATTGACGAGGGCTTGTATTATGATATATCTCCATTTTTTTCCTCAACAATCTATGCACCACATCCCCTTTCTCCTTCAAGCGAATGACCTAAATGGAACATACTTCATTTGTGCTTGCTAGAAAGATGAGTTTTCGCATAGGTCTCCCAACATCATCCCCTTCCACAAAGTAGCTCCCCATCTCCCCTCTTCCTACTACAATCTATCACTTCAAATTTAACTTTTTCAACGCATCTCCTTTGGAGTCTTCACCACACCATTCGCATGCCATTTGCTAGTTTATTAAAAATAAAATAAAATAATTGTATACTCTAATACGGAGTCTAAAGCCCCTAAGTTTAGATTGCAAAAATAGACGTTACGTGATGAGATGAATGAATATGCTCCAAAAAGTATGTGACCATGATAATTCCACATTCAATTCATACCATGGAAAGTGGAATGTGTCTCGCTACTAAGAAGTGCACCAAGACTCTTGAAGAAAACGTGCGAGAATATGATGACCACAATGACCCACCTGCTCCCATCATTTTATGACATATTTTATGATTTTATTTTTTAACAAAAACCTTGTCTCAATCCTTATGCTTTTATTTTATTTTTTATTTTATGAACTAAAAGGGGACATTCACAAATTTTGTGTTCAAGTGATTGACACTACTAAATGTAAGTGTTGAGGTGGTTAATGTAGACATTTTTCTATGTAAAGTAGTCATTCCCAACTTGAATGTTGATATAATCTTTCAGAGCTTTCAAAAAGTCCACTTTGCGACTTACACATTTGTTGGGGTGTGCGTATTTTTGTTGTTACTCACAATAAATGACATGCTTGATAGGGTTGACAAGCTCATCTAGAAAACCCATAGAGGAATTGTGAACCTAGGTAACTTGACCTTGCACAAGAACTTGTATGGTCATTTCATCAAACACATAAAAGGTACTTGTCTAAGGTGCAACAACCAGTAGGATATACCTAAGGAACCAATCATGAGATTTGCCAAGTAGGGTTTACACGTGTGAGGACTCTTTAAAGAAAAATAAGAAAAACCCTTGGTTATGTTATGGATGTCAATTACTTAGATCCCAATGGGCCCCCACCTATGTTTCACTCAACTCTTAATGGAATCTTTGAATGGGACTCGACCAAAAAAATAAATAATCACCAATGATTTTTTTCAACATCCAATTGCAAGAAAATATCGGGGTGAGGAAGGGATTCAAACTCACCTTGTCGCATATCTTCAAAACAAACTTGCAAGCTCATTTCAACACCATTCTCACCATCATTTTAATGAGATGATTGAAGATAATTTAAATTGATATAAGTGAGTATTAATATGATAAGGGAGCTTAACAAGACAACTAAAACAAATACCTATCACATGTTTCATTTTATTTAGTGAATAAAACTAGCAATCCCATGTGTACAATGCAATGTGAATGTCGAACGCTATATGTTATTAGATTTAGAAATACAGTTATTAATTTTGTAGTTGTTGTTAGTAAGGGGTGTGATTGACAATACTGATTTTCTATTAAATGTACAAACCTTTGGATGGAAACAACTATAAATTACATTGATCTTGCTCGGCATTTTGAAATTCAAGGTGTTTGTGTGTAGATGAAGACATTATAAATGTGTTGTTGTTGGTTAACATAAAGAAACATGCAACAATAAGAAGGGAAAATCTAACATGTATGCTGAAAAGTGTATTTGTGTGTAGATGAAGACATTAAAAATGTGGTGTTGTTACTTATTGTAATGGAACGAGCAATAATATAAAGGAAAAATCAAACATTTATGTTAACACGTGTAATTATGTAATTGAAGATGTATAGACCAACCACTTCATTTAAGGTTCCGTCTCTTCATTTCATACTTGTTACAAATTCGTACATACACATTTTCAAATTTCATATCATGAGTGGTATCGTTTTGTGGACTATTTTATTCGAAATCGTCTTGGATAGAAGAAGTGTTGAGTAATGGAGTAGCGAATGAGCTATCGAGCAGAGTGTAGTAGTTACGAAGGGTAGAGTGATAGTAGTATTGCTTCCTCATTTCTTCTTGCTCCAAGTGTTGCTACGTGTGCCATTTTTGGGTACCTTGTGAATGAAAAAGGAGGTGAAATGCGTAGATTTGTAAGCGAGGCAACTCTGGAGAAAGCTATGAATTTCAGACCCTACCTTTCATTGGTTCCAATGTCGACAATTGCTCTATGCATAGTAAGTCCCTGAGACTTGTGGATAGTTAATGGACATGCCATTTTAAGTGGCAATTGTCTTCGATTTCCTCTCGAAATAGGGGGTATTGTAATATGTAATGGGTAGGAGGCATCCCAACATGGGCCGTTGTATCTATCAAATTTGAAAACAACAAATAAAGGTAATGCTGGTGGTGGCATTGATGCGTCGTAGACAATGGCGATAATTGTTCCTGTATCACCATTTACGAGTCCAGCATCTACCCATAAATTTATAATAAGCATGATTTTTTGTTGTTTGCACAATAGAACTTTGTGCTCCAATTGATCATCATCAACATTTCTTGTTCCAACCCGCCTATTAATTTTTGTAATGGATCGGGCGACAGAGCGTTCAATGCCTCGGCATGTGAAGGTTGTGGGAGTCAATGAGGTCATTTATTGCAAACAAATGTGGTGCATCCTTAAAAATTTTGAGCTCTTGCTGAGTTAGGTGTGTGTATCATGCGAGACATTAGGAGTTCCTAGTCCTCAATAATAGGGGTTGAATCTCGCATGTTGAGCAAGTAAATGCTGGAATGAAACTCGTGCATCAGTTGTTCCTTGTTACCGAAATATAGTTTGTAATGTAATGCAAGAATGAAATCCCTTCCAAAGGGTGGCTTCATAGGATTTACTTGCATAAAGAGGATTGTCCATAACCGGTGGTAATTTCCCGAGGTCACCGAGGAGGATGACTAATTTGTTTCCAAATTCATATGTTTTTGAGTGTGGGAAAGCCTCGCGTAGCCTACTGTCAATTTTTCCTAGCAAATTTGGGCCGATGAAACTCATTTCATCAATAAGAACATATTCTATATGTTTTAGCGACTCTTGAAAAGATGATAATGCTTGGCCTTCAAGGGGTTTTAATTCTTTGATTGGAATATGGAGGGCTGCATGGATTGTGGGTGCGGAGATGTTGAATGCTGAAACACCGGTAGGGGTGAGCAGAAGGAGTAGCGAGGGAGATGTGGTTGATGCTGTTGTAAATGAATTTTGGATTTTATTTATTAGAAATGATTTTCCTGTGCCGTTGTTCCTTGAATTATCAATCTTAATGGAGGTAGAAGTGTTTTGTTTGCTGAATGGTGTAGTATGGTATCAAGAGCTAGTTGTTGTTCTGAAGACAAAGGTAGTGTGGTAGATGGTGGTGTGGCCTGCATGTTGGTGTTATTTGTGTCCGCATTTTCTCTCTCGATGAATGATGAACCAGTTATCTGCAAATCATGTGGAATGCCATGTATGTTCCAATTATTGTGTATGTCAAAATCTCGTTTCCCTAACATTTCAAGACTGTCAAGACCCGTGTTGTTTCTCAAGCGAAGTTGTGCAAAGACCTGCCATTCTTGCAATGGTTCATGTTGAATACGCATTCACCTCCGAGTCGAACTAGCATCTGTTTCATATCTTGTGTCTTCGGTAGTGCGTATAACATGCCATGGTTTGTAGTTGTGTTTGAACATGTCCCTGTGTGTTGTTTATGTCATATGGGCTTGAGCCAAATTCGGATGCAATATTTCTGAAAGGCTTGTATAAAAGGAGTTCTGACCAAGAAAAAGGTCATATGATGTTGAATCCTAAGTTGGGACATCCACAAATCTCGGGTGGACCCGAACAATTGCTTTAGTCGACCGCAGTTTCCATTTATCTCCTTTACGGTTCCTGTTGTAGCTCCAATCTCTACCAACTTGAATAAGTGGGAGGTGTTCCATGGTTGCAAGGTGAATTCTATATGCATCCAAGAAAGCGGTTGTTTCTTGTACATCGACATCACTTTCAACGACACATCTCAAGATTTTTTTGCCAACATTTAATGATACAAACGAACAAGTTGCACATAACAAGTGGCAATTTTTGCAGCATGTGGCATGTTTCTTGTGCGCTTATGTCATGTTCAACAACGCTCTCTGTGAGCATTTTTTGAATTGTAATGTGTGCTAGTGAATCTGCGTCAACATCTCTTGAAAATATAGATAACATTTGGTGATAGGTTTATGAACGTTGTTATGCTTTTGAAGCATATTTTGTAATATACTTGAACTGCATGACGAAAGTACCGGTTGGCAATCGACATTTTCTCTCCATATGGATATCATAGTTTGATTGTGTATGTTCAGTCTATCATCGTTTCTTGAAGGGAGGTACTTAATTTTCCCATCACTTTCAATGAGTAGGGATGAAGTAGGTTGCGTGGCCCATGGTGCGTTATACCTGCACTGCATCTGTGATTGCTTTACGCAAGCATGTTTGTTCTAAACATTTTGTGTGGCGCTGAACATGATTAAGCAATTCTTCAAGGTCTGCATGTGGGGAGGAGGATAGTATTTGTGTTGTATCTAGCAAACAAGGGTCGTCTAGTAGTGACTTGCGAACAAAATCCAAGTGGTTGCAAGCCGGACGGGGGTTCCAGGCAGACACGAACTTATCAAAGTATTGTTTTGTTGCCTCAATAACAGTTGTATCCTCCCAGTCCATTGCGTCAACTTTAGGTGCATTCTCGAGCCATAATAAACCGTGGATGTGTGTGGAGCCTCTATGTTGCCATTCATACTGCGAGACGAGAGAACATAAATATTAGTTATGTAGTTTGGAAAAAACTTATTAAATAATAGATTTTATTACATGTACCAATAGTCTACTGCTCCAAGTTCCTTTTGCAATATTTCTTCACGAAATATTGTGAATATGTGATGAAGGTATGTTGATACTCGATGAGGGTTTGAGACAATGTTAAGTGTTCTCCAATGTTGTGCAGCTCGAGGATCAGTAGGGCATTCATCATACATACTACTGTGGAGATCTGGCCATTTAGTGTCTGCAACACTTAGAGTGAAGAATAAGGTTGGTGTCTGTACGACGGAAAAGTGACAAGCGAGCTTGGGAATGTACAAGTAACTCTTCCTCGCACCCGACCTCCCGAGGTCATGCCGAGACAGGCGGTGGGGATGGGATAAGCGTGGGATGAAGACAGACTAGTTAAGCAATATGATGTCTTCGACGCGCACTAGTGGAATTTGCGAATCTAAGGCAAAGAAGGCCCTCCTAACCTGAACTGGTGTGATAGATCGATTAGCAAGGATGACTGCTCGAAGGCTCCAATCAATATCGAGCTCTAGCGTGATTCGGTCTATAGGTTGTGGTATACGTGGAAAATGACCTGGGATAGTTTCGTGTATGTCCCCAGATAAGGTCATAGGACGGATGATAAATATATTTGATTCTATGGGCGATTCTCTGGCCTAGTCCAGAACTCCTTAGCGTTGTTAGCTGCTATGTCTAATAAGGATAACTGTTCGATGATGATAGGTGGAAGTGGAGTAGATCTGAATACTAGTGTACGTAGGCCAACATCTATGTCTGATTCACCTATGGGCTCGTTAGGTTGCGGGATTTGTGGATCGCAACCGTAGACTCTTGGTTGTTGCGGTCCTGCTATGGTCATGTACGAATTCAGTCCCTGATCCCTAGTATCCAATAATCATATGCTTTCTCAGCCTCTATATTCAAAATTAATAGTTGTGCGATCTTCTCAGAGTACCTCACAGGTGTTCTTGCAACCTGAATTCTTAGGCTAGTATCTATGTCTGTGAGAATGTCTCCTGTGCTCTGGTGTGGGACCAAAGGATCACAACCGAACGTTTGCTCTCTTTCAAGCCCTTCTACAGTCATGTGGGTATGAACCTAGGGTAATCTGTAGTTTGGTTGATTTGACCAAAATGTGTGTGCTTGGTCGTCTTCTATGTTTAATCCCCTCAACTGAGAGCTGATCTGTTGTAAGTCTGTTGTTGTTTGGAAGACTTGGATTCTAAGATTCTTGGTCTATGTCAACTATTGCTGTGACGAGATTGGGTTGAGGCACGATTGGCTCAAATACGTATTCTCTGGGCTCCCTAGGTCCCGTGATTGTCATACAAAAGCAATAATGTAAATCTAACTGCAACAAAGTGAATTTTAACTACGTGAAATATATCTAGAACATATATAACTTATATTTTTGTATTTTCTGATGAACTATTGGAATGGATTTAGAAGAGCAACTAATTTAATACATCTAGAAATTGATAGCTAAGATAACAATTTAAAACAAACAAGATAACCGAGTATAGCTATTTGTCTGTGCAGTTGTAAATCTATTCTAAATAACAAAATGATTGATTTAATCTATTTGCAAGACTCTCGATCCTACCTCAGAAGTGAGGAATGAATCATAGTCTCTCAGAAACTATCAATCCCCACAACTTCCCTAGCAATATCGAAAGTAAATTGACTGAAATGAAGTGATTAGCTACTCTATTTGATATGCTTCTAATTTAGAACTTTGAAAGCTAGAACCTGGATTCTGTAGAATAGTGGCAAATCCGATGGTGTGCGTGATTTTGTCCCCTCAGTGTGATCTCCTTGTTCTTTCGTGCTCACGTGAATCCAAGAAAAGTGTGTAATGCTTGCATCAACAGAAGTAGATGTTGGAATAAGGGACAACTTTAGAACACAGACTGAATACAATGTGAGTAGGAGAGGGATAGCGCAAGAGTACATAGCTTGGCTTATGCAATTCCTAGCGAGATCTATTGCGAGTCATGCAACATAAAACGTCCAGAACCTGAAACTATCCTGTTTGAGGAGTAAAACCTGTAACTTTAATGGCTTCCTATTGACAAACAGACTATCCTATTCCAATGGATTGGATGAAATAACAGCAGCACTTGCACAAGATGGATATGTGGCTTCTTAACAGCAAAACAATACTAACAAGGCCTGTAATGAATGAAACTACGAGTTCTAAGCAAAATGAAAACTAAATCTATTGCAAAGAGAAATTCAGAGGCAAATTTGAGGGGCCATTTTCTTGAGCACAAGCCATCTATTTATAGCATTTGGATTTACCCAAGGCAAAAACCAATTTGAACTCTTAAACTATAAACAATGGCAAAACACTATTCCAGGGAACCAGAATCATAAATGCAAGCTTATGGCGGTGAAAAAAAGCTGGTGAAACGTTGAATTTACGTGAGTCGCGCTAAAAGCACTTTCTCGGAAAACGTGTACAAGATCGCCGCTCCGAGAAAGGGTGGCAGCGATTCTGAGACCGCCGCCCCGATCAGGCGGCGTCCTGAGCCCACCGCCAGGCAGGCGGCGGTTTCATAACTGAAGAGCAAAAAGGTCAAGAAAAGAGGAAAAAAGAGAAAACAAAGGACACAGGGCTAAGCGGGGCATGCGGGATGTTAATGCATGTTTAGAGAGCTTTTCCGGATCCCGAACACCTTGCGAGGAGACCTGTATCATCATTGGGGCACGTGTTACGTTGTTTCGGCAGTACAATACCTTACAATTTTGGGTACGTACATATTACCCCCTCGGAGAAGCGTTTTAGCCATGAAGAGGCGTAAAACGGTGGGTCCGAGTATGGCGGTCCTGAAATGGGAAGTTAGAAGTTATACCTGATACGTTCGTGTGTTGAAATGACGCCGTCCAAAATTCCCGCTACCTGCAAAACGAAAAGAGAACTCAAGTGCAGATAGACACAATAATTTGGAAAATAAACGCTAAAATAATAGGAAATGAGAACGTACCATTTGTGCGGGGATAAGAACTTACCTCCGTCGGCGCTCCAAACCTGTGAAAAGGGCATTTAAAATGAATCAGGGTGCTACATATATGAAAGTGGGCCCATTTTCCTATTCATTTGCGTGAGTTGATTTGATTGATTTTGAGCTCTAGAACCCACGGTGACGGTTTCTTGCGTGAGTAGAGTCAAAACGTCTGTGACGGGATAGTGATCATGCCTCCGCGAGCAGAACATCGACCCGCGAGATCACAGGTTGGTTTTCTTCAATTTACCGCTTTTCCCCTCTTAATTTTAAAATGCTAAAATCTTTATTGTGGGGGTAGTTTTTGAAAATGTTGGTGTTAAAAGGTCCATCTAGGGGGGTGCCTACTGGGTAGGCTTTGTTTTTAGCTAAAATGGTTGTTTTTAGTGTTTTTAGGCTTTTTAGGTTTTAAAACCCGCGTGGGTTTTCGAGACCACGACCGCTGCCCTGCCCAGGGTGGCGGTTACACGACCACCGCCCTATTCAGGGCGGTGGTTACATGACCACTTGCTCTTTAGGTGGCGGTTACACGACCGCCGCCATTTGTTAAGGCGGCGGTTTCATGAGTAATGCCAAAAGAACATATGTTTGAGATTGTTTTTACATTTTTAGCATTTCTACATGTTTTCATGATTTTTCTCCAGTATTATTCGGATGCTAACTTGCTCTGTTTTGTGTGTTTTTGGGTGTATGCAGGCGAGAGAGGAGTATATCCGGTGGAGCCGAGAGAGGGAGTGTGACTGGCTCCCAGCGAGTGTTAGATGCCCTCTCACAGGATGAGGAGGATACTCTTCAGCGGGCTGGTATACTGCATATATCACGCGTGCCCCACGTTGCTCCTTCCAGTCACATTCTTTGTGACTTGTTCTCATATTGGGATGCTGATCGGAACACCTTCCGATTGCTAGGGGTCCGCGGTGAGTGGACCATTACTTTGGAGGATGTCTATCGCATTCTGGGGGTCCCGATCATCGGGAGACGACTCACCCTAGAGACAACAGGTTCGCGGGCCCAGATAGCACAATGGGCTACATACATGGGAGATGTAGTCATCTCCACGGGGTCGAAGAAGGGGGTTAGAGTTCGATCTATTCCCATTTTTCCCATCCCCCTACTTCGCCAGGCTATTATGGGGATCCTTGCCTCGAGACTGATCGGGGACAAGGGAGGAGATACATTGTTATATTGTTGGTCCCCCATTATTGCACAGATAGAGGGACATGGCCGGATATATGCCTGGGGAGCAGACATACTTGGGACCACCTACCATGATTTATACAGGATAGTCTATTTACAGGGGTAGTCCTTGAGCCACCCGACCCTAGTCATGAGTTGGGTCTATGAGCACTTCATCCCCTATGGCAGAGGTGTAGAGGTGACAGATCTCGGAGCTGTGAGGGCAGCTAGATGGACAGATATGTCGGTGCTCAAAGCACCTCATCGCCCGATTGATTTTTTGACCACTGCTGACATGGAGGCCACACCGTATCAGACTATGGCAGGTATATGGGGTGAGGAGACTCTTACTTTGATCTCCTGCTCCACCACAGGGCAACTTATTGATGAGTGGGGCGAGTGGAGGTACACCCCTTTGGCCGAGTTCCTCAGCAGTTTGGCTTACCCTACATTGGTATGCTTCCCAGTAGCGCCAGTTTATAGATCAGTCCGAGAAGCCAGGGGAGGCCCTAGAGGCCGGGGTTGGACAGTTGTGACACCTGGCGTTCCTATTGCGGCCAGGCGGGTAGTACGTGCCCGAGGGAGAGCCGGTGCTCCTCGGGCACCCTTACTTCAGATTGCTGCAGGTCCTGCCCATAGCAGCGATGACCCCATTGACATAGACTCCGAGTTTGAGGAGTTCACAGGGGGAGAGACAGAGGAGGAGACTGAGGAGGACAGTGATCCTGAGTGGCATGATACTCAGGATATCATGCAGGCAGAGAGGGCCGAGCAGAGTGCAGAGAGGGTGACTCTGGTTTCAGAGGAGCCACTCTCCCAGGGTCATGGTGGGGAGGATGAGTCCGTTGCAGGACGTTACGTTGCTCAGACCATGGGGAGCATCTCGGTCGGCGGCGGCATGTGTGGCAGGCGCCGACCCTAGAGATCCATCCTGGAGGCCTGGTGATCCGAGTAAGTTACCATCCTTCCTTTTAATGTTTGTTTTTAATTAGGATTGCTTTAGTTACTATTTCTCCTCTTGTTTACTCTTTGTGTTTTATCTCTTGTTTATTTCTAATTTGTCTTTGTTTCCTTTGTTTTGCAGAGACCGCCGATGAGTGGCGAGACTTGATTCGCAGGGTATGCACCGATACCCTGATGATCCCCATGGAGAGGACCCGTGCGCAGAGCTATCTGTAGATGTTGGGGAGCCCTCAAGCTGGTAGACACACTGACATCTTTTCCCTAGTCTGGCATGTGGCCAGGATGGTATCGACTCTCCGCACGGAGCTAGCGGGGTATAGGACAGCCGAGCGCCTGATGAGGAGTCATTCTCGTGGCGAGACTACGGCTGCCCCTCGGGATCCTGAGCCCTCTGTGCACTCAGAGCGCCGGCGTAGCTGGAGTCCTAGGCGTGGGCGTGCGCCTTCAGAGGGGTCTCGTAGGGATTGAGAAGCCACTTGGCTCTCGTAGATTTTGTATGATATATTCTTTTGTATATCCCGGGCTCTTTGAGCGTTTTGACCATGCTTAGTGCATGATGGCATTGTACAGAAACTGTGACCATTCATATATATATATATTCTTTTTGGATCAGACTTTTGGCATTTATGGCTTTGTTTCTTTTTCCAGTTTCCTCATGTAGATTATGATGTATGTTTATATGATTTTAGAATGGATGCAATGGAGAACAAATGATGCAAGTGTTTACTTCCTTTTTGTATTTCATGATGCTGATACATGATAATGTAGATACAATGTGATTTTGAATCTTAGTTTCTTTAAGCAATTTTTGATACTTCATATTTGTTTTGGCAGAGTGGTGAAGGTAAACCGGTATGATGAGCAGATAAACCTGCCCCTACTCCCAACTCCACGCAACTAGTAAGATGCGAGGGCTCGTCACCGAGAGCTAGAAAGGGCACAAGTTGTGAAATATGCTGAAATGATAGTGATGAAAGATAGACAAAGCTTTGGTGGAACCAAATTGGGAAGCTACAAGCTTACTCTACCCGAGTGACTTTCATAGTTTAAGATGCAACTTGCCTTGCGGTTTATCTAGACTTAGATCCGTAGATGGCCACATAGTAGACAAAATCTGGGTTTTTAGGATTTTAACTCTCTTGGAATTTTGAACATCTGATTCATTTGTTTTTGACTCAAGGCTTCAAGATTTGAATTGTTTGCTTATGACCTTTAACGTTTGTTTGTCAAGAGGACCCCCTACACTTTGCCCCATGCTACTAGTAAGAAGCGTGGGTTTATCACCATGGGCAAGGTATAGGCGAGTAAGGGCATTTCCATCCTTTCCCAACCCTACGTCACTAGTAAGAGACGCAAGCTCATCACCGAAGGTTGGTGAGGCAAGAAAATGTGTAAATTTAAAATTTTCTGTTTGATTTACATGTTTGACTTGTTTATCTGAGCAAAATGTCAGCATGCTCTTATTTCCAAAGAGATATACATATGGGATAGATGTGACACGATGAAGCTTCTAGAACAGACCATAGACAAGACACCCATCCTAAGAAGAAACCAAAAGTGAGAATAAACCCGCAGATCTTGGTATGGTTACCGTTTAAGACTTTGTCATATCTAGTTTTATTTGATGACATGATTCCAAAATAACTTGATGATATCATGGAGATGGAGAAGTATGATTAGAGTGTTTATGCCAATACCATCAGAAGTTTGTAATGAATTGCTTTAAGAATAAATTCCTTGATCACAAGATTCGTACGAAACATGCGGACAAAATGAACCTAACTATATGAAGATGCAATGTAAATGTAGCTATATATTATGCTCGGTTGCTTACGCGTAGAATCGTTTAAGGTGTAGGGAATTGACTGTTTCGCCAAATTCCTCACCTTCTAGCGTACATAAGAGATATGCACCATTTCCATAGTCCTTCATGACTTGGTATGGGCCCAACCATTTGGGCCGGAACTTTCTTCCCTCGCCGGTATTTTTGTCGATCCGACTGTCTAGCCTTAGAACTAGATCACCTTCGTCTAATGGGTTATCACCTAACCAATCCGCGATGATTTGTCCCTTAATGATTTCTGATTTACAAATGTTAATTCAAATTCCCCCATTAAGGTTATAAAATGTCCAACCTTCTTAGACAAGGACCCTTGTGTGAGGAAAGTTCGTAAATGGTCCGTTTTTACCATGACCCTTGTTTCTTGATTCAGCATATAGTGTCTTAAGCGTTTAGTAGCAAAGACTATGGCAAGGCATTCTCGTTCTGCCTGTGTATAACGTGTTTCGTAGTCAAGTAATGTTCGACTAATGAAATAAATCATGTGCTCTCTCTTGTCATCGTCCTCTTGGGCCAACATACAGGCCAGCGAGACATCGGTAGCTCGTGAATATAAAATTAACGGGCGGTCTAGCTTAGGTGGCATTAGCGTAGGTGGTGATAACAGGAAACGCTTAACTGCATCAAAAGCTTCATTGCAGTCTTTGGTCCAATCAATACTATAATCTTTCTTGAGCAGATTGTTGATTGGATGGATGGCAAAGCTTAAGTCCAGGATGAATCTCCGGATTGCACCAAGTTTTCCGAGAAATGACCTGATTCCAGATTCATTCGAAGGTGGGACCATTTCGAGGACAGCCCAAATTTTGGTTGGATCAACATCTATCCCTCATGACGATATGATGTAACCTAGGAGCTTTCCTCCTGTTACACCAAAGACGCATTTCTCTGGATTTAGCGTGACTCCGTATTCTATTAGACGTGAAAGAATGACGCGGAGCACCTCCGGTGGTCACAACGCTTCTTGGCCTTAGCCAACAAGTCATCTACGTAGGATTCCACAATTTTATGAATTAGATCATGAAATATATACGTCATAGCTCGCTGGTATGTGGCGCCAGCGTTCTTGAGACCGAATGGCATAACAGCGTAGCAATAGGTTCCCCAAGGAGTTATAAACGTGGTTTTAGCTTGGTCTTGTTCAGATATTTTGATTTGATTGTATCCCAAGAATCCATCCATGAGAGACAAGAGTTCAAATCCAGTTGTTGCATCAACAATGACATCTATGGATGGTAATGGGAAGTCGTCCTTAGGACACGCTTTGTTAATGTCTCGAAAATCTATGCAGATGTGTATCTTCCCATTCTTTTTGAGAACGGGAACGATATTAGATACCCATTGAGAGTAATCGACTGGTTTGATGAATCCTACTTGGAGGAGTTTTATTATTTCCTCTTTCACCATGAGAGCTACCTTAGGTTTCATGGGTCTTGATTTTTGTTTAATCGGTTTTGCATCTGATTTAGTGACGAGGTTATGTACCGCAATGTGCGGTGCAATGCCTGTCATTTCTTTATAATTAAATGCAAAATCTTTCTGATGTTCCTTGAGGATCTGAGTGTGTATTTCTACTTCTTCCGGGGTTAACGAGGATCCTAGTTTCAAGATCTTTGGTTCATCTTCCGTCCGATGTTAACATCAATTGTTTCTTCGATTAAAGAGGCATTACCCTCTTCAAACTCAGGTGGGGCTGGAGGTAAATCCAAATCATCCCCATTTTCTATTGTGTATACGCTAGGTTCCATTTGTGAGGGAAGCTCCATCATGGGATTTCCGAAGTAGGAAGATGAATGTGGGATTAAGGACAAATCTATCATATGATAGGAGAGATGTAATGCCGCATAGGCGTTTAAGTAATTCAGAGTGGCCATATCACTATCAATGTGGTCTAGGATAGTAGATTTGTTTTCATTTCCATTTAAAAGAGAATTTGTCGTGTTTTTATCAATGGTTCATCACGAAGGGATACCATGAAACGGGTATCCTCTAACTTACTGTTTGGAGTAAAGCGTGATGCCGAGGTTGCTATAGAATCGGCGAGAAGATTGTGTTCTCGCGGGATTGCTTCAATTGATATGAAGTCAAACTCCTTGCTTAAATCTAATACAGCTGTTTTGTAAAGTTGTAAGTGCTCGGCTTTGGTTTCATATATCTCAGAGACTTGGTTTGCTACCAATTGTGAGTCTCCTAACACCCTGATGTTATTAACACCGATCCTCTTGGCTAAAATGAGGCCAAGGAGGAGGGCTTCGTACTCAGCGCCATTGTTTGTACATTCGAAATTTAGTTTGAAGGCGAATGGTAGGAATTTTCCTTCAGGGGAAGTAAAGATTACACCTGCCCCGCTCCATAACGGCATCTAGCTCCATCAAAATGGAGTGTCCAATATTTAGCTGGGAATATGGACGCTGGGATATTTGTTGTGTTTGCGCATTCTACTTCCACCATACAGAGATCCTCTGCTGGAAGAGAACCAACACCTAGGGAATATCCCATGCCTACAGAATCAAATGGTAAGAACATTGGTAGATCCTGTTCTAGTAATTCAATGATTTTTGCAGTAGTTCCTAATGATACCGTTTCTACAATGTTAGCCTCATCTTTTGAGGCTGGGATTGTCTTGACTAGACTCATAGTCTCAAGATCCGTTGTAGGTACCAACTTTTCCTCTGGTTTTGTGTCAGTGGGTTTATTAAGTTGGTTTGTTGGAAGTTCAAATTCGAGTGCACGCCTGGTCTTTTCTTTAAGTCAGCTAGGTGTATATCGAATGGCTTTGGATCACCTTTGGCTACAAACACCTTTCCTAGATGCAAGAATCTTACTTCTTGGAATAACGTAGAAGGGATTGCCTTCATACGGTGTATCCATGGTCGGCCGAGGATCATATTATAGTTAGTTTCCGATCTATAATATAAAACTCAGTCAGGATTGTTTTGGGTCCTAAGGTGACTGGTAGTATTATAGTCCCAATCGAAGTGGCCTTAAGGCTATCATAGCCTCTCAATGTATTTCGAGTCGTGGAACAATTTGTTTCCCCATATCCTAGTTTTTGAAGGAAAGAGAAGGGGACTATGTTAACTGCTGCCCCATCGTCAACCATTTCTCGTTTTACGTAGTTATTATAAACCCATACTTGTAAGTGTAAGGTTGGATCACCTCGGCGTGCAATCTCAACATCTGTAGGCATTTTATTTATTTCGAATATGAATTCGACATCCTTATCCGGCTGCCCGGAGGGTGGATATCAAAGTCTACATGGTTCACTTGTGTTTCGGGAGGTGGAGTGATGTTAATTAGATGACCTAAACCTAATGCCTCTAGAAGAGCAGCCCTGTGGGCAGGAGAATTCTTCAGTAAGTCCAAAAATGAAATGTGCGAGAAGGTTTTTGTTAGGTCGCTAATTAAATCATAGGCACCTACGGGTTTTTCTACTATTTGTTGGATCTTATCTGTTCCTGGCAGGTGACTTGGGCTTGGCTGAGAGAAATACTCTCGTGTTCTTGTTATAGCTTCGATGGGTAGTTCGGCGTCTAATTCTACTAAACCGACTATCTTGGGTCTCGGCTGACTTCCTAATTGTGGCGCAACTGATGGATTTAGTGAAGTCGAGGCTTCATGATCATTGTTTCCCGTCATTATGCTTTTGTTTGTCCCATTTAGACTTAGCCTATTGTTATCATGATTTGGGAGTGGATCATTAAAGATCTTGAGGGGAGCATTCTGAGGGGAAACTGCCCCTGCGAGTGTGTTTGGTGGTGGTGACACAGGATCTGCCAAGAACATATCTGTGAAGAATTGTCTTTGTTCCTCTGGCAAACGTTGCATGAATTTATTGTAGTCACGGCACGTTCTAGTGTCATGACCTCGAATTTTGTGGAAACCACAATATGAATTGGGATTGTAATTCCTGGTTTGTTGGTTTGGTGTATATTGTGGCCTAAAACTCTGATCAAACCATTGCCTATTAGGATTAAAGTTTTGCATTTGTTGTTTCTGGTTTTGATTCTGGTTTTGATAACCAATTGAGTTTTGGCTTAGACCCTGTGTGGGATTTCGCCGTTGTTGTTGTTGTTGTTGAGGATGATTAAAATCCACTGTATTGATTGTTGGGGTAAAGTTGTTGTTTCGTTGATTGTTCATTGGTGGTGAAGTATTCACAGTATTTACCTTTTTAGGCTGATCGGTTACTCCATCTGTTGTCACCCGTGATTTTTGTTAAGGATTTTAGGTCCTTGATTGACATTCGTGGTAGTAGGATAAGTTGTAGTGTTCTGGCTGGAGGTGATTAACCTCCCGTTTGTTCCATATGTCTTACGACCACTATCTATTGCCGCTTGATCTATTCGGAGAGCGCTCTCAAGTACTTCATCGTAAGTCCTTAGTGGGAACTTCTGGACTTCTTCCTTCACTTCTCTGCTGAGAGAATGAAGGAATAAATCACATAGTTCCATTTGGTCCATATTTGGAGCACTGGCTGAAGAATAAAGAACTGTACGCCATCTCTGGATGAAATGAGCGACATATTCATTATGTTCCTGCTTAATGTGCAAGAACTCCCTGATTCCTGTTCTTAACAGTTTGTTCATGTCAAATGCCTTAATGAACTCTAAAACGAGTTGTTTAAACGAATGGATGGAAGCCTCAGGTATTCTATAATACCAATCGAGAGCGATGCCTTCCAAATTTTTGGGAATATTTTAGCAACAACCCCATCCCAAGGGAGTAGTTCTCGTATGGCTGTAGCGTAAGCCTTGATATGTGCGTTCGGATCTCCCTCACCTTTGTACTTGGGTAAATCAGGAAGGGGTCTTAGAAGCATGACGCTTCGTATGGTGAAGTCTAAGGGCTCTTTCAAATATTTTGAATAAGTCCCTATCGCATAGGTTTCGACCATTGATGGTGCTTGCTGAGGGAGTGGTGGTGGAACGGGTTGTTGATATGGCGTAGCGTATGCGTTGGTAGGGGCATAAGGAAGCACCTGTGTTTGAGCAAACATGCCGGAGAGGAGAACATATCCCCTTGTGGTGATTTGGAGTACATGTTTAAGTATGACGGGGTATTGTCTAGGAATGGATTGTTTTGTACTAGACCGGGAGGAACGGTGTTAGAGATGGTGGGTCTAGTTGGTGTTTGTTGTGAATACTGAGGAGGCATGCCTAACGTGCCTATTCCTGTGAGGAGGTCTACTTGGCTAGGATGGTGTGGGGGATTGGAACTTCCTGCTTGCATGAATTGAGAATTTTGACTTGCTTGAGCAAGTTCTAACCCTCTCACTTTTTCTACTAACGTTGAAATGACTTCATTTGGTGAAGTCACGGTGCTTTGCCTTAGCGGCGTTTGTTGTATACCCTGGTGTTGTATAGGCATGTGATATCCCGTTATGAACTGATCGTTGTCCGCCAAGTTTCCCGAGGGCATTTCCTATATGTAGTGGCATGGAGGTATTTTCTTGAAAAGAGGCCTCGGGTTGTGTTTGTAAACTCCCTATAGGTGGGTACATACTCCGAGAGCATTGTTCATTCCTGGGATAACGTATTGACTGTTCATCATCTAAAACCAGGTATGGGTATGATTGTCTCCGATTTTGGTCTAGCAAAGACTCGAGGAGATGAACCAGATTCTCTAGTGAACGTCATATTATTCGAGCCTGAAGGCTCTGTTTGTTGTTTTTGAGCGAGCTGATCTAACTCCTCAGTTTGAAAAGATGAGTTATATCTGATCCTTGGAGTTTGTGTTGACAACTGGTTAGTTGAGTAGTTGTCACCCCATACTGAGAGTGAGGGTGATGATTGCCTATTTTGTTGGGCGTAGTATGCCTCAAGACCCAAGAGGGGTCTGCCATACGCATCAAATCCCGACATATTCGGGGGGTATATGAATACCCACAGAAATAATGGGAAGGAGTGAAGGTGATGGTGAAAACTGATGAGGTAGTACAAATCTGACTCCAAATCAGAAGGTAGAAAGTTTCACGTGAGTTCACCAATTTTGTACGACGAAAAGTGACAAGCGAGCTTGGGAATCTACAAGTAACTCTTCCTCGCACCCGACCTCCCGAGGTCGTGCCGAGACAGCCGGTGGGGATGGGATATGCGTGGGATGCAGACAAACTAGTTAGGCAATATGATGTCTTCGACGCGCACTAGTGGAATTTGTGAATCTAAGGCAAAGAAGGCCCTCCTAACCTGAACTGGTGTGATAGATCGATCAGCAAGGATGACTGCTCGAAGGCTCCAATCAATATCAAGCTCTGGCGTGATTCGGTCTATAGGTTGTGGTATACGTGGAAAATGACCTGGGATAGTTTCGTGTATGTCCCCAGATAAGGTCATAGGACGGATGATAAATATATTTGATTCTATGGGCGATTCTCTGGCCTAGTCCAGAACTCCTTAGCGTTGTTAGTTGCTATGTCTAATAAGGATAACTGTTCGATGATGATAGGTGGAAGTGGAGTAGATCTGAATACTAGTGTACGTAGGCCAACATCTATGTCTGATTCACCTATGGGCTCGTTAGGTTGCGGGATTTGTGGATCGCAACCGTAGACTCTTGGTTGTTACGGTCCTGCTTTATGATCATGTACGAATTCAATCCCTGATCCCTAGTATCCAATAATCATATGCTTTCTCAGCCTCTATATTCAAAATTAATAGCTGTGTGATCTTCTCAGAGTACCTCACAGGCGTTCTTGCAACCTAAATTCTTAGGCTAGTATCTATGTCTGTGAGAGTGTCTCATGTGTCTGGCTGTGGGACCAAAGGATCACAACCGAACGTTTGCTCTCTTTCAAGCCCTTCTACAGTCATGTGGATATGAACCTAGGGTAATCTGTAGTTTGGTTGATTTGACAAAAATGTGTGTGCTTGGTCGTCTTCTATGTTTAATCCCTCAACTGAGAACTGATCTGTTGTAAGTCTATTGTTGTTTGGAAGACTTGGATTCTAAGATTCTGGTCTATGTCAACTATTGCTGTGATGAGATTGGGTTGAGGCACGAT
The DNA here is from genome assembly GCA_018340775.1 of Taxus wallichiana var. yunnanensis. Classification (NCBI taxonomy): domain Eukaryota; kingdom Viridiplantae; phylum Streptophyta; class Pinopsida; order Cupressales; family Taxaceae; genus Taxus; species Taxus wallichiana. Next base: position 264,823,190 of record CM031240.1, read on the forward strand.
TGGCTCAAATACGTATTCTCTGGGCTCCCTAGGTCCCGTGATTGTCATACAAAAGCAATAATGTAAATCTAACTGCAACAAAGTGAATTTTAACTACGTGAAATATATCTAGAACATATATAACTTCTATTTTTGTATTTTCTGATGAACTATTAGAATGGATTTAGAAGAGCAACTAATTTAATACATCTAAAAATTGACAGCTAAGATAACAATTTAAAACAAACAAGATAACCGAGTATAGCTATTTGTCTGTGCAGTTGTAAATCTATTCTAAATAATGAAATGATTGATCTAATCTATTTGCAAGACTGTCGATCCTACCTTAGAAGTGAGGAATGCATCATAGTCTCTCAGAAACTATCAATCCCCACAACTTCCCTGGCAATATCAAAAGTAAATTGGTGAAATGAAGTGATTAGCTACTCTATTTGATATGATTCTAATTTAGAACTTTGAAAGCTAGAACCTGGAATCTGCAGAACAGTGGCGAATCCGATGGTGTGCGTGATTTTGTCCCCTCAGTGTGATCTCCTCGTTCTTTTGTGTTCACATGAATCCAGAAAAGCGTGTAATGCTTGCATCAACAGAAGTAGATGTTGGAACAAGGGACAACTTTAGAATACAGACTAAATACAATGCGAGTAGGAGAGGGATAGCGCAAGAGTACAGAGCTTGGCTTATGCAATTCCTAGCGGGATCTATTGCGAGTCATGCAACATAAAACGTCCAGAACCTGAAACTATCCTGTTTGAGGAGCAAAACCTGCAACTTTAATGGCTTCCTATTGATAAACAGACTATCCTATTCCAATGGATTGGATGAAATAACAACAACACTTGCACAAGATGGATATGTGGCTTCTTAACAGCAAAACAATACTAACAAGGCATGCAATGAATGAAACTACGAATTCTAAGCAAAATGAAAACTAAATCTATTGCAAAGAGAAATTCAGAGGCAAATTTGAGGGGCCATTTTCTTGAGCACAAGCCATCTATTTATAGCATTTGGATTTACCCAAGGTAAAAACCAATTTGAACTCTTAAACTATAAACAATGGCAAAACACTATTCCAGGGAACCAGAATCATAAATGAAAGCTTATGGTGGTGAAAGAAAGCTAGTGAAACGTTGAATTTACGTGAGTCGCACTAAAAGTGCTTTCGGAAAACGTGTGCGGTAGGACCGCCGCTCCGAGCAGGGGGCGCGGTTACAGATCATTGCCTTGATCGGGGCGGCGATCACGAGACCACCGCCTGTGCAGCGGGCGGCGGTTTCAGAATCAAGAGCAAAAAGGTTAAGAAAAGAGGAAAAAAGAGAAAAACAAAGGACGCAGGGGCTAAGCGGGGCATGCAGGATGTTAACGCATGTTTAGAGAGATTTTCTGGATCCCGAACACCTTGTTTCGGAAGTACAAGACCTTACAATTTTGGGTACGTAAAGTGTCCCCAATTGTTCGACCATATCTAAAATCTCGCTCCTACTTTTTGCCCAGAATGAACACGTCCCTTGAAGGCTCGATCCAAACCGCATTAAACTATCTGGGAGGTTATCTTTGGGGCATTCCAATAGTTGTCTTCGTAGATCTCCAATTGTTGTAGGGATTCCAGATTCGATGTTTTGTTTCATGAAAATTGCAGCTATGGACTGACTTTTGTGCCGCATTATGAGGTTTAGAAGGAAGTAGCGAAATTGTGGGTGTGAACCGAAACAACCATCGTGGTAGCGCATCAAATGAAGAGCATATTCATGCATTGGAACTTCTTTTATGCGGGGTTGTTGCCACATTGCTTTGCCATTGGAAACAAAGTTGGGAAGGCCATTGAGAACAGGCCCTCTGTATTGTATTCATTTATAGGTGAGAAGCCAAGCTCCGGCCATGGCATGGTAAATGGAGTGTTACCATCGTGGTAGAGTAAGAAATTTCTGATTTCCTCTTCTTCCGTTCGTAAATTATGGGGTGTTGGCATGAAAGATGTTGAGCGGTCATACGTTTCCTCGGGCGTCGGTGGAAGCATCACTACCATGAGCTATAGAGCCAATTTGCATTTGGGGAAATTTGGTGTAGGTGTGTTAAGAGACGAGGAAATATTTGACGACTCGGATGGTAGGGAGGAAAGGGCATCATGGTCGATTAAGACATCTTTGTAGCATGGATCGTGTTGGATTTTATATTGCAAGACTGCCCAAACACGAGATCTACCGACGTAGAAATCATACTTTTGTAAATTATATCCTTCCCTTTATATGAGTACTATGTCCAAATCTCCAAGGCGGTGTGGTAGGTGGTTTCTATTGAAGTAATGTTTCTGGGGAAACTTATGGTGTGTCCTGAGTATTTGTGTTGTCCTCCATGTACTTGGGTGACTGCGGTAATGGGTTGACCGTGTTATAAGCATCTCCTCTATTTGGGTTAAAGATGCAAGAATGGTTCGTTGTTTTTCAGGGTCCAAGTTGTTCCACGAAGAGAAACGATGGCCTTGTTTTTCAGATTTACATCTGCTACAGGAGGGAAAGCCTTCAAAGGAAATTGTTTTAATTCCACGGTAATTTTCCAAACAGATTGAGCAAGTTTGGATTTTTGCCAACAAATATATTCTTTTGTGAAACCGGCGTTGGGCTTCAATATTCTGCGATGAGTGTGGCAATATAGGAAGTCTATGTGTATGGGGAGGGGTGGCGTGTTCTATTTGGGTGGATTGTGGATTGCAAGGTGGAAAGCAGACAGAAGGAAAGGATGAATTGGTTATATATGTACGAGGAACCGAAGAAAAGTCAAGATTGAGACACTTTCTTGTGGCGACACAAGAAAATGGGGAGGCATGGCAGTAGTTAGCAAATATGGGTTCATACGAAAGGAATTGGTATGGGTGTGTAAATTTGTTTCCATGGAAGTTACTTGTAGAATGTTGGTGGAAATCCTTCTTGATGTATGTATTTGTTGGTAAGTTTTGAATGATAGGGAATGGTAGGTTGTTGGTCGATGTAAGTTGATAGATATTTGAGATTTCTGTTGTTCTACGCTCTAGGTGACGACGTCTTTGCTCAGAATTTATGTGAACTTTATTTTTTACATAGTTCTCTCTTCATCGTGCTCGTTTTGCAGGAGTTGACATGATTGTGAAGTGAGACACCTATGGAGAACCACCTGTTGGGAAAAAATGTTTCGGTCAGTAATGAATGTTGCATTATACAATAAACTATATACAATTGTAATGCATGTGGAGTTCGAATGGGAACTGTGTGTAATAGGTATCATTTCGAGGATTAAAAATCTACATTTGTTGCTTAAGAAACTTAATATTAATTATATGGATCCAATAGTATACAATGATGCAAATACGAACATAATATAGGTGCAAGTAATTATCATTTATTTTCTTAAAAGATATTTCAATCCAAATAGTAGTAGGAGGCAATAGTATGTCGAATCAATAAACTATATACATTTGAAATGCATGTGGAGTTCTAATGGGAACTAATCATAAGAGGTAACAATTTGAGCATAAAGAACTTTTATGTGTTGCCTAAGGAAAAGAATTTTTGTTATATTGAAAGTTACAATATGTTCTTTAATATTATACAAGGATGAAAATACGTACATAATAAAAGTGCAAGTTAAATGCATTTATTTTCTTAAAATTACTTACAATCCACATAGTAGTAGGTGACAATAGTATGTCAATTTATAAGGAACTACAAATTTTTTTCTTTTGAAGCATGGAAAAAGGGCGAAATATAAATATGAAATATGCATGACATAGCAGTTGATAGTTCAAAGTATAGAATGGGATGGGTGAGGGTGTTAAGTTTGAAGGCATGGATACATTAGAAGTATTTGCGTAAAGAAGGTTATGGAGGAGTTGCAATGTTATCCACTTTCTTAGAACTGAGGATGACACATTTCAATATGTTGTTTCCGCAGTATGTCTCTTTTTTCAGGGAAAGTGTGAAGCAACAGTATTCATTGCCGATGACATTGCTTGTAATTTCACTGGTTGTGTCTTCATCTATAGACAATAGGTGGAGATCACTAGCTTCAACACCCATGATTGACTCAGTTGTCTCATCAAAAGCAGTAACTGACTGGAGTTCTCTTGTTGGGTCCTTTAAATCGATCCTGAGTGCATATCTATAATCATAGTTCTGAACTTGTACGTTGCAACTCGAACAAAACCATGAACCATTACCATTCTCTCTCACCTTTTTCCTGCATTTTTTTCACCTTTTTGAAGAGGACATGCCTTGTAAAAAAGTTTTCCATATTGATATTTGTGATTTCTACAGTAACCATGGCCCATTCATTTCTCTCTGTGTTCCCCATATGTAGTACCTCTGAAATCGTTGTTACAGGGGTCAAGCTCTTTGGAGGGCCCATAAATTGGCTTGTGATAGATGGTGATGGAAGGGAGTATTCATCGGAATCTACCCAGCTATGAAGTGTATTGGTTTATGAAATTAGAGGGTTGACGTAACATTTGGTACTTGAAACAATGTCGATTGATTTCCCATTGAAACTGGACACGCGAGCAGCTTTCAAGGCAAGGACAGCAGGAGGCGGTATAGAAAGCATGTCTTCAAGTTCGTTGCTTATATCATCTAAGTGTTGTCCCCACAATGTGACACTTACACTGAATCCTGACATGTCCTTTAATTGTATTGTTCTTCTCTTTGTTTGGACTTATCATGCCGATTTAATTATTGAACATGGTGACATCGAAACAACAATGCCAATCAAATCAACTGTAGAACCTTGGTGACTTGCAGTAAGTCCTTGATTTTGGTGAAGTGAAAGTGATGGGAAGGTATTGTATCCTCATTTGCTATGAGTGAAGATATGGTTGAGGAAGGTTGTAGGAAAATCTCCAAAGCATTGTTTAAATGGTTGTAACATAGCTTTGCATCAAGCAATCCTCACAATCCTCCCATTGGAAATTGTATATAGCTTCCCATTTTCAATCTGCTCATAGAATGCTTCGCAGCCTCATTGAAATAGGTGATGTGGATTTCCCCTCCTTCCTGATCAACAAAATCAAACCCAAACACGGATCCATCTCCCCTTGCATTGTGATATTGGCGAAGGGTTGTTTTTGCTAGGGCACGACCCTCTACGGACCACATGCACATAGTTGTATTCAATCCACTTATTTTAGTTGGTGTTCTAGAAAAATATTTGTTAACCTGACTGGAACTTGCATATGTTTGAGGCAACCGACTTTCTTGGAGAGAAATTGTTGGTACTCGGGTTGGGGCAAAAAATTATGAAATGTTTTTCAACAACAATATCCATTTCAATGATAAGAACAATCCTACGGCGAAAAAGAAAATCATGATAGAATTAGAATTGAGCAACAGATGGAAAAAAAACATAAAGAAACTATAATTAATATAGGGAGTTTATATACATTGGTAATCGAGCGCAGAGATGAAGCTTACAGTTCATTTTTATCATTCTAACACGAGATTTGTGTAAGCACACAATGGAGCCTTCTTGTATTGATTTTTCAATTACACGACTTGCAAATTTGGAGGGTAGAAGTGTTGTCTGAAAATGTATCCCATCTAAAATGTCAACACGATGTTGGGCAACCGTGTTGGGAATGGACCTTAGGGAGGACAAGTGCAATATCTGAAATGTGGGGTCAACAATGGAGCTGCCCTCAATCAATTGAGAAATTCCTTCATGTGTCAAAGTTATTTCCATGACAACTAAAAGATGCTCGAGATAGTGGGAGTTCTACAAATGTATGGTAGAAAATGTAAACTTGTAGTGCAGTCAAAGATGAAATGAAGGATGTGTTCTGGAAAGCATGCATTTGTAAGCAATGAGAACCTTTAAATTTTACTTCCTTTTTCATTTATATTTTCGAAAATAGCAAACATGAGGTCTAACCCTTTAACAATTCAATATGCAAAAACATGATATAATATAAAAAGATTTGCATGTAAATAACTAAAATTTGCATGATTCTTTCTTGGCATTTTAAAACTATATGTATTTGTGTGCGAGATATAATGAGGAACACATCAAAAATGTGTTGTTGTTGGTTTACATAAAAAAGTGAGCAATTGTTTAAAGGAAAGACATTGAAGAACACATTAAAAATGGTTTACATAAAGTAGCTTGTAATTGTATAAATGAAAAATTGAACATATTTGTTGAAAAGTTAGATTTTGTGTTCCATATGTTCCACTTGAAATATATACATACATTTATTTGTAACCTAATTACATATTATTATGTTAAGCAAATAGAATGGACAACAATAAGAACAATATGTACACTTGAAGTGAGAAAACTATAGGTATTTGTATGGAGATATAATGATAAAGAAATTAGGAATGCATAGTTATTGGATAACAAAAACCGAACATGTGTTTAAAAAGTTTGATTCATTTGTCATATATATATTGCCACAATACATACAAGGAATTATTTGGAACGAGTTACGGTTTGTGTTTGAAAACACTTATAGACAAACACTTATAAACTAACCACTACAAGCTATTTTTTAAAATCAAATTTCTTGTTTTTGCTTGTGCAATTTTCTTTGCACGTTTCTTGTATTTTTGTCCAATTGCAGATGCCTCGATTGGTATTCCCATTCTCCTCAATTTGTGGGGTGGTTCATATTTCAGTGCATCTTCATTAGAATCATAAATCAAGCAGAAGCCTCATGAATGATCTCCAATCGTTTGGATTTTAGAGAGAAAAATTGGGGATGTTGGCATCAGGTGGAGGCGATCTCTGATCATTTCGGCTATCACTGTTTTAGGTGGTTTTGGTTGCCTGCAATGCAAAACATTAACAACACATTGAAGACGTTTAAAATATTCTTCCCTCTGCAAGCGAGGCGTAGTTAATGTTAGTCCCATTGTAGGCAGGGGAGTTGTGTTTCTAGTCTGCATCATATTAAACTGGAGAGGGAAAAGAAGTATGTTAGTTCTAGAAGATGTTTTTAGGTATGACAGGCAACTTAAAAAGCCTTGTCAATGATCAGTCTAATGTCCAACTTGGGACGCTTCGAAATGGCCTCATTGGGGAACAAGCCCCTCAACACATAACAAATCCTGTCATTGACGAAGGCACATGCCCCCACATGTCACTTTGGAAAAGGATTGGAGTTTAAATATAAATGTAACAATCCACAACAACATTCAAAAGAAAACAAATGAATAAATACTTCAATCAATATTGAAACCCACCTAAAGTTCGTTTAGAGATGACACTCTTTTCTTTACCGCGGGAGAATGAGAATCACAAATACCCTACAAAAAAGTGAAAAAGAAGTTAATAAAACTAAATCTCCTCCATTACATGATGGGAACTAAACTTGAATTCTGGAATCATTCTACATCAAGTATAATATATGTGTTTCATGGATATACATACTTCAAACATGTACTTAAGAGTCAAAACCCAAATCAAATTCCATGAATACTCTTTTCAAAATACGAGACATTATATTAAAACTATTTCCAAACAAAATACATAGTTTCTTCTTTTATGTATATAACTTACCCGCATTAGATTATTTTAATATTTAATTTGGAGAGAGTGGATTATTTGATTGTGGTAATTGGGCTTTGTGAAAAGAATAGGACATCATTCACAGAAAGTACAACACTCAAAACTACTACGCCTTTCTCAAAACGTGTTTGACGCCATCTTGGTTATATTATCTAGAATTTTGAGTTTTCTAAGTACAACAGGAAAATCAGCCGCAATTTCTATAAGCGAGAATCATTAATTGGTTTAATAGCAATGCAATAATATTCATTTTCACATGCTAGGAGGAAAACCCAACTCAAAATAAAACTTGATTTATTGATAAAATTATTCAATTATAATGATCTAATCCTTATAAGAAGGCCCTAAGCAATATGAATGACATAAAACAATAATGGTATGTGGTTAAATCGATTTAAAATCTCAAAAACATGTGACAGTTGTATTGTAATCACTTTCAAATTATTGTGCAAAGATTGCAAAATATTCTGATACAAAAGTTGTGTTGGTGAATGGCTAAGAGCTTCCTGCAAATATCTCAATGGCTTAGAAATAGATCAGAGAAGAATAAGGTGTAGGTGTTTTGTTTTGAAAACTTGAACAAATCTCTAGTATTTGAATGTTGGTATGCTATAAGGGTCTTTTTTAGAATTTCTGAGAAGATGAAAGGTCTTAGACCTGTTTGTTCAAACAAGGTGAGTCTAAGAGAAGTAAAAAATCCATTTAACAGTTACAAAATGATGTTTCCTTCCTCTAAGATTGAATTAGAATGTGAAAAGGCGTCATTTGAATTAATAACTATGAAGGAGATAAAAGGAGTATTTTGAAAACAAATAAATAATTTGAAGAGACAAGGATTCATGATGGATTGTACTCATTCAAGAAGATGAAAAGTAGTAAAATCTATGTGATTTTAAATTTGAAATGCAAGGAAAATATAGAAACGGTGTTATGGTACAACAAGAGTGATATGGAGTCGATTCAAAGTTGAAAAGATAGAGTGAAATGTGTAGAGGTGTGAATGTGAATGGAAAGGACGGTGAAATTATGTAGGATTGATATACTATTAATGAGATTATGAAGCATATGAATGCATGAGGGTATCATATCAAATGTGCGAGAGGTGTGAATGTGAATGGAAAGGATAGTGAAATTTTGTAGGACGAGATATAATTTTGATGATATTATGAAGCATATGATTGCGTGAGGGTATCATATCATTGGTATTATTTTTTACCTTCTACAAACTATCCCTCACATTATGTCATAGTAGTTACATTCTTAGTTTTCATCAAATCTATGAAAATATTCATGTCCCTGTGGAATTTTCATGATTTATGCCAAGGCGGGATCAAAATAACTACAATTTTCTTGTATTATTAATCAACCATCAATGAAATTTGTTGTTGCACATCTCGTGTGGTGTTTAAATGAAATTTAATTTCCGATTAATAGGGGAGTCTCTAAGATTCTCCAAAGATAGAAGTTGGAAAAACATAAATTTAATTCCATCCACCCATCCGCTTATTTTGATTTTAAAATGGTAGGTTGATTGTAATTTGATTTACCTTAATAGTTTGCCTTGCAATTTTGATAAGAGTAAATATTTTGAAATTAAAATAAAAAATAAAAAAATTGAAATAAAATTCAATAAAGAACTAGTAGTATGTATAATCCTCGTCTCAATAAAATAATATCTTTAATGAAACTTGCATTTTAATGTTTAGAGGGTTGGTTCTATTTATTTTAGCATTCGGTTTCCCATAGAAGTTGACGAAAAAATGATCTCACTAATAACTTAAAATTGATTTTCCATCACAAGGGAAATTGTTAAATTATATTTTCATTAGAAATTACATATAAGCATAATGACCCTACTCGAACTTTTCCTTTCCACCAATTTTTACAAGTCAAACCGTTGTCCATGAAGTAGATTGTCTTACAGTAAAGTGTATGTCCTCTCTGAAGTAAATAGTGAGGTATCTAGTTTACTTGATCCTTGAAAATGGGGAATGATGACATACATTGGCTAATCTCAGAGGTATATTAAAAGGTTCCACAAGTTCGGAAGATAAAGATCATGTGTCTAAAAATGAAAATCTCTTCAAAAGGTTGAAGCCTAAAATGAAGGTAAGGGTTTATAAAAGTGTTCTAAACAACTGTAAGCCAATTCTTTGTAAAGATTCTCGTATAGTCACAACCCACAAAGCTTACATGTATTTGAAATCGAAATTTGAAACAATCGAAGCATCAAGCATCGAATCTTGTGAGTCCGCATGGATAATTGCTTTTTCCACGCTTATTTTTCCCTTTTTGTGGGGGACAGAGTCTTTGATTTTCAATTTGATTTACAATCATTAACATTTAGGCTCCTACTATTAGATCGATATCGTGTAAGAAAACCATGGATGTAATGTTAATAATTGTTTGTATTGAGAGAGATTGAATTGCTCAGGGAGACATTCCTATTTCTTTTCATTCTTTTCTTATATTAAAATCAATTCTACAAACATTTCTTATCACCAAAATAAATAAAGAAGCTATTTGTATTCAAGCAACAAAGAAATAAGTCTTGCAATCAAATTAAGCGGCGGCTTTGCCAAAACAATGCATGAACAAAAAAATCTGTGTTGGGATTTGAAAATTTATCTAATGATTTCTAGCCAAGGATCCTGCATCACCTTGTACCTCACATAACTTGACTATTCTTAAAAGAACCTCACGAACTTGACTATTCTTAAAAGAAGTTGCCTCTTAATTCTACATTATAGCATAAGTTGAAAATTGGGCATATTGATTTAGAGTCAAAAACAAAATTGATATCATTTCTAGGCCCACAGAAGGCTACAAAATTTCCTTGGCTTCGGGCTGGCCCGACATGCAAAAACAATTCACAAGTGGGATCATTTGGCTTCTTCATTCGAGACATTCCTATTTCTTTTCATTCTTTTCTTATATTAAAATCAATTCTACAAACATTTCTTATCGGCCAAAATAAATAAAGAAACTATTTATTTTGCAACAAAGAAATTAGTCTTGCAATCAAATAAAAAAGACTTTGCCAAAAGCGATCGCAGCAAAGAAAAACTCGTGTTGGGATTTGAAAATTTATGGTTATAAAACCATGTAAATTGTATGCTAATATGGCTCTTGCGCTATTGTATTTCAAAGTTACCCCATATGGATCCTCAAAATAATATTATTTTCACTCACCACAGAGCCAAGAAAAATAAGTTTAATGTAATCCAGTTCACGAGAGATTAATAAATTATCACCTACAATAAGTTAATAATCGTAATTCAAAAATTTAACGGGGATTTCACTTACACCTGGATCTTGCAGCAAAAATCTATGTACTAATGCTCTTCTCGAACCCTCCAAGTAAAAATAACCCCCGCATTAAATAACCCCCGCATCCAAGATGCAACAAAAACAATTGTTAAAATTAGGCGGAAAAAACACAAACCCACCGCAACATGCAAAATTGGAAGAGTAAAATTATTAAAAATAGTAAATATGTAAAAATAAAAATTGGAAAAGTAAAAGTGTTAAAAACTAGCAATCGCATGTGTACAATGCAATGTGAACGCCGAATGGTATATGTTATTTGATTTAGAGGGATAGTTATTACTTTTGTAGTTGATGTTGATAAGGGGCTTGATTGATTTTGTAAGTGTAGATATCACTTCATTTAAAGGTTCCATCTCTACATTTAAAACTTGTTACAAAGTCGTATATATACATTTGCAAATCTTATATCATGAGTGGTAGCGTTATGGGAAGTAGTTTATTTGAACTAAACATGAATACAGACAGGTCTAATCGATAAGTTTTGACATGTATAATCTTTAACATGCTCGGATTGAACCTCTTATATCTATTCTGATAGTATGTAAACACACACTTCTTCATCTTTACAGGATAAGTCATTTGCTATTGGGTTGTGCTTACCCATTTTATCTTGAATATGTTCAATCTATTTATGTTGTTCGTGGATAGTTGTTTTTGTTGCAACAAGTACTTGAGGTTGTCATGATTCGTGTGAACTAAAAACTTACCACCTAACAGTCTCCATTTTTCTAATATATGCATAGTTGGCAACATTTCTTTATTGTAAGTTGAATGTAGCATTTCTCTCAATTTTCAATTTCCCATCCACCAACAATTGTTAACTGGACTTATCTGCCACTTATGATCAATGCATGGTTTCCATCCAATAGGTGGCAACAAAATTTAGTAGTTCTGATGGATATACCAATAGGTGGCAACAAAATTTAGTAGTTACAATGGCACCACACACCCAAAAAAAATCTCTTTATTGTATTTTGTTTGTAAGACAGATGATGGCTAACTATTCACTTGTCCTCACCTAATTTAATTTGATTGTATCCTAGTTATGTGGACAGTCTCGGTGATTACTTATCCTGTTATCTGAGTTTACAAAGAACACTTATTTTGTCAAAGCCCCCACCTTGTAATTGAACAAACAAACATGAAATGGAAGTTGTGTTTTTTCTACAATATAGAATACGTTGATGATCCAATGTTTTCTTAACGAAATCCTTAACCGAGAGCAACATTAGTTCCTACAGTTTGTTAAAAAGTAAGCTTTCCAAATGGATAGGCACTTCGATACATATTGTTCAACATCTTCAATAATTTAGTGTACGGGACACTAATTGTTGGAAGTTGATGAAGAATTTAACACAATAATTGTAGTATAGAGTTAATTGCGAAAATTGTGAAGTATATGCCTAAATTCAGATATGTTCGAGAGGCAATTCAGATATTCAGTGCAACTGCAGAGATTTCTTTACCAGAAAAAGATAAAAGAAATATCTACAATAGTTCCATAGATACACACAAAAATACCTTGGGTAAACAAATTTTAGAATGAATATAACTAAAATGGAGGAATCAATGATATTGATCCACATAATTGAAGTCAGAAACATAACTATCTAAATAAAATTTTAGTATGAGAGTTTTGAGAAAGCTTAAACACACCTTGAAAGCTAACCAGGCGATAGTTATGGCCTGTATGAAGAGTATCTTCAAGGAGAAGAAGTTTGAGTTGCTTCTGAGCTATTGATTCACTATTCTTTGTAGAAAGTGTTGTAACAAGAGCCACACTAGTGCCCAAGATTTGAACCCATCACCTCATTTGCACAAACAGACCAATAAATCCTTGAATCTTACCCCCTGGATGCTCCACATTTTCATTGCGAGCATATGAAGCAGCGATTCCCCTTTACTTTGCAACCACTGAGAACAATAAGAACAAACAAAAATCAACTACATTTGGGGTATTTTAAGAAATTAGGCATCCGAATAATATCTAGAAAAATAGTAGTTTCCTCACAATAAGCCCAAAAAGTCTATGGGATAATGATTTCTTTGACAACAACAGGGATCGAAGCGGAGGCTTACTAATGCTACCCTACGGAAAAAGGAAAAAGAACACAACGAAACCCCAATTTATGGTTTATTTCTTTGGAGAAAAACACTTTCTGTTATATATGGGATTCTTCATAAGCTCAAGTGGTAAAAATGGCACCGAACAGGACCATGAGCCTCTCACAAATGAAGGATCTCCTCGTCCTCCAAAAGACAGGTTTAATTTAGCCTACATCTCCGGCTTCATACGAGGCACAAGGTTTTTGCTCCCGTGGAACGCCTACATAATGGCCATGGATTATTTCAGTTATATTTAACCAGGAAAGCAGATGGACAATTATTTTTTGATTCCCGCAGAGTTTTAACCAAAAATTCATTGATTTCTAAACAAAAATGTGTGGAATTTGGCAATTTTCAATAAAATATAAGAAATTCGTTTAAAAACACAATGCGTTTGCGCATTCATTTTTTATTGGTATTTTCACAACTCCTGAAAATCGTATAACACATTTATGGCATAATATCTCCAAATAATCTTTATTGATTTCAACTACGAGTTAGGGCTTGTAATTGGTATTTAACAATCTGAATTTCATCTCGAACCATAAATATAGTGAGCCAAATCCAAACTGTAGCTGAAGTGAAGCATTAAGCTTTAATCCTTTTCCGATTGCAAACACTTGTGTGAAGCTTCGACCTGTCACTTGTGAAGTAGCCGAAGCGTGATAGACCTACGTGAAGAGCTTCCCAATCTGTCGCTAGGTCTGTTTGGACATAAATTAGGTATTCGCCATTCATAAGGAAACCTAAAATCGACACCTATTTATCTACCCTTCGTAAGTATCGAAACGGTATTTATATATTTGTATCTACCATAATACTCGTGAATACTAAAAAGCAAGACAGAGTCTGAAAAGAATAAAGCCTCAGCGACCCTCTGAATACAGACATCGACAAGCAAACTCCAAGCACTTTGAAAAATATAAAATTGCTCAGCCGTAAGGCCGGCAGCAAGTTTGTAACCCACGACCTCCATATGCACACCCTCAAAACTCTTGAGCACCTAAATAAAACGTATTTACAGTTAAATAAATCCTACAAGAGTAAAACACTACCAAATTTGAAATGCCTCGCTTAAAATAGCCAAAAAAACGAAAACGTCCAAACGGCCGTCAAACCGTCAAAATTAGCATAGTCGCAGAAACGTCCGAAAGTGCCTTTCCCATAGGGGGAACGCCTTCGGCGTAATAACAAATCTACAAACCGTTATTTAGATCACAAATTTGACACAGTCAATGAATGTCTCAAAGCCTTTTCCCATAGGAGTCTAAAGTTCCTTGAGTTTAGATTGCAAAAATAAAATAAAATAAAATAAAATAAATCTTAAGCTCTAGGGAGAGGACCCTATAACCGTGCACCTAACTTTAGGGGCACACAAATATATGTAGGTATGTCGGTAGCGTAAAAAAATTATATCATCATGTAGCGTATGATCGTGCCATATTGACATTTTCGTTTCGTGTGTTAATTTGGAGGGAAAAGTAGTTTTTGAATTGATTTAATATGAAGAAAATCAATATAAAGCATTTGAAAGAGGGACCAATGACCGAGCGCCCTATGTGTCACATTCTCATTAACTCTTAAAAAGTGTAATTAACCAAAAAGTGAACAACTATTGGTGCTTTTGTCAACAACCTATGGTGAAAAGAGATGTACATGTTTTGGTACCCGCTCGGTTATAGGGTCCTCTCCCCTAATACGGAGTCTAAAGTTCCTCGAGTTTAGATCGCAAAAATAAACGTGACCAGATGAGATAATTCCACATTCAATTCATATGCCATGGACAGTGGAATCTTAACAGACTTTTGTCTGCCACTACGTCTTAAAATAAAGTGCACCAAAGACTATTGAAGAAAACGTGAAGAATATGATGACAGACCCTGGCCCGCCCGCTCCTCTCATCAGCTTTATTTTTTTCCAGAAAACTGTCTTAATCCTAAGAAAATAATCCTGAAATGTTTGTATAAATGCAACCTTGTGCGCATCCATCTTCATCAAAACCCCAACACATTCACACCTATTTCTGTTCTTGCTTAGTACTTGTTTTCTGTCTCAGTGATATCTGTGAAATTAAATGGAAGGAGGAAGAAGAATTCCCAGACGAGGGCAGGTGAAAGCCGCCATTGCCTCCTCTCTCTTCAAATCAGTAAAGAAAGCCATTTTCAGACCAGCATCGTCCTCTTTCGCAAGATTTTCTGCCTCTTCTTCCTCTTCCTCTTTTTCTTCAATCAATTGACGGCAGGTTATGTAATACAGTCGGAAAAATTGTATGGGAGTGAAGATATGTGGGTCGTTTTGCGTTTGTAGAGCTGCTGTGCTCTGTTTCTACAATATCACACACAACAGAGAGACAGGGGCCAAGAGACCTACTGTGTTCTGTTTCTCTATCATATTTTCCATTGTGCAACTCAACGTTACACGGCTTTTGGATGTAAATATTTAAGCTGATGGTTGTAACTATTCATTTACAGAAACAAACACCTAGGTAGAGAATCAGAAGATTTTTTCATGTTATTTTTCTTGTTTGAGTTTTTACTAGATACCTGACATTCAAGGGCTCCACGAAAATACAATAAGTCTTTTTCCCCAAAGGAAAAAAACAATGTTATGTGGTTGATTCCAGAATAACTCTACTCATTTTTAAACTGCAAAGAAACTAAACTCAAAATTAATGAAAATTTGAATGAAAAGCAATTTGGGTTATGGCTTTGCCTCTATTGTACATAGATGCAAACTTTTCTATCCAACATGAACATGCTCCAGGTATTTCAGAACTACAATGTAAATATAAGTTGTTTTTTCAAGATCTACAAATAACCTTGCCACCAGACAGGGAATTGGAATAAATTGGTGAGTTTGATGCTACTAAGGTCCCAATCTACAATCATACAACTAGCAATTGCACATGAGTTGGAATCAACGCCGGTGAAAAAAGATTGTAAACTTGTTATGGAGGAAATTGAGTATGGCAATTCCTGACCCAATTCAGCCCGTAATGCACCCAATTTCTAGGTTCTATCAAAGAGTCTTTAAGACACACAATTCCATATCCTCTTAGGGCATGGTCCCATGGAGCCGCTACAGGTTCTATAATTATGCAGCAGGTGGTCCCATGCTGAAATTTTCAACCAGCTACAGGATAAATTTGAATCTTGCCCAGGAAAGTAGGAGCTCCACAATTTCTGCCCGTTCAACTTAAGGGGTGGCTGAAGAGGGGGGCGACAATTTCCTGCTACAGTTTAGGCATTTTTGTCCATCTGGCAACCCAAATGCATTCCCGCCAGTTTTTTTGGTCGATTTGGAGGGAGATTTTCAGCTTATATACCCTGCATCTGCTCATTATTTGAAAGCAGCGCTTTGGAGGTGGATACTGAAAAAAACGAAAATTTCTCAGCGGAAAATGTTAATAAAAAAATTATACCATGGGACCCAAAAACAGCTAATATGCTCCTAAATTCGCTCAAAGCAGCACCCGCTGAGATTTTTATGCAAGCACCCACTCCATGGGACCATGCCCTTAGAAAAACGGTTTTGTTTAAAAAGACAAAGGGATGAAACAATGACAATGGTGGAAAACCCGAAATTCAAGCCACGACAAAACAAAAGGTATGTACCCTTTTCTTTTCTTCTTCTCCATGTTTTCATGCCACCTCGTTAAGATCTTCCTCTCAAATCGTATGTTGTTTTGGTTAAAAAACAGAGAAATATCACTCAGTGCTTCCTCCCATCGTAAAAGTTGAAAAAGCTTAACGTGCGAGTGCGGTGGATCTTGTTTATTGGATTCCATGTAAGTATTTGTAGAAGAATGTCATTTGATTTTTCACCCTAGTGACTAAGCTAGGTAGAGGAGTTGTTAGAAGTAAAAATGCAAGAAGACCAACAAGAGGAACATTGATGTAAGTGGTAAATTCCGAGTGCACTGAAGTCTGCTCTGTCATCATCGCAAATTGATCGCATTCTTTGTTTGGGCCTCCAACAAGCTGCTCCGGCCGGAATGTTTGAGTTGGGGTTGCTTGTGTTGTACCAATAACTCCCCTCTTTGCGCACTATCTTCTCTGGATGATCTGCGATTGAGGATAGTGATGAACCGCTATGATGGATTCGTTGAGGGAAACGCTCACCATAACCAACCATGTATGACGGGTTTAGAGGGTTGTTTCCTAATATATACTCCATCTACACATAGGCATAATATCATGTTACATGACAATGAAAACAGTGTTTGTTTCTACTTGTAATAATTTACCTATGTGGATTATATTACAGTGTCTCACAATGGCCCTGAGTCTTTCAGGAGTGGCTGAAATGCTTCATGCGAGGTAGTGATTGAGAGGAGGCGGTGAGATAATTTGCATACACCGAAGCAAAAAGATATTGAAGTCACATGTTACATGTTACTTACGCAATTTGTATATCAGTCCACAAGCAAAAACTCCTCAAATCGTGTGAACAAACGAAAAAGCAGGCAAATCTGAAATGAAGATTTAGTGAAACACAGTGTGTAGTCCACGTGCGTGGTGTTGCATCCGGTAAGAGGGAGAAAATAAACTCAAACTATTTCAAGACAAGCCACACTATTTCACCAAATATATTAATTGTGAATAATGTTGCAACTATAAATATCCAAAATCCGCAAACAACAAATATCTAAAATCGGCAACATGTAAAATTAAGACCGCGAGAATTTGACACTTTCCAGCCAAAGCTTCTTCAAAGGAAAACGCTTACCGGCAAAATATGTACATTTTTGAAGTCGATATAGAAAATTTGGTAGGTGGGCTCTTAGAGGATGTTGTCACCAATAAGGGTCATATAAATTTTGTAGTTATCATGGGCCCTAAACAAAATTGAAAATAAAAATAAATTTCCTATGCTAGGAGCTCGCTTGATGAGTTGCGTATAGGGCGAGTATTCTCAAATATAGGTATCAGGTCGTGCTACCATCAAATCCCAATTTGGATTCAAGACCAAAAGTCTGCATTCAAACTAACTCGTCAGCCACTACCAATTTAAGGTCATGCCTTATTGGCTTAAAAATGCTCATACATCTCAAACATTGATAAACAAATTCAATAAATTCTTATGTATGCTTGTTCTTGTATTTTTTTGATGATATCCTTATTTACAATAATATATTGGTTTACTTATTGAGTATTTGGATATTCTAGCTAAGGAGTTGTATATTAAGACATCAAAGTGTAACTTTGATAATGAATCTTTGGCATACCTTGGTCATATTGTTTATGTCAAGGGGTTGCATACTAACCCTACAAAGATCAAGGCCATTTGTACTTGGCATGTTCCCAAGACTTCTAAGAAACTATCAAGAAGATGACTTCAAGTGGTCCCAAGATGCACAAGTATTATTTGAAAATCTAAAACGAGATCTCTTCTCTACCCTACTTTTAGCAAATTTTGATTTCTCCAAGACTTTTGTCATTAAATGTGATGATTTGTACTTGACGTAGTACTTTCTCAAGATGACCATCTCATTACATTTGAAAGTAGGAAATTGAATCGCATGGAACAATGGTTAACATATAACAAGGAGATATTAGAAACACATAACGAGAAGATGTTGGCCATCGTGCATGCAATGGCCAAATGGCATCAATTTCTTTTGGGATTCAATTTTTTTATAGAAAAGAGAAGGAGATTGTGGTGGTGTATGAATTGTTGCGCCTAGGGACCCCATCCTTCACGCCATGTCCATTGGTGAACTTGCTTGGATACATGATCTTATAGAAGATAATACTCGCTCACTTTACCACCACCAAGTGAGAAGAAATTGAAGAGGGTTAAAAAATGAAAATCTTGGTCTTTTTACAATGGCATTATTGTTTTTTGAGGACACATCTATGTAAGGGATGAATTATCACGTTTCTAAAAGTCACTTAGCACACACGTGAGTCTCCATCTTGTAAGTCATGTTGGATTCCAAAAACCTACATAAACATCATCTCTAATTTTTAAATCTTTGAAATGCTAGATAAAAGGAGATGAATATGAATTAAACTCCAAAATAATAAGAAATAATTAACCTTTAGTTTTTATAAGATAGGTAAAAATATTGATCAACCTTACAATATATGCTCAAATTGAAGGCCAAAAACAGAAAACACTTATTAGCAAGTACTGTGTTAAGCAGTAATGTGGTTTTTAAAGGAAAAGCCAACCTGCCTTTAGCCAGCCATAGCTTTTAATGCTTTGGAGTGTGCTGTGATGACTGTTTTAGGAGATATAGATACATTTGCTTTGGTCAGTCCCCTTCATTTTATGATACATCAGCCCATTCTGCATTTTCGTTGGATGTTGTTTTTATCACTGACGTCTTGTTTTTATTATGCCCAGATTCAAAGCACACATGGTGAAGATGATTTAATTTTAACTTTAGTGGCAATTTATGGTGATGGTTCATTGGACTTTCAGAATAAATAAATGTTTACTATGTATTCATATTTGTATTAAGGTGGCCATTGTCATGTATTTAATTACAAATAATTGAGACAACTATAAAGTTGATGTTACAGAGGTTTTTGTTTGGTTAGTTTATGTGTATATGCAAAAACAGTAT
The DNA here is from genome assembly GCA_018340775.1 of Taxus wallichiana var. yunnanensis. Taxonomy (NCBI): domain Eukaryota; kingdom Viridiplantae; phylum Streptophyta; class Pinopsida; order Cupressales; family Taxaceae; genus Taxus; species Taxus wallichiana. The sequence goes on from CM031240.1 coordinate 264,842,733, forward strand.
ATGTCGCCATTTGAGAAAACGTGAAGAATATGGTAAGAGTGGGTTTATGGAATGGCCTTTGGGCCAACGCCAGCTAACTTTTATTAATTCAAAATTTGCAATGTAACTTACAGAAAAGTCTTTTGATGATTCATATAAGTTTTGATTCTCTCATAATACTCATACAGCCTCATACAGTTTCTTTAAATACATCCTTCATTCAAAACTATAATCTGAATTGATTTGGTTGTCGGAAGCTTGTGTGTTTACTAAGATTCCTCTTTCTAATATTCTGTGAAAACTGAAATCAAATGGGTGTTTCAGCAGCACCAACAGGGAGAAATATCCCAAGACGAGGGCACGTGAAAGCAGCAATTGCTTCCTCCCTCTTCAAATCAGTAAAAACAATTTTGAGACCACATTTGTCTTTCATAGGTTTCTCTGCCTCCATTTCCTCCACTTTCAGATGACATTTGTCATGCACTGAAGTGAAGGCAGGTTGTTGGTATACTCTGAAATGTGTATGGAAGCTAAGTTATATTGGTTATTTTGCAATTGGGAGAGCTGCTCTGTTTCTAAATTATAATACCCAAACAAACCCAGAGGTCAAGACTTGGTAATTAGTCCAAGAGACATGGCAACTCATTGGCAAAACTCTCTTTATTTTCCTTTCTAAAAATTGATCTAGACAGTTTTCATCTCAAAATTCCGAGACCTAAAATAGCTAAGATGTATTGAACTATGACATTTTTTAAGACCATTCAAATTATGAATCTGACAATCTAAAATTGGAATGCTGTGTTGTTTTGGTCTAGTTAAAGTCTAGATTCTGAGACAAAAAGTAATATTCCACCTTGTACAATTTGGAAATTTGTTGAGCAATATATAAGAGGGGTTTTGATTTTATTTGCTATCAAAATAACAGTGCCTTGAGGTGCGTAAGCAATATATAAGGAGGGTTTCGATTTTATATGGCGTACTGTTGAGCCTTTTTCTTTCACAACACACAGTTATTTTAAAACACTATATTCAAGATGTGATTTTGTGTGGATTGATCCTCCAATAAGTGGTGTTGGTGCAAAAGTCTTAATACTTTTGCATTTTCAGCTTTCCATATACCTTGAAAAGAGGTTTTTAGAATCTTTATTCTCTCTATCATTGCTAACTTAGTTACAACACACCTTAACCTTCCTGACTCTAGGCCTGAACAGAATTTTGCAGTTATAGCTATGTTTTATCAATACAACATCAAACATTGATTGGAGAGAGTAATATTATGCTTGGAATAGTTCCTTAAGGGCCAATTTTTGGGCTGAATCACTGAATTAATTTATTGATCACATGGTACACAAGAAAAACATACTCAATATAGAACTTGAAAATTGAATTACTGGAGTTTGAACATATCTATAAAAAATGGGCAGCAATATTGAAGTTCGTCCAATAATCAAAGAGAATATAAACAGGCAGAAATACGTGCAATAAGTAGAGCAAGGCTTTTGATGCAGAGCGCTTTGCCTATTCATTACACAATCTAGTCCAATTTAGAATGAAAATTAGCCACAAGTATGTAGTTTCACATTACCCTCCTAGTACCCACATTAGACAATATCCAGGAGCACTGGCACTATCTGTTTGTTTGGTCACTCTTAGTGTCTCAGGCTCAGCAATGGAATAAACCATGGATCAGCCAGGGCCCAAACGTATGACCTTTTGAGTGCACTTTAGGGGCTCTCACATTGAGCTACCGAGCTTCCTTAAATTCAGGATCACATGGTGTGTATTGATCCTCTAAAATACTACTTAAGGAAAAACGTTGGTTTCAGTCACCTAGAATGGCTGATAACATGTAGGAAACATCAAACTATCTAGGGTAGAAAACTGGGAATTCTCAAGTGCACTTCAGTGGCTAACCACTGAGTTTCTCCTCCTTATATTCAAGATGTGTAGTGTGGATTGATCCTCCAACAAGTGTTGTTGGTGTGAAAGTTTTATTCTGGTTGCATTTTCAGCTTTGCCTATACCTGGTAAAGAAGTCTTTGGAATGTTTAGTCTCTCTCTGCCATTGCTAACTTAGTTACAGCACAGCTTAGCATTCCGACTCCAGGGCTGAACATAATTTTGCAGTTATATCTATGTTTTATCAAGCACAACATCCAACTTTGATTGGAAAGAGTAATTTAATGAGTGGAATGGTGCCCTGAGGGACGAATTTTGCACTCGGTCACGTAATTTGATTGATGGTACACAAACTTTTTTATAGAATATAGAACTTCAAAATGGAATTACTGGAGTTTGAACATATCAATTAGAAGTGGGCAAGATTTTGGAAATTCAGCCAATAATCAAAGAGACTATAAACATGCAGAAATATGAGCAATAAGTAGACTCCAGAGCAAGGTTTTTGATGCAAAGCACTATGCCTTGCCCTCAAGGTAGCAACTTTCGTACGGAGAGTATTAAGCGATGGTCTTCAAATATGGAAAAATGATGGTGGATTAAAAAATACAATAAATACTGCTAAAAACCTTCTAAACAATACTGAAAAATGAAAATCCTTTTAGCTGCTGACTATAAAATCCTGTTTACCGTATTTGGTTACTATGCTTGCCCTATTCATTACATAGTTAGTCCAATATAGAATGAAAATTAGCCACAAATATGTAATTTGCGATTACCCTCTTATATTAGACAATATGTAGGAGTACTGGAGCTATAGACATTAGAAAATAACTATTCGTGGGGTTAAAAAGACACTGCATTCCAACAATGTCTGGCAGAATTTGCAAACACAAGAGAATCTCCCACAAACAAAAATTCCTGTTGAATGGTAAGCAAATTGAATGAGGTAATGAAAATACTTTCCAGTCAAAACATTTTTGCTAGAGTAGAGAATGATTTTACGATAAACAAGAATAGTCCTCAATGTACATATTGGGTCATTTGAAAGGCCATGTGTTGATGTGTGAAGAGGATAGTGCCAGTAATGGACAAGGCCGTATAGGGGATCTGACTGTAGGGTCAGGCTCCCAAAAAAAATGATAAATCTTGCAAACAACTTTTAAAACAAAATTTATTTTTCTCCTGTTTTCTTTTCCTGTTCTGTTTTTTTAAAAACAGCAGGACCCAACCTAAATCTGCTGATGGGCTTGGAATTATTGATCCACTACAAGAAGGGAACGGATACAGATCCTTGAAGATCCTTGTTAGGGAACGGATCCAACAAGTTTCGTATAAAACTTTTTGGACTTCCACGCAATGGGAAAATAAAATCCTAAATGCACCTCTTTTTTGATATCTTTGGTTGCCTTCCTCTTAGGCGTAATTGGATAGCTTGGCAAGAAATAGCCCTTTTTCTCCAATGGCGCCATCAATCTCTCCGGCATGGATTGAGTATTCCCACTTCCAATCTTTGGTGGAACCAAATAATTCAATCTAATGATCTTCCCCTTGCTATCCAGCCTGAATTCAGAGCAAAGTCCTTTCCAAAATAAGAATTAATATAGTTAAAGACATCTGGGATAAAAATATTGGCAGTTGGCTCTCTTGGAACCTGTTATGCCATATGTTTAATCTCTCCATGAAACTTACAAAATGTCTATACTTCACTTTTACAGCTGATTCTGCCTGAGTTTCTCCTTAAAATCATGAACAACCCTTCAACCCCTTGCCAAGATTGGTGCTGGTCAAACCAAGCGGCCATCAACAATGCCATGGGTTTTGTATCAACTGATTCAGTACCATCTCTCGCTTGAAGGCCCTCTTAATAACAAGTGGTCTATGGCCTTTGATTCTCAATGAAAGCGAATGGATTACACGATTTGGCAGTCCCTTGCTGGGGCCAAATGTCAACTATTGGGATGGAGTATTCTGCATATGAAACTTTTGGTTGGCCTCACCTTATCCAAACTTGGTCTTGGTACAAGGGAATGCGTCATCTGTTCTGCTCTTAAAACTATTACCCATCTCTTCTGACATTGCCCATCCTCCTCTTAGTTCTAGTCTTCCCTCTGCTCCTCTCTTCCAGGACTCTTTCCCAGCAAATTTGATAAAAAAGCCTGCCTTGCTTGGCATTCTTTCCCTCTCCACCCTCGTCATCTGAAACACTTGCTGATTGATTATCCTCTTTCATTTTTGGAAAAATCGTTGCCAACCACTGTATGTTGGGAATGGTAATGTTTTTGCTATTTATCAAACTCAGATTTTATCCTTTTTATGCTTGCAGATGTACCGATTCAACATTAAAAATTTAGATGCATGTGCTACAATCGAGAGGATAAAGGAACATCTTCAAGTTTTGCTGCCAAATAGTGCTTTACGACAATAGTCTAGATTGATTACCAGATGCATTGATTCTTAGTTTTCCCTCTTTTTTTAGAGGGCTATTTGTATAATGTTTATGTTCTCAACTTGTTCCTTGCTGGAGGTCCTCCAGGTTATTCTTGTTTAACGTTTTGAACTTTTGACTAGTGTAATTTTTATTATTAATATAAGCATTTTCAATTTCTAAAAGAAAAAAACAGTAGGAGTAATACTATTTTTATTTCTATAAATAAAGAAAATAGGATGTAAAACAAGGTGTTGGATGCAATTCAAACCTCGCGACTATGTTTTCTCTACAACCTTGGATCTTCTTAGGTGAAATAAAATCTTAAACCACGTGTCTTGAGCCTTCCTAATGAAGTGGCATGGCTGGATCTAAAGCAGACAATCTAAAAATATTGAAACTTAATATGACCACCTTTCTTGAATGCCCGCACAACTGGAAATTGCAGGAGACTCAAACGGACTAAGGAAAAACAGGGCACATGTTAAAGTTTAAACACAATGATGAAATCAGACATAGAATCATCACCTTAGGATACAACCTAGCCAATAACTAGCTTTCACACTCGCAAAAATTCAAAATAATCAAAGAAGAATCTAATGCGATGGACACAAATATAAATACAACCAATCTATTCTTCTAACATTCTCAGTTACTAAATTATTAAAAATAAAAAAATAAAAAAATAAAAAAACCAACCTGGGTAATGTGAGGATGAATAAGAAAATGCCGAGCTCTAAAGGTAAATGTGCACGAACATCTTGGCCTTCTTGACCCTCTCAAAAACATCCTCTTTTAAATGTTCAAACATTCTACTTTGTCCAATTGTAACTCCACTAAATTTCCTTTGGGTTTTAAGCTAATATTTGTTTATCTAAACATGTTGGCACATCTTTCTATTTTGGTATCAGGGGTTTTTGTACTGAACAAGAATTGATCCTTGAGGTTTTTATGAACCAAGCAACTTAACCATTGGACCAATGGCCTCTTGACATCCTAGAACTTTTCAAACTTTTATTCTTCTGGCATCTTTGTTATACTTTAGAGGTAAATTGTTTGTCCATTTTTATTATGTCAAAATCCTGAATAATGCTCTGCATTTACCAAAGCATTCCCTTTAGACATCTAATCCACTCGTGGCTTCTTTTTCTTCAGCTGTTAGAACCCCTACCCATCTGTAGCTTTAGGATATCTAAGAATATTTCTTGACCTATCTGTAGTTGCAGAACACTTTCAGAAAAAGTGTCAGTGATGTGGCTTCCTTTTCTTCACTTGTTGAAACCCCTCCCCATCGGTAGCTTTAGGATGTCCAAGAATATTTATTAACCTATCTGTAGTTGTAGGACACTTAAAAAAGTGTTGATGTTGGTGACATAAGTAACAGCTGAAGAACACTTGTTCATAATTGAGCAATTGTTTCTAGGTAAATGAATCTTGTTGAAATGTATTTTTTTACCAAGGTTTCAAAAATCATTCTAGTCACAAAAACTGTGTTTCACCGCTACGCCTTTAAAAAATGACATCATCCCTCTTTATGTTACAAGCACTCTTGCCTAACAGTGCATTAAATCCTGAAGGAAAAGGAGGTTGTGGATTATTTTGCCTCTTATATTTGTTATGAGTAATATAATAAGAAAGAAAACTATTTGAGTTTGACACTTTGACTTGCCAAAGCTGCAGTAAGAACTGCAGGAGATCTGGCAGCCTTAAGAAAATGATTTCCTTACAAACAGAGAGAGAATGAAATAGGTCAATGGTAACCAATCAACCGTGATTCAACCATTATGCAGCCAGTCAACCATTATACAACCATTATATTAGTAGGAAGACCACTTCCATTGTGATATTACACCCATTGACATAATGATCACAGACTATTAGGCTTATATGTTACTTCAGACCAAGCCTACCATCCAATATGGGATAAATATGAATGAGGATTTAAGATTTGTAGAAACAATTTCAAAATGCATTGAAGAGGTATTATCTGACTTGGTGTAGTAAAATATATATATTTTAAGGCATTGGAAGGAAGGGAAAGGAATTTGGAGAAGGCTAAGAAAGCAAACATACTCATCCGCAACCAATCAACAATTATGTTAATAGGAAGGCCACTTCCATTGTGGCACCACCCCACTTGGCATAAAAATTATGGTCTATTTGGTTTATATGTGATATGGAACTTACCTGCAGGAGAAGGAGCTGACTCACCGAGTGTCCTAAACTGTTGCTTCTCCTTTGTGGATGTGACCAATATCTGGGTACTCAATATCCATCTTGTTTGAATTGAACTCTGCCTCACAAAGAAGCTAATTATCGTATGACCAAAACCAAACTCTGCAATATCTCTATTAAAAGAGTGCTGCAGATACAATAAATTCTCAGAAATTTTGTAGCCCATATACAGGTCTACTCCCTCCAAACAAATTCGGGAGGCCTTTCCAATAGACACAACATTTGACCCATACTCCACTTTTGGCCGAGACAAATTTTTTTGACACACTTGTTGGTGTGGAGCAATATTTGGCCCAGGAACTACTTTTACAGGTGAATGGTTGTCTAGAAAAGAGCTGACCTGTTGGAGAGCCCATCTTCCCCTTAGGGAAACCAAAATTTTATGGCCAGAGCGCTTACGAATCTGGTCACATGTTGCAACCAGATGTGTTTCCTGGAATTCCAATGCCTTGCTCTGTTACATGCACCATCTCATGCTTTGCTTTGTACAATTTATTCAGCATGCCAATTGGTAATTTTTGTTACTTATGCTAGTGTACCATTGCAAATATAATCTTGTTGCTGTGAATTCAAGGTAGTTTCCTTTTAAATTCTTCTTACCCGTTTTCAACAGAATGCCCTGAAGTTGAACACTATGTCTTTCATCTTTATTTCCATTCACATTCAAAATGTCAGGACAGCTGCAAGTTGAAAAGCTCAATTCAGCATACTGCAGATTATGTGACCAAGAACTTAGAGCTGGATTTATATATCAATTTTTCAACTATTTGATCAAAGAGGAAGAAGGCAGAGCTGAATTAAGAGGTATTTTTGCACCAAATTTTAGGTTTTGTAACATTAAGATGCAAAGAAACAAAGACAAAAGTATTGTATCAATGTCTATAAAAAATGATCAAAATAGGGCTATGGAACTTGGAAAAATACATTCAGGTATATTAGAAAAGTACTAGGGTAAAATGACCTTAAAGTATAAAAAGTAACCAAATACTAATAAAAGATTTGAATGAGTTGGTGTATTGCTGAAATAGAGGCTTGGTTTTACATGCCTCACATGCTTGGGTTGTTTGACTTCAATCAGCACGTAAGCCATGCCTCCAACTCAACTTGGTTTTCATGGTCCAATCACAGAAAAAGCCGCCATTGGTTCTTAGAAAGATTGGCCGAACAAAATCTTTTCTCATTTAACAAAATGTAAACCTAAAAACCCTACTTGGGCTCAAATTCACATTATTTTAATTTTTTTTTGCATAAAAGGTTTCGATCCTGTATTCATTGAATAAAATTAGTAGTGGATTATTTTGCCTCTTATATTTCTTATCAATAATTCATTAAGGAAAACAATATTTCAGTTTGAAATTTTGACTAGCCATATCTGCAGTAAGAACTGCAGAGATCTGCTTGGGTTAAAATATGATTTCCTTACCAACAAAGAGAATGGAAATAATGAAATAGATCAGTAGTACTGTAAGAGAACAACCAACACAGATTCTTTTCGGGATTATGAAGCCAGCAAACATATTCATCTCGCAATCAATCAACCATTATGTTAGTAGGAGAGCCACTTCCATTGTGGCATCATTCCCATTGGCATGAGGATCATGGTCTATTGGGTTTATATGTTATTGCAGACCATGCCTAGCAACCAATGTGTGATTAATTTTTAGAATGAATAAGGATTTTAAATTTGAAGAAACAATTTCAAGATGCATTGAGAGGCATATCCAACCTGGGGTAGTAAAGACATATATTTAGAGACATTTGAAGGGAAGGGAAAGGAATTAGAGAAGGCCAAGCAAACAAACATAGTCATCCTGCAAGCAATCAGTTATTATGTTACAAGGAAGGCCACTTCCATTGTGGCATCAGTCCCATTGGCATAAGACATAGTCTATTGCGTTTATATGTGACAGGGAATATACCTGCAGGAGGAGGAGCTGGGTATCCTTCCCTGTTGCTTGTCCTTTGTGGATGTGACCAATATCTCGATACTTGGCATCCATCTCGCATTCCATAAAACTCTTTCTCACAAAGAACCTGACTCTCTTATGATCAAACTCAAACTCTGCAATAGCCCCATTAAAAGAGCACCACACCCAGAACGAATTCTCAGAAATTCTGCAGCCTATATGCAGATCTACTCCTCCCAAACAAATTTGGGAGGCTTTTGCAATGGGCACAACATTTGTCCATTACTCCACTTTTGGCTGAGAAATTTTATTTGACACATTTGTTGGTGTGGAGAAATATTTGGCTCAGGAAGGACTTTTGTACACGAATAAATGGTCATGACTCATAAAGAAGAGGGCTCATCTGTTTGAGAGCCCATCTTCCCATCAGGGAAAACAAAATTATATGTTCAGGGCTATGAATCTGGTCACACGTTGCAACTAAGTTTGTTCCCTCCAACTGCAATGCCTTGATCTGTTACGTGCACCATCTCATGCTTTGCTTAGTACAATTTGTTCAGCATGCCAACTGGTAATTTTTGTTACTTATTGTACCGTACCATGGCGAATATAATCTTGCTTCTGTGAATTCAAGGGTGTTTCCTTTTTTAAATTTTTCTTATCTGTCTTTTTTTTTTTTGCAGTCAGAATGTCAGGACAGCTGCAAGTTGAAAAGTTCGGTTCAGCATTGTGCAGATTATGTATGACCAAGAACATAGAGCAGGACTTGTGTATCAATTTCTCAACTGATTTGATTAAGGATAAAGAAGGCAGAGCTGAATTGAGAGATATTTTGCCACCAATTTTTAGGATTTGTAAGATCAAGATGCGAAGAAAGAAAGAAAAAAGTACTGTATCGATGATCAAAATAGGGTTATGGAGCTTGGAAAATGCATTCAGTTATATTAGAAAAGTACCAAGGAAAAATGACCTTAAGATATAAAAAGTAACCAAATCGTAATTGAAAAGCACTAAAGAATCCCATGGATTGGTGCAGTAGTAAAACAGAGAATTGGTTTTACATGCTTCACATGTTTGGGTTCTTTGATCTCAACCAGCGCGTAAGCTATGCCTCCAACTCAGCTTGGTTTGGACGGACCATCACACACAAGGCAGCCATAGGGTTTTAGAAAAATTCGACCAAACATTATTGTTATCAGTTTCCAAAATGTAAACCTAAAAACTCTTCCTGAACTCAAATTCACATCTTCATTTAAATTTTCATGCATGTAACGAACCTATTCTGCAACCACTGAGTTAGGGTAGTTGTGGACTATTTTGCCTCCCACATTTCTTATTAGTAATTTATTAAGAAAGAACGATATTCGAGTTTTAAATTTTGACCAGCCATAGCTGCAGTGAGAAATCCCAGAGATCTGCGAGGGTTAAGAAAATGATTTCCGTACCAACAAAGAGAAAGATAAAATGAAATAGTTCAATTGTACTGTAAAAGTTTAGCCAACGTAGTATTGATCAAAGGATTCTTCAACAACTCCCCAATGAACAAGAAAAGGAAAAATAAAATTAACTACAAAGAAAGGAACAGGGCGATCAACAATATATTTCATACAATCTAGGTCACAAACATACGGCTTTCAAAATTTAGTGAACATTCTGCTACAATATCAGGTCTGAACATGTAGATGCTCTACAACACACGACATAAGAAAGAATGAGGAGTGTGGGTGTCAAGAGCTAAAATATTTGGCTTTTGAATATTATGCTTCAATATCTGATCTGGACCTTGCCATAGGGACACTCCTTAGCACACGGCATGAGAAAGAACGAGGAGTGTGGGTGTCCAGAGCAACAATATATGAATTTTAGAGTCACTGAACATTCTGCTACAATATCTGATTTGAACCTTACCATGTAGATGCTCTGCAACACCCAACATGAGAAATAATGAGGAGAGTGGGTGTCAACAGCCACCAGAGTTAGAGAGGGAGAAGGAATGAGATTTGAAAAGAGTTTTGATGTAATGAGCAATAGAAGAAGCGATGGCTTCCTTCACCTTTCCTCTCTTGGGAATATGCCTTGAATTAGTACAAGGCATGAAATTGGGTTTGTAAGAAGGCATTTTCTCAAGCGGGAGAGAGACGAAGGTGAAATCCAGACTAGGAAGATGTACGAGGAAGGGGAGTAGGAAGGCGTGCATATATAAGGCCAACACATCTATGTTGGCTTATGTGATCCAGATGGTCAAATGTGAAAACATTAAATTATTCATATGACTCAGTCAAAGGAAAAAAGAGACAAAAAGTCCAAAGAGTCTACAGTATCCAGCTGGTAAGTTGACCGCATGGCGGCTACATTAAAAACAAGTGCCGTTCGATGACTTAACCTGACTAATATTTCTGTGAGATATGCTGAATTGACTGGGAAACGGTTTCGAAGAACACACCGATTACTGTTTCCTGAGGTCGATTGAAAAGGATACTGTCACCTAATCATGTAGGTGAGAACCATAAACAGTCAATTCAACGTAGCTTTTTAATTTTTGGTAGTTTACGAGGCTGCGAAAAAGCATGGCATAGGGCCCAATTTTATTTTATTTTGATATAATATGAGTTTTGTGGCTAACTCCATGTCATATTTTAAGGCGTGTTAATAATAGGGGATCATTTCTTTTTGATATTACGGGAATTTTTGTGACTCAATGACATGACATACTTTAAGGTGTTTTAATACAAGGCGAGTCTTTCCAGTCGGTTGTGCAAATGCAATGCGGGACGAATCTTCCCAACTGGATGTGTAAATGCAAGGGTTCTCTAGTCGGGTACGTGTAAATGCAATGTATGGGGACGAGTCCTCCCAAGTGGTTGTGTAAATGCAAGGGTCATCCTAATTGTTTGTGTAAATACAAGCGTGATTTGGTCCCATGGGGCTTAGGAGATTAGAACATGGGTGGGTGGCTAGAAAACACTTAGGCCCCACCATCAAGCCACACACTGTGCACCCAATATTGAACTTCTATGCTTTATGTTTCTATTTTAAATAGGCAACTAGCAATTGCGCAGATGAGAGCTGTAATGGAATTGTTGATGTGGAGGAGCAAAGGAAAAACATTGTAGGAGGAAGTAGTCGATGAAGAAGGGGATAGAGGGAGGAGAATTATTGGGGAAGGGAAAATGTTAGAAGGAAAGTAGGATTTTTTTATTTTTATTTTTCATTTCAATAAGTCACATATGGACCACATGTCATTTGCGCAAACTACTTGAAGAAGAAAGTGGGCGTGAGGTGCATATTCTTAAGGTAACATACTCTTTAGATAGCTCTAAAAGTAAGCCCTTGTCGTTCAATACTCCCACGCTTACGTGGACTTCTCTGCTAGTAGTGTTGTTATCACGGCATTTGAACCCATGATTTGGTGTTGTTCTTATTATTGTTTGTTTCTCGATGAAACTCACGATTTTGTTCACCTTTCTCCGGGCAAGCATTTTCCTAGGAATTTAAAACTACCGTGAAGGATGGTTTGTCGCGCGACATGAAAGAATAAGATTATTAATAAGAAAGATTTGCTTGATTCTTCGATTTCAAGATGCTTTCATTTCTTGTGTTGATGTCATGGTTGTAACAAGGAACGCTTACATGGGAAACCTACAAATGTGTGGATTGCATCTACTGATGAAGGACATATGACAAAAGTTGTTAACCTTGAGATCAATTATCCATATCCTATACTTCTTAGACTTCGATAATAAATGAAAAAAATGGATTCATTATTATTATGATTATTCATGATATCATTTGTCATTTAGACATGGGACACGAAAATGTATGGAGTTATTTCTTATATGGGTTTTGAAATTGTATGGAGTGAGCATTCCAATGTGGGACTACAAATCACACTACAAGTTTTTTTTTAGACCAATACCACTTGCCTATAATTTCGATAACACTAATATTTTTTTGGCTTCTCTGGGTATGTAAGAACACAAGCTGGCTCCAGGATTCATCTTCGGCCTTACATAATCCCACTAAATCTAGCAAAGAAAGAATTGATGACTTATCGGGGCATTCACCATCAAGCGATGAAAAAATTGTTGATGAAAGGCTTGAGGATTTGTATCTTGGATCTAACGAAGCCTCACACGTGGCATGAGGTACACACAACATGAGTGGATTCGAGTGAGATCCAACTGGCGAAGTCAAGGGAGATGGTCAACCCAATTGAATGCCCCTAATAACTTAAATCCTCCTTCATACTCTCTCAAAAAACATGTAAACACATAATCCTCAAGAGAATACATTATTTTGTAAACATATAAATATGAGTTGCGAGGCTATTTAAACACACGTACACTTAGGAAGACACCTCCAACATAAACCTACCCAAAAAACTATAGTTTTCAAGAGACAACCAGGACAATTGAGACTTAGTGAACCAACAAGGGACATACCCCAAAGCACATGAACCACCCAAATTAGGGAAAACCATAATTAAATGAAGATGAATGCAATTATCTCCATCATACTTCACTCCCTCTTGCCCATTCTATTAATCAAGATCAACCCAAGTTGACTTGACCACGGAACACCAAGTCCCCACCCATGCAAATTAGCTAACAATCACAACAAAGCTAGGGTGGAATCTTCTACTTGACTCTTGTAAACCATACACTTCATAATGAGATATTTCCTTGAACTGAATATGATTACACTTGACCATATGGTCTCTTCAATCCCATCGCGCAAATTGGATAAGTAAAAATGAAAGCCTTGCCCCACCTCCAAGGGACCTAGAAAAGATAACCATGTCAAATTTGGCGAGAGGATAAGATAATCTATGCATTAAGAAATGGGAACTAGATTCGTCGAGAGAGTATAAACACTTCTTATTTCCTCTATCCCTAACAGTCCAACCCACCCGCTAGCTACACCAAGCCGATAGGTCACGTTTTGGTGAATTTGGCAAAAAAGGACAGGAAAAGCACATTACACCGAGGAATCTCTCTCTCTAAAAAATTATTCCAAAAGAATAAGAAAGTTGTTTTATCCATGTTGGCCCAACAAATACTTCTTCCCCCTCAACAAACTTATTGACATCCCATAAATGGATTATACCACAACCATAATCCTTAGAAGATTCCAACAAAGGAGAGGAAAGTAGTGCATTTGAGATAAGGTCCATGTTGCGAAATCCCCTCGCAACCCTTCACCCAAGATCCAACCATCATTTAAACCAAAAAAATAAGGTCCCCATCCAGGTGGAATTGAGGAGCTTTAAATCATGGCTTCTCTCAACCCACCTTTGCACTTGCACCCACTTTCAACACCACATTCTTGTTCCTACTGATGCAGGTTAGGGTATCGAAGACAAGGGTAGGGACAAAGCTAATCTTAGACTCAATGGGTCCATGGCCTTGTGCATTCCATAATCATTGTTCCCATATCATTTTTTTGCACAATAGGGTTTGAAAAAGGAAACACCCTTAATTTGGAAACTATCGTACCTAAATTACATGTTACAACACTTAAACATAATATTTCTTCAATGATGACAAAACTACTTTTAAGACAATAACAAGATCTAGATCCCTTCTCCTCTCATTTGCGTTCCCATTTTGACTTATCCTAGCCTCTTCGTCCCACTCTCGAACCTTTAATTTGCTTACAAGGCTAATGTATTGATCTTTAACATTGCTCTTCAATGATGCTTGTGCAACCACCCTTGTTATATAGCAATAGTTGTAAAACCGCCCCTTTAACAACATGGGTAATTATTTCTTGAGGAAATTAAAATAAAAACATGAGTTTTAAAACACATGTTTTGATTTTGAATTTGATATTCTCCCAATTTAATTGGTCAAATTGGTTAAACATAGACTCATCGAAGCGGTCTTGGCTTTCTCCTTCCTTCTTGCTTTGAAAATAGCCCATTTAATTCTACCCATTTAATTGAGTCATTCATTCTTGTTTGACATTTGTTTCACGACTTCTTCTCTAGCAACTTATACATATATCACATCCATTTGTATCGGGGTTGATAATTTAACGTTTTGAGAAGTGTTATGTTGTTGAATTTTGAAGAGGTCCTTGTATACATAACTTTTTCTCTATCTTGATTTCCTTTCGCTCACATTCCAGCCACATTCTTTACACCAGACCAACCATCCCATTTTCTTAATTTTTTGTTGTCATGCATTCCTCCATCACTTGGATCACTTGGAACTTGCATATTAGGAGTCTAAAACTGAGGAGATATTGAATACATCATCAACATAACTAGAACAAACTACCACAACACTACGGTGACTACGTTGGTGATGTACTTCATTTATTTTAAAGTTTTTAATATAGGCATTATTTTTTGAAATCAACAAGCTAGTTGTAAAGTTATTTGAAATGGAAGATATCATCACTTCTTGCGCATATGTTTACCCACATTCGTTTTAGAATATTTATTTCTGTCAAAGATTCTATTATGGATAATCTCTTCTGAATTATCCTTGTGGATCTATTTGGGAAAGTGATTTGAGGAAGAAGTAAAGAAATCTACATATATTTAGTCATTTATCATTTCTGTTAATTAGATTAGAAGCACTTTTGTTGGGGAAAAGTTATAGGAAGAAAGGAAATAGTTTCTAAGAAGATTCCTTTCTAGGAAAATTTGAGGTAGAAGCTATGCTATATTAAGCTTTTACTAGATGTAAACTTATGGGTTTTGGGATTAAAGGACATAATAACAATTGTGATAGATGTAAATAGTTAACTATCTTTAAAAAGAGATGTATATTGCTCAAAAGATTATGATTATAGTAGCTATCTCTTTTGTTTTTCCCTTGTGGGTTACATATACTTATATACTACTTTTAGAAATATGAAGAGACATCTAGAAGAATGTGGAAGGTCACCAATCTCAAGGAGATGAGGTGGTTCACCTTTCGTGAATTACATATGCGAAAATTTCGTGAAATTACTATTTTTTTAGACAACACTACAAAAATTACATTTTGAGGCATTTAGAAGCATATTTCGGGGTTCAAAATTTTATGAATGGAGTTTCACACTATTTTCCCATATTCTACATGTTCCAAGATTTCCGACGCATTTTGAACAGAGTCAATTAGAGCTATGGTGCAAAAGTTATGACTCTTGGAAGTTGCCCCACTAGAATTGCTACTGGGTTGTTATGCGGATCAATCGATTAGGAAAGTGTTGGAGGAAGAAGTGAAGAAATTGTTTCTCCCGATTCTAGATCGTTTCTTCGAATGTGGATGAAGCAGATAAGGGTAAAGGACTAGGAGGAATACTGTTGAAATGTTGGTTGTAGGTTGTTGCGCGTGTATGACTTACGAATCCACGGTGATCGTGAGAGCTTCCTTTTTCTTGGAGCAACTACGAAATGGAAAACAAAACCACCAAATAAAAGTTAAACAATATATGCAATGGATTTGCCTAGCATGTGCTAGATCCGGGAAGTGTTATACTTCCTGAAGCGGCTATCAATCCACTATTATTTAAAACAAATTAATGCAAGAAATAAAGTAAATCCTACTGTAGTTAAAATGATTTAGGTATCTCATTCACCTACAATAAGCAAATTCGTTCACAACAGGCTAGGTTATGATTGAATCTGAAGGTCAAGGTATTGGTATTGGTCGGGGGTGAGATTTTGGGTGTTTTTGGGTATTTGGTGGAAGTTTAGGAGCTCTATTCTTGGTTTACGGTAAAGACACAGAGACCGGCGTCGATGCAGTATGACCGGTGTTGATTTAGGTTAACCGGCGACGGTTATGGGTAACCGGCGTCAGTATGGTCGGGGTACAGGAAACTCAATAAAAACTTGGTTGGGTGATAGATTTGAGGCTAGATGAAGATGGGAGGGTAATGGCAAGTTTCGTATAGATCTGAGGTATGCACATGAATGATTAAGGTCCAGGTATGGGCAGTGCAAGGGTGTGGATAAAAAGATGGTCAAGTTTGCATGGAGGTAAATGATGGGGAATAGAAATGAAAGCAGAAGCTAATAACATATGTAAAAGGATCTACCAAATGATAAATGGATGAGTGTTGGTTAACAAAACTTACTGTTTATACGAGCTTGATGCCTGGTTGGTAATGGTGGGTGATCAAATGGAATGAACTTGGTGTAGTGTTGGTGCTTCCTCGGATGCTCCCGTGAAGGCAAATGGCTATGTGATTGCTTCAGGTACTAGCTATGGATGCTCTGATGCGTGTGGTAATGTTGGTTTTGCTTGCATACAACTTTGGTTTCGTCACTTGTTCTCAAAAGATGTGATTATCTCTCAAGAAATGTGCCAACCTCGAAATAAGGTTGTTTTGGGGTTAAATGGTAACCGACGGCGGTTCCGGCTTAACCGGCGGCGGTTAAGGGTAATCGGTGTTGGTTAGGGTAGGATTTCCTATGTTTACTAAACTGGGAAGATCCTCTTGATTTTTTGGGATCTCGTTTCGTTTTCTCCGCGGATTAGCATGGAAGCTTCCCTTTTCAACATTCGGGAATGTGGTTAGAGGAAATGTAGGCTTTTATTTTTAAGGTTTGGGTAGGTATTAATTAGTTATGGCAACTTACTAAGAATAGGTCTTAGGGTGAGGTGGCTAGATGAGGTGGATGTGTGGGCATTATCTCAATTAGAATATTTAAATAATAAATATTGTGAGGATAATGAATTAATTTAATTGTTTCAATTAAATTAATATTAGAGTGGGGTGAAAGGGGCTATGGCTAGGTGAATGTGTTCAAGGTGTTTATTTGATGCGGGACAAAGGGAGTGTGACCTAATTTTAGTGTCTACATTTTGCCCCTTTTTGTTGCGTAGCTTGTATTGGTAAGCGACACTGACAAAAATAAGATGTGGTTGCCCCATGTGTGGGTGAAGGTGATCCCCTCAAACCAGGAGGCCCGCGAGGCGCGAGGCGAATCGGTGAGTGGTTTGATAAATGGTGAAGGTGATGAAGAAGAAGGTGGGGTAACGGGGAAAAAGAAAAAGGTCCACTCGGGTAATCTAAGTAATGGGTTAGGGTCAAAGGTAGTAACAGTCAAACGCACGCACACGTATAAATTGTAGCACGATACCAGGTTGAAGAGTAGGCAAACTCTACATTGTCTAAGGTTGATAGGTTTATCCAAACAAGGTTGAAGTGATTTTGGTATCCAAGGTATAGGATATGGTAAGGAAACATGACATAGGTCAGGTGTAGGAACATTTAGGTGTGTTCGGTACACCAAAGGTAGGGTCAGGATAAACGGTCACAGCAAGAGGCAAGGTAAGGTCATTAGGTCAACAACGTAGGTAATAGTGTCGTAAGGTATAGCGAACACATGGGGTCAAAGGTCACTAGCGATGTTCCAGGTCCAAATATCTAGGTCACACCACGAGGTAGGGAGTGAGGTATGGGTAAAGTAATGAGTCCCCAAAGAGGACGAGGTGAGGGGGTAAGCGATAAGGTTAAGAAGATCAAGTGAAGTGTCTAAGTGAGGTGTGGGTGAGGTAAAAAAGGATTCAGGTCAAAAATTGGTGGTCGGGGGTAGGAAAAAGACTAATCGAGTAAATCAATGTCGGTCAAGCTAGGCAGGCCATGGTAAGCTAGGGCATGGATTGAGTTAGGTTGTGGTTTTTAGGCATGATGGAGTTAGGTTTTAGGCATGGATCGAGTCAGGTTGTAGGCATGATGGAGTTAGGTTTTAGGCATGGATTGAGTTTAGGTCTGTTAGGTATGGGTGAGCTGTGGGAAAATTGGTATAGGTGACTTTGATTGTGGTAGAAGAATAAGATTACCCAAAGATAAGCGTTGAGGACCAAGTCTTGTATAAGGTAATCAATATGTAATAAGGAAGGCTAAAAGATAAGATGAGGCAAGAAAGCCACCTGATTGGTAAAGATCATAACGAGCAGAGTCATACCTTGGAGGGGCTGATGAACGTGAGACCCTAAAGACATTGCATGATTGATTGTTCTAAGGGTGAAAAGTAGTCACATGATCACCAAATGTCATGGTTCTAAGAGGTCCCTTGAGGCGGTAGTAAATGAAAATGTGAATGGTGAAAGGGTGAAAATTGGTAGTTTACATGGTAGTAGGTATCATGTCGTTTGGTAAGAGATCCAAGGTCACAATGGGCAAGTCCATAACTAAAAGGATTTTTGTTTTGGTGATAATTGAGATAGACTGATCGATGTGGGAAGTCTATATGGGATGAGGAAATTAACTCCTTGAGGTCTTCATGAAGCTGATCGATGCGGGAAGCTTCAGATTCTTGTCTTTTTTTTTTAGAGCTTTATATAGTTGTCCTTTGAGGGAGCTAGTCTATTTATAGCAGCGATTGTAGAGAGAAAGATGTCCTTTTGAGGGAGTCATCTTTTTATGGGAAGTTTGACTCAAGGAGTTGAATCCCGTGTGAGGGCTTTTAAGTCATGGACAAGACTAAGGTGAAGAATCAGATTCTTGTTTAGAAAGTAAGGTGAAATGACCATGGGATCTCATCTGAAAGCAGACGAAAAGTATCCATGAGAATCATGCGTTGTGCAAAGCACCGTGGTACACATATTTAAGAGAAGATGAAAAGTGACGGGTACACACATGATTCTTGTTTAATTGTTGGTGAGGTGTAAGAAGTGGATAATGCTCAAGGGACAAGCATGTAAAGAGGTAGAAGGTGGGGTAGGACTAAAATTCAACAATAGAATGGTTGAAGATGCAAGGCATTAAGGGGCTTAGGTTTGGGTTTACCATCAGTGAAGATAAATGATAAGCACTTTGATCCGTAAGTATGAGTCACGATGTATGGTCAAGCCAATTAGGAGCAAATTTTCCTCGTTTACTTTTTTCTGCTTTGGTTACATGTTGATTTTATTTTAGGACAAGGTCACCAACTTGGAAGGTTCATTCATGGACACGTTTGTCATAGGCATGTTTGATACATTTTTGGTAAACTTGAAGGTGGTCAAGAGCGTTAAGACGACATTCGTCTAATAACTCAAGTTGTGCTAAACGGTCCTGATGAAAGTCATCATCATTGAGCATGTCATGGAGAGAAATGCGGAGTGAGGGAATCTGGACTTCGAGAGGCAGAACAGCCTCTATACCGTAGACCAGAGAAAAGGGTGTGGCAAGTAGTGGAAGTACGGATACTAGTCTTTGTATGCCCATAGGGCGAAAGGAATGTGCGTATGTCAGTCCTTCCTAGTAGCGTTGACCACTTTCATGAGAATTTTGTTCAAGGTTTTGTTAGTGGATTCGGCTTGGCCGTTGGTTTATGGGTAATAAGGTGACGAGAAACTTAGCTAAATGCCGAAGGATTCGGAAAGTTTTCGCAGGTTTTATTTTTAATTGTTTTCCGTTATCGGTGATGAGGTGATGTGGGACACCAAAGCGACAAATGATGTGATGATTGATGAACTCACATATTTTCTCGGCTTTCATGGAGATGAGAGTACGACTTCAACCCATTTTTGTAGTATTTGGTAGTGGTGATGATCCATTGATGGCGCGGGAAGAGTGGGGATTGATTTCTCCGACAAGATCCAAACCCCATTGAGAAAATAGCCAAAGGTCACAGGTGACTTGTAGGGCATGACTGGGTGTATGATGAAGGTTGGCATGTTGTTGGCATTTTACACAACGCTTAATGTAGTCACAAAAATCATGGTTAAGGGTCAGCCAGTAATAGCTTAGGCGAAGAATACGCTTAGCAACAACAAGGCCACTTAAGTGACCTCCACATATGCCATCATGAACTTCCTCAATGGTATAAGGAATTTCAGAACTCATGAGGCATCATAAGAGAATACCATCAAAGCCGCGTTTATAGAGGAGGCCACCCATGATGACATAACAAGAGACCTTTTTAAGAAAGGCACGTTGTCCATTACGGGTGAGGTTGGGAGGTAAGATAGAGAGAGAAAGATAGTCGAGTATTGTTTATACCAAAGGTCACTTGGGTCAGGGGCAACAGATTATGATAGAGTAAATGTCGTGAGGTAAATATGAGGGTGATGGGAGTATTTGTACGGTGACAAAGATTTTAGAATCGGCGGGTGAAGCGGGTATTTGAGAGGCCAAGCAAGGCCATGGTATCTACAAATTTGTTGGTTGAATGGGGACGGTTTGAAGGTCATAACGGTCAAAGGTGGTCAAAAGTATGTCCACATGATGTTTATACTTTTGAAGTGTCTCATTACGACATTGGTATATACCATTGACTTGGTTTACGACCAATTGGGAATCACCAAAGATGTTGATGGATTTGACATCCAAGGCATAGGCAGCTTGGAGACCTAATACGAGCACTTCGTATTCGGAAATATTGTTTGTACAATCAAAATCTAGTTTGAAAGACAAAGGCATGGGTTCACCATCAAGCGAGAATGAGGATAACACCAGCCCCACCCCCACACTGACACTTGGAACCATCGAAGAAGAGTGTCATTTGGTAAGCGGGTTCATCCAGGAAAAGGGTAGCGATTGACTCATCGGGAAAGTCAAAGATAGAGGATGGTCCCTAGAAATAGGTGCGGCCAATTGGTCGGCAATATCTTGGCCCTTGATGGACTTTTGATGGATGAATTTGAGATCGAGGTCAGCCAAAAGCATAAGCCAGCGTGTGGCACACTAATTTTGATAAGGTTTGGCATACATGAAGTGTAAGGGGTCGGTGTTGGTCACAACATAGGTTTTGTAGTTAAGTAGGTAATGATAGAGTTTGGTAGCAACAAAAACTAAGGCTAAGAAAAAAATTTCGGGATGGGTGTATCGGGTTTTGTAGTCCAAAAGAGTACGGCTTACGTAATAAACCACCTGCTCCCTGCGTTGTTCATCATGATGAGCGAGCATGGCCCCCAAGGAGTGGTCAGTAGCTGAGATGTATAGGTAGAAGGGATGATCGTCTTTAGGTGGAATGAGCACGGGTGGTTGGAGAAGGTATTGTTTTAAGGCCTCAAAAGCTTTATGGCAGTCATCATCCCATTTAAAGGAGACATCCTTCTTGAGCTAGATGATGAAATGGTTGACACCGATCAAACAATTGTGAAATGAAGCGTCGGATAGATTGCAACTTACCTTGTAGGCTATAGAGTTTTCTAAGGTTAGTGGGCGGAGGCATTTCTAGAATGGCCTTGACTTTAGCAGGGTCAACTTCTATACCACATAAGGAAACGATAAATCCCAGGAGCTTTCCTGAGAGAACCGCGAAGACACACTTCTTGGGCTGAAGGCGAACACAATATTTAATGAGGTGATCAAAGATGGTTTTAGGACGGCGAGGTGCTCGGAGCGGTGTTTGGATTTGGCAAGGAGGTCATCCACGTAATCTTCTAATATATGATGCATAATGTCATGGAAGATATAAGTCATAGCTTCGGCTGATATGTGGCATCAACATTTTAAAGCCAAAAGGCATGACTCGATAGTAGAAGGTCCCCCAAGGGGTGATGAATGCGATTTTGTCTTGATCCTGCGGGGCAAGCAAGATTTGGTTATAACCTAAGAAGTCATCCATGAGTGATAATATCTTGTGACTAGTGGTAAGGTCAACTAGTTGGTCAATACCAGGCAGGGGAAAGTCATCTTTCGGGCAAGCCAGGTTGAGGTCACAAAAATCCATGTAAATGCGGAGTCCCCTATCACCTTAGTGACAAGGACAATGTTAGAAATCCAACGAGGATAATCAATGGGTAAGATGAAGGAAACCGAAAGGAGGCGCTGAAGTTCTTCTTTGACCAAAAGAGCAATGCGAGGGTGCATTTTCCTTAGCTTTTGTTTTATGGGTTTGGCATTGAGAATGGTTACGATATTGTGGACCACTATAGTGGGGTCAATACCGGGCATATCTGCATAAGACCAAGCAAAAGTATGGTTATGGTTTTTGAGAAAAGAAGTGATGGCTTCCTATTCAGTAGCATCTAAAGATTGACCGATCTTTAGAATGTGCGGGTCGTCTTGAGTATGAATGTTGATTTCGATAGTTGATTCATTCAACATGGTTTGCATCTCATATGGTAACGACCGATGAATATATGAGTCTTCTGCACCAAGGTAGGTGAGTATAGATTCATCATCCTGACATTGAACAACGTTAATTGAAGGTGTATCATCATCGATCATTTCAGGGTATAGGAAGGGAAGAGAAGAGGGAGCCTCGCCCTCGCGTTGATAAGTCAGAGGCCCCAAGGAAATGGTGTTTATGAAAAAAAAGTTAGGAGGGATGGATTCTAGATCCATTGACTCTGTCGGTGAAGGTGGTGATGAAGGTAGAGCGGGCAAAGAAGGTGGGGAGGGGCTAATGTCTTTGATGAGTTCAATTCAGGTCTTCTTGGTAGGTGGTTCAAACAAAGGCGATACCACCACTACGGTCGTTATGTTTGCGGGTAGTACATGGAATAATAGTATGGTGACCTTGCTCATAAAATCCAAAACCAAAACCCTTCCACACACATCGGTGCAGGAAGGTGTGGGAAAAATGACGATTGGTGAGTGGTGGAAGTCGGTGGGTTGGTGAAGGTGGTCTAAGTGTGTAAGTGGTAGTATCAAGTCCCCCATAGGTGAGACTGGTACGAAGGTGGGGAGGACCATACAGGAGGTGCTCTCCTATACAGTGATCATAGCGAGGGTGTTGGTGAAGGCTTTCGTACTCTTGTGGAGTAAGGAATGTGTTGACACTATATAGGCAATACTCCCCCAGAGTGAGGCATTAAAAAATGCCTTCCAAGGGATCGGTGGTTGGTATGTGGGTATTTGGGATAGACGACATGTCGAAGGTTGGATCAGAGGTGGAGCTAGTTGATTGGGAGGTCGACGGTTCGTCAGATGAGGTTGTGGAAGCGGTAGGGATGGAGGATGTAGGTGTGATTGAGGTAGCGGCGGCCTTTGGTAAGTGGAGGTGTAGGTGAAGAGGTAGTGGCAATGGAGGTAAATGCTTTAATGGGTATAAGCACGTCGTTGGGTCGGTAAAGCATGTTGTAAGTTTTGAAAGGTGTTGGGTCGATCGGGATGGTATAGGTGTGTCCTTCATGCTCAAACTTTACACAACAATGCAAAATGGAAGGAACACAACCCATGACATGAATCTAGGGTCTATGAAGCAACAAGTTATATTGAAATTCCCCCTCCATGACGTAAAATAACTCTAGAAGCGATGCACGGGGCCCACACGAACATGGAGGATGAGCGAGTGCAAGTGTAGAGGTGATAGCGTCATTGAATGAGCGCAACATGGCGGGATGTATGCGCATTTGAGCGAATGCATGGGAGGAGATTGTATTAATGCTAGCACCCCCATCGATCATAACATGTCGTACACGTACATCATCGATGTGAACAAAGATGAAGAGAGATGGATGCGGGTCATCGATTTGGTGTAGTGCGATCTCTTCGTCTGAGAAGCTAAGGAGACTACTTGATGAGTAGGTGGAGATGTAGATGACGGTGGTAATTTGGTGAGAGAGGCTACATGATGGGGTGTAATAATGGATGCCACGGGTGTAGGATCATTTAGTAAGACCTCAATAGATTGAAGGACCTCCATGAGAGCTTGATGATGGGATTCCGAGGTTTGGATGAGGTCATATAGAGACATATTGAGGGGGGATTGGTGTAACTATTTGAGCATGGTACGATGTGTAACCCCATTGGAAATAGGATATGTGGGGCCACGAATAGTGATTTTAGGTGTGGGTGTAGATGGTATGTTGGGTATAGGATTGGTTGGTGAGTTGGTTGCCTTTTCCTTGCTTTTATCCTTTTGAGCACGGGTAGCAACGTGGATCATGTTGATTTGAGGTGGGGAGGTAGGCGAGGTAGGTGAGCCATGAAAGGTATAGTGACAGGAAGGGAAAAAGCCAAGCGGTGGAAGGAACCCTATGAGATGAGTTGAGCACACCGACATTTGGGTGGAGGTTTGGCGAGTTCTCCAGATGCGAACCATGTTAATTTCGAATCGTGGGGGTGGCTCTAAGAGTTGTGGAGGTGGAGGTCTTGGTCGCTGAGTGGGCAATGAGGGAATAACTGTGGGAATGGGTGTTGGTGAAATGGGTTCCTCATCGAGAAGGTCATCATCGTCAAAGTTTTCTTCGAGGAGGACCTGGTTTGGATAAGAATGGTTTTAAAGCCTTGCAGTTCTCCACATCGTGCCACGACACACGATGGTAGGCAAAAATTTTGGTGTCGTCAAACCCTTTTGGTTTGGGTTTGAGAGGGTCATAATGTACGAGTGGCGGTAGTGTGATGACGAAGTCTCGAGGAGGTTGGTTAGGATTTTGTCATGGGATCCCGCTAGTGGATTGCGATGGGAAGTGAAAGTGGGTTTGGGTGGAGGTGCAGCTGATTGTGTAGGAAGGGTCTTTACATGAGGGGGAGTGGGTCGAGCTATGGTTTTAGGTGTTGGTGTGGTCTTGGGTGTTGGTCGTGTTTGCTTGGGTGGGGGTATGGTAGATGAACCGTGAGAGGGTATGTGGTTGGTTTGGTTGCCTTATTGGAGGGTAGCAGATTTTTGTTTTTAGGTTTCACCTTCTTGGGTAAAGGTGATACGGGCACACGAGATCTAGAGGAAAGGCGGATGGTGGAAGAGGATGAGTTACCCATGGGGATAAGCGAGGTCTTTGTGAAGGTAGATGGCATAGGCCATGTAGGAGGCTTGAGGGAGAGAGGCGAAGTGTCGTGGGTAGTGAAGGAGTTACATATGGTATTGGAGGTATGGGTGGTAAAGATGTTGCAGGTGTGGGCGGAAGTCATGTTGGGCGCTTGGGTATGTTAAGGATATGTGATGGAGGAATGGGCTACTGTGTTTTTAGTTTACGGCGGGTGGAGGTTTCTTAACTATCGTTGGAAGGGCGAGGTCCTAAGACGGACGAAAAGGGTGAAGGTGATGAAGGCGAGGTTGGGGTATGAGATCTAGGGGATTGGTTCTTCTGTTTGGGTGCTAGAGTAGGTTTGGTGTTGGTTATGGAGGATGTAGCTAAATCTAATTTGATGGGTGGATGAGTAAGGCTGGCGGTTGGGATGACCCCTAAGGTAGTAATAGGTTTAGGCAAGGAAGATGATGTAGGTGTGGGTGTGGGTTTAGATGTATGTTGGGTTATGGGTAGGGGTGTGATTTGAGCCATGATGGGTATCGTGGGTGAATTTATTCTGATTGTGGTTTTGTTTGGTTCGATTGGCTGAAATGTTTTCGGGTAGATAGTGGAAGTGTCATCAAGTGACATCTGCATTTACATTCGAGACAGGGGAAGCGGGGAGACGCCCCCAAAGTAAGGCTCTATCCACATAATCTAGGTGATCAGCTAAGCACGAGAATGACACGGTTGTAGGTGAGGTTGATGAGGATCTAATGGCAATTCTCGTAAAATGTGTCTTAGAAACAGGGAATTTTCTAGCTTCAACTTTGTGGGTAAGAGAGTCGAAAGTAAGTTCATAGGATCTTGGGTAGCTGATGGAGAATGGTCACCTAGGGGTAAAGGCATTTCTCTTTGGGTCTTGGATAGGTGGAGGAGATGATGGGTGCTCCTCTATGGGTGGAGAAGATGGTAGGTGCTCCTCTGTGGGTGGAGGAGATGATGGGTGCTCCTCTATGGGTGTAGGAGATAAACAAGCATCTTCCATGGGCTGGAGAGGTACTGCGGGTGACAACTCTCTAGGTGGAGAAGCCAAAGGTGAAATGGTCTCAATGTTAACGGAAGCCCCTCCACGGGTGAGGAAGGGGGTGAAGGGTGTTCCTCTGTAGGTGGAGGAATAGGTGAGGTGGGTTCAAGTGCAGGTGGAGGAATTTGGGCTAGGATTTCCTCGATGGAAGGAATATGAGGTAATTGGGAAGCAATGGGTGCATCGCTAAAAATAGCGTGGACCTCGCGGGTATGACTATCATGAGTTGAGGTCTCTCCGGTTTGATCAGCGATTAGGAAAGGGCTTCTTGAAGATGTGTAGGTTTTGATTGGTAGGTGCATTAGGATTATCCAAGGTTAACTCGCCTTTCTCAAGCATTTCTTGGACAATATTTTTGAAAGTGATGCAATTGCCATCACTATGACCCTTTACTCGATGATAGTTGCAGAAGTTGTGCTCTTTGTACCACACGGGTGTGGGGTGAGCAGGGTCAAAACCAGTGTGTGGTTTTATGGGAGGAAGGGTGATGGCCCCAGACTTTAATGAGCTTTTCTAAGACAAAAGAATAAGGCTCCCCAATTGGGGTGTATTTCCGTTGTTCCCATCTGAATTGAAAAGTATGAACGAGTGAGAGATTAGATGAGGGGCTAGCCTGATTTGATGGATGAGCTGGGCCGGCTTTGAGTACTATTGCGTTAGCGGTTCCCTTAGCTTTTGAATAATTTTTCTGTGGTTTCGAAGAAGAAGAGGTATCATTTGAATTGAATGCCAAGTTCTTATTGCGTAGTTGGATTTTCTTTTCTTCGATGGCCCGAATCTCTAGCTTTCGTGCCATGGTGAATGCCTCATCGAAGGTTTAGAAAGTCTGGACCTGCAGGGTCGGCGAGATATGTCTAGCACAAGCCCTCATGAAGAGCTCGATGAGTTCGGTTTGGTAATTGGAACATGAGTTGATTGATGAGGCTCGCGATGAGTGAAAAAATATGTGATAGATTCATCGTCATACTGATGCATAGAATAGAGGTCAGTCATGGTAACCTTCTTAACAATGTTAATGGAAAAGTGATCCAAGAAGGCCTAGGCTACCTAGTTGAATGAGAAGATAGAGTGTCTAGGTAACCCACTATACCAATCTAATGCAGGCCCAGTCAGAGACATGGGAAAGGTCCTCAGAAGAAAAGCGTCATCATGGGCGATCAGATAACACCCATGTTTGAAAGACCGCAAATGTTGTTGCGGGTCTTCTTTACTATTAAAGTGGTTAAATTTAGGCATTTCCCAATGCATGGGATATGGATGGATATGAATGGAGGGGTGGATAGGCTCGTTACAAATCTCATCGTAGGTGAGAGTGTTGCGGGAGCCAGAAACCGATGCCTCCAATGTCTGCATCTTGTCCATCATTAACTTGATTAGGTCGTTGGTAGGTTGTGATGGTGGGTGCCTCTTATAGCGTAAGAGGGTTGGTGTTGGGCATATAACGGGGTGGCATTCCAGTATATGGTGCCACCATATAGGTAGATTGAGAAGGAGGGAATGAGATAGGGGGTACGTACCCAGAATGAATGATAGATGAAACGGGGGTTGCGATAGTACGTATATGGAGAGAAGGGTCGTGGTAACCCTAGTAGCAATGGGGGCTAAGGACTGTGGAATAGAAAGGATAATGCTTTGAAAAGGGGTAGTGGTCACCGACACGGAGGTGGTTGTGTAGCTACGGGTATATATGAGACAATAGGTGTAGATGAAGTTACGTTCTGGGTGGTTGGTGAAGGTATAGTAGATGTGGCGGGTGCAATGGATGTGGCGGCGCGGCGGTCATGCGGTATAGGGCATAACTACGACATGGTAGGGGCAAGGCAGGTGAGGGTAGCGCAAAACTAGAGGGGGTTGGCGTAGGAGTCGACACAAGAGGCTGGGGGATAGATACGGGCATGCCGTATATCAAGCCGACCCGAGGCATCTCAAGTGGATGAGTGAGAAAGATAAAGCTGCAAGGCGGCGGGGTTTTGGTCAAGGAGTCATATGAACTCTTCATCTCCGGTAGTGATAGAGACAGGTTGGATAGGCTCCAAGGGCGGTGATAGGATGGAAGGTGGTGAAGGAATAGGTGGGAGTGGTTGACAACTAGCATGGAATATGAGAGTGTTTGCTTGGCTGCGCGTCGACACCATGTGAATAGTACTAATGTGGTAAGACCGCTTTCGTAAATGACACAGAAACACAATAGAGATAGGATAAATAGGTGGTGGTAAGTGAATTGGGGCTAAAATTTCAGTTTGGAGAATTACACAAGCTAACCGATGCGGTAAGGTTAAACTGACGCCGGTCACAGGTAACCATGGTCGGTCATTGTGGAAAGTGGAAAGTTGGTCAAAATATGGTAAAAGGCCAATAATCTGCCAAGTATGCAAGATGCTAATGGGATTTACCAGTAAAGTGAATATGATGATAGTGACAGAGACTTTGAAAAACAAAGAAGGTGAATAGGTGTCCTTTTGGGTAGGTTGACCAAAAGAACTATATGAACACCGGTTAGGTAAAACCGATGACGGTAGAAGAAGTAGCGAGCGATGGTATTTGGACCGATACGATTCTTATGAAATTGAGACAGCGATGAAGAAAATGTGGTTGTGAGTTAAAATTTGATGTGGAATCAAACCCAGAATTCTGAGAATGATGAGAATATGGTCCAGGCACACTCAGATGAAGCTAGAATACACCAACTGTGATTAGGAGCGTGCAAGGGGAAATAAGAAAATGAAGAACGAATCCTCTCACCTCAAAACGCAAGCCAAACAAAAACACTAAGAAAAATACGATCTTAAGAGTGCCTTTTCTATTATGTTTGTTCAACTTATGCTATTTTAAGGACTGACGCATGAACTTTAGAATAGAATTTTTTGGTGAGGATGGCTTCCTACAAAGAAGGAGATCTAAAAGGAGAGGTTTTAGGTATGTTATGGTGGGGGCGAGACTTTTCTCACGAAGTATGACTCGCGAAACAATGAGTTGGGAGTACCTGCCAATCCTCTGATTAGTGCGATCATTGATAGGCATTCCTAGGAAAGATGTCATTTAAGAATGTGTATATTTTTGAATTTGTGCAATTTGGTAAGACTCATAGAGAGAGAGAGAGAAAGTGTGCTTTCTACGATTTGTTTGTCAACCATCAGCTAGGAATGACTTCCAACGTATAGGTTGCCCTCAATTAATGTGAGCTAATGCAGAAAAGTAGAATGAAATGAAGTTGATTTTTAAACCCAAATCGAAATGTTGAATTCGATGACACAAAAAGATGAACAGGAGAAGGGATGCTATTTCACTAATGCAATACTAATGAAAGGAAGAAATGTTTGTTTTAAAGCACCAAAAATACGATTGCTTTTAGACAATAGAAGAAAAGAAGATTCCAGGGAAGAAAATCTTAATGTAAGAACTTTTTATAAAAGAAACAAACATACAACTTTTTCACCTATAAATGAAAGAATGCAAAGAACCCCGAATGGGTCCCACAGCGTGCCAAAATGTTTCACTTGATTCTAGATCATTTCTTCAAATGTTGACGAAATAGATAAGGGTAAAGGGTTAGGAGGAATACTGTTGAAATGTTGGTTGTAGGTTGTTGCGTGCGTATGACTTTTGAATCCACAGCTGATCGTGAGAGCTTCCTTTTTTCTTGGAGGAACTACCTGAAATGGAAAACAAGACCACCAAATAAAAGTTAAACAATATATGCAGTGGACTTCCTAGCGTGTGCTAGATCCGGGAAGTGTGATACTTCATAGACAGCTGTCAATCCACTGTTTAAAGTAAATTAATGTGAGAAATAAAGGAAATCCTGCTGAATGATTTGGGTATCTCATTTGCCTACAATAAGCAAATTCATTCACAACAGGCTAGGTTATGATTGAATCTGAAGGTTAAGGTCACTGTCAAGGTATTGGTATAGGTCGGAGTCGGATTGCAGGCGGTTTTAGGTATTTGGTGGAAGTGTAGGAGCTCTGTTCTTGGTTTCTGGTAAAAGACACAGAGACCGGCGTTGGTCTGGTATGACCGGTGTCAGTTTAGGTTAATCGGTGACGGTTATGGGTAACCGGCGTCGGTATGGTTAAGGTACAGGAAACTCAATAAAAACTTGGCTGGGTGATAGATCTGAGGCTAGATGAAGATGGAAGGGTAATTGCAAGTTTCGTATAGATCGAGGTATGCACATAAAAGGTCCAGGTATGGGCAATGCAAGGGTGTGGATAAAAAGATGGTCAAGTTTGCATGGAGGTAAATGATGGGGGAATAGAAATGAAAGCATAAACTAATAATAGATGTAAAAGGATCTACCAAATGATAAATGGATAAGTTGTTGGTTAACAAAACTTATTGTTTGTATGAGCTTGATGCCTAGTTGGTAATGGTGGGTGATCAAATGGAATGAACTTGGTGTAGTGCTGGTGCTTCCCAGATGCTCCCGTGAAGGAAAATGGCTGTGTGATTGCTTGAATCTGGCTATGGATGCTCGATGCATGTGCTAATCTTTGGGTTACGCTTGTATGCAACTCTGGTTTCGTCACTTGTTCTCAAAAGATGTGATTATCTCTTAGAAATGTGCCAACCTCAAAATAAGGTTGTTTTGGGGTTAAATTTTAACCGGCGGTGGTTGGTTCTTAACCGAGCGGCGGTTAAGGGTAACCAGCGTCGGTTAGGGCGAGATTTCCTAGGTTTACTAAACTGGGTAGATCCTCTTGATTTTCTTGGATCTCGTTTCGTTTTCTCTGCAGATTAGCATGGAAGCTTCCCTTTCAACATGCGGGAATGTGGTTAGAGGGAATGTAGGCTTTTATTTTTAAGGTTTGGGTAGGTCTTAGTTAGTTATGACAACTTACTAAGAATAGGTCTTAGGGTGAAGTGGCTAGTTGAGGTGGATGTGTGGGCATTATCTCAATTAGAATATTTAAATAATAAATATTGTGAGGATAATGAATTAATTTAATTGTTTGATTAAATTAATATTAGAGTGGGGTGAAAGAAGCTATGGTTAGGTGAATATGTTCAAGGTGTTTATTTGTGCGGGACCAAAGGGGAGTGTGACCTAATTTTAGTGTCTACAGAAATATTCATATCTTTAGTCATTTCTCATTTCTGTTACTTAGATTAGAAGCACTTATGGTGGGGAAAGTTTTCCAAAAGAAAGGAAATGGTTTCTTAGAAGCTTCCTTTCGAGGAAAATTTAGAGGCAACTACAAGAAGCTTTGTCTTTTTATAAATTAATGATATTCTTAGTGCTTTCTCATTAGAAGAATTAATATTAAAAATGCCTCCCTGTAATTGTTGGTGCGTTGGATCCCATGTGTCCTCCACTCACGTATGGAGGGTCACGTCTCACATGGGTTAGGTTTAGGGTTTGCTTGTGTGTCATAAACTAGGGTTACTCATCACCCTATATGTACCCTTTCATTTCTGATTTATGAGTATGCCAAGACACTCCGTTGTCTTTCCTCTATGTGCAAGCTTTGTTTCTGTTATGCAATTTCTTCCATTGATTGATCGATTCTTCCTTGCGATTACACTAGAGCCATTTCAATTCCATTGGAGTGCAACTACTTCGTGGTGCATCATTTTTGATTCGATTCTCGTAAACTCTTTCATGGTATCAAAGTTGAGATCGGGTAAACGTGCATTCGTCATTTGAGTTGCGATTACTCTTGGTTTCGTTATTTTTACTCCTCATGCAAGTTTTTTGATCATTAGATTTTGGAATCTTGCTAATGTTTTTAACAAGTTGTTCTTGGAAAGTTGTTTCGGTTTTGTTGTGTTCTTTGTGCATGTGCAGGTATTCCTGAAGCTTTCAGGGGTTTTACAGCTACATTTAGCTAACTGCTGACTAAATTTGGTAGATCAATTAAAATAAGAGGTTATTTTCTGGTTTTTAAATTTTTTATTAAACTGAAAATTTTTAGATCTCTATTTTTTCTAGTTTCCTTGTGTTTGCATGTTGGTTTTGCAGAAATTCATATTCAAAATTGTATGTTTGAAGTTTGGTGTTTTGGTGCACACCTCCCAACCAAGCTCTCCACCGAGTTCTTCAACTCGCCTACAAGCTCCTTTCAAAATCCTCCGAGCTACCCTCTTAACCGAGTTGCTCTGTGCGAGTGATTTTGGTTTACTTCATGTTTCACCCTCTACCGAGTTGGTTGTGTTCTGCCCTAGCCAAGATATTCCATGTTAACTTGTGCTTGGCGAGATATGGTTTAAGTGAGTCATTTTAAATGATTTGTTTGGATTTTCCATGAGCCGTCTCCCTTCTCCCTTGCTCATCCTTACTGGCTCGCCCTCTGCCCTAAGCTCTGCGTGGTTTCCCCTAGTTCGAGCTTTCTTGTTTTGGCTCTGCCCCGAGTTGTCCTGGCCGAGCCATTTTTTCCTCTTTGAGCTCGTGTTCGGCCTACCTCTGGTCCTCCTCTGCTCGGCTCTAGTTCTCCTCGGCGTGGTCTACATGACCTTTCTTGCTGTTGGAGTCTCCCATGAGCCTGCATATCCATTGGAGCCTTTCCCGGACGTCGAGCTCACTTTGCCGACCTGTCACCATCTCCAATGGTTTCTCCCACTCACTGCCCACCGTCCTCAGGCTTTAACCCGTAATCCACGCTAGGATCCTCACTTTTCCCTCATTCGCCGAGCCCAGTTGGGATCCTCCCACGGTCTCCCTCCAACTCGGATTTTTAAACAACCGTAAGTTTGTTAATATTTATTTATTGTAAGTTTTTAAATCTTTTAGTGGGTTTTTTAAAGTGGGCATTTAAATTTATTTAAGGCAAGTTTAAAAAAATCATTTAGGTGGATTTTTTTAAAAGGGAAATAAATTTAAATAGTTAATTAGGATTTAATTTTAATTAGATCTTAATTAGTATTCCTTTATTAATCATAATTAATTAGATTTAATTATATTAAATCTAGTTTTATTAATTATGAATCTAATTTATTTATCTTTTCGATTAGTAATAATTTAAATCATCTTTTAAATTAACGTTAATTATCATTTTTACTCTAATAGCTCTAAAATTAGCCAAATTGGACGTTTCAAAGCGATAATTCTTTAGGCGTTATTGTCGATTTTTTTACTAATTGTGTGCTCAAGTGTGCAGTGACACTCTGAGTACCTATTTTCCTTCCGAGCACTTTTCCGACGTCTAAAGATCATCAAGACTCATCTTGAGTTCATCTAAAACTTGTATTTACCCTTATTATTTCTTGCGACTAGTGAGTGCATCCACCATAGTTTGCAGCAAGGGGGTATCCTTTACGACGTGAGACGCTCTTTCTCACAACCAGGATTTGATTTCGCCTTCTTCCTAGTTTTTACAAATTGTGCTTGTGTACGGTGTCACTTTGTTGTGCTCCACGAAACACGATTGTGGTCTCCTCTCTTGCGCATTATTATGCTAATTGCAAGGTGAGTTACCAACTATTTCAAGATGCACACTCGGACCCGATTGTATTCAATGCACTAAACTATAAAGTGCCGAAAGCAGGGGTTATTATATTGTCCTGGGTGGTTGTGATTCTTGTGATTATTTTCTGCATTCCTTCTCTCTCTCTCTTCACAATGGATGCTTATTCAATTCCTTTGCTTACACCGTTCAAATTTTTTGAGTGGAGATCGAAAATGATTATGAAACTAAGAGGTAAAGGGTTATCTGCATCACCATGGGAACTGAGACTGAACCAGATGACGACCCTAAAAAATCTAAGTGGTTAAACCATAGTGATGAAGCTTTAGGTCTTCTTTGCATGTCTATTTCTCCTGACTTGCTCTTCCACATTGAGTCGTTTGAAACACCTAATTCTGCATGGAAAACGTTAGATGGAATGTTTAGACAACAAGATGACATGAGAGCGCATGAGTTGGAAAACGAACTACTAGGGTTAAATCCTAGTGATTTTGAAAACCTACAAGCATTCTTCTCTAAGTTTTTCCACACTAGATTGTTCTTTAAAGGAATGTCAAGTAGAGAAGAAAGATTCCCAATTGATCTTGTCAATTCTTTTTAAGTTAGGTCCTGAATACTCGTTTTCGCGTCAAATTTTTACGCTACAAAAGTTGCCTTGGGCAAGGATTGGAATATGCCCTCCTTTGATTGTTTTTCATCCCAACTCATTCGAGAACAGGACAAACTCATTCAAATGGGGTCTCTCAAGTCCAAGTCACATGCCCTTGTAGCAAGTACTAGTAAGGAAAAGAAGATTGATAATGAGATAGAGAAAAAGGATCAACCTAAGAAGGAAACCAAGACCAAAACTAAATTTAACACGAACGCTTGAATTTTGAGCCTAGAGAAAAGAAAGACAAGTTTTTGTGTTCCTATTGCAAGAAATCTGGTCATAAAGAGCATCTATGTATGAGAAAACAAATTGATCACCTTACTCATTTACTTGAGAAAAATCAAATAGGTGTTCCTGAGTCTATCAAACAAAATGCTCCAAAGGCCAAGTCTTCTACTGCAAGAGAGTCTAAATCTGATAAGAAGAAAGGGAAGGCCCTCATAGCTTGAGTTTCTCCTTCATTGACGTGGATTATAGATTCGGTGCCTCGCACCACATGGCTTCTTCGCATGTTGAGTTCTCCAACATCGAACCTTGTGATATGTCCCAAATCACGTTGGGTGATAACACGAAAGTGTCGGTTTCCGGTAGTGGATTGGTAGAGATAGATGGGGGAACATTTAACCAAGTGTTGAGTGTTCCTGATCTCTCTACCAATCTCCTATCAGTTTACCAAATTACTCACCTTGGTGAAGGAATGTGAGTGGAATTTGGTCCTAACTCGGTGATTATTTGCATGAGCTTAACAATGATACTACAGTGGTTGAGGGAAAGGAAGATCACCATTCATGGTTGTATACCTTTTTCCACTTTACTTCTGATTCAATGCCCACTTCATTGCTTGATATTGAGAGAAGCGTTAAGTCCTATTTGACTTCTACTTCTCTACCTACTGAGGTTCTTCATCTCTCTGATTCGGATTCTGACTCCTCAGATGATGATGTTGTTAAGCGTGCTCCTCTTCTTGACCCTTATACTTTTGAGTCTTCCAATTATAACAGTAGTGATGATGAAGACTATGTCCCTTCTCACTCGAGTGAAGAATCTTCTGACTTTGAGCTTGATTCTCCTGGTCCTCTTTGGGCTAGGAAAACTTTGCAAAGTGCTAGAGATTTAGTTGGAGATACTTCGGATATGAGACATACTCGCTTAGATTTTGTTGGACCCCACTCTTTCTTCACCTCTACTTCTGATTCAGTTGTCTCCTCTATTTCTTCGTGTGATGATAGTTCCACTGACACAGAATCGCTTGGTTCTACTTCTAATGATGAGGATTGTGCACCTAGTTTTGATGTCGAGAGTACTACAGAGGACTCTTCTCCTCCTCTCACTATTACAGAGAGTTTTGACACATCCCACATCTCATTAGATATTGAGCAGTCTCCTATACAGTATCATACAGTCATCACACCCGCCTCTTTTCCACCTTCAGTGTGTGAGGCCCCTTTCACTTCTCTACCTTCATTGGATGACTCATACCTATCTAACATCGCTCTTATGTTTCTTGAGTCCCCTCATTGGGACGAGTATCTGCCTAACCTTAGTCATCTTTTCACAGAGTACACTTGTGATGTACTACATGTTTCTCATCCATCTACAGGTATTTTAGAGGAGTTCATCTCCGTTGTTGGGAGTGCCCCTTCTGGGACTCTTACCACTTCCACTTTTCCAGAGACTTTCATTGATCCACCCTTGTTTGTGGATCCATTTTCTATCATGGGGATGTTTTATTGCCTTCACATCAGTTAGACATCCTTTCTATAGGTGTTCACCCTTCATACTTTGACAGTTCTACACTCGTGACATTACCTTTGGCTCCTTCGCACTCGCTTGCTAGACCTATGTCACACTTTCGTGGACCAGACTCAAAGTTCTTCGTGCTACTGCCTTCGGTTTCCTTCATGGAGTGGGCATATTTCCAGCACATATTTTTTGTCCTTCCTAAGGGCAGACACACAATTCAGTGTGGATGGCTCTTCTTCAGTCCAGAGGCTAGAGGATCTCATCATCAACATTCTTCTGGGAGACTTCTTAGAGTTGCAAAGTTTAGATCCGCCATGGCATCTTCTACATCCATCTCGTCTCCCTCTTCTTCTCTCTTTTTCATCTTTCCGAGAGATTGCCCTTTTATACATGGGTACCTTTACAAGCTAGTCTATAGCAGGACCCATCTTTGGCATCTTTCTTAGATTAGAGAGTGTTTTGTTCTCTTGTGGTGGATGTTTTTCCCACTGGGTTTTCCTTCACTACTTAGGACTTTTTTTGTGCATGGGTACCTCATCAGGCTTTGTGTCGGGACCCATTTCTCTTCTTCTTCTTCTAGGAAGATGTTGTTTGTATATGGGCACCTTATCAGGACTTTAGTTATCGGGCTTCATTGACACATCTTTCTTAGTTGTTTAGGAGTGTCTTCTTGTTCTGTATGACTCATCATAGCCGCTACCCCAGCTTCGATGAAGGGGTGTTGGTGTGTGGGATCTTATGTGTCCTCCACTCACATATGGAGGGTCATCTCACATGGGTTAGGTTTAGGGTTTGCTTGTGTGTCATGCACTAGGGTTACTCAACACCCTATATGTACCCTTTCATTTTTATTTATGAGTATGCCAAGACACTCCGTTGTCTTTCCTCTATGTGCAAGCTTTGTTTCTATTATGCAAGTTATTCCATTGATTGATCGATTCTTCCTTGTGATTACGCTGGATCCATTTCGATTCGTTAGAGTGTAACTACTTCGTGGTGCATCATTTTCGATTCGATTCTCGCAAACTCTTTGAAGAATGAGAGGAATAACCACATCTAGTTATTCACTATTTTAGTTTTATTTTAATTAGAAGAAGCCATAAATCTAATTTCAATCAATTGTCTATTTTTTGTAGAAGGTATATTTAATTTTGTTTTAAAATAGTCATGATAAGATAAAAATATTAGTTAGTTGATTAGTTTTAATTCATTTCTTTCAATAGGTTTCTCAAAATACAATAAGATAGGGCAAAGTAGTTGTATTTGTTTTATTTAAATTAAATGAAAATGAAAGTGATAAACTACTTTATCTTTCTATTTAATTAGATTGCCTTGCGTTATTTATTTAATACATTAGGACTTAATGGAATCTAGGAATCCAAATTTAAACAAAAACCTAGTTTTGGGGAATTCACGCCACCGATTCATAGCCTCTAATTGTCCTTTGACTACCCATTCAATTTGTTTACCCTCACTTATGAGTTAATGACCATACACGAATATTTTTGGTTTGTCTCAACATCATGGGAGGATTTTTGAACCAATCATCAACCCACCGGTATTGACCAATATCGGGAGACATAGACATAGGATTATGTGTGTTAGTTTTTGTTCTACTCCCTTACCCCCACAAATCATCAACCAACTTGACAAGTTCTGAATGAGCAATTATCCATAGGTGAGTAGTTGTGGGCACCACTCTATCAACTCTGGTTTTAATCTCTCACCATAGTCAGAAACATATACCTTAATTCCAAGCATTCCTCCCTTCGAGTGCTTTAATTAAACTTTCTTCAATGGATTTTGGTTTCTCTTCTCCTCCTTGATTATGTTTTTCTTCTTGATCTAAATCTTCTTCTCGTATCATCTCCTCCATTCCTTATCCTAGGACGTATAATAACTTATGATAACTCCTCTACTTACCTCTACAACTATTGTAGAGTTTGATGCATCTTTTCATAACCCCCTCCAACTCTTGTCGTTGTATCATAAACTTGCACTACGATACTAAATAATGAGGCCAAACAAATAATAACCAAACAAAATTAGGAAAAACAAAATTCTCAAATAAAATTTTAGTATTTATCCTTATTCTTTTCCATTTGAATTATATAAAAGGTCTTATTCGAATCCCAAAAGACTCCTAATTAAACTTGACTAGACTTGATATTTTTAGTTAAACTTACTATTAATAATAATAGAGCTATTTTTATTAAGTTTTAAATTTTAACTTTCTATATCCTACATGAATTTTCAGACATTATCCATGCGTCTAAAATAATCTATTTCTTGAGTTCCAACTCAAGTTTACTTTATGGTTATAAAGATATGAAAATTTTAATTTAAAAAAATCAAACCCAATTTTAGGCGCAAGAAGTGATGCTATTTTTGAGATATTTATATAAAAAAAAAAAAGTTGTTTCGGTTTCAGATCAAACTTATGGCCTTCGCAAGAAAGACCAACAAATCTACATCATATATCCTTTTCATATTTCCCTTCTCTTTCAACTTAATAGTATTGAAATGAGGTTCATAAGGATTACAAATCTTTGATGAATATAATTATTATGATAATGTTATTTAAGTATTTGATCATTTTATCTAATGAGATTCAATACTACACATTTTGAAAGAAAAGCTAATTTGAAACCTCAGCAGATTTAAGAAATTTTCTATGTTCTAAATTTATGACCATGCACTAGTTTTGTACATTTTTACCCTTCTTATGCTTTTATCTTATGACACGCACACTGAAAAATACTACTTTATCAAAAATTCAAATTTACCTTCCTTTCACCTTGTTTTCTAGTAAGTTGAGAACAAAAATTAAACTTGGTATTCGATCTAAGTTATCAACATCAGGATCTTTAGAATTTATTGGATTTGATTATTTACTTTCAAAATGAAATGAATAATCACATTATATATGCAAGGGATGGTTCACAAACAGATCTAGGCCTTATAGATCTCCTAGTTTTAAGTTTTCTTTATGTATACTTTGGATTTTAATATGTGATATTTGGAATCATCATGAAAACATAGTTAGCGTAGAATAGGCCACCATGGAGAGATTAACGTAATCAGCCCCCAACACATCATGTGAGGATGGATATATGGTTTTAAAGTTTCTAAGAATGATATTAAAGTTATTTGACCAATGATTACTACTAATAATCACGCGCAGAAGCGAGTGATGTGAACATGGAAAGAGATTAAAGGGGAGGAATGAGAGAAAGATATTGAAAGAAATGAAAGTAGAATATGAATATAAGAAATTGGAAAAATTTGTTAAAGTAAGTAAGTATTCACATTTATATATGTTTAAAAAGTATAGTTTACAAGAAAAATCAAACATACAATTACAACTTCAAATTATATGTTATGGGAAGGGGTGGGGGAGGTGGAAAGGAACACTTTATATTAGGGAGGGGGAGATTTATATTTTTCAAATGGGATTCCTCCTCCTTTCTTTTGATGAGGTGGTGGGAGAGGGAACATTTTGGAGTAACGTTTGAAAGAGAAGGGTGGTGAAATGCGAAGGTCATGAAGGGAGGGGACTTGGGAAAATGTTGTGAACGTAAGCCCTGGTATTTTAGAAGAACCTATATCTATAGTCACCTTTGGCAAAGTAAGGCCTTGGGACTTGTGGATTGTAAGGGCCCAAACCATTTTCAAAGGTAGTTGTCTGTGGTAGCCTCTGGAGATTGGTGGTACAGGAACATGAGTGGGGCTATGTGGATTCCAAGGAGGGCCATTGTATTTGTCAAATTCGCGAAAATAAAAAATTAAAAGAGGAGTGTAGACAATTTTGACAACATTCCCTATGGAGCCATTGATGAGTCCATCTTGACCCATAAATTTGTTGTAAGCACAACATTTTGTTGTTTGCATAGTAATACTTTGTGTTCTAATTGTTTGTCATTAGGGTCATCTATAGCATTGAACCTAGTAAGTTCTACATTAGAACGCACTCCATAGGAACATTGAGAGATTTTAACATGTTGAGGTTGTGTTGATTGACAAGTTCATTTTTAACAAACAAATGTGGAGTGAAGGAATGGATAAATTTAAATGTTTGTCATCCAAGAGTTCGTACGTTGGAGAATTGTTTTCTCATCATCAACCAGGCGATTCCATCTTTGATATTAACGAGCCAGTGAAAATAAATTTGGGTTGGATCAAAACCTTGTTCTTTAGAAGATTGTCGAAGAGTCACACATATGGTGAAGCTAAACTAAAGGTTTGCTCCGTACAAGTGGATTTCATAGAATGGAACATCCTTGACTAGAGGCAACTGGCAAAGGTCACCAATGAGAATGATGGATCTGTTACCAAATGTGGAAGACTGTAGTGTGGAAAAGCCTCTCGAAGACGATAGTTGATTTTGGCAAGGAGTTTTGGACCTATGAAACTCATCTCGTCGATGAGAATGTATCAAACATGTTTGAGTGATTATTGAAGAGAAAAGAGGTACTGACCATCAAGTGGTTTGATATCCTTTACTGAAATACGCAAGGAGACATGTATAATCGATGGAGAAATGTTTAATGTAACAACTCTGTTGAGCAAGAAGTAAGAGGGGAGATGATTGTTGTGGGGTTGTAGAAGACATTGTAGAGTGGATAGTATTAATGAGGTATGATTTACATGTGCTTGCAATACCTTGGATTATCATTCTTAGAGGTGGGAAGTGTATTCCTTGCATGTAATGATTGAAAATTGTATCAAAATCCTATTTTTGTTCTGGCAAGAAAGGGATAATGGTGGATGTGGATGTATGCATGTTGAAAGGGATAGTTGTAGTGGTCTTACACATATCCACTTTCTTGTAAACTAAGTGGAACATCATTCAGGAGCCAATTGTGATGCATGTCAAAATCTCTATGACCCAACATGTCAAGGTTGTTAAGGCCCATGGGATTAATAGGATGGAGTTGGGATAAAAGTTCCCATTCAGCTTGTAAAGGAGTAGGTCCTAAGATTTCATCTTCACATGTTGATTCATCTGAGGAAGATGATTCATTTGTTGCAGTACATGCCTCACATGCCAAGGTCAATAAATGTTTCTTAGCATTACCCAATTAGAAATGACTTAGTCTGGTGTGCTTCCAATGTATGTTGGGATGTTGCGAAAAGGTTTGTACAGGAGTTCACTCTAGTAGAAAATATCAAAAGAAGTGGAATGATCATCAGGTATGCAATAAAATCTTGGTGACACACACACAACAACCTAAGCTAGTCGTGGCTTCATTTGACACCAACACAAATTATAAGACCAGGATCTGTAATTCTAAGGGATATCGACACATCACCAATATAAGTCTTATGAAACAAGTCCTAGAAGGTTGTTTGTCTTGTAATCAGTTTGAAAATTTTCTAAACTAAATGATTATTGTAAAGTTACATATTTCTTCTAGAGACTTGACATAGCTCTAGAAATAATTTAGGGGTGAACTATAATGGTAAAATACATCTAACATATCTATCCCACAACTGCAAATATTATCAGGTAAGTGGATTGGAACCATAACGAACCCCAAAGAAAGTGATAGTTATAAAACCTTTCATAGCCCTATAATAATCTTATCAAGTTGTACAAAGGATTGGCGAGGCTACATATATGTTCTTCCCATGTCCTACTTTAAAAACATGTTTTCCTTCCAAACAACAATGTCAACTCAAACATGTTTTCCTTCCAAACAACAATGTCAACCCATACATATCTCTGCCTGAAAAATTATTTGTTGATGTGACACCTATACGAGCATCATGTATAGTAACTAATGCAATTGTATTTGTGGGTCCATAATCCATTTTGGTCTTACGGTCGATTAGTAAAATCCATTTTTGATCTAAAAAGCTACTCATCATTTATAACCCCCAAGAAGGTAAAACTTGTACAATGATGGGATAGATCGAACTTATAACAATCTCTCCCACCTAAAAAAGTGACAATTCTATCAATTGAGAGAGACAACATAAAAAGGAAAACACAACTCTTGCATGGATTCCTAAGAATAATCATAAAATCAAATGACAATATAACTTCCATGAATTTGTTGATATCCACTTCTGTAATGAATTATTGTATTTATATACACTTTTGTATTGTTTTTCAGTAATATCTTTCTTTTTGGGGTTTTTAACCTATGTTGAAAAGGGATTAAGAAAAAAACTATCATGAATATCGGCTATAGTGGTGACAGGACACTTCCGCAGAAATCCTCATAAAATATATGTCATCTTTCCAAAAGCCCTGGAGTTTATTGACATAAATTAATAAGGAGCATGCTTTGACCCAATTTGCACAAATAAGTTATATCTATATACAATTCCCAGATTCATACTACAACAATAATGGACCAAAATTTTGAAAACCCAAGTCGTATCAATCCAAACAAAACTATGTCCCT
This sequence comes from Taxus wallichiana var. yunnanensis, assembly GCA_018340775.1. NCBI lineage: Eukaryota > Viridiplantae > Streptophyta > Pinopsida > Cupressales > Taxaceae > Taxus > Taxus wallichiana. Next base: position 264,885,029 of record CM031240.1, read on the forward strand.
GTTGTGTAGCCAATAGTTACACACATCCTTACAAGATCAACATGCTCCCACATCTCGTGTGACATGGCCAAGAGACCCAATGAAATCATCTCCAATGTTTTGCCCATGTGATTAAGCTAAAATGTAATTTATATGCCTAATTTGAATGCATGATTGTAGTAAACAAATGAACAATAAAGTATTGAAATAGATCTGAGCAACTAAGAAATAAATAATGAAGCCCTAATGTATGAAGAGAGGGTAAGAAGCCTTAGCTGATTCACAGATTCGGAAAGTGTATAGAGTTGGAAGACTAGAAAATGTGAAGCACTGAGACCGTCACACTTTGGAGCACAAAAATACGAGATCCGAGGAGATGGGCTAGAATGAGGCGCCCGGAGAGGGACAAGGGTGCCCATGGGTGCCCTAGACCTATTTATGGGTGCCTGGGTTTGTGGAAATCCTCAAAAACCTCCTCGAGGTATCAAAAGGTATTCACCTATAGTCGCATTTGATTTCTCCAAGGTCGCACTAAGATCTCGAGGTTCTTAGAAAACTGCAATAAAGAATAGACTTGCAAAACCCTCAAATAAACATCAAATCCTAAAAAGAAAGATGCAAAATGAGGGGTCATACAATCCTCATCTACCAAAATGATATACTTACAACTGAGCATTGCACTACATCTAAAACCTAGCATTACACTACATCTCAAACCCAATGTAGTTCTATGTGTGTGTGCGGAATTGTGCCCTAGGTTTTTCTTGTGCAAGTCACACTTGGAATAACGAGAAAGTAGATAGATGTAGAATGTAGTAAATGTGTGCATGGAATAGAATGAACTTCCCTCCTATGAAGTGTGATGTAGAAAACCAACCCTTGTGTCCCTTGTGATGGAGCTAGATGGATGCAATGGAGCTCTTAGATGCCTTGATGGATGTAACCTTAGGTGGTGATAGATAGTGCTTAGTGTTTGGTCCCTTATTATGATCACATAACTTTATATTTATATGATTCCCTTGCTTGAATTTCATAATTAACCTTGAAAAGGTTGACTACCAAAAAGATAAGATTCTCAAATGGCTAGAAAGGACCCAAAAAGTGAGAGTAAAGTATAAAGGGGACATGAGTGCCCAGAGGGGATAAGGGCGTCTTGGCATTGGTTGCTAGTGTCCAAGATGAAAAATGCTGAAGAGTAAAAAGGTAGAAAGAGAAAGTAAGAGTGTAAGAATGAAATAAGAAACATAAAACAAAGAAAGGTGACCAAAGACATGGGTTAATTAGTACTTTTCATACTCAGGAATAATATGAATAGTAGTATGCAACCAGGACTAAATAATTACCCAAAGTGCATGATTTTGTATCTACATTTTCCCCCACTTTATGTTGGTGAGCAGAAAGCTTGGTAACATAAAGTAGATAGAGATGCGTACTTGATAACCATTTACATCGATGACGAAAGTGTACTTGATGGACTAGATAAAGCATAAAATGATAAAAAATGTGAAGCATGAAGGCTAAGGAGGAAAAAGTGTAAAAAAGTGACGATGAAAATGAACCTAGGGTGGAAACGCATGTGTAGATGTTATGATGTACATGTTATTGGTGTCGATGTCGATGTGTGTGATGTTGTTGATGATGTTGATGTTGAATACCACTTCCCATACGGACGGACCTGCAAAAGAGAAGTTGATAAGTATTCAAATACACATGTATATGATCAAAATATGTAAAAAGTGTGTAAGGAAAGTATGTAAAAATGTTGAAAGTGTGAAAAAGAACATGTGCACCTGATCTATGATGAGGAAAAGAGTGTAGAAGGGATTTTGTAGATGATGTCGACGCGTGAATTTTCGGGTGATCTCATGCCAATGAAATGGAAGAAGTGTAGGGAGAATAGTCTAGTGTCATCCTCTAACCTTTAACCACTTCCCATTAAGTAGAACATCATTGCAGATGGTGTGTATAAACACATGTATTAAGGACTCTCTACCCTGTAAAAGTAGTTGTGTATCGAGTTCTGTATATTGTGTTGAAATACCAATCATTGTGTAACTGCCCTAGTCTCGGTATCAAGAAAGGCCATTTATTGCCCCTTGTTTGGGCATCTAGGGAAAATTTGTTGTCTTAAGGAACCAAGTCGATTCAGCCCTTTTTGGCGAAAATTGCGTTGGTGGTACTATGCTATTTATAATGATGTATGGGGTGAATAATTTACCCAAATGATGCCCCCATCATTTGGGGTGCATGTGACGTTGCTGAAGGAGTATACGGCCCAAAAGAGGACCGACCACTATGTTGTAGAAGCGTGCCTTGCGGGGAGAAGGAGATGTGCTTAGTAGAAACAAAGAGACACACAAACAAGTGGCTAGGAAAACAAGTGTTAGTACAAGTCAAGAAAAACACTCATGTAAAAGACAAAATGTAAGCTACACAAATTGAAAGGAATGTTAAGAAGATTGTTCTAATTCATGACCATCCGAGATGATAATAACACACCACATTAGATTTCCAAAAAGAGAAGAGCTAAAATATCATATATTGAAAGCCATCATAATCCATTAGTATATTACTTTAGATCACATTACATTATATTTATCAATAAGAAGGATGCACATATAGGAGAAGGGAAGTTTAACTACCACCTAAATCGGTGGTGAAGAACTCCCACTAATCGATACCGTAGTTAAGTTAACTCCACAAGACTAATAAACTAAGCGTACACAAGCTGGTAAGCTAACTCCACATAAATAGTAATCTAACTCCACATAACTAGTACACCTAAGCAAACTAACCCAACAAATTTAGGGCTAACATAACTGCAAGAATTATCCTAATAGATAAATAAAAGGATAAGTAATAACCTACACTAACACCCCCATAAGCAGAGCTTAGGTGGGAGGAAAAGAAGATGGATCTTGATAACAAGGCGATGAGGTACCCATGTACAATAATTGGGGGAAAAACACCATAAGATATCTAAAACCAGTAATAAAAAATTAGAGAGAGAAAAAACTCGTTGTAAGGCATCCCAAAAGCTCGGATCCAAAACCTCGTACAATGTTGAAGAAGTTTGTTGTACATTGTGGTCTAAATCCATTGGTCGATCAAAAAAATAAAAAACAACTGACAATGGGCTTCACCAAAATAACTCCATACAAAGAGATTGTCAATGGAGTGATGTCGAAAGTGCAAAAAATACCAAACATAATTCGATCAATTGCTGCAAATAGGTGTGCCACGATCCAATAACAATAACCAAGGCAACAAGGCAAAGACATGAGATCCAAAGAAATTGGAGTGCCATGATCTAAGAAAAGCCAAGGTAACAAGGAAAGGACACAAAACCTGAAGAAGCAAGATCAACTACTACAAATAGGTGTGCCATGATCCAAGAACAATAACCAAGGCAATAAGGCAAGGACATGAGATCCAAATAAATAGGAGTGCCATAATCTAAGAAAAGCCAAGGTAACAAGAAAAGGACACAAAACTTGAAGAAACAATATCAACACCACACCCTCTCATACTGGTGAATTGGTAGAGTGATGCTACAAATCTGTATGATTCATTAAAACAACTACTCGAACAACGACAAACTAACATTGGGCTTTACAGAATAGATCCTCCACAAGAGAGATTGTCAACATGACTAAAAGTGTCGAAAATACAGATCTAAAAGCTCTCAACAAACAAAAGAGATTTAAATTATGGAACTTTATAATTGACTACATGTTACAAACATTTTTTAGTTTGTTTCTCAAAATAAATAGTTCTAATGGAACAAGCACGAAATAAAACACTTTTGAAAAAAATGACACTCAAATCCGAGTTACCGATCAAAAGATACAAGCTTTTCAAATTTATGCTTTAATATTTATTTTTAAAAATGCCCTTTTGCCTCCACTCTTCCTCAATTTACCTTTTCTGGAAATACTTTCCAATTATGGATCTATGCAAAATGGAAGAAGAAGAAAACCCATTACCAAACGTGAAAAACCCAAAAATTATTTTTCTAGATTTTCTATCTCACCAAAGACAAATTTCCAAAATCCCCAAAGCTAGCACAGATTTACAAAATCCCAAATGACATGACAAGAACACTGCAAAGTGGAAGAAAAAATCATTACCGAATGAAAAAAAACCCATAAAACATTTTTGGACTTTTTACTTCCCCCACATTCTTCCCCAGCAAGATTTCTAAGATTGCGGATCCTCGAACTCTGGCGTAAGAAAAAAACCCAGTACCGATTACAAAAAACCTAGAAAAACTTAGAAACCATTTTATGGACTTTTTACTTCCTCGACACATGTTTCTTCCCCAGTAAGATTTCTAATATTTCCAGATCCTCACCAAACGTGAACTCTCCTAAGCGGAAATAAAACTAGTATCGTATACAAAAAACCTAGAAAGCTGCTTTTTTTACATTTTCTACTTCCTCGGTAAGAATTCCACCCAACATGAATTTGTAAGATGTTCAAATTCTTTCCAAATAGGAATACTACAAAGTGGACGAAAAAAGCCCAAGATCTAGAAGATGAAAAACCAAAAATTGATTTTGGACTTTCTACTTCCTTAAGATGGATTTCAAGCGGATCATGTAAGTGATTGTGCCCGCCTCTACAAAACCAAAACAAATTATCTCCTTCAATGGCCAAGTTTATAGTTGTTTCTAGGGTTTTTCTGCCTTCCGAATCCAATAGAGCCCTCTGTTTTGAGTAAAAATGGAAGTTGCAACAAAGTGCTAACAAATTCCAAAATATATGAAAATAAGTAAACTCTTGCTTAAAAAAACTTACAAATGGATGTCTACATCATTTACCACTTTGATACCATGAAAGGAACAATAAGAAAATTGTTCCAAGCTGCGAAGATCTCAGATGATAATAACACACCACATTAGATTTGTAAAACAAAAGAGCTAAAATATCATATATAGAAATCCATCATAATCCATTATTACATTAATTTAGATCACATTACATTATATTTCTCAATAAGAAGGATGTACATATAGGAGGAGGAAAGTGCAACTACTACATAAATCACTGGTGAATAACTCCCACTAACCGATATTGTTAGTTAAGTTAACTCCACAAGACTAACAAGCTAATTCCACATAACTAGTAAGCTAACTCCACACAACTAGCAAGATAACTCCACATAACTAGTACACCTAAGAAATCCAACCCAAAAATTGTAGGGCTAATATAATGCAAGAATTATCCTAGTAAAAAAATAAAAGGATAAATAATAACCTACATTAACACAAACAATGTATAAGCTAAGATGCAAAGGAAGACAATGTGGACCGCAAAAATTAGGTTGAAAACATGAGACATCACTCACAAAGTCATAAGATAGTCAAGGCCATAGTGGCTGCAAGAAATCAGAGAACAAGAAAGACATAGGGCAAATCCCGCAAACAATGACAAAAAAAGATAACAATGTATCATACAACCAAGGAAGAAAATAGTGCTGCAAAACAAATGTTGCACATGAAGCGTCTGTTAGAATGTTAGAAAGATAAAAAGCATGTATAATATGATAAAGTAGTGTGCTATGAACAAAATGAAACAATAACACCTATAGTGTATGAAAGTGGATGACCCCAGGAGCCTCTATGGGACTGGTAATAGGTACTACGCCAAACATCTGTGTTGCATGTAAAGGACCTGTAAAATCTACAATCACAACTCGAAAGGTAAGTGAACATGTATGTGTGTATGATAAGGATAATGACATACAAGATATCTATCTAGCATGTGTAATAAAGTAAACATGTAAAAACATGAATAAGAAAAATTAAATGCAACCAAGATATGCGGTATGTTGTGGGTGAGATAGAATGGAATACGAGTGGATGATAGGAGCAGCGTGCCCCCGAGTGGGTATGTATGTATGTAATAAGGTTCATTTATTTATGCCCCCTCAACAGTCAAGAAAGAATAGTTAACGAGAGTGCGTCATCAAGAAATGGTATGAACAATGTGTTGTATGTAGAAAAAGTTAGTGAATTAAAGCGCAGAGTGTTGATTGTAGAATGGTGATGTATAGATGATATTGTATACAACATATGGATGATTAAGCTGTGAAGTTTTAGAATGAGGTGCTAGAATGTGTGATGATTTAGCCTAAAGAGTATATCACTAGATGGGTGAGTAAGATGCTAACAAGCGTGATGAAGTAGCACAAGGTGTATATCATGAAATAGATGAATGTGATAATAGTATAAAATGTGATGATGTAACAAAAGCGTATATCATGAGATGTATGGATAGGATTCTAGAAAGTGTGATGATTTAGCACAAAGCATATATTATGAAATGCATGGATGGAATGTTAGAAAACGTGATGATGTAGCACAAAGCATATATCACCAAGTGTGTGAAGAGGAAAGATAGAAAGAGGTGATGATTTATCATAAAGTGTATATCACGAGATGAGTGAACAAAGTACTAGTGAAGAATGTTGCATGTTAATTATATCAAATGATTGAATGTATGAGTGTGATGAGGTCCATTTGAGATATAGACCCTCATTAGTCGAGTATGGACCAAATACTAGAGTGTTTCATAGGGTAGTGAGTGCAACACATAGAGGATGATGAGTAAAATGTACAAGATGTGTAGTAGATGTAGTGATGAGAAAATGTCATAGGCGTGCGACATGTGAAGCGTATAATGTGTAATTTGGAATGTGTAGTGTGTAATGTAAGATGTGTAGAATATATATGTGTGTAAATGCAACACACATGTGATGTAAAATGTATAATAGTGTAGTGTGTAGAATAGATACAATGTATAGGTGTATAAAACATAAAGTGCGAGATGATGTAGAATAGATGGAAGAAAAGTGTAGGAGGTGTGAAGATATGTAATGTGTAGTGTGTATTGTGTAGTGTGTGAGATTCATGTATATAGGATGCCATCAATAGTCAAGTGTGAACTATAGCACAAGAGTGCGTCATAGGGTAATGATGATACTAGAGTGTGGATGAAGTGTATATGCTAAAGTTTAGGTGTGGATGGAAGGTGAATGTAAAACACATGTTGATATTAAGGGGGTGGAAGAAATAGATGTGATGCCCCCCAAGTGTGTAATGATAAGAAAGATCAAGTGCCATTGTCTAGAAGATCATCATTGTCTTGATCAAAGCCGATTGGGGCAGCATTGGAGACTTGATAAGCAATAATATGAGGAGGATCATATAAAGAAATATTGTGACCTTGCAAAGTGTACAAGGTAATTGTATATTATTCATCGGTGAAAGGTGCTAGTGGACACCCATGTGCGTACTAATGAGTAATATTTTGAGAATGTCTAGGAGATGAATCACTACCAATAGAAATATTGCCAAATGACATGGGAAAAGTGAGAGAAATGTGATTCGAGTCTAGAGTGCCTCCAATATAGTCAAGCCAAGATTGGTTGAGTGTCAATGGAGAAATGTGGGGACCATGTACAACGATGATAACAAGATGAAAAAATAAGATCATGGGAGGACGTAATATGCAAATAACCATAATACAGATGAGGTGAGGAGGTGGTGGTAAAATGTGATTAAGCATAAATCCTAGCCTAGCTAAGCCATCATGTGTGCAAATGGTATCGGAACATGTACGATCCACAAAATATTATGCCAATAAGATTTGTTGATTAAGAGCATGCATGTGAAAGGATGTGGCATGGATGTAGATTAATCGAATAAGGTGAACTAACATCCAAGGCGTGGACAAACCCCCAATAAAGTACCCTAACATTAGTAGAAGGAGGGGTTTTGAATTTGTATTCAACGGGGCCATTGACCACGAAAGTGTCATTAAAATGAGAGTCATCTATGTCAATAGAAGTGAAGTTGAGTTTTCCTGATTTTTCATCAATGCGCCAATCCAAAATATTGTGTTCCTCCTTCCTTGGCTCGTGTTCCACAATTTCATTAAACCCTTGTGTCACCAAGGTGTTGTTAGGGGACCCATCCAAGTGATCAAGTGTGGCAAGAGGATTGGTGGTTTTTAACCCTCCCAAGGGCTGCCCCTTCTCAATGACCAATGAGTCCAACATTATCAACTTCGTTGTCGAATCGTTAGTGTTTGCATTGTCATGTTGTATTGCAACATCACGTATGTTGATAGAAGGTGCACTAGATGTAAGATGAATGTGAATGGGTTGGTTAGTAGTTTGCATAGGGGCATATATTGTGGGTTAAGTGGTGGACGTAGTATGAGTAGAAATAATTGAAGCACTTAGAGCGGTAGAAGAAGATTGCAACGCACTAGCTCGACCAACGTCATATGTATAAATACTACTATATGGAATAAGTTGTGTAGGAGGAATGTGCATAGCAGTAACATGGTCTATGTGGAAAAATTTAAAGGGTTCAGGATCTACAACAATATTATTTTCATATCCATCATGCAAGAATTTGATGCATTGGTGTACAGTAGATGGGACCACTTGCATTGCATGAATCCAAGGTCTACCTAGTAACAGGTTGAATTACAATGAAGCATCTATAACGTAGAAGTCTATGAGGACAATCTTAGGCCCAACTCTAATATGTAATGAAATAGTTCCTAGGCATGTGTGAGTAGTTGAATCATATCCCTAAATAAGAGTAGAGTTCTTAGAAATTAGATTATCGTTAATGCCCATCTATTTTAGAAGGGAATAAGTACATAGGTTGACAAACAATCCATTATCAATAAGCACACATTTAATGCAAGTGGTGCTGATAACAATCGTGATAAACAATGGTACACAAGTATTGTCTTTAGCAAATGGTGATATGTCCTCATTAGTGAATGATATAGTGCGTGGAATTTTTTTGAGAGACTGAATGAGGTGTGTGAAGGCTACTACAAAATTATCACTTTCTATATGAATAGAATGAAGGAAGCCTCTAATGTTTGACAACAATCTGGTGCACTGCGTAATAAGTCATAGAGAGAGATTTTGGCTGGCGTATTCTTAAGTTGTTCAATGATATCATAGCCCTTAGAAGTAGTAGGAGGAGCCGAAGAAGTGATAGGTGGTGGGATAGAAATGGGTGGAGTCGTAGGAGGATGAGTGCGGTGAGTAGTTACCACATTGATAGAAGGATCAACCCGAGGCATAATAAAGTGAGGAGGATGTTGAGTGTGAACTTGCATGAAATCAACAACGGTAGTAACTATTCTTGAAACCTTAGTGGGTGCGAAAGAAGGATATGATGATTGAGTCATGACTTGATAAGGTGAAGACATACTCAGAAGGGAGGGTTTGATCGATCGGGTTCACCAAAATGATTAAGCTAAAATGTAATTTATATGCCTAATATGAATGCAAGATTGCGGTAAACAAATGAATAATGAAATCTTGAAATATATCTAAGAAACTAAGTAAAAATAATGAAACCCTAATGTGTGAAGAGAGGGTAATAAGCCTTAGTTGATTCAAAGATTTCTGGAAAGTGCACGAGTTGGAAGACTGGAAAATGTGAAGCACATACTATCACACTAGAGCACGAAAAATGCAGATCTGAGGAGATAGGTGGGTGAGGTGCCTTGAGAGGGACAGGGCACCCAAGACCTATTTCGGGCATCCGTGTTTTTGAAAATGCCCGAGAAAACCTCCTCTGAGTGTTGCAAGGTGTTTGATAGTAGTCACCTTCGATCGCTCGAGGTTTCACTAAGATCGCCGAGGTCACTGAAACTGTGATAAATAATAGACCTGTAAAAACCTCAAATAGACATCAAATCCTAAAAAAGAAAGATTAAAAATGAGCGGTCGGACTATCCTCAGCTACCACAATGATGGACTTACAACTAAGCGTTGCATTACATCTCAGACCCAATGTAGTTTTGTGTGCATGTGTGCAGAATTGTGCCGTAGGTTTCTCTTATATGTGTCGCACTTGGAATAGCGAGCAAGTAGCTAGATGTAGAATGTAGTAAATGTGTGCATGGAATATAATGAACTTCCCTCATATGAAGTGTGATGTAGAAAACAAACCCATATGTCCCTTGTGATGGAGTTAGATGGATGCAATAGAGCTATTAGATGCCTTGATGGATGCAACCTTAGGTGGTGATAGATAGTGCTTAGTGCTTGGTCCCTTATTATGATAACATAAATTTATATTTATATGATTCCCTTGCTTGAATTTCATAATTAACCTTGAAAAGGATGACTACAAAATAGATAAGATTCTCAAACGGATAGAAAGGAACCAAAAAGTGAGAGTAAAGTATAAAGGGGACATGAGCGCCCAGAGGGGATGAGGGTGCCTAACACCGGTGTCTTGGCTAGGAGCTAGTGTCTAGGATGACAAATGACGAAGAGTAAAATGGCGAGACTAAGCAAGTAAGAGTGTAAGACGAAAGAAGAAACATAAAGCAAAAAAGGCGGCCAAAGACATGGGTTAATTAGTACTTTTCTTACTCAAGAATCATATGAATATTAGTATATAACCAAGACTAAATAATTACCCAAAGTGCCTGATTGTGTGTCTACACCATGTCGGCGTAGTAAAAAAATGACAATGGATGGTAGGTTATATGATCCTCTTAAAGAAGAAAATGATAATTTTAACTAATATTCATATAATGACAAGGAAGTTATGCTTCAAAACATTAGTGTTTTAATAGGGATGGTGGCCTCCTCATCTCTGAGAGGACTTTGTAATAGACACGCCAGTATTAACGAGAAATATTGTAGGGAAGGGGTCGCTGGATATCCACATTCTACATGCTACAAATTTTGAACACAAAATCCCTAATATATTTTTGATGTTCCAGTTTTCCACACTATAAATTTAGGTATGGAACCCAGCTGTAGCAGGAAGAGAAAAGAAGATATTCAGGGAAAATTGTCTGATTCTATTGATTGGCATAGTAATAAAAGAATCACAGTTCAACCTGCACAACCCAATCCTTCAATTTCTGTTGATCCCACGTCGAATCCTCTTACTCCAGAATAAACATCAGAAGACATGTTAAGGTTATCAAGGAATTACAAAGATACCCACCTGATGAAATAGATAAGGGTCACTCTGATGTATCACCATCAAGAGATCTCTTAAAATCACAATCGCAGAAGGAGGAATGCTAAGGTATTTATCATGGAGGTCTTAGAAGAGCACATAGATAATTCTTATTCTTTGAGCGATGTGAGCAACATGCTCAGTGTGAGTATGATGTCACAATTTTGGATTTTCAAAGGACTCCAATTCCTTGGAGGAAAGTAGCAAAGATCGTGTAGGCTCTTCTCTTTTGAACTAAACGCTACACAACTTCCCCTGCCACAACATCCACTTCTGCACCTTCCGTAATACACAATTGTTCTTTCATGGGGTTTCGCATCCTTCTTATCTCATCCTCGTTTGATGACTGCAAACATCCACTCCCATCAACGGTTGTTTTATCCCATTAATAAACACAATCCATGCCATTTCTTATGATTGGTCTCGTTTGATCGCTTCAGGATCTGTAACCCTCCGTTGGCACATCATTGCCCGTTTGATTTTTAGCGCTTCGCCTCCTCCAATTTTAGTCGTTCTTTTCCTGACAGTTGTCAGATTGAGTTAGTCTGCATCCAATTGTAGGATACACCTTTCGGCATAATTATTATTAACACTCTTCAATTGGAAATTCATAATACTTTCTAATATTGAACTTGGAATTCTTACCATTTAGTATTCATTGATCTTGAAATGATTCTTCAAATATGTAGTTTTTTTAATGTTCATAGATTATAATAGTAATGTAACTATCTTATCATGTCATTTTCATGGGAATTTTTAAATATATTATAATTAAATATTTTTCTAGTACTCAACACCATTTTTCTTTTCAAAAATCCCCTTGAATACTTGTGAGTGACAATGATACCTCTTGGTATATGAAACATTTGAGGTAAGTTGAAGGTTAGACATATTGCAATTCTTTGATATTTTATTTTGACTTCACAAAAACTTCTTATTATTTTTCGTTAGAATATTTTTATCTATCTTAAATTTTCAGTTATAAAGAGACTGAATTAAAATTTGTACAAATATTAGCATTGATATATTTGTTAAACCTAGCTACCAATATTATTTATTTTGATTTGACTAAAAACCCCACTTACTTTATAATGTTATCCTTTTTAATGAGAAATCCATAACATAACATTTCTAACATCTTACTAAACCTTGATTATATCATTCGTGATAACAAGTGGGAAAATACAAACATTTATGGATAATAGTGTATTGTGAGGTGGACTATACATATAGCTAAATAAAGTTTGTATTTGATGATTAAAATATATCATATGATAGTGAATGGGTTTAAGGTTGTAGTAATCATTCGTAACAAGGAAACATAAATCTTAAACTAGTGAAAATTCTTTGTAAACTTCTCGTATAATTATGATTGAATTAATATATCGATGTGGTGGTTTTCTTTGCAAACTTCTCGTATAATTATGATTGAACTAGTATATTGATGTGGTTGTTTTAGAATTCATTAGTAGTGGTGTATGATTTGTATTTTTGAAACTTTTATTTTCAAAGAAAGTCACCTAATGTGTAAAATAATATAGTTTTTATATGTGATCAAGATGTTATCTTAATATTCCATTTTGACCATATCAAATTAATGTTTTTGGTTGTGGCATCATGATATAAGATGAATAAAACTATTATACCACGGGAAACTTAGAAATAATTAAAAATATGTTTTAGAATGTGCCTATTGATTTCAAGAAATGTATCATACACTTGATTCCATTGTATAATCATAAATTGGGAAGTATCAACGCGTGGGATATGGTGTTGAAAAAAATTCAATATGAGAGGAAGCCTCATCCTATCCTATTTCCAATCTAATGATGTTTAGGTGTGAAAAATTATAAGAATGAATTATTATAGAAAATGAAAATAACGTGATGCATTTGAATAACTTGATCCACTACCCACTCCAAGGAATGGATGTATCTGTAAATATTATTATCTTGTCATGTCACCCATAGGCATACCCATTAGTATATGCGGGTTAAAAGTTAACATAAATAATGCCAAAAATGATTGTAAGAGGTAAGTGATAAAAATAGCCTATAAATGTATACCAAGAGAAGAAAATAATCACATAATATTTTTAAAGCGTAGTGAATATTACAACAATATGATACAAATATTTATTGAAAATAAAATTCCATTAAAACATAGAAGAAAGTGTTAAGGCTTATCAATTTCATAATTAAATAATCTCATGACGAGCCTACAAAAATTCCTTAGGTAGAGGGATTTGAAAAATAGATAGGATACCTTTATTTATTAAAAATAAGAGGAAGAAGAATGAGAACTAAATGGATAACAAAAAAACCCATAACTTTTACACATATTATATTTATTTTACCACCCTATAAAAATTGGAAACAATTAAGCACTTGTTAATGCTTATATTTGTTTTTATTTAGCACATTCCAAATCTAGCACAACATGTCATCTTTAATAATTTTGATTCTACTTTTAAATGACTAAATTTGGACCAATGACTTTTGAAAATTTAACCTTGGAATTTTTCTCATCCAATTTTACATTCGCACTAAAAACTAGTTCTTACATGCACGTTACTAAATTAGTACTCCCAACCACTATGTCACACTTTTGATTCATTATCAACTAGTCAAAAATAATAATTTTATATAAATCAACAAATTTTAAGACATTGGCCACCATCTCCTACGATATAATATAATTTACACCTCACGGGATGAATTCAACCATAATAGATTGTTCGTGTGGGGTACTTGCCTTGTCATCTCGGGGCATTTTCCACATCACTTGGTGAGTCATCTCACTTAGGTGAGATCATAGGTCTTAGGTGTCTTAAGGGGTATGACAGATTCTGTCATACGCATCAATGTGTGTCAGTGCGTCATATAAGAGTTACTTTCCACTTCCGGAACGTAACTCCTCTTCTCCCTTGTGGATGTATGATTGGTCTTGCATTGGGAGTTGCACAACATTCCTATTTGTACCATTTTTTCTAATTTATGATAATGAGTAGACCCTTTTATTTTGCATGCATATTTCATGTTTGAATGCTTGTTTACTACATGGAACTCCATCACACTGCCATTCAAGTGTAACTCGGTTGATGTGTGCGCCATCCCGTTTGATCCTTGTTCTCACATTCTCTCACATAAACAACTTTTTGAGCATGTTTATCCTGAGTTGTTGAATTGATCATCTAAATATTTAATAGTCACCTTTTCAAATTTATAAGTTACTCCACTAGGCCTAATGTCAATTAATTTGGAAAACCTTTTGCAATAGTCACATATAAAGTACATTAACATGCGACCCATTTAAATGTTTTCTTACATCAAATATTTAGGGATTACCTAGGAAAAAAACAAAGCATCCAATTAATAAACCTTTCTATCAAACACATAAACTAGAACTAATTATGTATATATCCTAGAAAACTTTCGTAGGTATATTTCCAAAGCTCCAAGACACAAAGATCATTTCCAAGTACCGAGAGGTCTCATTGGGTTCTTCATTACCAAAAACAATTTTAATAGACATATTTCACACATACATTGGGAGGGGACATATAAGGGTTTTATAAATATTTAGAGTATTTATTTATATATTTTGTAGTGAAAATTAAACACAATTAGACTAGCCACTTTTTTAGGTCCATAAGAAAAGAAGAATAAGAAGGAGCCATGATAAAGTGTACATATGTGACTATTGTTAGTTGAACACAATATAATCAAGATCACATAAGATGGATAAATATGTTATCGGAGGTAAGATCCAACCAAGGCCTATATAAGAAATATTCATTTATTTAGGACAAATTCATTTAGTCAACATTTTATAACACGCGATTTCATCTTCCTTGAAGATCCATATTCATATATTGTTATGCCTCACCTCTAGGGTTATAGATTTTATCAAATATTGTTAATTTCATATTTATTTTAGGGTTTATTCAAACCTTCATCTATTTTTCATACCCAAAGTTTAATATTACCATTAGTATTACCCATGCATTATTTATGGTTCCACATTGAATATGATATATTACCTATCACCACATATCATAAGATATCCCTTAGGAATCCCTTTTGTCCCTCTTCCACCTTGCACAAGGAATTATACTCACCGGATCAAGTATTTAGGCTATGCTACACTTTTAATAATGATTTGAACAAAGTCACCACATGACATGTTAGATATTATGATCACTCCTTTCCTAATGGAGGCAATACCACCGATAATAACCCAATCATTCCTCCACCACCTATGGATATAACAAATGCACCAAATAATAATTAGACAAACCCAAGAAAACTCATACCCACATTTCTATCTTAGAATTGCATTGAAAGATCAATGACCCATAAAAATATTTTATGTTATGTGTTAAAAATAATAAATCTTCTTGCTTCTACAAATCCCACATTTAAAAAAACATAAATCAATATCTTTACAAAAGTGAAATCTAAATATATTTTGAGAAATAAGAGTTACCATCATTTCATGTAATTAATCAAAATATTCCTTTATACTTTAGAGTTAAAGCTGTGACAACAAAGTATCAAACTAGTAATATTAGGCAATGGATTTGGCCTAAATATTTGCAACATAACCTTATTAATTGATTTAGGCATAGGAATTGACCAAGTAATCCCACATGTCATGTAAATTCAAGGGTTTTTCAATTTCAATTGAAAACCATTAGGTAATATTACATTTGATATCACCATGGGGCTAATAAAACTTCCCATAATTTGTGAATTCATGAGAAATAACATTAGTTAATTTACTCCTTGTATGAACATGGATTCATAGCATGCAAGGAGTGCCTTCTATATTACATCACTATTTCAAATTCATACATGATGATATAGTCTATATACTTATATCACTAATGGGACCCCTTTCAAATTTTGTGGATGCCAAGAGACCACCCAAGATTTTATTCCACATTTGGAGACACGTCACCGACCTTAACTCCTCCACCATAACCAATCCCATTAGTATGTATAACCACCTCTATAATTGGTAAAAACTATGAAACTCATCCTCATGATTCAAAAAAATCATGTATTGATTCTATACTTTATATACCCCAACAAGACGAGACTTAAACAAAATTTACTTTCCCACCTAATTCTATGATAAATGGAAATTCATTATAAGTAACACACCACTATAATCATGTATGTTACTACCTATAACTACTTAATACAATATTATTTCTTTTTGTGTAAGTTTTGACATAGATCTAATATAAGACAAGAATTTAATCTTACTCGTTTTAGAATCCCGACTAGAAATAGGATTCAAGGTATGGAATACTTTGGATGTATAGTTCAATGGAGGATATACGACTTATATTACATATGGAGGGAGTAATCATACAAATTTATAATCAACAAGCTAACCTACACCTAATATATATTCATAATTATGATAAACCTAAATCAAGTGAGTCCCATTAACACCCCGAGGAAAAGAAGAGATCCTTATCAAATGGAAGAACAACTTCCTAGGAAAAGTTTGAACAACACGAGATATCTCACCCAAACCGACGTCGTTTTACCCTAAACCGATGTCGGTTCACCTAAACCAATGCCGGTTATGACGGAATAGACAAAATAGCCTATTTAGGCCCACTACACTTTATAATATGGGTGGTTGTTGATTGTTGGTTGTTGTTTTGGAAAACTTCTGATCTCGAGTTCGATCTCTTTAGACGCGACAATGTAAGCGAAGATTGATTTTAGAGATCAACAAAGGCAACCGGATACTTTGGCGCAATAGTGATACTTTCTTCCCATGCATTCTCCAATGCAGCAACTTCTTCATTATTCTTCAGACCTATACCTCACGTAAGAGTAAGTATCCTCCTTCCATCTTTTTCATTTTCTTATCATCATTTGTAGTCTTTGTGGTAAAGGAACCTAGTCTTTTACTCTTTATCCATTCCCTCTCTCCAATTATAGCCACCTTCCATACCCAATCATCTTAATACTTGGCCCAATTCCATATTTTGACCTCCTCGGTAATCTCGAACTTCGCAACATATCTACACCACCTCTGTGATCAATTCCCGTCTGCTATCCACTCCACTTTCCCCCCAAAAACCCCCAATACCTGGACTGTGTGATTCCACAGCCCCGACTTAACCATTGTCGGTTTTCTCGACTGCCGTTCTGGTTACTGGTCAAGCTGTCATCGATTCTGATAAATCCATGGTCGGTCTCTATATCGCATGATCTCTGCCAGAATAACAACCTATTTCTGACATATACCTACTTGAACACGTATTTGACCTTCAGATCTGTATCTAACCTAGCCTGTTAGCTCAGATTCACCTATAACCAACCTACTTGACCTCTGGATCTCATTCTAGCCTAGCCTGTTAGATTAGATCTAGCCTATTGTGTTTTATATGAGATGCCCAAATAATATTAAACTATAGTAGGACAATATTTACTTTATTTCAGCATTGAATTGTTTTAAATAAAGTGGGTGACATGACCATCTAGGAAGTATCGTACTTCCAGGATCTAGTACATGCTAGGCAATCCACTGCATATATCGTTTAACTCTCTTTGGTGGTCTTGTTTTGATTCTTATACAGGTAGTTCCTCCTATCTAAAAGGAAGGTCTCACAATCACTTTGATTCAGATTCGAGATATGTGCACATATAACCTCCAACCATCCTTTACGGGTTTTCCTCTTACCACCCTTTACCTTATCTCTGTTTCATCAAGTACTTCTCAAAAATCTAAGAAATCGGTGAAACATTTGATAATCATAATTAGAACAAGAATTAACGCACACCCAGTGGGACCGATTCAGGGTTCCTTGCATCTTTCTTCATTCCTAGGTGAAAAATTGTGTGTGTTTGTTTCCTTCTAGTGGCATTCACATTAAGACTTTCTCCTTGATAACATTCTCTTCTTTCTACTTGCTCCAAAAGACACATTTCTTGGTGTATTTAAACGAAGCTTCTTATTCTTGTTTTCTACATTTTATTGAAAGAGCATCCCTCTTCTGTTCATCTATTGATGTCATCGAATATCATACTTTCGATTTGGGTTTAAAACAAGTGCACCTTTGCATTCGATTTAACTCATTAGCTCACATTAATTGAGGGCAACCTATACACTTTGGAAGCCATGACCGGTGATGGTTGACAAACGAATCGTAGAAAAGCACTTATATCCTTTTCTCTTTCTCTCGAGTCTTACCAAACCACACAAAAATTCAAAATACATACATTCTTAAACAATATCTTACGGAAGAAGTTGTAGGTGATCACATGATCACGGTACAGTGGGCACCTAGCTCACTGCTCTGTTGAGTCATACTTTAGAGCGAAGCCCACCCCCGCCATAACATTCCTGAAACCTCACCCTTTAGAATTATTTCTTCGTAGGAAGCCTTCCTCACCAAGAAATTATATTGTTTTGTCCATAACAGTCAGTCCATACAAATAGCATAAGCTAAACAAACCTAATAGAATAGGCACTCTAGGAATGTTCATTCTTAGTGTTCTGCTTGATTTACGTTTTGAGGTGAGAGCTTTCAATCATTCTTTTTGTCTTTCCTTGCACACTCCCAATCATAGTCGGTGTATTCTGACTTCGTCTGAGTGTGCCTGGACCACATCTACATCATTCTCAGGCTTCTGGGTTTGATTCAACACCAAAATTTTAAATTACAACCACTTTTCTTATTCTCTATTTTAATTTCACAATTTCGGCTACGGTTATCTTTAACCGGCATCGGTTTAACCCAACCGATGTCGGTCTGAAGTCTTCTTGGATACCTATCCAAAAGACACCTATTTCACTTTCTGAGCTGTAAAAGGCTCCTATCACCTTTCATATTGTTGTTACTTCAATCACAGTTACCTTACGTCTCATCCTGTGTAAAAATTGTCACTCTGGGACTATCATTTAATAGACTGTTGGTTTTTCATAAGTAACCGACATCGGTTAAGCCTAACCAACATCAGTTTACCTAAATCGGCGTCAGTCACCCTGTGATGTTTTACAGCTCACTAGCTGACCTAATTCACTTATCGTCGATGGTTTTCCTAGTTCTGTTGTGTTCTATGCCATTCAGACATAATACAGTCCTGACCAAATCAGTTCCTATCCACATGGTGCTAACCCGTAGTCAGGAAAGTGCCCTCGTATTTCACACTAGTCGACTACCACTCCCACCTAGCCCTTCATCACCTAGTCCTTCACCACCTTCCATCTCGTCATCCACGTATCCCAATCAACCCATCACCATTCCTATAGGTGACATAGAGTTTGCACGACTCCTGGATCAGAATCCCACCTCTGCTTTGAGCCACTACCTCACCCATGCCTCCACTTGAGATGCCTCGGGCCAATTGATCTATGGCATGCCCGTATCCTTATCTCCATCCCTAATGATCGCTTCCGCCTCGGCTCCACCTCCTACCATGGTGATCTCACCCATTTTATGCCCGGTTTATTCGTAGCTAGGTCCCACGCCACTTTTACCTCCGCATCCGCCACCTCTTACACCCCATGATATCCACCATACCTTCATCCACCACCCAAAACATAGTATCATCCGCACTTGTTATTTCTTATATACGAGTCACAACGCTACCACCCTTGGTGTCGGTAACCTCTAACCCATTTCAAAACGTTGTCCTTTCTATTCCCCAATCTCTACCTCCCATCTCTACCAGGGTCACTATGAGTGTCCCACCCTCACATACCTACTATCAGCCACCTCCTTTTTCATCGGTCATTGAGTCTGGATATATACCTCTATTTCTGTCTCTCAATTTCCGCCTCCTTATTTGACACCACCATATTCGGCATCTCGTATTCTTCATATGTCCCACAACAACCTCCTTTCACTCTGGGGATACCCAATATTCTGAGACTAACAATGACTTTATCAAGTTAATGATGGACAAGATGCAGACATTAGAAGCATATGTTCCTAGCTCCCACAATTCTCTCACCTATGACGAGATTTGTAATGAGCCTATTCACCCATCCATTCCCATTCGCCCATATCCCATAAACTGGGAGATGCCTAAGTTTAACCACTTTAATAGTAAGGAAGACCTGTAGCAGCATTTGCGATCTTTCAAACATGGGTGTTACCTAATTGCCCATGATGATACTCTACTTTTGTGAACCTTTCCCATGTCCCTAACTGGTCCAACATTGGAATGATATAGTGGATTACCTAGACATTCCATCTTCTCATTTAATCAAATAGCCCAAGCCTTCTTGGATCATTTTTCGATTAATTTTGTCAAGAAGGCTACCATGACCGATATTTATTCCACACGTCAATATGACGATGAATCTATCGCAGATTTTTTCGCTTGTTGGCATAGCCTAATCAACCAACTCACTTTCCAATTACCGCAAACTGAACTCATAGAGCTCTTCACACGAGCCTGTGCTAGACATATCTCACCTACCTTACAGGTGCAAACTTTCCACACATTCGATGAGGTTTTCACCATGGCACGTAAGCTTGAAATTCGTGCCATAGAAGAGAAGAAGATATAATTATGAAACAAGAACACCTCGTTTAAATCACATGATACTTCCTCTCCTCAAAACCTCAGATGAGTTATTCCAAAGCCAAGAGGAACGCCAACGCAATGGTACTTAAGGCTGGCCCTGCTCATCCATCCAATCATGCTAAACCTTCATCCGATCATCACCACCCAAGCCTTCCAATTCAAATGAGAACAAAATAAATTCACAACAATTAGGGAACCATATTCATCTCTTTTAGAAAATCTTCTTAAAGCTAATGCCATCACCCTTCGTCCTATCAAACCACATACTAGTTTTGAACCCTCTCGCCCCATTCCAGGTTGGTATAAGGAAAATGACTACTGTAACTATCACCGTGTAAATGGTCACAGCGATAATAATTGTATCACCTTTAAAAACATTGTTCAAGGAATGCTTGAGAGTGGTGAGTTAGTCTTGGATAACCCTAATGCACCTGCCAATCAAGACCTTCATATTTTCAAGAAACCATTCCCCAACCATTCCCCATCTAATGATCAAACTAGTAATGCCTCACACAACGAAAGTAATACATGTGAGCTACATGTTATCTTTACTGAATTACCACCTGTTTCCCAAATATCTCCTACCCCTTCCATCGAGGAAATCCTAGGCCGAAATCCTCTACCTGTACAGGAACCTACTTTATCTGTTCCTCTACCCATAGAGGAAAGCCCTTCACCTCCTCGTACACCTGTGGAGGAGTCTCTCATTAGCACCAATATCCTTTCTCCTCCAACTTCCCTACCCAAAGTGAACCACTACCAATTGTACCTCCTCCACCCACAGAGGAGTACCCATAGTCTTCTTGAGGTTCCAGTAGATTTTCCGTTCTATGCTCGGTGACCATTCTCCAAGAGCTACCCAAGATCATATGGACCTACTTTCAGCTGTCCTACCTACAGAGGCCGAAGCCAGTGAATTCCCTGTTTCTTAGACACATTTTACAGGGGATCCCACGTGCTCCACATCTACCCCATCTACCACCAGTGTCGTTCTCACGTTTGGACGATTGCCTCGATTATGTTGTGATGTGTCTTTACTTTGGGACGTATCTTACTCCCGGTCTTGACCCAAATTCTATCATCTTCCACTGACACCTCTACCATTTATCCGAAGAAGTTTCAACAACCCAAACCGCACATGAACATAATTCTCGATACATCTTCTATTGCATCATCCTCATCTATACCCGCCTCTCTACCTACTAGCCGACGTATTCCAACACCATCTCTTGTATCTAAACCCACTAGTGTCCTAGGGGTCATACCCACATCAAACCTTGCACATCCTCCTGTCAGGATACACTTGACCAAATCTTCCCATATACCTATTGAACCAATAACTCAACCTAAAAAAAAACCCAACCTTCTAATGTATGCACCGACCTCACCAACTACACTTTTATCACATTCACCCATACCATCTATCTTAGGACCTCACCCCTCTACCTTTACCAAATCTATGCTCTCCGGGGTAAACCTAAAATCCCTTGACCCCTTTACCATAGCCTATAGCTCTGCCTAGGTGAACCTTGCGTTCTTCATCACCATCTATAACTTCTTTGCCTCCTATACCACCATTACCTTCTATATCTCCTTCACTACCTATGACATTTTCTTCCACCTCACATGTACCTCCCTCTTGACCTCGACCAACACCTACCGCTGCACCTCAGTTGTCCCCTTGGGTCACTCGTCCTCTCCCACCATTTTCCTTGCCATCTACATCACGTGCTCCCCCTACACCTCTACCTAAGAAAGAACACTAAAAATCGAAAAAACCTTTAAATTCCTAAGAGGTGGTTAAACCTACCCCTCTTTCTGTTGCTGCACCTACACCAAAGAAAGTACAACCCAAATCTAAGACTACATCACCTCAACTACCACCACAACTACCCAATCTTCCAACCAAACCTACTTTCACTTCGCATTGTGATCCATTAGTGGGATCATATGCCACCATCTTGGCTAACCTCCTGGAAATCTTTGCTATCACCCT
Source organism: Taxus wallichiana var. yunnanensis (assembly GCA_018340775.1). NCBI lineage: Eukaryota > Viridiplantae > Streptophyta > Pinopsida > Cupressales > Taxaceae > Taxus > Taxus wallichiana. The sequence continues at coordinate 264,907,594 of CM031240.1, forward strand.
CCCTCCTCTTAGACCTTATGACCCTCTTAAACCTAAACTGGAAGGGTTTTATGATACTAAAATTTGTGCTTACCATTGTGTGCTAGGACATGATGTTGAGAACTGTAAGGGTCTAAAGGCTTCCCTCATTCAATTATGTCCTTCTAACCCCAATTTTGATGACGATGACCTCCTGGATGATGAACCTATTTTACCCTCACCACCTTCTTCACATCTTCCTCCTACACCTATACCACAACCTCCACCCTCACAACTCATAGATCCACCCCGAAATTTGAGATTAACATGGTTCGCATCAGAGAACTTACCACGCTTTGCACCAAAATGACGTTGCACCCAACTCATCTCACAGTGATTTTCTCCTCCAGTAGGTTTTTTCCCGTCGTGTCGTTATACCACTTACCCTACACCTTCTCCATTTTCCAACTTCCCTCAAATCAACATGGTACATGTCACTACACGTGCACAAAAGGGCAAAGAAAAAGCAACTGACCCACCAACCAATCCTATACCCAACATACCATCTGCACCCCTACCTAAAATAACTATCTCGGTCCAATGTACCTCATTTCTAATGGCATCACACATTGCACCATGCTCAAACAATTACATCAATCTCCCCTTAAAATGTTCTTATATGATCTCATTCGAACCTTGGAGTGACATCATCAAGCCCTCATGGAGGTCCTTCAATCTATTGAAGTTTTACCTAATGACCCCACACTTGTAGCATCTATTATCACACCTCATCATGTCACTTCTCTCACCAAATTTCCATCTACCTCATCACCTCCACCTATTCACCAAGTTGCTACCCTTAGTTTCTTGGATGACGAAATTGTCCCCCACCAAACCGATCACCCATATTATGTACTTTTCATCTCCATCCATATCGATAATATACACGTCTGACGTGTTATGATCGATGGGGGCACTAGCAATAACATCATCTCCTCTCATGCATTCGAACAAATGCGCATACCCAACAACTACATGCATAGACATCCAATCATGTTGTGTTCATTCAATGACGCTTATCACTTCTACACTCGAACTATCATCCTCCACGTTCATGTGGGTCCCCGTCTTGTTCTCGAGCTGTTCTCGTGTTGGAAGGGGAGTTTCAATACAATTTGTTGCTCGATGCAGGACCTCGGATCCATGCCATGGGTTATGTTCCTTCTACTTTGCACCGATGCATAAAGTTTGAACATGAAGGACGTCCCTATACCATTCCAGTTGACCCATCACCTTTCAAAACATGCAACATGCTTTACTGTCCCAATGATGTCCTTATACCTGTTAAGGTGTCTACCTCCCTACCTACATCTTCTTCACACATGACCCCATCCATAAGTGCCGTTGGAACCTCACCTTCACCCAAATCTTCTATTCCCACATCTGGCTGCCGCTTCTACCGGTCACACCTCAGCTTCCCAACTAACCGACACCTCCGCTGATCTAACTTCTAACACTTTCTCCATTCCAGCCACCAATATATCAACCACTGATCCCTTGGAAGGTGTTTTTCAACACCTCACTATGGGGAGTATTGCTGTACAAAGTCAATACATTCCTTAATCCACAAGAGTATGGAAACCTTCACCAAACATCCTCACTATGATCACCGCATAGGCGAGCATCTCCTTTATGGTCCTCCCACATCTGTACCCATCTTACCTATGGGGGACTTGACATTTCCACTTACACACCCAAACCGCCATCACAAACCGACCTTTTTTGAGCCGAAAGCTCACACTTTCCTATACCACTTTGTGCTCGGAAGGGTTTCAGCTTTGGCCTTTACAAACAAGGTCATCACACCGTTATTTCATGTTCCACGTGTAAACACAATGATCGTAGTGGAATCGGTTTTACTGAACTACCTGCCAAAAAACCCCGTATTGAACTCATTCAAGACATTGACCCCTCTCCACCTTTTTCACCTACCTCACCTTCACCAATGGAGTCAATGGATCCTGAATCTATCCCTCCTACCTTTTTTTTCAATAAATACCATTTCCTTGGAACCTCTGACCTATCACCGCGATGTCAAGGCTCCTTCCTCTCTTCCTTTCTTGTATCCTGACATGATAGGGGACGATACTCCTTCTATTAATGTCATTCAATGTCAGGATGATGAATCCATACTCACCTACCTTGGTGCCAAAGACTCTTATATTCACCGGTCATTACCTTCTGAGACGCAAACAATGTTGAATGAATTGACTATCGAAGTCAACATCCACACTCAGGATGACCCCCACATTCTCAAGATTGGCCAATCTCTGGATGCTGCTAAATAGGAAGCCCTAACTTATTTTCTTAAAAATCATAACCATGATTTCACTTGGTCCTATGCTGACATGCCCGACATTGATCCCACTATTGTGGTCCACAATATTGTAACCATTCACGAATGCCAAACCCGTAAAACAAAAGTTGAGGAAAATGCACCCTCGCATTGCTCTTCTTGTCAAAGAAGAACTTCAATGCCTTCTCTCAGTTTCCTTTATCTTACCCATCGACTACCCCCAATGGATTTCTAACATCGTCCCTATCACTAAGGTGACAGGGGGACTTCACATTTGCACTGATTTCTGTGATCTCAACCTTGCCTACCCTAAAGATGATTTTCCTCTGCCTAGAATTGACCAGTTGGTTGACCTTACCACTGGCCATGAGATGTTATCACTTATGGATGGTTTCTCGGGTTATAACCAAATATTTCTCGCTCCAGAGGATCAACATGAAACCGCATTCATTACCCCTTGGGGGACCTTCTGCTATCGAGTCATGCCTTTCGGCCTTAAAAATCTTTGGTGCCATCTATTTAGAAAGGCTATGACTTACATCTTTCATGATATCATGCATCGAATATTGGAAGATTACATGGATGATCTCTTGGTGAAATCTAAATGTCACACCGAGCACCTCGCCGTCCTAGAAATCATCTTTGACCGTGTCATTAAATATTACATCCGCCTTCAACCTAAAAAGTGCATCTTCGCGGTTCTATCAGGAAAGCTCCTGGGATTTATCATTTCCTTACGTGGTATAGAAGTTGACCCTACTAAAGTAGAGGCCATTCTGGAAATGCCTCCACCCACTAACCTTAAACAACTACGTAGCCTTTAAGGTAAACTGAAATCTATTCGTTGATTTATTTCCCAACTCTCCGACTGTGTCAACCATTTCATCACCTTCTCAAAAATGACGTCTCTTTCAAATGGGATGACGAATGCCACACAGCTTTTGAGGACTTAAAACAATACCTTCTCCAACCACCCATGCTCATCCCACCTAAAGACGACCAACCCTTCTACCTATACATCTATGCTACTGATCACTCTTTAGGGGCTATGCTCGCTCATCGTGACGAACAACATAGGGAACATGCAGTTTATTACATAAGCCATACCCTTCTGGACTACGAAACCTTATACACTCACCGTAAAAAACTTTTCTTAGCCTTAGTTTTTGTTTCCACCAAACTTCGCCATTACCTACTCAACCACAAAACCTATGTTGTGACCAACACTGACCCTCTACACTTCATGTATGCTAAACCTTATCAAAATCAATGTGCCACACGTTGGCTCATGCTTCTTGCTGACCTAGACCTCGAATTCATTCACCAAAAATCTATCAAGGGCTAGGCCATTGCTGACCAGATTGCACTTGATGCACCTCTTTTTGGGAATCAATCTTCGAACTTTGATTTCCCTAACGAATCCATTGCTAACCTCTCTTTAGATGATGACCCTTACCAAATGACCTTATTCTTCGACGGTTCCAAATGTCAGCGTGGGGGTGGTGCAGGAATTATCCTCATTCCTCTTAATGGTGAACCCATGCCCTTATCATTTAAACTCGACTTCAAATGCACTAACAATATCACCAAATACGAAGCACTCGTATTGGGTCTCATGACTACTTATGCCTTAGAGGTTAAGTCCATTAATATCTTTGGTGATTCTCAACTAGTAGTAAACCAAGTCAATGGTGTTTATCAGTGTCATAATGAAATACTTCAAGAATACAAACATTATGTCGGCATCATGTTGACTACCTTTGACCGCTATAAAATTCAAACCATTCTCGCGATCCACCAATAAATTCACGGATACCATGGCCTACCTCACTTCCCAAATACCCACTTCACTTGCCGATTCAGACATCTTTGTTACCGTAAAACACATCCTAAGACCTTCTTATACATTTTGATGTGTTAACCTCATCCAAAATTTCCCACTAAACACACAAGACCTTTGGTATAAGCAACTTGCAGACTACCTTTCCCTTTCTATATTGCCTCCTGATCTCACATGTAATGGACAATGCACCTTTCTCAAAAAGGCCTCTCATTATGTCATCATGGGTGGCCTTCTCTATAAACAAGGCTTTGACGGTATTCTCTTACGATGCCTCACTCTGAAATCCCCTATACCATTAAAGAAGTTCATGATGGCATATGTGGAGGTCACTTCAGTGGCCTTGCTGTTGCTAAGTGCATTCTTCGCCTAGGCTATTATTGGCCGACCCTCAATCATGATTGTTGCGACTACGTTAAGCATTTTGTAAAGGTCCAACAACATGCCAATCTTCATCATACACCTAGTCATGCCTTACAGGTCGCTCGTTACCTTTGGCCCTTCTCTCAATGGGGTTTAGATCTTGTCGGAGAGATCAATCTCCACTCTTCCCTAAGACATCAATGGATCATCACCACTACCGAATATTACACCAAATGGGTTGAAGTCATACCCCTCATCTCCACTAAAGCCGAGAAAATATGTGAGTTTATCAATCATCACATTATTTGTCACTTCGGTGTTCCGCATCGTCTTATCACCGATAATGGAAAACAATTCAAAAATAAAACTCTACATAAACTTTACGACACCTTCGGTATCCATCTTAGCTTCTCCTCACCATATTACCCACAAACCAATGGCCAAGATGAATCCACCAACAAAACCCTAAACAAAATTCTCATGAAAGTGGTTAACGATACTGGGAAGGATTGACATATGCACATTCCTTTCGCTCTTTGGGCATACCGTACTAGTATTCGCACCTCCACCGCTGCCACTCCCTTTTCTCTGGTCTTATCGAGGTTATTTTTCCTCTCGAAGTCCAGATCCCATCTCTTTGTATCTCTCTTCAAGATATGCTTACTGATGATGACTTTCGCTAAGACCGTTTAACACAACTTGAGTTATTAGACAAACGTCATCTTCACGCTCTTGACCATCTCCAAGTCTACCAAAAATGCATCAAGTGTGCCTATGACAAACATGTCCATGAACGCACTTTCAAGGTCGGTGACCTCATCCTCAAGGAAAATCAACACGTAACTATTGATGGTGAATCACAACACCCCGAATGTATCAGAACTCGATGGATTGAGACTCTTAATGCGATTGCATAACATGGAGCTTTTCCCAAGTGTGGGACCTTGTGAATCGGGAAAGCTCTCTGGATGAAGGCCGGTTCCTATTCCTCTATTCAGATGCACACATAAAAATGCAGAGGGTTTACTCAAAAACATAATCTAACTTGCCAAGGAGATAGGGTAAGAAGATGCATAAAAATAAACCTAAACTAACAAAGGTGATGCACCGAGGAATGAAGAACACCTGTCTTGCCAATAAACACAAACCATTAAAATGTAATGCAAGATCATGCACAGATAACCAAATTTGCAGTGAAATATTAGGAGGATGCAAATGAACACAGAGAGGGTTGAGAATCATCCACAAACATGCATTATTTGCTCCAAAGATTGATACAATACACTACAAAATGCCAAGAGGCAAAGTTGCATTACAGTTTTAGATGGGAGGTTTGAACTCCACAAATTCACTTGCCAAAGAGAAGAAGGGAGGGGAAAAACAAGAATTTCCAACCTTTAGAAAGAAGCCCCTCCTTAAAATTTATAGGAATTCCAAATCTACCCCAACCACCTCCAGGTTGTAGTTAATTCATCTCATTATGACGGTAGGTGAGAACCCTAGCAAACCCAAAAAATGGCGAACTGTATTTTGCATTTTTGAAGAACTTTTTCTCACCTAATTAAAGATATCTAGTCGTAGTTGGATAGAGGACCTTGTAAGATTTCCAAAAATTCCAACCTTGCGTGAATCGAGCTCCCTGTGAAAAGTTATGGCCATTTGAATATCTGGGTCAAGGTTTGCTTTCTGTCGGGTTCGGGTGTCAACGCTCAAAATGTTGCACCTCCTGAAGATGCACCTCCTAAAGATGTGCCTCATGAAGATGCACCTTAGCATATCCATCCCCATGTCAACATTTTCTGATCTGCACCTCCAACCTACGCCATGGGCGCGACTTTTTCCATGTCGACATTTTCTGATCTGCGCCTCTAACCTACGCCATGGGCGCTATTTTTCCATGTCGACATTTTCTTGTCTACGCCTCCAACCTGTGCCATGGGTGCAACTTAATCCATGTCGACATTTTCTGATCTATGCCTCCAACCTGCGCCATGGGCGCGACGTTTTCAATGTCAACATTTTCTGATCTGCGCCTCTAACCTGCACCATGGGCGTGACTTTTTCCATGTCGACATTTTCTGATCTGCGCCTCCAACCTGTGCCATGGGCGCGACTTTTTCCATGTCGAAATTTTATGATGTGCACCTCCAACCTGCGCCATGGGTGCGAATTTTTCCATGTCAACATTTTGTGATCTCGCGCCATGGGCGTGACTTTTCCATGTCGACATTTTTTGATCTGCGCCTCCAACATGCACCGGGGGTGGCAACTTTTTCCATGTCAACATTTTCTGATCTTCACCTCCAACCTGCGCCATGGGCATGACTTTTTCCATGTAAACATTTTACGATCTGCGCCTCCAACTGCGCGCCAAGGGCGTGACTTTTTCCATGTCGACATTTTTCGATCTATGCCTCCAACTGTGCCGGGGTGGCGTAAATAAATGTTGGGTTTTGAGTTTCTTTGATTTCCATAATCTTCGCTTTTCCATATTTACTCGGGGAGGGAGATATATATACTTGATAACCAAAGCAGAAAAAAACAAACGGGAAAATTTGCTCCTAATTGGCTTGAACCATACATCGTGACCCATGACTATGGATCAGGTGCTTATCACTTGTCTTCACTTGATGGTAAGCCCGAACCTGAGCCCCTTAATGCCTTGCATCTTCGACCATTCTACAATTGACTTCTAGTCCTACATCACTATTTATCTAGTTCATGCTCGTCCCTTGAGTGCCATTTACCTTTTCTTTTCCACACCTCATCTCCAATGACTACACAAGCATCATGTGATTACCCATCACCCTTTTGCCTTATCTTAAATATGTGCACCATGGCATGATTCTCATGGATACTTTTCATCTTCTTTGAGATGAGAAACCATGGTCGTTCACCCTTGCCTTCTCAACAAGAACCACATGCTTTGTTATAGCCTCATCCATGACTTAAAAGCCAAAATAAATTAATAAAATAATAATAATAAAATAAATTAAGGGATTAAATTCTTGAGTCAAACTTCCAATATAAAAGATGAATCCCTCGAAGGACATCTTCCACCTTCAATTGTCTTATAAGTAGATCGCTCCCTCGAAGGATAGGTATAAAAAGCTCAGAATCGTCTACATAGTCTTTCAAAAAGAAGACTATTTTTCTTAAAAATCAAAATTCAGCTTCCCGCATCGATCAACTTCGCGAAGACCTCAAGGAGACATATACTCATCCCGTATAGACTTCCCGCATCGATCAGTCTATCTAAAAAGTCAAAAAAGAAAAGAAAAAGAAAAGTAACCTTTTTCGTCATGGACTTTCCTATTGTGATCTTGGCTCTGTTGCCCAAGGCATTTTACCTCCCATTTTATGACCCACTTACCTTCACCTCCTTACCCATTGTCTTTTCACCTCATACTGCCTCAAGGGACCTATTGAACCTACAACATTTGGTGATTTTGTGACTATTCTTCACCTTTAGAGTAATCAATCATGCAATGTCTTTAGGGTCTTACGTTCACTAGCCTATCTGTAGATGTGTTTCATACATTTTGATCCTTGCCAATCGGGTGGCTTTCTTGCCCCTCTTATCTTTTCTCTTCTTCATTACCTTTTGATCTTCCTATATAGGACTAGACCCTCAACACCTATCTTTTGGGATTTTCTTCTCACACCTATCGACCTAAAATCACCCATACCTATCTACCTATATTCCACCTAACCTAATCGACCTTGACCTAATCATACCCATGGCCTGGAATCAACACCACCTATCGACCTAAAATCACCCATACCTATCTACCTATATTCCACCTAACCTAATCAACCTTGACCTAATCATACCTATGGCCTGGAATCAACACTACCTATCGACCTAAAATCACCCATACCTATCTACCTATATTCCACCTACTCGACCCATAACTAATCATACCTATGACCTCGAATCCAACCTAACTATCAACCTCACTACATATTCTTCTATCTTCTCATATTCTTCCCTAGCTTATGGGTGAACTACATCGATCGAGGTCCTTTTTCACCGGGACTATGTAGGCTGCACTTCCGAGCATGGGGCCTGGAGGGTTAGCTCAACCACTCGTTACCCTAACCATTTACCCCACCTATACCGATTGACTATTCATATAAAAACCCGAGAATTCTATCCCATATCCACATCATTCGACCTACATACACTCCTCATGTGTTTGTTATACCTTGCGACACTTTTACCTATGTTGATTGACCTAATGACCTTACCTTGCCTATTCTTTGTGACCGTTTATCCTGGCCATACCTTTGGTGTACCGGAATATACCTAAACGTTCCTACACCTACCCTATGTTGTGTTTCCTGACCATATCCTATACCTTGGATACCAGAATCAATTCAACCTTGTTTAGATAAACCTATCGACTTTAGACAATGTAGAGTTTGCAAGCTTTTCAACTGGTACTATCATCACCAATTCGACACTATGATAATTCTCCACCGGGAACTCCTCGTGCTATGATTATTTACTAATGCAAAGCTTTTAGTTTGGTGGATGTAATCTGGAAACACAACAACAAACATAACACAAGAATACCATAGACTATGATACGAAGGAATGATGACAAATCTGAAATATAAGTGTAAATTATAATATCAACATGAAATTGTTACAATCTCACCCATGAGGTATTTCAAGTGTTATTGACTTCACTTGCCTTCCAACAATAACTATGGGAGAAACTTCACAATTACACATCTTAATGGCTTCTTTAACACACCTTCTAAATGATGGCTTCCTTTACACACTTACTCATACAATATTTCTCACTACTTCCTTCTATGCTAAATGAGGGGGTGGCCTCTCTATTTACAGAACGTCTAGGCTTATCCACCTTATCTCAAAGATAGGATAAGAAATCTACTCCGACAAATCATATTCCATACCTTAACTCTTATCTTTACATGTAAGCTTATCTTTTAGGATGAGATAAACCTTATCATTTCCCATGGGTTCCATATTTTTAGACTTTTTACAAATAAAATACACAAAATATTTATGACCTCACTCCTTGTCCTTATTACCAATATAATATTTCTAATTCCTAATCATGTAGACCCTACTTCTCTACTTACCCTAACTTTGACATTTTAACATTATTGAACCACTTACGACAAATATTTACTTTTTACCACAACATTCCTATTGTAATTTTGACTATTACCGTACTATACATTATTGGCGGTGTCATACCGGCAACGCCATTATCTTCTATCAGATGCTACTACTAATTATACTTAACAACATCCTATTCCTAATACATACATTAATGAAATAGAAATTATGGAGGAAAATTTTAGTTTTCGGCAAGATCTTGTGTCGTAGTTTATACGTGTGCGCGTGCGTTCCTTGCCACTACTTTTGATCTTGGCCTGTTTACCCATTTACCTATATGCTCAATTTTTCCTTTACTCCTTTCCCCATTTTTCACTATTCTTCTTCGCATCCACTTTTATCAAACCACTCGCCGATGTGCTCGCCACCTCATCCATTCTTGGTTTGAGGGGATCACCTCATTCCCACTTGGGGCAACCACACTCTATTCTTGTTCACGCCGCTACCAATACAAGCTACGTAACAAGAAGGGGCAAAATGTAGACACCGAAATCGTGTCGTAATCACCTTGGTCCCCTAACGCAGCCCTAAAATTACTTCCTCCTCCTCAACACCTTATCACCTACCTCCTGCACCCCACACATGTTAATTTAATTACTTTAATTAAATTAATGCCATTTACCTCCATACATATTAATTTAATTATTTTAATTAAGTTAATGACATTTTACCCACACACACATTAATTTAATTATTCACATTAAATTAATTCACTACCCTCTCACACCTATTTAATACAATTGCCTTTATTAAATGCACCTCACCTAACAACCCCCATCATTTGACCCATTAACATAAACCCAAAACCAATGTTCTAAATACAACCTAACATTAGACCCATTCCCTCACCTCACATTAAAAGCCTCCTAAGGTCGGTTTTCACCTCGAGGAAAAGAAGAGATACTTATCAAATGGTGGAACAACTTCCTAGAAAAATTTTGAACAACCTGAGATATCTCACGCAAACCGACGTTGGTTTACCCTAAACCAATGTCGGTTCACCCTAAACCGATGCCGGTTATGACGGAATAGACCACATAGCCTATTTAGCCCCATCTATAGCTTTGTAATACGGGTGGTTGTTGATTGTTGGTTGTTGTTTGGAAGACTTCGATCTCGAGTTCGATCTTTTTAGACGTGACAATGAGCGAAGATTGATTTTGGAGATCAACAAAGGCAACTAGATACCTTTGGCACAACAATGAAACTTTCTTCCCATGCATTCTCCAACGCAACAACTTGTTCATTATTCTTTAGACTGTACCACACGAGAAGAGTAAGTATCCTCCCTCCATCTGTTTCATTTTCTTATCATCAGTTGTAGTCTTTGTGGTAAAGGAACCTAGTCTTTTACTCTCTCTCCGATTGCGGCCACCTTCTATACCCAATCATTTTAATACTTGGCCTAATTCCATATTTTGAACTCCTCAGTAATCTCAGACCTTTGCAACATATCTACACCCCCTTTGTGATCAATTCTTGTTTCTTTGTCCACTCCACTTTCACCCCCAAACCCCCAAAACACGGGTGTGTGATTCCACAAGCCCCGACTTAACCGTTGTCGGTTATCTTTGACCATCACCGGTTACAGTCAAACCATCATCGGTTATAGTAAAATCATGGTCGGTCTGTATTGTATCGCTTTGATCTCTACTAGAATAACAACATGTTTCTGACATATACCTACTTGAACACCTATTTGACCTTCAAATCTGTATCTAACCTAGCCTGTTAGCTCAGATTCACCTATAACCAACCTACTTGACCTTTGGATCTCATTCTAGTCTAGTCGGTTAGATTAGATTAGCCTATTGCATTTTGTATGAGATGCCTAAATCATATTAAACTACAATAGGACAATATTTACTTTATTTCAAAATTGAACTATTTTAAACAGTGGGACAACCATCTAGGAAGTATCGTACTTCCAAGATCTAGCACATGCTTGGTAGTCCACTACATATATCGTTTAACTCTCTTTGGTGGTCTTATTTTGATTCTTATACAGGTAGCTCCTCCTAGCCAAAAGGAAGGTCTCACAATCATTTTGATTCAGAATTCAGATACACGCGCATACAACCTCCAACCATCCTGAACTAGGTTTTCCTCTTACCACCCTTTACCTTATCTGTTTCGTTAAGTACTTCTTAGAAAAACTAAGAAATCAGGTGAAACATTTTGGCACACTACTGGGACCCATTCGGGGTTCCTTGCATCTTTCTTCATTCCTAGGTGAAAAATTGTGTATGTTTGTTTCCCTTCTAGTAGCATTCACATTAAGACTTTCTCCTTGGTAACATTCTCTTCTTTCTACTTGCTCCGAAAGACACATTTCTTTTGGTGTATTTAAAAAGAACCTTCTTATTCTTGTTTTCTGCATTTTAGTGAAAGAGCATCCCTCTTCCTATTCATCTATTGCTATCATTGAATATCATACTTTTGATTTGGGTTTAAAAAAAGTGCACTGCATTCTGATTTAACTCATTAGCTCACATTAATTGAGGGCAACCTATATCGTTGGAAGTCATGACCAACTGATGGTTGACAAACGAATCGTAGAAAAGCACTTCTATCATTTTCTCTTTCTCCGAGTCTTACCAAACCACACAAAAATTCAAAATACATACATTCTTAAACAACATCCTACGGAAGAAAGCGTAGGTGATCACATGATCACGTTACGGTGGGCACCTAGCTCGCTGCTCTGTCAAGTCATACTTGAGCGAAGGCTGCCCCCGCCATAACATTCCTAAAACCTCACCCTTTAGAATTCTTTCTTCATAGGAAGCCTTCCTCACCAAGAAATTCTATTGTTTTTTCCATGATCGGTCCATACAAATAGCATAAGTGAAAAAACGTAATATAATAGGCACTCTAGGAATGTTCTTTCTTAGTGTTACGCTTGATTTGTGTTTTGAGATGAGAGCTTTCGATCATTCTTTTGTCTTTCCTTGCACACTCCCAATCATAGTTGGTGTATTCGACTTAAATCAGTGTGCCTGGACCACGCCTACATCATTTAGGCTTCGGGTTTGAGTCAACACCATAATTTTAAACTACAAACACTTTTCTTATTCTCTATTTCAATTTCACAAGAATCGGCTATGGTTATCTTTAACCAAGCATCGGTTTAACCCAAACAACGTCAGTTTGAAGTATTCTTGGATACCTATCTAAAAGAAACCTATTTCACTTTACGAGTGTAAAAGGCTCCTATCACCTTTCATATTGTTGTTACTTCAATCACAGTTACCTTACGTCTCATCCTATGCGAAAAATGTCACTCTGAGACTATCATTTAATAGACTGTTGGTTTTTCATAGTAACCAACATTGGTTAAGCCTAACTGGCATCGGTTTACCCGAGCTGGTGTCGGTCACCTGTGCTTGTTTTTACAGCACCACCGACCTAATTCACTTACTATTGATGGTTTTCCTAGTTCTTTGTGCTCTATGCCATTCAGACATAATACAGTCCTGCCAAATCAGTTCCTATCTACATGGTGTTAACTCGTAGTCATGCAGGTGCCCTCGTGTTTCACACTAGTTGACTACCACTCCCACCTAGCCCTTCATCACCTAGTCCTTCACCACCTTCCATCTCATCATCCATGGATCCCAATCAACCCATCACCATTCCTACAGGTGACACGGAGTTTGCACAACTCCTGGATCAGAATCCCACTGCTTTGAGCCACTACCTCACCCATGCCTCCACTCGAGATGCCTCGGGCCAATTGATCTATGACATGCCCGTATCCTTATCTCCATCCCTAATTATCGCTTCTGCCTCGACTCCACCTCCTACCATGGTGACCTCAATTGTTTATCACCCGGTTGTGTCGTAGCTAGGTCCTGGGCCAACTTTGACCAGCACATCCACCACCTCTTTTGCACTGCAATCTCCATGATACCTTTATACACCGCCCAAAACATAGTATCATCTACACGTGTTGTTTCTTATATACAGATCACCAACAATGCTACCACCCTTGGTGTCGTTAACCTCTATCCCATTTCAAAATGTTGTCCTTTCTATTCCCCAATCTCTACCTCCCATCTCTACCAGGGTCACTAAAAGTGTCCCACCCTCACATACATACTACCAGCCACCTCCTATTTCATCGGTCATTTAGTCTGGATATATACCGTCTATGTTTGTCTCTCAATTCCTGCCTCCTTATTTGACACCACCATATTCTGGCATCTCATATTCTTCATATGCCCCACAACAACCTCCTTTTGCTCCGAGGGGTACCCAATCTTCATAGCCTAACAATGACTTTATCAAGTTAATGATGGACAAGATGCATACATTAGAAGCATTTGTTTCTGGCTCCCGTAATTCTCTCACCTATGAAAATATTTGTAATGAGCCTATTCACCCATCCATTCCCATTCGCCCATGTCTCGTAAACTATTAGATGCCTAAGTTTAACCACTTTAACTTAAGGAAGACCCACAACAACATTTGCGATCTTTCAAACATGGGTGTTACCTAATTGCCCATGATGATGCTCTACTTTTGTGAACCTTTCCCATGTCCCTAAGCTGGTCCAAACATTGGATTGGTATAGTGGATTACCTAGACATTCTATCTCGTTTAATCAAACATCCCAAGCCTTCTTGGATCATTTTTCGATTAACGTCGTCAAGAAGGCTACCATGACCAATATTTATTCCACGCATCAATATGATGATGAATCAATAGGAAGGTTGACGTAAGTGAATTCCCTATTTCTCAGACACATTTTACGGGGATCCCCACGTGCTCCACATCTACCCCATCTACCACAGTGCCGTTCTCACGTTTGGCTGACAACCTCGATTATGTTGATAGGTCTTTACTTTGGGGGCGTCTCTTACTCCCGGTCTCAACCCAAATGCAATCATCTTCCACTGACACCTCTACCATTTATCCGAAGAAGTTTCAACAACCCAAACCGCACATGAACATAACTCTTGATACATCTTCTATTGCATCATCCTCATCTATACCCGCCTCTCTACCTACTAGCCGACGTATTCCAATACCATCTCTTGTATCTAAACCCACTAGTGTCCTAGGGGTCACACCCACATAAAACCTTGCACATCCTCCTGTTAGGATACACTTGACCACATCTTCCCATACTTATTGAACCAATCACTCAACCTAAACGAAAAACCCAACCTTCTAATCCACATGCCTGAGACCTTACCAACTACACCTTTATCACATTCACCCCTACCATCTATCTTAGGACCTCACCCCTCTACCTTTACCAAATCTATGCTCTTCGAGGTAAACCTAAAAATCCCTTGACCCCTTTACCACTGACTGCTGACTCTGCTAGGCGAACCTTGCGTCCTTCATCACCATCTATAACTTCTTTGCCTCTTATACCACCATTACCTTCTATATCTCCTTCACTACCTATGACATTTTCTTCCACCTCACATGTACCTCCCTCTCGACTTCGACCAACACCTACCACTGCACCTCAGTTGTCCCCTTGGGTCACTCATCCTCTCCCACCATCTGCCTTTCCATCTACATCACGTGCTCCCCCTACACCTCTACCTAAGAAAGAACACCAAAAATACAAAAACCTTTAAATTCCAAAGAGGTGGTTAAACCTACCCCTCTTTCGTTGTTGTTGCACTGCACCAAAGAAAGTACGACCCAAATCAAGACTCGCATCACCTCAAATTCCACCACAACTACCCAATCTTCCAACAAAACCTACTTTCATTTTCGTATTGTGATCATTGGTGGGATCATACGCGAAAATCTTGGCTAACCTCTTGGAAAGCTCTGCTTTATCACCCTCTCTCCTCTTAGACCTTACGAACCTCTTAAACCTAAACCGGAAGGGTTTGACAATACTAAAATTTATGCTTACCATCGTGTGCCAGGGACATGATATTGAAAACTGTAAGGGTCTAAAAGGTGTCCTCATTCCTTTATGTCATTCGACCCCAATTTTGATGGTGATGACCTCTGGATGATGAAGCTATTTTCCCCTCACCACCTTCTTCACATCTTCCTTCTACACCTATGGGTAAGTGCAGGAAGTTGATGGACAAATATAGGGTCATCCGTGGACATCATATTGCAAAAAACAACAAAATATCAACTTGTAGGGATTATTAGCTATACATGCACTCTAAATTAGAAAAATTTATATAAATATGAATCGTAGCATTCGGAATCTAGTTTCTAAAATACTAATTTTTGTAAAAAACGGACAAGTTTAGCTATATTAAACACTTAAAATTATATGACTTAGTGTTTTTTTGAAAAAACTTATAAGATTGTAGTCCGTTTGCCCACATTTTGGATGACCAAATCTTGTTATTTTTTTTTCCTTTGGTGAAACGTTAGATGTAGTTGTCTATCTTGGGATGAATTTTATTTTATATTTTTTTAGCAATATTTTTTTAATGATTTTTTCCGTGAAAGTGGTCTCTGAAAATATTTAGAAAATGGAGCGCTTTCCATTTGCCCATATAACTATATCAAAAATATCGAAATCAATTTTTTTTTTTTTAACATGTATAGAATTTGTCCACACTTGGGATGGTATAAGTTTTATCATATTTTGACAAGCGAAACAAAATTTACAGTCTTAAACGTAGACATGAACATTCACGGGAAAAAATGTCTTAAAGACCTATTGTTAGTAAAAAATTATAAAATGATATTTATCTTATTCTATTCACTTTAAAAACAATATTTATATGAAGCTAAGAGTCTCCCCTACGCGATGGCACCATTTTTGTGAAATGTTTTCAGTTTTTTAGCACGGTTCAAATCTTTGGAAGAGCAGATTTGAGGTTTTTTGACCTTTTACACTTCATAATGACCTTCCATAGCTTTGGTTGGGGAAAAACAAAGATTTTCCGAGCCTTAGGTTCGGCAGATAGATCCGCGATCGTGCTTTATAAACCGCGAGCACGCTTTATAAAGCGCGATCGCGGTTTATAAAGCGCGATCGCGGTTTATAAATCATATTTACACACATCCCAATGTTTGAATTACCATGTGATTTTTACTCTCTGACCTTACCGTATTTAATTATGTGAAATTTTGTCTTTTTTCTACACATTTTTCTTATCACCTAAGCAAAACATCATGGGAGACAAAAAGAAGTCAAAAAGGAATTCATTAAGTAAAAAACACCAAACGAATTAGAGGCCAACAAAATTCAAAATGCTGAGCGAATGCGGAAACTTCGTGAATCTAGAAGAGGTTCATCTTCAATCCCAACTATTGTAAGCAATGAAGAACTAGGTAATGTTTCTATTGTCAATGTTGAAGTTGAATTAAATACTCGTGATGGAGAAGTTTTTATGTCAATGTTGAAGAAGAATTAAATACTCATGATGTAGTAAATGTTGAAATTGAAGGAGATGATGAAAATGTGAATAAGGAAATTCATGTTGAAAACTGTAGACAAGCAAAATTTGACAAAAACATCTCCTAGGATTTTACATAAGAAACCTAATTTTTTTATTGAAATTGATGAAAACATTTTGAAACCAATGTCTGACAAACTTTTTGAATGACAAATCAGAAGAAAAGCCACTGAAATTTGGGATAATCATTTTGAAATTTTAAATGATTCCCAAAGATGTCAGTTGTTGGTTAGTTTGATGAAATTGATTAAAATGAGACCTACATTAAACACCTTAGGATTGACAACATCTAATATACGTGGTCAAACCTCTACAATTGTTGAAAACCTTCATGATGCATATCACACTGTTAGTGTCAAGAGACGCACTAGGGATAGTAATATTGTGCGTCGTGTACTTGCTACTAGTGTTGTAAGTGAATCAATAAAAAAACAACGTTTGATTATGCAAACAAGTCGAATGTTGCAAGTTAATCGAAAAACTCTAATGAAAGCAATTAAAAGACGTAATATCCTTCAATCACTCAATAATGCCGATTTTTGGGCATTTTCTGCTAGAGCACCGTGTAAGGACAAAAATAATTCTGATGCTATAAGAGAAGTTATTAAATTTTGGCATGATAACACTAGAGTTTCACCTAATACAAGAGATGTTATAAAACGGAGAGTTGGTTCTACTAATCGTGAACCACATCCAAAGAATTTCTTAGATATGACTCAAACTCAATTTTTTCGTAAGTTTGAACAAGAGAATCTGGAAATTAAAATTAGTCAACGTTTTTTTGAAATGTTGAAACCATTCTATGTGAAAATCAACCATGCTCGCACCACTTGTTGTTGTAGGCAACATGTTGAATTTGCGATGCATTATGCTAAATTTTTACGTATTCGTTCTAATTTTCATTCTGAAACTATGTTATCTGAATGTGGTGTTCAAGTTCCACCAATATCATCCAGGGATTTCATTCCTACTATATTTTGTGAAAAAGAAGTTGGACAATTTTTTTATAGTCAGGATTGTTTAGATGGAAGTTGTAGTACATGCGGCGGATTACCTAAATTGGAAAGTTGCATCCATGAGAAAATTAAAGGTACAATAGGACATAATTTAGTTGAATTTGATAAATATAAATCAGTTGCATACCAGTTGAAAGATGGAAAAGAGTCGAAACGGTGTGAGCTAGTTACAGAACAAATGCCCATTTTTCAATTTATGAGAAAATTTAAGGATGAAATTGTTTATGAGTATGTGAGGCATACACATAGAGCTCGATGGTTGGATGAACAATTCAAGCTATGCAAAGACACATTTCCTATTGGTACTATTGTTTCAGTGGTCGATTTTGCAGAGAATTACACATTGCAACCACAAATGGAGGTTCAATCGCAATATTACAACTCAGTACAAGTTGCCATTTTTGTGCATATAGCATTTCTACATTCTCCTGACAGTACAGAGAATGATCGAAAAATCTTAAGAGAGTACCACTTTTATATCAGTGATGATCGTACTCATTCTACTGAATTTGTGCAAGGGTGTTTCCAGTTATTTTATGGAAACTTGTCTGATAGGGACATCCACTTCAAACAACATTATATATGGTCAGATAATTACACGTCTCAGTTTAAGAATGCATTTAATTTAAGAATGCACGTCAAGATGGGTGTGCAACATATTTGGAGTTTCACCGAAATTTGGACATGGAAAATGAGAGCATGATGGTGTAGGAGCATGTGTGAAAAGAGATCTTGCAAGAGAAGAATTTAAGTACAAAGATGGTGCTAAATTAAAAGATGCAAAGAGCATAGTGGAATGGTGTACTGACAACATGGCCCGAGGTTCTCAAGAAAATTCCACAGTTTGCAGATATTTTTGGTCGATAGAGGAAAAACATATTGCTAACTACGAGGATTGTATGACACTCACTGGGTCCAGTGATATGCACTCATTTTGTAGCTCAGACGCTACTTCATGGGTCGTATGGACAAGAAAGTTGACATGCTTTTGTGCATCTTGTATCGAATTTGTCACTGCTGAGTGTGATTCACAAGAATGGGTGGAAGGATGGATTTGTAGGCCTCTAACTCCGCTTCCTAGTTATCAACCTCCACAAGCATTACGACTTGTTTCTGCAGATGAAGTTACAACATCCAAGGACTTTGACGAAATTTCAATTTTGGTGCGACAAGGTATAAATATGGTTATTTATTTAATTTTTGTAAATTGAGTTATATGTCCATTGAAATTTTAATATGTAATTTAAATTTGAGTTGTTCAACTTTCCTTGGTTATTTTTTTGTAGGACATGTGTTTGCAGTAATTGCAACATGTAAGACAATGAAGAAGGAACAGACTATTTCTTATGTTGTTGCATCGAGGAAAGAAAGAAGTTGACTTCTCCTATTATAGATGGCGAAGATATTGAGTATCCTATAGGGTCAGTGGTAGTTACTGGAACTTGGCTTCGACGGTATCCATTAAAAAACTCCTCTGTTTGGGTGTTTGAAGACTTTGAGACACACAGGAAAATACTCTTATATTCACATCTAGTTCTAGCGACAAATATTCAGTTGTATAGATATCGAGGAAGGCCTAATAACAAGATTCTTTGGAAGGTTCGAGAGTCAGATCATGAAGCAATCTTGTCTGCTATTCAGAGTAGATCCGATCCTGATGGTTCATTGGAATGAATTTTTACAATGCGAGCATGTCTGGTATATATATAATTTCTTTTCAATTTTATATATATATAAATTTTTTAGAACTTAAAGATCTAGATTTAAGTTTGAATATATATTTTATTTTAAATTTGTGTATTTTGCACGTACATTATATCTAGATCTATAGTATATATGGTTTTGATTTGAAACTTAAATTTCTTTGACTAACACTTTTATGTTTAGGTTAGTGGTGCCATAAAAGCTTCCACCTTCACGTGGTTGGCACTGTTAGTAGAGAATTTTAAATTCTCGAAGCTAAGAGAAGCTTTCATTGTTTGAAAAAGTTGTAAATTTTGAAAAAGTTGTAAATTTTGAAAAAGTTAAGTAAATTTTGAAAATGTTGTAAATTTTCAAAATGTTGTAAATTTTGAAAATGTTGTAAATTTTGAAAAAGTTGTAAATTTTGAAAATGTTGTAAATTTTGAAAACGACTCCTCCCCAAGTGTTTACAAGACCATACTTATGCGTGTGCACCGATATGAGAAGGAAAAAACTGAGAGAGGCTATTTTAGAGGGTCCCTACACCGAGGTTTCGGATCAGACGAGGCCTCTCTAGGTGCCACAGAGTCCGAGTAGTCACCCGTCGAAGTTGAACGATATTTTGGTCTCAGGGCTCTTAAGGGACTACGCCCGAACAAAGTAGCCCGGAAGCAACGACCATTTTGCACACCAAAACACCACCTCCTCTAGCATTCACCTGGCCACCCAGACGTGTCGGCATGTCCGTTTGGTGCCATGACCCACCGTTTGCAAAATATAGCGTTTGACAACCTTACACTAGCTCCAACTGCACTATTTCGCGCGTTTGCAAACAGATAGGACAGCGAGAGCACCGAAATGAGAAGGAAAAACCGAGAGATAATATTGTAGAGGGTCCCTACGCCGAGGTGTCGGATCAGATAAGGCCTCTCTAGGTGCCACGGAGTCCAAGTAGTCACCCATCAAAGTTGAACGATATTTTGGTCTCAGGGCTCTTAAGGGACTGCGCCCGAACGAAGTAGCCCGAGCGAACGCAACGATCGTTTCGCGCACCGAAACACTACCTCTCTAGCGTTCACCGCCACCGGACGTGTCGGCGTAGTCCATTTGGTGCCACGACCCACTGTTTGTAAAATATAGCGTTTGACAACCTTACACTGGCTCCAACTGCACTATTTTGCGCGTTTGCAAACAATAGGACAACGAGAGCACCGAAATGAGAAGGAAAAAACCGAGAGAGGCTATTGTAGAGGGTCCCTACACCGAGGTGTCAGATTAGATGAGGCCTCTCTAGGTGCCACGAAGTCTGAGTAGTCACCCGTCGAAGTTGAACGATATTTTGGTCTCAGGGCTCTTAAGGGACTACGCCCGAACGAAGTAGCCCGAAAGCAACGACTTTTGCATGCACCAAAACACCACCTCTTATAGCGTTCACCTGGCCACCCGGACGTGTCGGTGTAGTTCGTTTGGTGCCACGACCCACCGTTTGTAAAATATAGCGTTTGACAACCTTACACTAGCTCCAATTGCACTATTTCGCGTGTTTGCAAACAATAGGACAATGAGAGCACCAAAATGAGAAGGAAAAAACCGAGAGAGACTATTGTAGAGGGTCCCTACGCTGAGGTGTTGGATCAGACGAGGCCTCTCTAGGTGCCACGAAGTCCGAGTAGTCACCCGTCGAAGTTGAACGATATTTTGGTCTCAGGGCTCTTAAGGGACTGCGCCCAAACGAAGTAGCCCGAAAGCAACGACCATTTGCGCACCAAAACACCACCTCCTCTAGCATTCACCTGGCCACCCAGACGTGTCAAGGCACAGTCCGTTTGGTGCCACGACCCACCGTTTGCAAAATATAGCATTTGACAACCTTACACTGGCTCCAACTGCACTATTTCACGCGTTTGTAAAACAAGAGGGACAGCGAGAGCACCAAAATGAGAAGGAAAAAACTGAGAGAGGCTATTGTAGAGGGTCCCTACGCCAAGGTGTTAGATCAGATGAGGCCTCTCTAGGTGCCACGGAGTCCGAGTAGTCACCGTTGAAGTTGAATGATATTTTGGTCTCAGGGCTCTTAAGGGACTGCACCTGAATGAAGTAGCCCGAAAGCAACAACCGCTTTCGCGCACCGAAACACCACATCCTCTAGAATTCACCTGCCACCGGACGTGTCGGTTTGCAGTCTGTTTGCTTGGGGCCACGACCCACCATTTACAAAATATAGTGTTTCCTTATTTATTTAAATTAAATTACAATGACTTGGTTGTTATGTTATCTCTTGTTGTCATCTTGTCCTTGGTAGGATGATATATGGGGCTCATGAATCTTATTTTCTGCCTTATCCTTAACACTTGGTTTTGTTATAATATTATGGGTAATATTGTTCTACGGTTTTCTTTTCCTTTCTCTTCTTTCTCTCTTTCTATGAAGACCATCAGTTGTGCTACCTCTTGATTCAACTCTCTGACCTCCTGTGAAACCATAATTATCTTCTCTTCCTCCTTTCTTCTTTCCTTTTTTCTCTCTCTCTCTCTCTCTCTCTCTCTCTCTTCTTGTACCTCATTAGCTCTATCAACCTTTGAATCACATTTCCTGCTAGTTCTTCTTCTTCTTCACCATATATATCAAGTCTGATTCATGAGGCCTAATAACCTTCAATTACCTTTCTCTACGTTTCTTCCTTGTTTCCATCATCTTTTCTATTTTTCACATATGTTCTTGAACTCTCTTATCCTTTCATGTAATTGCTTTAGTCTAGCATCTTATCTCTCTGATACTAACTTCTCCATCCAATGTGGCATTTTGTAACCATGACCTCACTCTTTACTTCACCCATCATTTTCATCTATCTCTTTGTCTCTCTTCTTGGACCACTGTATCAACCTTATCTCAAATCCTTTTAGCTAATCTTCCTTGATCTTCAAGCTATGATACCACATGTTGCAGTTCAAAAAATTTATAACATATGTATTCAATGGTTTCTATGTTTCCCTAAAAACTCAACTCTGTCTTTTGATCAAGTTCAAACAACTCCTTTTCACTAGTTAACATACTCCAAATTTAATATTATCCCTTATCCTCTATATGGTTTCTTACTGATATTATTTATCTAACTCTAATGTAGATACTATGAGCGTAATCAAAATGATCAACTACCATCTTCAACTGCCAAGTTCAATATCCATGATGCATAGGCAAATACAACAATGCCCATGTTGGAAGGTACTTACAGTCTTCACAGTTTTGGAACTCAAAATACATGAAGCAATCAGCTAAAACAAATGTACAAATACATTTGAAAATAACTTCTAGGTTGTAGAGCAATTGAAAGAATGTAGTTTCATGGTATTAGTTTCATATCCAGAAGTCTAAGAAGATTGCAACTATAATGGCATGTTTCAGTAATGCACATCTAACAGTACAAGCTTATGATGCAAATAAAAATAATATAAAGATACAGCCACATATCATTCAGATTTAACAATATTTCAGGATTATTATGAGTTACAAAAGAACAGTACGGCTACAGGATTGGAAAATCAATACAGTTAAGTTTCAAGGATTAACTCATATGTACACAAAAGTTACAAACAATGCAGACCCAATTTTGGGTATACCTGTAATATTATCAAGATGTACAGTCAAATACACCAGAGTTTCAAGCACACTTTTCCAAATACAACAGGATGATAAATTGATGAATTCCATTAAATATAAGCTTTAGTTACTAATACTTAAGTTGGCAATAGAGCTAACAATATTGTTTTAGTTTGAAAAATAAAAATTCAAAATGCCCATGGTGAAATATACCACAAATAATAATCAGAAAGATACTAGAAAATATATAACTAGAAGTAATACACTAAATCCACCTCAAGATTTAAAAGACCTGAAATAGTTCAAATTTATAGCCTCGGAAACAAAACCGTAGCAGAGATATCCATAGGAGTTCCATATATGGAGGAATCGCCAAAATAACCAAAATAAATATGATTTAACCAACACACATGGATATATATATATATATATATATATATATATATATATATATATATATAAGAATCAAACAAAGTGTGCTCCAGACGCGCACATCTCTGAAAATATATATGTACATAAGTTCATAATGTATGTATACATCTCAAACTAAGCACATGTCATAATGTACATATGGGACCACATGCGGTCGCAAAAGGCTATATATAGTACAATGGACTGTGAATCTACTCATGACCACATATGTACATCCAGGTGGACTATAAATCTACTCATGAAACATCTTCCCTCTCTTCGCCCTGCTAGAAGTAGCACGTCCACGACCTGGGGATGTAGTGGAGGGAGATGCCACTACGGATTTCATCCGTGTGGTCCTAGGTGTCTCTAAGCATGCCTGCAACCTAACCTGCACATTCATAAACAACAAGTTTTTAACACCCAAAATTTTAAAATACATTCAAAATTTAGAAACTTGTACAATTTAGTTAAAATGCATGTGAAATCTTACCGCAATGTCATGATCCCTATCAATTTGTTGTTGACGCATCGCAGGGACAACAATAGACTCACGAGGGGTAAGCTACATACAAATAATTAATTTTCAAATTAAATATTTCACATATATACCTACAAAATTTGATATTGTAGATTTAAGTTTAATAAAAATAATGAAGGTCTCCAAAATTTAACAAATTTAAAAAATTGTGTACCTCAGTTAGTGGATCTGCAGATGCTATGGCAGTATCTACAAGAACCTCCACAGTCTGCATATATGGAGGAGTCTCTCTAGCAGTCATAAGCTATACAAAAAACATGTACAAATCAATATTAAAATCTACTTAAGAGCTTAGCACTCCTATCGAAACCTATTGAAAAAAATAATAGTAAAGGAACTCAAAGGTCCCTACACTCTAAACATATCTTTTCACGTTCATCAAGGAAACACCAGATCTATATATAGGTACATGAAACATTTACAAGCACTCATTCCACATGTTGAGATTTTAAGAAGGTAAAAAAACTATACAAAGGAGGGAAATTATACATTCATTCCCGTCCCTACTATACAATCTTACCCCAGGTGGTACTTTCAAGACATGTAAAACCAATATATGATTACATACATGGCTAGTTATATCAAATGAATTGGCATTTCCTACTAAATAATATATAGGTTGAGTATAAGAAAGTGAAACTCATGTACAGAGGTCCAAAGCATGCAATCCGTGCGTGAACTTCCAGTAATTAGAAACAAAGTGTAAAGAGATTTACTAACCTATGTAAAACTCATGTGAGGCGTGCCAGTAGCCTCAGTTCCCTGAGCAGATGATGACCCACTAGGCTCCTGTGTATAAAAGAGAAAAATATTAATACATGTACAACATACACGTGAAACAAATTATAATAATAATCTAGTGCAATTAAATGATTTATTAAAAATGTAAGTTTGTACAACTTGAAACTTACGTTTGAAACACGCCCAGCCATAGTAGCTAGCATGTCGACACCGGATGTTTCCTTCACCGGCTCTTGCTATTTAAAATAAAATAAAAAATTAGTTTTTTACATGTATGTACATGACGTACAATCATATATATATATATATATATATATATATATATATCTCAAACATGTGAATTAAACTATTATATATATATTATTTAAATTTATTTAAAATTTACCTGTGAAAGACCAATATCAGTGGCTCCAGTTCCAAAAACACTCCCCAACATCTCATCTATAGAAAAGAAATCATGTGAACCAGCAAATGATGTCTCGCCCGCAGTGCATACGGCACCACATGATCCACAGTGGTGTGGTGCACTAGAATTGGCACCTCCACCAACATCACCAGATGCAATCTGGGTGCTATGCTGGGTGAGAGTGTCAGTGAGCTCCCTCAATGCATGCAATGTATCAATCTCCACAACCTCCTTCACTGTAGGAGGGATAACTGAAGGTAGTGGGGGTTTTGGGGCATGGGGATCCTAGGCTGACCTACGCGTGCACCAGGTCTGCTCTGTGCAGAGCCACCTCCTCGACCAAAAAGTCAGAAAAGTCAAAATAATTCGGGACCTCATTAAGCATGAACTCACAATATAATTTCTTCAAAAAATAAAGAGGAACCTCATTGTTATTGCATGGTGGATAATCAAAAACCATCCACCATCGGTCCCAAAAATTGTTTTTGATTCTATCATCATGGCACCAATGGATTGGGAACCGTTTGCAAGTAACTGCAAGGGGGGCATTGGTTCTAGGGTCGGTAAATAATGCACAAATGAGGTCTTTTCCATTTTTTTGTCTTTGACGGCCGCATGGGATAGTTTATCCGCATACCACCGCCTACAGTCACTTCTAAAGGTGTTCCATCTATGTATTTGGTTGGTTATAGACTCGACTTCGCCAATCAATGTTTGCAATGTATTGGCTAAAGTCATGCGGGATGGATTTGTAGCATGATTTTGTCTTATATTTTGAATTAGGTTCTCAATGGAAATTTTATTTTCTTGGATTCTTCCAATGATATTATCTTGCATTCCTGCTGGCTCAGTGGGGACAGAAGGAGCCACAGGAGGCGGATCTATGTTTGGAGGAGGGTTTTGAGGAATGTTCGGAGGGTTTTGAGGAATGTTCCGTGGGTTTTGAGGAATGTTTTGACGGTTTACACGATTTCGAGCTTGCCGACCAACTGATAAAACAAGAAAATTGTATACATAAACAAACATTTCAAAAACCCATGAAAATGCAAAAAAAAAAACCTAAAATGCAAAAAAATGATTACAATCGGGGACTTACCTCCTCGTCTTGGCGGCATGGTTGAATATATCGCTATCCAGAAGTCCGATGAGCAATTTTGAGATGGTATTGAAAGCGCGAGTGAAAAACGTTTAGGAAAAGTTGTGGTTCGAAATGAAAAATGAGGAAAATAACGAGTCACGGGACTGTTAAATTTTGTCTCAGAGTTCCGCGATCACGGTTTATAACGCGCTCGCGGTTCTAAACCGCGATCGCGGTTTTAGGTTCGGTAATTACCGAACCTAGAATTCAGGAACCGCGATCGCGGTTCCTTTATTTTGGGTTTTTATGTCCACGGAATTGTCCACCAACTTCGTGCACTTACCCCTATACCGCAACCTCCGTCACCACACATTCATAGAGCCACCCCGAAATTTGAGATTAACATGGTTCGCATCGGAGAAATTTCCTTGCCTCCACTAAAATGTCGTTGTACCCAACTCATCTCACAGGATTTTCTCCTTGAGTAGATTTTTTCCGTCGTGTCGTTATACCACTTACCCTACACCTCCATTTGCCAACTTCCCTCAAATCAACATGGTACACATCACTACATGTACGCAAAGGGAAAAGAAAAAGCAATCGACCCACCAACCAATCCTATACCCAACATACCATCTGCACCCCTACCTAAAATAACTATCTATGGTCCCACGTGCCCCTTTCTAATGGCGTCACACATTGCACCATGCTCAAACAATTACATCAACATCCCCTTAAAATGTTCTTATACGATCTCATCCGAAGCTCAAAGTGACATCGTGAAGCCCTCATGGAGGTCCTTCAATCTATTGAAGTTTTATCTAATGACCCCACACCTGTAGCATCTATTATCACACCTCATCATGTTGCTTCTCTCACCAAATTTCCATCTACCTCATCACCTCCACCTGTTCACCAAGTTCTATCATTAGTTTCTTGGATGACAAAATTGTTGCCCACTAAACCGATGACCCAGATCCTACACTTTTCATCTCCATCCATATCGATAATATATGTATCGACGTGTTATGATCGATGGGGGCGCTAGCATTAACATCATCTCCTCTCATGCATTCGAACAAATGCGCATACCCAACAACTACATGCATAAACATCCAGTCATGTTGCGTTCATTCAATGATGCTATCACCTCTACACTCGACACTATCATCCTCCACGTTCATGTGGGTCCCCGTACTATTCCTGAGCTATTCTACGTGTTGGAAGGGGAGTTTCAATACAATTTGTTGCTCGGCAGACCTTGGATTCATGCCATGGGTTGTGTTCCTTCTACTTTGCACCGATGTGTAAAGTTCGAACATGAAGGACGTTCCTATACCATTCCAGTTGACCCATCACCTTTCAAAACCTGCAACATGCTTTACCGGCCCAATGATGTCCTTGTACCTATTAAGGCGTCTACCTCCTTGCCTACATCTTCTTCACACATGACCCCATCCACTAGTGCCGTTGCAACCTCACCTTCGCCCAAATCTTCTATTCCCACAGCTGTTGTTGCTTCTACCAGTCACACCTCAGCTTCCCAACTAACCGACACCTCCACCAATCTAACTTCTAACGCTTCCTCCATTCCAGCCACCAATATATCAACCACTGATCCCTTAGAAGGTGTTTTTCAACGCCTCACTATGGGGGAGTATCACCTGTATAATGTCAATACATTCCTTACTCCACAAGAGTATGGAAACCTTCACCAACATCCTCACTATGATCACCGCATAGGCGAGCGTCTCCTTTATGGTCCTCCCCACCTCTCGTACCCATCTTACCTATGGGGACTTGACATTTCCACTTACACACCCAAACCACCGTCACAAACCCGACCTTTTTCAGCTGACCTTCAGTCACTTACCAACTCGCCACTTTGCTCACACTTTCCTACACCGCTGTGCCTGGAAGGGTTTTGGCTTTGGCCTTTACGAACAAGGTCGTCACACCATTATTTCATGTACCATGTGTAAACACAATGATCATAGTGGAATCGGTTTTACCAAACTACCTGCCAAAAATCCCGTATTGAACTCATTGAAGACATTGACCCCTCTCCACCTTCTTCACCTACCCCACCTTCACCACCTTCACCAATGAGTCGATGGATCTTGAATCTATCCCTCCTACCATTTTTTTCAATAAATACCATTTCCTTGGGACCTTTGACCTATCACTGCGATGGCGAGGCTCCTTCCTCTCTTCCTTTCTTGTATCCTGACATGATAGGGGACGATACTCCTTCTATTAATGTCGTTTAATGTCAGGATGATGAATCCATACTCACCTACCTTAGTGTCGAAGACTCTTATATCCACCGATCGTTACCTTCGAGATTCAAACAATTTTGAATGAATTGACTATCGATGTAAACATCCACACTCGGGATGACCCCACATTCTCGAAGATTGGCTAATCTCTAGATCTTCAGCTTTGAACAGAAGCCCTAACTTCTTTTCTTAAAAATCATAGCCATGCTTTCACTTGGTCCTATGCTGACATGCCTGGCATTGATCCCACTATTGTGGTCCACAATATTGTAACCATTCCCAATGCCAAACCCATAAAACAAAAGTTGAGGAAAATGCACCCTCGCATTGCTCTTCTTGTCAAAGAATAACTTCAACACCTTCTCTCAGTTTCCTTTATCTTACCCATCGACTACCCCTAATGGATTTCTAACATTGTCCCTATCACTAAGGTGACAGGGGGACTTTGCATTTGCACCGATTTCCGTGATCTCAACCTTGCCTACCCTAAATATGATTTTCCTTTGCTTGGAATTGACCAATTGGTTGACCTTACCACTGGCCATGAGATGTTATCACTTATGGATGGTTTCTCGGGTTATAACCAAATCTTGCTCGCTCCAGAGGATCAACACAAAACCACATTCATTACCCCTTGGGGGACCTTCTACTATCGAGTCATGCCTTTCGGCCTTAAAAATGCTGGTGCCACCTATCAGTGGGTTATGACTTACATCTTCCATGATATCATGCATCGAATATTGGAAGATTACGTGGATGATCTCTTGGCCAAATCTAAACGTTGCGTGAGCACCTCGCCATCCCGAAACCATCTTTGACTGCCTCATTAAATATTACGTCCGCCTTTAACCTAAAAAGTGCGTCTTCGTGGTTCTCTTAGGAAAGCTCCTGGGATTTATCATTTCCTTACGTGGTATAGAAGTTGACCCTGCTAAAGTCAAGGCCATCCTGGAAATGCCTCCACCCACTAACCTTAAACAACTTCGTAGCCTGCAAGGTAAACTGCAATCTATTCATCAATTTATTTCCCAACTCTCCAACCGTTGTCAACCATTTCATCACCTTCTCAAAAAGGACGTCTCTTTCAAATGGGATGACGACTGCCACACATCTTTTGAGGCCTTAAAACAATACCTTCTCCAACCACCCGTGCTTGTCCCACCTAAAGATGACCAACCCTTCTACCTATACATATCTGCTACTGATCACTCCTTAGGGGCTATGCTCTCTCATCGTGACAAACAACATAGGGAGAAAGCAGATTATTACATAAGCCGTACCCTTTTGGACTACGAAACCCGATACACTCACCCTGAAAAACTTTGCTTAGCCTTAGTTTTTGTTGCCACCAAACTTTGCCATTACCTACTCAACCACAAAACCTATGTTGTGACCAACACTGACCCTTTACACTTCATGTATGCTAAACCTTACCAAAATCAACATGTCGCACATTGGCTCATGCTTCTTGTTGACCTAGACCTCGAATTCATCCACCAAAAATCTATCAAGGGCTAGGCCATTGCTGACCAGCTCGCTGATGTGCCTCTTTCTGGGAATCAATCTTCAAACTTTGATTTCCCTGATGAATCCATTACTAACCTCTCTTTGGATGATGACCCTTACCAAATGACCTTATTCTTTGACAGTTCCAAATGTCAGCGTGGGGGTGGTGCAGGCATTATCCTCATTCCTCTTGATGGTGAACCCATGCCCTTATCATTTAAGCTCACCGTGAATGCACCAACAATATTGCTGAATACGAAGCGCTCGTATTGGGTCTCATGACTGCTTATGCCTTAGAGGTTAATTCCATTAATATCTTTGGTGAATCTTAACTGGTAGTAAACCAAGTCAATGGTGTTTATCAATGTCATAATGAAATACTTCAAGAATACAAATGTTATGTCAGCATCATGTTGACTACATTTGATTGCTATAAAATTCAAACCGTTTCGCGATCCTCCTATAAATTCACGGATACCATGGCCTGCCTCGCTTCCCAAATACCCGCTTCACCTATCGATTTAGACATCTTTGTTACCGTAAAATGCATACTGAGACCTTCTTATAAATTTTTTTGTGTTAACCTCATCCGAACTGCCTCACTAAACACACAAGACCTTTGGTATAAGTAGCTTGCGGACTACCTTTCCCTTTCTATATTGCCTCCTGATCTCACACGTAATGGACAACGTGCCTTTCTCAAAAAGGCCTCTCGTTATGTCATCATGGGTGGCCTTCTCTATAAACAAGGCTTTGATGGTATTCTCTTACGATGCCTCACTGCACGAAATCCCCTATACCATTAAAGAAGTTCACGATGGCATATGTGGAGGTCACTTCAGTGGCCTTGTTGTTGCTAAGTGCATTCTTCGCCTAGGCTATTATTGGTCGACCCTCAATCATGATTGTTGTAACTACGTTAAGCATTGTGTAAAATGCCAACAACATGCCAATCTTCATCATACACCTAGTCATGCCTTATAGGTCACTCGTGACCTTTGGCCCTTCTCTCAATGGGGTTTGGATCTTGTCTTAGAGATCAATCCCTGCTCTTCCTTAAGACATCAATGGATCATCACCACTACCGAATATTACACCAAATGGGTTGAAGTCGTACCCCTCATCTCCACTAAAGTTGAGAAAATATGTGAGTTCATCGATCATCACATTATTTGTCACTTCGGTGTTCCGCATCATCTTATCACCGATAATGGAAAATAATTCAAAAACAAAACTCTACTGAAACTTTGTGATGCCTTCAGTATCTATCTTAGCTTCTCCTCACCATATTACCCACAAACCAATGGCCAAGCTGAATTTAGCAACAAAACCCTAAACAAAACTCTCATGAAAGTGGTTAACGATCTTTGGGAAGGATTGGCATACGCACATTCCTTTGGCTCTTTGAGCATACCGTACTAGTATTCGCACCTCCTCCACCACTTGCCACTCCCTTTTCTCGGTGTACGATACGAGGTTGTTTTGCCTCTCAAAGTTCGGATCGCATCTCTCGTATATCTCTTCAAGATATGATTACTGGTGACGACTTTCGCTAAGACCATTTAACACAACTTAAGTTATTAGACGAACGTTGTCTTCACGCTCTTGACCATCTCCAAGTCTACCAAAAATGCATCAAGCGTGCCTATGAAAAACATGTCCATGAACGCACTTCAAGGTCGGTGACCTCGTCCTCAAGGAAAATCAACACGTAACCAAAGCTAGAAAAAAGAAAACGGGGCAAATTTGCTCCTAATTGGCTTGGACCATACATCGTGACCCATGACTATGGATTAGGTGCTTATCGCTTGTCTTCACTTGATGGTAAGCCCGAACCTGAGCCCCTCAATTCCTTGCATCTTCAACCATTCTACTGTTGACTTCTAGTCCTACATCACTATTTATCTAGTTCATGCTCGTCCCTTGAGCGCCATTTACCTTTTTCTTTTCCACACCTCATCTCCAATGACTAAACAAGAATCATGTGATTACCTGTCACCCTTTTGCCTTATCTTAAATATGTGCACCACGGCTCTGCACATGGCATGATTCTCATGGATACTTTTCATCTTCTTTTAGATGAGATCCCATGGTCGTTCACCCTTGCCTTCTCAATAAGAACCACATGCTTCGTTATAGTCTTGTCCATGACTTAAAAGCCAAAATAAAAAAATATAAATAATAATAATAAAAATAAAATAAAATAAGGGATTAACTCCTTGAGTCAAACTTGTAATATAAAAGATGAATCCCCCAAAAGGACATCTTCCGCCTTCAATTGGCGCTATAAATAGTTTGCTCCCTCGAAGGACAACTATAAACAACTCACAACTCTCTACATAGTCTTTCCAAAAAGAAGACTATTTTTCTCAAAAATCAAAATTCAGAAGATTCCCGTATCGATCAACTTCACGAAGACCTCAAGGAGACATATACTCATCCTGTATAGACTTCCCGCATCGATCAGTCTATCTGAAAAGTCAAAGAAAAGAAACGAAAAAGAAAAGTAACCTTTTTTGTCATGGACTTGCCTATTATGATCTTGGCTCTGTTGCCCAAGGCATTTTACCTCCCATTTTATGACCCACTTACCTTCACCTCCTTACCCATTGTCTTTTCACCTCATACTACCTCAAGGGACCTGTTGAACCTATGACATTTGGTGATTTTGTGACTATTCTTCACCTTTAGAGTAATCAATCATGCAATGTCTTTAGGGTCTTACGTTCACTAGCCTATCTATAGATGTGTTTCATACATTTTGATCCTTGCTAATCGGGTGGCTTTCTTGCCCCCTCTTATCTTTTCTCTTCTTCATTACCTTTTGATCTTCCTATATAGGACTAGACCCTCGACACTGTCTTTTGGGATTTTCTTCTCACACCTATCGACCTAAAATCACCCATACCTATCTACCTATATTCCATCTAACCTAATCAACCTTGACCTAATCATACCCATGGCCGAGAATCAACACCACCAATCGACCTAAAATCACCCATAACTATCTACCTATATTCCACTTAACCTAATCAACCTTGACCTTATTATACCTATGGCTCTGGAATCAACACTACCTATCGACCTCAAATCACCCATACCTATCTACCTATATTCCACCTACTCGACCCGGACCTAATCATACCTATGACCTCGAATCCAACCTAACTATCAACCTCACTACCTATTCTTCTATCTTCTCATATTATTCCCTAGCGTATGGGAGAACTACATCGGTCGAGGTCCTTTTTTTTTTAGGGACTATGTAGGCGGCACTTCCGGGGCATGGGGCCCTGGAGGGTTAGCTCGAGCACTCTTTACCCTAACCATTTTCCCCAATTGCACCTGATTTTCTATTCATATCAAAAATATCGACATCTAAACCATATACCACATAACTTTTACCACTTATATTATTTCACATTTTCATACATAACTAGCATTTTCCACATTTTACACCATCTCATGGTTTTACATTGTCTTTTGTTATCAAAATCTGAAATGAACATCATGCCTAAACCCACCTGACTCCACCATGCATAAAATCAACCGGACTCAATCCATGCCTAAACCAACCCGACTCAATCCATGCCTATTACCCGACTCGATCCATTCCTAACAACCCGACTCAATCCATGCCTAAACTAACCTGACTCCACCATGCCTAAACCAACCTGACTCAATCCATGCCTAAACCAACCTGACTCAACCATGCCTAACCAACCTGACTCAACCATGCCTAACCAACCTGACTCGATCCATGCCTAAACTAACTTGACTCCATCATGCCTAACTCACCTAATTTCCACCCATATCAAACCAACAAACCCATATCTCATCTAATACAAAGTAACAAATCCACATCTTATCTAACACAAGCCATAAACCAATATCTCATATACACATCAACACATCACAAAATACCATGTATCTCATCATATAAATCCATAACTGTGTATCTCAAAATACATGCCCATCTCATCATGGCCATCATCTCAAAAAAATGTCGGCACGCAGGCCGATATACAATACAAAATGTCATCGCACGTAGGCCGGTCTCATATATACAAAAGAATGAATGAATCAATACAAAAATATTCGACACGTAGGCTGGTCTCATATATAATACATACAACAATGACTCGGCGCACATGTGTCGGTCCACGTGAGGTCATTGTGTCTCTCCTGACCCCTCTGCTGCACTATGCGGGGCCCGACACCCGCCTCACCTCTCCGCCGATGGTCCCTCACTGGGGTCGGCCTCTGCACACTAGTGACCTCACCACGACTCTGTCCCTGGGCTCGCCATCCTCCTGTACTCTCCACATTGTGAGTGCAGGATCTGGTCCTCTCACTAGAGGCTGTTGTGCTTTGTACTTGGCATAGGAGGGCACATCTAGCCCAGTAGCTAACAAATGATCCTAGTAATATTGTGCCTCTCCTAGGGCATCTCTGAACCTAGCCATGGGCACTGTTTGTGGAGGTGTCATGGGTCCTACTACCTACATGGGTACCTGTATAATGGGACCCTATCCCAAACCCACCTGTGCCCTGTGGCTTTGTATTTAGAGCCCGAGTCGGCCACGAGTCTCGTGCTGTGACTATATCTAGCCCTGCAGGGTAGTAATCTGTGCATGTGCTACTTTTCAGCTAGCCCTGCCAACCGTAACCTACCCCTGCGTTGTGGCCAACTAGCCCTGTAAAGCCTACACTTGCGCCTGTAGAGCAGCCATCTCCCCTCCATCTCCACCTACCTCCTCTCCATCTCCATCTCCTTGCCTCCGCCTGTCGCGTGTACCTATCCCTACCCTATCTCGAGCTCGCAGAGTAGCTATTCGGGCCTATAAGATGGCAACATGTGCCTCGAACTCGTACTCGCCACCGCATGATCCCTTGCATCACCAAAGTAGCCACACCGCTCGTAGGGAGTCTCTCGAAGCGTGATGGTGGCTAAGTCTGGCTGCCCTAGCCTCGATGGTACGACTCTCAATCTGTGCCTCCCACCACCGATGTACCCATCTGCAACCCCAACATCATCAATCTGGGTGTGTCTTGGCTACTCCTCCTGCTAGTCGGCCTTTGTGGGTCATGGTGGAGACATAGGTCTCTCCACATCATCTCTCATGTACTACGGGAATGGAGGCGGTACACCCTGGACTAATCCAAACTGGCATCTAACCCGCTCTACGGGTATCCGCTCATGCTCTCCCACTCTCCTCCCCTCTATCCATAGATGTATCTCGCAGCCCGGCCTAGCTAGCGTGTGGGCATCTGCTCGTATGAGGGGAAGCCCACATACGGCCTCCAAATGATGTCCACCGGATAGCCCCTCCAACAACCTCCTGTAGTAAGCTACATCATGAGTAGCTCTGGCACCTCGGGCCTCTCCCATGGCCGGTACCCACCGCCTGTACCCCACTCTCAAAACTCTCCGTGGGAATGCATCTGCAGGGCATCCCCACTGGTCGAAAAACAAACAATGTGCTCGTATGCCCAGCAATGTAGTAATACGACGCAGATGTTGAACCTCCGCAATTGCCCATAGGCCCATAGCTCTCTATACACCTGCATCAGCAATGTAGGTGCCCATGCGAACCGTGTCCGTTATATCATCATGTCATGGAGGACTCCCATCAATGACCTCGGGAATCTCCCCCTCTACATCCGGTAGTGCAAAGCAACACACTGCCTCCATCATGAGTACCACTAACCTCATCTCCTCTGGATGAGCTCTATACATCGCTCCATAGCTCAGGCTAGTGCTATGGAACGTTAGATCTGCTACACCCTCACCAAAAATGGGTGCTAGTAACTCCTCAGATGCCTCTGAAGAGATGGAATAAACCTGGGCCCCTAATATGGGAAACCGCAGGATCTTGTAGACGTCCTCCAGGGTGATTGTCATCTCACCCGTCAACAAATGGAAGGTGTTGGTTTC
The DNA here is from genome assembly GCA_018340775.1 of Taxus wallichiana var. yunnanensis. Lineage (NCBI taxonomy): Eukaryota > Viridiplantae > Streptophyta > Pinopsida > Cupressales > Taxaceae > Taxus > Taxus wallichiana. The sequence goes on from CM031240.1 coordinate 264,943,865, forward strand.
CGAGTCCCATCTATCGATGAGGGCAACCATAAGACTCGCCTCCCGGACTACATGCCGGTAGTGCGCATGCCTATCAATCCCACCTCTGCCACATGTTGCCACTCCACTGCGTCATGCTCGCTCAATCTTCATCAATAACAAGGGCGTCACCCGGGCCCTCATCCGCAGATTCATCTCAGCCCGTATTCCACAAAAACAATGTATTAGTACACTTTCCCAACTTTCCTATTTCACCCCACATCCCAACCTAATCTCTTTCCCCACCCCCATCCCGTTGGCCTTGCTGCGCATTACTCCAACCTACCCAAACCCATCTACCCTACCCAACTACCCTAACCCTTACCCAAACCTACCCAAACCTATCTACCCTACCCAACTACCCTAACCCTTACCCAAACCTACTCAACCCTATCTACCCTACCTATTTGACCTAATCCTCACCCAAACCTACCCAAACCCATCTGCTCGACCCTATCTACCCTACCCTCACCCAAGCCACCCTAAACCCTTTCCGTCTCCCTTAACCCTTTTCCCTCTCATCTAATCCTTTCTCACCTACCCTACCTATCTACCCTAACCCTCACCCAAACCTACCCAACCCTATCTACCCTACCTATCTAACCTAATCCTCACCCAAACCTACCCAAACCCATCCGCTCGACATTATCTACCCTACCCCTCACCCTACTTCACACGATGAATCCTTTCACACCTACCCTACTTCCTCATTCCCCGCTTCTTACTTTATCCTTTTTCTCTTCCTTTTGGTCCCAACTTACCCTTAGGTTAACCGACGCCGGTCATCATCAACCGACCCCAGTTCTCCCGACCGACCAAGGTCTCCCTTTGACAACACGGTCACTGTGTTCTTGTGACCGACACTAGATCACTTACCCATCGACATCGACCACAAGTCGACCGACGTTGTCCTTTGTCGTGTTGCCCGCCCGACTTCCCAACCCTCCTTTTCCCTTCCTACTCATTCTACCCACCCAAATCCCTCCTTACACCCCTAATTATTCCTATACTACCCTCTTACCCTACACCCTACCCTTCCCCATTCCCATTTCCCCCCTTATTTTCCCTTATTTTCAAATTTCTCCCCTAAACCCATTTTAGAATTCTTTATCTTTTAACCAAATTAACTCATAAATCAATAACAAAAGGTTTAAATCCTACCTGATCCCATTGCCGCCGTCGTGGTGGAACCTCCGGCCTCCGCGCCGCTCCTCCCAATCCCTCTCCGGCCTCCGCCATCCTTAAATGACCTCCACCTCTCTCCACTAATCCACTCGCTCGATCCGATCTCGTGGCCCCACCTCTCACCCACTCAATCTCACCTATGTGGCTCGCTAACCAATCTCTCTGTCGTACTCTTTTGACCTCTTCCTCTTTTCTCTCTTTTTGTCCTTTTCTTCTCCTTAACAATGCACAAATGAATTTTAAAACGCGGGTTTTCCACTTTTTATACCCTACCCGACTCAACCGACATCGGTTAACCCTTGACCGCTTCTGGTCTGATGCCCTAGCTCACCACCATCGGTTCCTCTCCACCGTCATCGGTTCATACTGATTGTTGTCAGTTACCCTGCCTACTCCTTACCCTCACATTGACCTCATTTTCCTTACCTCCTTTTTCTTTTACCTCCCCTACACCTTCCTGGACCACTTTACCTTCTTCTCTGGCCCTCCACCTTCTTTCATCTTACCTTGTTAGCCAGTGGGTGTCTCCTTATTTTACCCCTACCTCAGCCTTATCCGTGCTGTGACCTATCTACTTGGACCCGGAAACATGTTTGTGACCTTTGACCTCATGTGTTTTTATACCTTGCAAAGCACTGTTACCTGTGTTGCTAGACCTAATGACCTTACCTTTCCTATTGTCATGACCGTTTATCCCGACCCTACCTTTGGTGTACTGGACCATACCTAAACATTCCCGTACCTAACCTATGTTGTGCTTCCCGACCTTGTCTTATACCTTGATCTGGAATCACTTCAACCTTCTTTGGATAAACCTATCAACCTTAGATGGTGTAGAGTTTGCAAGCTCATTAACCTAGTACCGTGTCACAGTTTATACGTGTGCATGCGTTCAACTGCCCCTACCTTTGACCTTGGCCCGTTTACCTATATGCCCAATTTGCCCTTTACTCCTTTCCCCATTGTTCACTATTCTTCTTCACATCCACTTTTATCAAACCACTTGCCGATGTGCTTTGCCACACCTCACGCGGTTCTCGGTTCGAGGGGATCACCTCATTCCCACTTGGGTAACCAGACTCTATTCTTGTTCACATTACAATACAAGCTACGCAACAAGAAGGGGCAAAATGTAGACACCAAAATAATGTCGTAATCACCTTGGTCCCTAAGCGCAACCCTAAAATTACTTCCTCCTCCTCAACACCTTATCACCTACCTCCTGCACCCCACACATGTTAATTTAATTAATTTAATTAAATTAATGTCATTTACCTCCATATATATTAATTTAATTATTTTAATTAAGTTAATGACCTTTCACCCACACACACATTAATTTAATTATTCACATTAAATTAATTCACTACCCTCACACACCTATTTAATACAATTACCTTTATTAAATGCACCTCACCTAACCACCCCCATCATTTGACCCATTAACCTTAACCCTAAACCAATGTCCTAAATACAACCTAACATTAGATCCATTCGCTCACCTCACATTAAAACCCTCCTAAGGTCGGTTTACCCGAGGAAAAGAAGAGATCCTTATTAAATGGTGGAACAATTTCTTAGGCAACTTTTGAACAACCCGAGATATCTCACCCAAACCGACGTCAGTTTACCCTAAACCAATGTCGGTTCACCCTAAACTGATGCCGGTTATGATGGAATAGACCAAACGGCCTATTTAGCCCCATCTACTGATTTGTAATACGGGTGGTTGTTGATTGTTGGTTGTTGTTTTGGAAGACTTCTAATCTTGAGTTTGATCTCTTTAGACGCTGACAATGCAGTAACTAAGATTGATTTTGGAGATCAACAAAGGCAACTAGATACACTGCACAACAAGAAACTTTCTTCCCACGCATTCTCCAATGCAACAACTTCTTCATTATTCTTCAGACCTGTACCTCACAGAAGAGTAAGTATCCTCCCTCCATCTGTTTCATTTTCTTATCATGACCTGTAGTCTTTGTGGTAAAGGAACCTAGTCTTTTACTCTCTATCCATTCCCTCTCTCCAGCTACAACCACCTTCCATACCCAATCATTTTAATACTTGGCCCAATTCCATATTTTGACCTCCTCAGTAATCTCAAACCTTCGCAACATATCTACACCCCCTTTGTGATCAATTCCCATCTACTATCCACTCCACTTTCACCCCAAAAACCCCAAAAACCCGGACTATGTGATTCCACCAGCCCCGACTTAACCATCGTCGGTTATCTCTAACCATCGCTTTACTGATCAAACCTGTCATCGATTTCTGCAGAAACCGTGGTCAGTCTTTGTATCGTTTGATCTCTCCCAGAATAACAACCTGTTTTTGACATATACCTACTTGAACACCTATTTGACCTTCAGATCTGTATCTAACCTAGCCTGTTAGCTCAGATTCACCTATAACCAACCTACTTGACCTCTTGATCTCATTCTATCCTAACATGTTAGATTAGATCTAGCCTATTGTGTTTGTATGAGATACCTAAATCATATTAAACTATAGTAGGACAATATTTACTTTATTTCAGCATTGAATTGTTTTAAACAGTGGACTGACAGCCATCTAGGAAGTATCGTACTTCCAGGATCTAGCACATGCTAGGCAGTCCACTGCATATATCGTTTAACTCTCTTTGGTGGTCTTGTTTTGATTCTTATATAGGTAGTTCCTCCTAGCCAAAAGGAAGGTCTCACAATCACTTTGATTCAGGATTCAGATACGCGCGCATACAACCTTCAACCATCCCAAACTAGGTATTCCTCTTACCACCCTTTACCTTATCTGTTTCATCAAGTACTTCTTAGAAAAACTAAGAAATCAGGTGAAACACATATGGAGGGAGTAATCATACAAATTTATAATCAACAAGCTAACCTACACCTAATATATATTCATAATTATGATAAACCTAAATCAAATGAGTTGGATTTCTTAAAAAATCAAGAATGAGAGAAGGGTGTGGCAGAAAATGAATTCTTATCTTGACAAATTAGAGAAAATGCGGTCATCTTATTACGATGAAATATAGAATTTAAAGAACTAAGCTTAACACTCAAAATTTCAAAATTCCTAGGGACAAGTCTAGGGAAAGTGAATGCTATTCTTGAATGCATAAAATTAAACCATGAAAAAGGCTCGAGTTCATTTTCCACAATTTATGAAATTACAAGAATGATTGAAATAAAAATCTATTCAATTCAACCAAATTCATCATATTTAATCAATTTAATCAAAAATCACAATATAACATTCAATTTATGTAATGTTTAATTCCTAAGAACATTAATATATCATACATAAATTGAGATCAAATTATATTCTTGAATCACCCAAAATTTTAATTCACTCAATTCACATTCAATATTTAGAAAAATAATCTACTATTGCTTTACTCTTTTGTTAAAACTATAATATGAAAATATGTTAATGGAGGTTGAGAAAATAAATAGTCGCACGAGTGAATATAGTTAAACGTATTGAATCCTTGCGATTTTTTACAAAGATAAAATCAAATCCTTGATAAAATGGGCCTCACATAGTATTTATAGAAACACTATGGTGGGGTACCACCTTAAGCAAGCCTAAAAATAACTATTTACATATTGCAGAATTGAGTATAGCTCTTAGACTATTTCTAGAGCATTAATTTCATCTTCAAGTGACATATGAAATTATAGCTTGGTAAAAACTCATTGCATGTGCCTCATTTTTAGTTTAATGCCAATTTGATTTTATTATGTGTATAAACTTATATTTGTACTCATAAACTAAAACTCAAATCGACCGTTGGTTTCTAGATATATTTTGGATTTTTCTCATGAATGTATAAAAACACACTAGGCTTGATGGGGTCCTCTTTTCTCTTCTTTCTTATTTATTTAGAGCCTAATTTTCATTTATAAAGGGAGACATACTTCACTTCCTTCATTTTACAATGATCCTTCCATAAGGATAATGTGAATAAATATCAAATCTAACATTCAAGAGTGTGAAAAACAACTGAGAGTTTTACAATTAAGGTCCATAATTATTTCTCTCATGTTTCCTTTTATCTAATTGTGAAGTGTAATTAGAAATTGTGCACACCTATCCAATATGAATTGAGATTGACTATGCTAAAATGTAAAATAATAGCCTAATCTAATGTAAGTTTGCAGTAAATGAATGCAATAATGAAATATTGAAATAATACCCAAGCAACTAAGAAATACAAATATGAAACTCTAATTACAAAGAGGGTTAGAAGAGCCTTAGCTGATTCGAAGTGATTATTCAATTGTATCAGCAAAGTGGAGACCGAATGAACCGAGATGGAGGACCGTCACATAGAAGCATGGAAAAATGTAGATCCGACATATTTGATTGAACTGGGGCGCCTGGAGAGGGATAGGTGCGCCCGCAGGCACTCTCGGTCTCGATTTGGGTGCCTTGATTTGCATGGATGCTCCAAAACCTCCTTTGAGGTGTCGTGAAACAGTTTGCACTTGTTCGCCCTTTGTCGCGTGTATGTTAGTGTAAGATTGCGAGGTACATGTAAACATGTAATGAAGAAAACACCTGCAAAACCCTCAAATAGACATCAAATGCTAAAAAGAAAGATGCAAAATGAGGGGTCAGATTGTCCTCCGCCACAATGGTGGACTTACAACCGAGCGCCGCACTACATCTTAGACCTAATGTAGTTCTCGTGAGTGCAGTGTCATTGTGCCCTAGGTTGCTCTTATGCATGTCACACTTTGTGAGTAGTGAGCAAGTAGCTAGATGTAGAATGTAAATAATGTGTGCATGGAAACAATAGACTCCCCTCCTATGAAGTGTGATACAGAAGAACCAACCTTTGTCCCTTGTGATGGAGCTAGATAAATGCAAATAGAGTTGTATACACCTTTGATGGATGCAACCTTAGGTGGAGATAATAGATGCTTAGTGTTTGGTCCCTTATTATGATCACATAACTTTATATTTATATGATTCATTTGCTTGAATTTCATAATTAACCCAAAAAGGCCGACTACTAAAAATATAAGATGCTCAAATGACTAGAAAGGACCCAAAAAGTGTGACCAAAGTACAAAGAGGACAAGGGTGCTCAAAAGTACTTGGGCGCGCCCTGACGTTGGCGCCTGGTCAAGGCGTTGGTGTCTAGAATGACAAATGCCGAAAGATGATAAGATAGATCGAGCAAGTAAGAGTGCTAGATCAAAGAAAAAGCATAAAACAAAGAAAGGTGGCCAAAGACATGGGTTAATCATTACTTTTTGTACTTAAGAATCATGTAAATAGTAATATGTAATTAGAACTAAATAAATACCCAAAGTGCATAATTTTGTGTCTACAGAGACTAAAATATGCGTATCTTACTCCCTAACTCAAGATAATAATAGAGACAATATCGAAATGGATTCAAGAAATATTAATAAAGAACTATTTGCCACACATGCTAAAAACTCATTGGAACCCACATTTGAAAGTTATCTCCAAGTGCTTTCCAATGAGCCACATTGTATTCTAAGCTTATTACTAAAAATATGGGTTTTTGAATTCTCTTAGCCGTGATACTTTTTTACACACTCTCTTGGCTGCCAAATTTTAGGCACTAATATAGACACGTGTTTCTATTTACGGCTTCTCTTCCTCCTGGTGTATTTGCCCCTTATCACCATGTTCTAACTTTATAACTTATATGACTTTTAGGGATGCTAAGTACCACATGTTTAAATCCTCATTGCTTATCTCCCATCCATTGAATTTGACTCTCCTTTGGGGTCTTACATGATTGGTCACTTTTTCAACCATACTTTTTCTTTTGAATTTTAGTGGATTTCTCGTCTCGAAAGGATTTGACTTTGTTTAACCCAAAAATATGTCATTGGTCCAAAACAAGCCTACGCTGAGGCGTCATCCATTTCGAGCTCTTAAGCTCACATGTTTAAAAACATTAAAACGAAAAGGGACATTGACCACAAGGATCAAAATATCGTGATTGGCTTATATTCTTGTCACATTTTTTCTCACGTTAAGTGTATGATGGGCATGTTCACGAACTAAGGTTTTGTGGCATTTAAAAACTTTGTTTGAGACCAAAATAATACTAAACGTGGGTGTTTTATTATCACTAGTGTGCTAAGATTAATTTAATGTAAAGAGTAACCAAAGGAGAGCTTGTGAAAATAAAGGAAAATTAATTTTGAGACTTTTATTTTATTTTTTCTTATTTTCCTTTTGTTTTATTTGGTTTACTATCATTTCTACCATAAAATCTATATTTCACTAATTTTTCAAATTTGACAAAGGTCCTCATTTTCTATGTAGAATGTAGGGGCATGATGAAATGGTGACTATTGTAGGGAAAAAATGACAAAGGATTTAGAATCCCAATATCTTAATTTCACCAACTAATAAAGATAAAATAATTGAAAATAAGAGACTCATTTGCAAATCATGAAGATTAAGTAAAATCTATGTTTTCATTACATGAAACACTAGGTCACATATAATTCTAATAGTTGTAAGTGTGTGATATTTGTGTTTAATCCATCCACTAAATTTTTCATATTAGAATGAGAAATATAGTAAATACAAGTTGTGTATATAAGTACATAAGGTTGGGCTTTCTTATGCTACTATCCAAACATCCATAAGATGACAAAGCTAACTTCGGTTCCCTCATAGAAATTTCTTAAGGAAAATGTGGTCAAATTCAAATGACTCTGGATATTTTGTAGAGTAAACATAAGAGAATCACTCTAATACCACTAATATTTTGTTATAACAAAGTGCCTTTACGACATCTACAACCATTACCCACTTTTTTGGGGATGATACAAAACCAGTGATAAAATTATCAAACAACAAGTGTGACATCCGATATTTAGCTCTAGAATGCATGCCAAAAGATCCTTGAATCATGAATATGGTAAGACATTTATAGATCTTCTTCCTTCCTAATCGAATTTGAAATACCTTCTAGAATCATCTCCTATTCTAGATCAAACTTGAATTTGAACTCATGTGAATTAATGGTGTTCAACAAATTTTTCGTGGTAGTTGAGAGAAGTCTAGTTGTAATCCACTTCCTTCTTGAGTTTGCGGTTTTTGACTTCCCACCACTTACCATTTTATTCCCTTTTCCTAGTTTCACATATTTAATTTCTATGCATGCAAGATATAATTGATTTTTGCGACCAAGGTTGTTCCTTGCATATACCCAAGCACATTACCTAGAGTTTTGCAAAACCTTACACATCCTTCATCTTTATTTCATTGCACATTACTTTATTCCATTCTTGCATGCACTCCCATACTTGGTAAAAATTCAAAATTTATGTAGTTATCTAGTTCTTCCATGATGCTTCTACATCAAACATCTTGGGTAAGACAAAAGTGAGTTTTGTCTCACAAGTTAGGCTGGATTATGGCCCAACTTACCAAGATCCTTTACAATTATCCATGTCGCATCTTCTTCTACACAATATTTTCATTTAAGAAAATATTCTTTGTATTCCTTTCCATGCATCTTCTTTGTGACCATTGTGTCCAAGATGGTCTCTATCTTCTTGGATTTCTTCTATATTATCTACCTTCTCTATTCTAGGGCTTATTCTTCTCTAGCACATCCTTGTCTAGTTCTTTCGTGTGATGCTCCTCAATCTTTTGTTTACTAGTGTCCCCCTCATGGTACTAATATAAATATGAGATATTAAATTTTGGAGGAATATCCTATTCTTCTAACAACTCTATTTTGTATACATTTGGCCATATTTTTTGTAACACTTTACATGGCCCATTTTTATTCAACTTCAACATATTATAGGTTCCTTTAGGAAATTTCCTTTCAAAATGTGCCATTACTTGATCTCCTTATTCAAATTCCTTGGGTATGCCTCTTTCATCCCCACGTTCTTTCGCAACCTTGGTTACTTTCTTCCAACTTCTCACACACCTCCTTACGTAATTCACACATATATTCTACATGCTCTTATGCTTCTGCACTCTAGTTGCTTATTACCTCATGTAACCCTATGACTCCTCTCAGACTTTCCCCATAATTAATTTTGAATGGATTCCCCCATGTGGTCCTATTAACTAAGTTAATAGGCATACCCTACTTGCAAAAATATCATATCCAATTATCCCGGCATGTTTCATACCAACTTACGCAATAAATTACCTAAGATTCTCTTCATGCCTTCCGTCTTCCCATCAATTTGTGGATGGTAAGCTGAGCTAAAATTCAATATTGTTCCCATATTTCTCCACAATGTTCTCCAAAGATGACTCGAAACATTTAATCCTCGTTAGACATTATGCTTATTAGTAACCCGTATAGTCACATAACCTCCCTAAAAATAGATGTGTACATGGTTCATTTTAAGACCCTCCAAATAATTATTATAGAATGGGTGGAGAATCTAACAAAAAGGAAATTCACATGGTTGGTGAATGTAGGAAATGAGGGTTTCACGATGGCGGTGAATGGAGGTGTTTTGAAATTCACTGGTGTCAAGCGTCTTTTTGGCTCTGTTATCGGCCGACAAGTACTTAATGTTACCGGATGACATGTACGGAATATTATTGAATGACAACAAATAATATGTGTTATGGTCGGTAACACGCCCGCTTGTTCACGAATGACAACACCAACACATGTGTTATCGACAGTAACAAAACACGATGCATGTGTTACCCAGTAGGTAATGCATCCCACTTGTTCTCGAATGACAACAATGACACATGTGTTCTTTGACGAGTAAAAAAATAATGATGCATGTGTTATTGGTCAATAACAAAACATTGTCATATGTGTTACCGACTGACAACAAAAATACTGGCATATGTGTTACAGCCGAAACAAAATAGTAAACACTTACATATGCGCTAACGACCGATAACAAAACATTGACATATGTGTTACCGATCGGTAAAACAATAGCTTTGTTGATGTTTGACATTACGATTATATTCCCGAAAGGTGACAACCAACATCATTTTGTTTTCATTGTCACTGGTAACACTTTTGGTTCTCATACCGTCCTGTCTTTCCCTAGGTCACGTGACTTCAGCCTTGATTTGCAAGCCATGGCCCACCACCCTTTCTTTACCTATATATATACCCATCCCCACTCATTTTGTCCCATTTTCACTTGTAGGTTTCTCTGAGAGATTTTTTCAGAGCTCCAGCCTCCAGCCTTCTTTTCCATTTCTAGTATTGTAACCTCCAACCATCTCATCCATTTTCCAATCTTCCAGATTTGTTTTATGATCCTCGTATATAGGTATCTACCATTTATATACACCTTTTTTTTTTCAAAGAATCAAAACATCAAGGATTCAAGATTCAAGAATAATGACACCTAGAAAAAAGACCATTAAAACAATTCTTATGTTTATCAAAACATTTTGTATCCACAGTTACTATAACTACTGGAAGACCCTCAAATAATCAGTCAATTTGATTGGATTGGTAGCTCAAGGTTCCATGGAATTATTTACATGCCCCAATATCAAATAGAACACAAGTTATTGAATAATTTAATGCAAGCGTATAATAGTTCTGATGGCACTTTCACTATTTCCTTACCATCCCACAAATTTGTCATCAAAATAACACCTGACGATATTCATCATATAATAGGCCTACCCCATTAAAACACATTGCTTGTAACCACCAAATCCATTATACCTGATGATCAAAATAATTTTTTAGAGTCTCATTATGATCTTTCTTTTGAGGCCGAGGTTAATAATCTCTCTAAATGAGGGATTAACACACAATATATCAAAGAACCCTTTCTCTTGGCAATGGTAGAATTTTTCTAGTCCCGCATCGTGTTATAGGGAAGATACACTGACATTCCTCAGTGGGGACAATAATACCTTCTCTAAACCATTTTCGGTGTTAGACTCGATTGGTGCACATTTATTTCATCAAGGATTCGTGATGACCTTGCCAAGGCCAAATTGAATCATTTTGTAGTTATTTCTTGTTTTTTTATGTTATTGATTTATATTATGAGGGTTGTTATGGACTCAAATCAATAGTTGTTCTAAATAATGTACACGAGAAGATGGATAAACATGGAATTCCTCTGGACCAATAATTGGTGAGTATTTTGTTTTAAAATCATCTAATCTTGATTCTTTTTAAAAAATCATTTTTAAATCAATTCTTTTAATATATAATGCATGGAGTTTGCAACTATGTTTTGAATAGGTCAAAGTAAGCGAAACAATGGAACGCCATAATGCGGAAGTTCATGCACATAACCCTGCTGGGCCTGAGGGGTCTGGTGACAACAATCTAATTGATGTCACTACGATCGATGAATCTTTGGGGTGTCACAACTAGCAGCCAACAACATAGAAGGATAACACTAGGCAAATGGATACGCAATTCTTTGGGTTCATCTCGGTCCCACAACCAGGGCATAATGCGTGCTGCTAGTGCCACTATGGAAAATCTAGTTTTTAATTTATACATACTGCATAATCGTTTTAGTTTTATTAAATTATTTTATAGACTAATGATAATCGAATCTTTGATTCTTGACAATGACATATTTCATTATCCTAATGTACAACCTTGTTTGGCACATCAATGACTCCGAGACACATGGTTTTTTCGACATTGGTGCGGGCATTACATACATAGATGAGCAAGAAGAGATTATCGTGCCATTTTTTCACCCATACCCTTCAAGTTTTGGTACTAAGTGACTAATAAATAATGAATTAAATTTTATTTATATTAGTCTTTATTTTATGAATTTATCATTATTTTTAATTGGTTTTTGCTAAATTTAGGTTTTGCAGTGCCACCACCCCCTTCCACCCAAAGACACAATTTGTTGATTACAGACTAAAACATTCACAATGTAAGAAATCTTGATTGATTTCATTCTTATTAATTTTAAGTTCTTCTTTGTTTGCTTGTTTGTCTTCATTATTTCAAGAATCAACATATTAAATATGATATTGTTAAAGTATTGATGCTTGCAGATCTTTTGCAAATGCAATATGAAATTCAACCCATGGCCACGACCACCCCCACTGCTCCAGCTCAATGCTTAAGGGCTACATAAATCGAACTACCCTTTCACCTCCATCTTATGGTAGGGGAAAGAGGATTGTGTTCCTTGGATTGAGTAGGGGACGCAAAATTTCACAACATTAGAGTTCCCCAATTTTTCAATTGGTGGCGTGCAGAGTGTTAGAGGCACTTCTATTTTTTTATAATATTGATATGGATGAGTAGTATCTTGTATTTGAAAGCATTTATGACATAGCAAGAAGCAGGAAGAATGCCGAAAATATCACTCAATCTACATGTAAGGAGGTGCAAGTGCCATCCTCTTTAGATCCTCCTTCCCCAACTGGGCAGGAAAATTTGGATGATGATGCGAAGACCAAATTTTCAGTAGACATCCTTGTGTTAGATAATGCTACAACCCTTGTCATGGAAAATTTTATTCCTGACATTAAGGAGATGAATATTTGGGAGATCAGAGCGAAAGATCTAATAAAAGAAATTAATGATAGATATCATAATTTTGAACACTAGAGAAAGAATTTTTTCATTGATTAAAAATGAACCGGTGACGATTGATGCTTTACTTGCTCAAGCACAATCTGGTGAAGCAATCACCAATAATATTTACAATAGGGATGAATTTTTGAGTATAATGCTTAATAGATTGGCTAATTTGAATGCTGAGGTGTAGTATTACTACAATAAGTGGAATAGAGACAAGAAACTTGTCACTATTGCTAATGTAGAGAAAGACTTGGTTGTGGTAAGTTTTGAATTTTTTTGTAGATTATTATATATATAGTTATCATTTATCTGCTTCTAAATACTAATTATTGGATTTTAATTACAGTTAAATACTAGACTTTGAAGACAGAGGTGCAGGTGTTAGATGAGCACCTGAAAAAGTGAGAGAGAGTGTCCGTGGGGCAATTAATTTTAAAGAAAAACTTGTTTTGTTAAACAAGAAGAACAATACTTTGTAGAGGATTATAAAGGAGAATGGATTGGATCTAGATATTATTTTGAAGAAAAAAATGATGAGGATCCTTCTCTCCTTTCAAAGCAGAGATGCAACTCATGAAGATAGAGAAAATTTAGAAAATATTAATGTAGCTACAAAAGAATTAGTAGAGTCTTGGTGTGATAAAAGATAGTTCAAATGTTGTTGATGTTGTAGAATCTATTCAAGGGCAAGGGTCAAAATGAACTTGAATTAAAAATATTGATGTAAATCATTGTATTTGAAAATATTATCTTTATGTGAAATTGTCAATCTTTTTATTTCTCTCATGCCTATTGTCGAATGAAAACTTTAGTCTTTTATCTTTTTTTCAAGCTTATACAAAGTTGATGAATAGTATACATGGATTTTGGATTTACATTGTTTAGTTTAGTTTTAAAAATTTATGCACTCAATATTTAAAACTTGGATGTGCATGTTGTTTTCTAATCTTGATAGTTGATTCATCATGTAAAGATTATCTCCAATAATCATGATGGGATATAGACTGTTATGTTTTTTATTAATCCTAATAATCATGATGGGATATATGGATTATAATATCTTTGCGAACACGTGTGCTTGTGGAATTGATAGTGAGAAATCAAATATTGAACATACTTTCCTAGTAAGGAACTTTAATTTTATTACATCATCCAGTTTGTAGATTGCACAACTATCTACCATCTGTTATTTCCAAACATTATAAAAATATAGAAAGGATTTAAATTTTTTCCAAACATTATATGTGCAATATATGTAAATGAAATTGAAAAAAATATCGAGTCACAATATATATTTTAGAAAATGCACAATTTCAATTGTATGGTAGCTGAAACAACCATGTCCTTAATGTTCCTTCTTCACTTATTTTATCTGTTTTAGTTTCTGGTCTAGGAGAGTCCAAGTCAATTTCACCATAATTAGATACTCCATTGTTTGCTATCTAATTAATAGCTTTGCTCTTTGCAAGATATGTCCATATAGCTAGTGCTCTTTCATATGGAAATGTGTCCACTCCATATCTTGAAACATAGAGTCTCAAATAAGTTTCCAAATTCTTGTCTAATATGTTACGAAGTTTTGATTTCACAAATGTAAGTGCACTAAATACCCTTTCATCTTCATCGACCCAATAATCCTAAATACCCTTTCATCTTCATTAGACCCAATTATCATTGTCTGTCGTATTAGTTCATATAGTTTAAGTATTCACTTATATTTTCTCTCAGAATGCTACTCTGATACATCTTTCTCCACAATAGTGTGATAGCTCCCATTTCTGATGGTTCAAAAATAGTCTTATATTGATCATTCATGGTATATGAAAAATGTTGTGACTATGATATGAGTATTGTTTTGTCCAATATACCATTCAATTCCCCTCCATCAACATCTAAAGATTTGCAAAACTGTTGCATAAGTGAAATCATGGATTCCCAAAGTTTATAGCTCTTTATTCATCACCAATCATAGGATTCCAAAAATGGGATTTAAAACTCCCATGGCCTCAAGCAGATCACTATTTTAAAATTTTATTTGATCTCAGAAGATAATGTTTTAGATATCTTCAACAATTTTTTTGTGTATTAGAAATTGCATCATAAAAATAATGCTTGTGGTTGGTACTTCCTCAATTTCAGAACCTATTACCTAAGGATATTTGTAGAAGGTGTGCATTGGAATATTTTCCCCATCAATTGAAATACAAAGATGACCACTGATATTGAAATTTAAATAACTGTTGGGATATTTTGTATCTATCAAAACCTTCCATCTATTGAAAATTGGCTTCTAAAACCAGTCTTGGGTGGAATATAAGGTATCCAAAATCATACATACTTGTCTCCTTAATTTTATAAAATCAACAATGTATATGGATCTTTCCTAAGCTTGTTTCACCAAGTTGTTTATTTCCTTTAACATTGGAAAAATACCACATAAAGTTAATAATGTCTCTAAATATGTCAAGCAATACAAAATATCTTTAGCCTTGTCAACTTCTCTACGATTCTTGAACATATACCCTACTAAGGACCTGTATTCCTAAAAAAACTTGTGAAATAGATCATACAATGATATCCATCTTGTGTCAACATATTTTAACAATTTTTTACCATTTGTTATTCCAACAGAAAATATTTGAAACTCCAAAAATATTTTAGGACTGCTTGACATATATGAATGCAAGTCCTATATAAGCTCCTCTACTTTAGCAACATTTTCAAAATTACTTACAATCTTGTAAGCCAGATTCATTCTGTGAGCCATGTAGTGAATAGGTATCATGTAAGGGGCTAAAGTTGTTTGAAGACGAATAAAAATCCCAGTTTTGTGACCTTGCATGAAAGGTTCACCATCAAAACCTACATAAAGCAACTTTGCAGAGATTGAATGATCATCCATACCAGCTATTTCCTTTAAATTTTTAATAACAAGTTTGCAAAGGTTCTCATAATTATAGTTCTCCATCATTTTGTGTATAACTAGTAGATGATTTTCCCTGAAATGGTTATTGAAACTGAAAGTGTAGACATGCATGCATACCAGGATGTATTGTCTACTATTGTGACCTCATCAATCGACAATGTGATAAAATTCACATTTTTTACCTTCTCTCTCAAATCAGTGATTTCAATTTCTCCCATACACTTTGCCATTTCCCATGCACTAGTATCTGACTAGTGTGTTGTTGGAATATTTGGAAACCCATTAGATTGAAACAATATCTTATAATCAATGAGATCTGAAATTGGTCTACCCTTTTTAAATGTGAAATATTGTTCTAAATTGTATGAGTTTTGCTTGAAGACTTGCATCAGTAGATTTTTCAAATTTAGCCTTTATTGTTTCACCTTTCTCAACTAGGTCTTGAATATGTTTATGATGATTGTCATATTTTGCTGTATATCTCATATGTAAACAAACCGAACCACATTTTTCCATCTAGTTATTTTTATTCTCTGTTTCTATCATCTTTATTTTGAGACTTATTTACCTTCCCACAATGCTTCTCTATTGTGTCCAACTTCAATTGCATTTTGTGGTCTCTGCCTAGTTTCCAACTACATATAGTACATCTACATTCGTAGGAGTATCAATACTATTTTTGGTTCAATAGGTTCAATGAATGGATATTTGGTTGACCATTCAAATTTATAAGTCCTTCCTATAGTCCACTTCCCACTCTTACATTTTTGATGTGAGTTTTTGGAATGTTTATCAGAAGTTTGAGTTGGATGGGAAATGGGATTATCAATACTGTCAATTTGAATTGAATTACTCTGCTGATTGGGAATTTCATCTAGAGTAAGGTCATTACTAGGGTTTTTTGCATTTGAAAGAAATTGGTTTTCTTACAACATTCCTAAGTAAATAAAAAAATAAAGTAACATTAACATAATTAGAGTCAAAATTACCTCTTACCACTGAAGTTATTGTTGGCTAACTAAAATATTTTGAAATGTCCATGTCACATTTTATTTTTCCTTGAGTTATTTTCTCATTTGTAACAGGGGCCATCGTATGGGTGATTTTGAAGTCTGCACATGCGAAAAAAATGTAGAATTTTCAAATATGATTTATAAAAAAATGCAATTGCGAAAAACAAAGATCATGTTACTGAATGCTAACACAACTTAATTCTACATATGGTAACAAAAACTAACATTGGAGAATGAAAACAAAAATGAATATTGGAAAATGAAAAAGTAAAGTGTTGGACGAAAACCAAAAATAATGTTACTAGATGATAACATATTTAACTGTTACTGGACGGTAACACAATTAACTATTACCGGATGAAAATACAATTAACTATTATCGTATGGTAACACAATTAAATGTTACCGTATGGTAACATGTTCTTGTTATCGGTAACCATTAAGAAATCAAATTGCCTTAGGCTTACGAAAACACAAATTAATATTGCCATCCAAAGAATAATTTTAAAAAAAAAATCGATGTAAAGACAAAGAACTTTTTCGCTTATTCCTTCGGCTTTTTGGCTTTTACTTTTAGTTTTTCGCAAGCTTATAATTTATTCAAGAATTTTCAAAGTAAATTTTATTACTATATTATGGCGAATTAATCCTATATATTGTAGACATGTAAAATGTCGACATAATATGCTAAGTAAAATAATTCACTTATCCATAATAACCATTTATCCCCATCACAAACCCTTATAATAATTAATTATTAATTTAATTAATTATTATTATACTATATACAATCATGTTCCAATTATTACCCATTCCATAAATCCCATTCATACCCTTAGAAATATTAATACATTATTAATATTTCATTCATTACACTAAATAACCTTCATTAACTATTTTCCACCAATTTAAAAATACTCACCCACCTACCACCTACCCTATACCTATTCTATGCCTAGCCTCTCCATCTAATCACTCCACTAAATATAATTAATCTCACCTAATCCCCACTTAAATGAGCCCCCAAATCTAGAGGCTTCTAATTCTAGAAGTCTCTCCATCTTTCCCTCCTTTTATTCAAATATTCAAATTAAAAATACACTATTCTATTCAATAGAGGATTCTAAGGAAATATAGAATTTTCTACACCCTCCCCTCTCATCCATTTTCAACCATTGATCTAATCCACCATGGAAAAATATCAACCATCCATTTCTACTCCTCCAACTATAAATAGAGGTGTCACCCTCCATGGCAAGCATCTCAAAAATTTGCAAGTATATGCTTGCCTAATTTTTTAGCAACCCAAGCAATCTAGTGAGCTCAATCAAGCCATTGATCAAAGGGAGGTGCTGCCAAAATTTGTCTAAGAATCTAAAGCATCCATTGCATTTATCCAAGAAAGAAAAATCAAAGGAGAAAATCCAAGGCAACAAAGGAGGAGAATTCTACTTGTAGGTAAGTACATGTAAATTGCTTTCCCTTCCTTTTCATCTTGCTCAATCAGAGGTAGATATTTAGTGTGTTAGATTTTGTATTGGTTTGGTTGCATAATCTTATCATTTGTGCATGCTAACACAATTTTTTTTCTACATTTTGGTGCCCACCGTGGGGCTTACCCCCTAATTTATCATTGGAATAGTTCACATTACTAACTAAGAACAAATTCCCAAAATTTCAAAGGGTTTCAGTGATATTTAAGCTCAAAATTTGAATTTTTCGTGTCTCGTGATGTATCGTATGTACGCCTTGAATCAATGCATTCGTCACCTGTGTTAGCACATTTACCTATCAAAATTTGGCTTTGTTTGTGCAAGAAAATGGTGTAGCGCTTTTGTGATATTTTAGCACAATTACAAATATTTCAAAGCATGTATATTCTCTGCTTTTTAGTGCGTCTATCGACTAACATTTTCTCCAGGCAAAGCTTCATGGATGTTGGAATCATATCGGCATGTTTGAAAAAGTTTTAGTGCGTTTATATACTATTTCAGCGCGTATATACTAACAATTTGTTTGTGCAGGGTTCGGCGTTTATTCTTGACTATCAATGCGTTTGACAAAGTTTTAGCACGTTTATATATCTGTTTTAGCGCATCCATACTAACACTTTGTTTGTGTAGGATCTAGTGTGCGTGATTATTTATTAACACATTTGACAAAATTTCAGCCCGTATCTACCCTGTAATAGCGCATTTGATAACTAACACTTTGTATTTACAAATTCTATACTTTAATGCATGCGCTACCTGTTTTAGCGCATTTGAGCTCTATAACAACGTGTTATAATAGAGAGCCTTTTCCACTTTTGTATTAAATATTAACTTGCCTATTTTTGTGTTTTACAACATCTTTCTAGCATTTAACATTCTGTTTTTGCAAGAAAATCACATAAACAAGGGGAAACTCTGCCATTTTTTCCATTTGATCGAAATAATAAAATTTTACCTAACGCTTGTGGTTGCAGGATATTAAGAAAAACTAAGACTACTAACCTTTGTTTTGCATCTTGACTAGTCCAAGAATATTGGGGTTTTTAAAATCAAAACTACTAATATTTTTGTTTTACAAGTTCGCTCGCCAGAGAATACCCCCATTTGAATAATCCATTTCTAATTAAATTTGTGTATTGTCCTTTTTGTACTTCATGTGATTGTTTGTTTAAACCCAAAGGTGACACCGTGTATACTCTCCTCTCGCATCCTAGGACAATCTTGAGGATCAAAAGAGGCTAACCTTCCTTTCCTTTTTTTTTTTGTAGGGGGTAACGTGATGTGGAAGTGACATCCACACACTTACCATAGTCCTAGGGACTTGTGACCATGGGCTTCATCTCCACGCATGTAGACACACCCCATGTTCCGGCGAGGTATACAAATTCAAAGACAACTGTTGTTATTGGCTAAGTGTCTATGTGTTTTAAGCATGATGTGAAGTGAGGGGCTTCCATGTCCCAATACCTAGGCCTTAGAAAAATCCTTGCAACACGATTTGGGTCCCATGTACCACAAGGTATATGGGGACGCCGTTAGAGATCTCGTTTATCCTATCCTAGGTAGCCTTCGGGTGCAACCAAGCTGTAGTGTAGGGGAATGAACCATCGAATATTAATCTCTATCTCGATGACATATCGATGTAAAGGTTGGCCAAATGAATGCACACCATTGTTGTATGTGGTATTGAAAGTGGGCTATAGCTTGATTGTACTCCCACTTGACTAGTTAGGATTGTGCATGCATGAGTGTACTTGTTTGAGTGTTTTGTCAAAACTAGTAAAATAACCCTCACGCTAATCCTTGTAAATAAATCACACACTTATCACCCACCAATTTTTAACCATAATCTTTGACCTCAATTTTCAAAACATACAACATCATAATTAACCCCATCCTTTTCACCATATAATCCCTCTCCCATTACATTAATCACATTCCCCTAACATTACACCCACATTTTGTAAATAATAAATCAAATTTTTATTATAAAACCTTAAACATATGTTACCATCATATAAATATTTCCACATCAAAATCCTTACGTTAATACAAAAATAACATTTTTTTAATATAAAATTAACACTCCCATCTCATCGAATAAATTCCATAATCCCACATTCATTCATCTTTCACTAAACACAACCACACCTTTCCACTTTCAAAATAAAACACATATCACCCACGACTCATCCCATTAATCACTTGACAATTCCTATTGGTATCCTAAATCAATCTAGGTCCATAAGGTTTTAAAACTCATACCAATCATATAATTCATCCATCCCAAATCTAGTCATCACCTTATATCATCATATCCATCCTAAACACCCTATTCACGATCCCTTTTGATACAAACAATCTAATCTTATTAATCAACATTTTGCTAATAGGCCAAATATCCTTAATCCTTATCCTATTCTTCTAAGCCCTTGTAACAAGGCACATCCCAAGCCCTCTACTAACGAGGCACATCCTTCTTCTTCTCTCCTCTTAAATTTCTTCCAATCCTATAAGCAAGACTAGATTATTAAGGTTAAACGTCAAGATCATCAAGGAATCGTAATCTCCCCTCTCATCCATACATCCTTCACTTCAAATATTACACATCCCACCAACATTAGAATCTAATGGCACCTAGATGGATAATAACTAGATCCCAATTTGGAAATGAAGACAAAAACAATAACCACAACATGGAAAATGATCTATTCAACCACAATTATTATGATGCCAATAACAAATAAAATCGACCAAGAGGAGAAGACGAAGAGACTATGGTTAACACTAGTAGTGATGATGACTCTAGTATCTACTTCATAGAAGGAATACAAAGAGAAATGTTAAATTGCTTCGTTGAAAAGAATAAAAATTCCCTTTTCTCCAATTATATCACATGGGGAAAAAATCCTTCTAATTACACTCATGATCAACTCCATAGTCTTCTCCAAGATAACAATGATGACATTGGTCAAAGACCACCCTCCACACACTGTCCTAATCCAAATCACTGTCATGTTGCACATGGATGGGATGACAGAGAGAACAACACCCATATATCCAAAGAAGCCGTATTATCTCAATTACAACAAATGAGAAATCAAATCACCCAATTAGCCTCTCAAATCAAACCACAACCATCCAATGATCATGGATCCCATCATTCCCAACCCAATTTCAAGCCATCACCACTTAACCCTCAAGAGACAACCTTGGATAAAGAAGTAAAGTCTATGATGGAAACACTTCAAGGGTTGTAACTTGGCACTCAAGGAGGTCAATATAAATTCAAGGAAATTTTCCCTTATCCGTTTGACCGTAAATATTACATGTTATTTTTCCACCATATTTCGAACCACCTAAATTTTAGAAATACAAAGGAAAAGGAGATCCTCGTGAACATGTTAAGGAGTTCTATATGATTTTTCAAGAATTTTATTACGATGATTCCTATTTGTTAAGAATCTTCTCTAGAAGTCTAAGCAGTCTAACTTTAGAATGGTTCCTTTGGTTTCCCAAAGGCTCATACAACGTTTGCCAAATTATCGAAAAATTCATAATTTTTTTTTCCTACAATGTAGAACATGATGTCATGATGATTGATTTGTGCAATACCAAACAAAGAAATGGTGAAAATTTCTCATCATTCCTACAACGATGGTGAGCCCTTGCTAGCCTGCATTTCGTGGCCCATACTTGAGAAACAACTAGTTACTATATTCGTATATAAATTTAATAAGGAATTAGCATTCCATCTACAAGTCCATTGTGCAAACACATTTGATGACATCATTGAAAAGGGAATGCAAATTGAGAGATACCTTGTTGCAAAAGGCCTTATTAAGATATATTCCCGTGACAATCATAATCAATCCAACCAACCTTCTACATCTGAAAAACCTAAGTACTTTAATAAGAATAAGAATGTTGTCGGCAACGGAGTAATAGACACCAAAAATGTCCAACACATCCATACCACATCCACTATAACCATCTCTAAAGGATAACCACGGTCTAACCAAGATATAAGGTGACAAACATACACCCCCCTTGGTGAATCCATGAAAACAATCCTTGATAAATTAATTACCGCCAATATGGTCATTTTTTCCACAAGATCAACCCATCGACGAGTCCCACCCAAATGAATATATTGGTAGTTGATTATCGATGGGTTGAGTGTGACCCTTGAGTATTAACGTCTAGCATGGCATGCTCCCCACTCTTGTCCATGTGATAGATATCCAATTCCTACGTAACCTCTTGGTTGGTTGGCCTTGGATTCATGAGATGAATGCTATACCATCCACGCTCCATCAATGTCTAAAACTTGAGAATACCAAGACTAAAATTACTATCCATGGTGAACCCCACCCTTCCAAAGATTGTCAAACATTGGAGACTAAAATTTATCAGAACCTTCCTATCTTATCACCAAACCTTTACTAAAGCAACATCACCTTCATCACCCACCTCTTCATATGTCTCACTTGATAGTCTCCCATCCCCATCTCATTATGCCTCCTCATCATCTTGTCCTATCTTAGCTACTCCTCCCATATATACTCCCCTCATACATACTCCATCACTCAAACTAAAAACAACGGGGTGTGGAGAATACATAACATTCAACATCAACCATCTTTCACCTTCACCCAAATGGCTCATTAGGCCCGACGTTTGTTTAAACAAGAAACAAATATATGAGTTGGGCTCATCCAATTTTATTTATTTTGGGTATCTTTCTAATGAGTACCTTGAGCCATCTAATTCCTCATGGCTTATTGATGATTATATACCTTCTTGTTGTTCGACATAATAAATATCTAATTCCTAGAAGGATAATGACCCGTATGGGATACTCCAAACAAGGACTAGGTCACTACGAGTAAGGCATCCCGAAACTCCAACTATTAGCCCCAACCGGATGGACGTGGGCTAGGATATTGATGAATTGGTGAAAGCATCCATGATGACCTGAGTGACACTTCTAGTACCGTTGAGGAGGTCATTGACAATATTGATGTAAGTTCCGTCTATAGCCAATATGAAGACCTCGCCAACACTAACCTCTTCCCTGACACCATTGTTCTCACCATTGACATCACCCTCACATACCCACAACTCATTGAATGGGACCAATGATCAGAACATCCTTTCTTGACTCATTTCAAAATGATGAAGCAATTCTTGAGTTCATGGGAACTCATGATAATCTACCTATTAGGGATCATAAAAAGGGTTTCCAAGTATGTTTGAATGCTGACACCTACTTTGGGGTGCAAGAGAACTCCCTTTTCCTTCCATTCCAATCTAATATCCTCACCCCATCTTCTCTTGTCACCTTGACAAGGAAGATCCCCTCACTGAATTCTTCCAAGAATCCCCAAATCTTGAAGATGATCCAATCATTGATAAAATTCTCCCCTGCTCCTGAATCTCTCCAAGATGGCTCAACGTCCATAATTGAGGAAACCATCAACATTAATCTTGGTATAGAAGAAGAACCCAATATTATCAAACTGGGGGCATCTTTGTCTACATATGAACATGATATTTCTACCACACTCCTCAAAGAATTTTCATATATATTTGCATGGTCCTATGCGGATATGCCTAGTTTGGATCCTTTTCTTGTGGTCCATAATATTTTAGTGTGTAAATACGTAAAGCTAGTCAAATAGAAGCTTCAAAAATGCATCCAAAAGTTACGTTGCTTGTCAAAGAGGAATTATAGAGGCTGCTTAACTTCGGTTTCATAAGACCTATTGATTATTTAGAATGGATCTCCAATATAGTTCTAGTAGGAAAAAATACTAGGGGCATTTGTATTTGTAATTATTTCTTTGAAATCAGTAAAAATTCTCTAAAGATGATTTTCCACTACCAAATATTGATATGATCATCGACTCTACAAACTGGGCACGAGACGTTATCCCTCATGGATGGTTTCTCTATTTATAATCGATCAAAATTTCAGAAGAAGATCAACATAAGACAAATTTTACTACACCTTGGGGTGCATATTGCTATCGGGTCATGCCCTTCGGACTCAAGAACACCTGAGCCACTTATCAACATACCATGACCGCTATTTTTGTGATATGATGCATGATATAGTTGAAGACTACGTCAATGACATTTTTGGAAAATCTAAAACTTATGAGGAACATCTCGCAGTCCTCTGCCAAATTTTTGAATGCCTTCGAGAATATAAAGTTCATCTAAATCCAAAGAAATGTGTTTTTGGCGTTACATCTGGTAAGCTCCTAGGTTTTATTTTCTCTAAAAATGAAATTAAAATCGATCCAGATAAAGTTAAAGCTATAATTGAAATGCCTCGGCCTAAAAATTTCAAGTAGTTATGAAGCCTACATGGAAAATTTCAAGCCATCAGGAGATTCATATCACAGTTGGTTGAAAAATGTCATCCATTCCATTATCTGCTAAAAAAGGGAATAGAGTTTCACCTGGATCAAGAATGTCAAACATATTTTGATAAGCTTAAGGAATATCTGATGCATCCTCCTATTTTGGTACCTCCTACTCTGGGAGTACCTCTTCTTCTTTATATATCAGTTACGCAACATGCCTTGGGAGCCCTTCTAGCACAACATGATAATCAAGGAAAGGAACAAACCATCTATTATCTAAGTTGAACACTAATTACATATGAGCTCAACTACACCCCTATGGAAAAAGCATGTCTTGTTGTGGTCTTTGCCTCTCAAAAGCTATGACATTACATGCTCAATAATACTACTAAGCTCATATCCAAAGTTGATCCAATCAAATATTTACCCTTCAAATCGAATCTTACTTGACGGATGGCTAAATGGATCATGATTCTTAGTGAATTTGACATTGAATATGTTAATAAGAAAGATATAAAAGGACAAGTACTAGCTGACCAATTGGTGGAAGCTCTAGTTTCTGATACTACACCACTCACCACATGGTTCCCAAATGAATCCATATGTACAATTATAGAATCAGATATATGGACATTGTACTTTGATGGATCATTTACACATCATGGTTTAGGAGTATGTATCATGTTTATCACTCCTTAAGGTGACTTAACTCCCAAAGATTTTCGGTGGCTTTTTGTTATACCAATAATATTGTTGACTATGAAGCACTTCTTGCTGGTTTAAAAATGGCTATTTAATGGAATATTAAACATCTCAATGTCTTTGGTGATTCACAACTAATCATTAAACAAGTCAATGATGAATATGCCACCAAAGATGATAAATTGATTCCTTATAAAATAATGGTTGATAGTTTCAAGGCCTATTTCCATCATATTCAGTTCGAACAAATTCCTCGTACAAGTAACAAATCCGCGGATGCTATGGCTACCATCGCCTCACTTTTAGACATGCCTCCAGATGCATCAAATTCAAAGTTTCTAATTGAGCAATTAACAATCCTTGCCTACGATACTCCTGAGTCGAGATGGTCTGTGAGATCATTGGTCCTAATTCCCCCTAGTACCATGACATCTACACCTATCTACATGACCATACCCTTCCACCTAATCTCCTCGCAACCATCGCAAATCATTCATCCAATGAGCCTCCTACTTCACCATCCTTGGAGATACCCTTTATTGTAGAAGCTTTGAAGGAACTCTTCATGTTGCTTAAATTCCCAAGAGGCTGAATCAACACTCCAGGAAGTTCATGCAGGGACTTGCGGTGCCCACACTAGTGGTCTGTCTCTCACCAAAAAGCTTCTGCGCACAGATATTATTGTCCAAACATGGAAAAAGATGCATGATCCTATGTCCATAAATGTGTCCCCTGTCAAAAGCATGCTGACCTCATCCATGCACCATCACAAGCCTTACAACCCATTACAACCCCATGGCCCTTTTCTACCTGGGGTCTAGATCTCATGGGAAAATTAAATCCCACTTCATCTGATGGTCACAAATTCATTATCACAAAGCTACAAAATACTTCACAAAGTGGGTCGAAGCCATGCTGCTCACTTATGTCAAAGGCAAGCAAATATCCAAATTCATCCTTAACCACATCATCTGCCGCTATGGTGTCCCATCCACACTAATCATGGATAATGGAAAATCCTTCAAAAATCAAGACGTTCATGAACTCTGTGAACAATTCCACATCAAGCTTAAATTTTCCACCCCTTATTATCCACAAGGCAATGGAAAATTTGAAGCATCTAATAAGACACTCAAGCGCATCCTTGGAAAAATAGTCAATCAAGCAGGATGTGATTAGCATACACAAATATATCTCGCCTTGTGGGCTTACCGCACATCCATCCACACTCCCACCGGCGCCACACTATACTCTCTTATCTTTGGCAGAGAAGTAATTTTTTCCATTGAGATCGAAATACCATCCCTATGTGTTTCCCTCTAATACCTCATCAATGATGAAGACTACCATGTCCATCACCTACAAGAATTCGAGATCCTCGATGAGAAATGAATCCAAGCCCTGGACCACCCCAAATCCTATCAAAACCGCCTTCACCACCATTATAGAAAACACGTAAAATACCGCGAATTTTAATTTGGCGACCTATTCCTTAAGGAAAATCAACGTAATACTAACGTTGATCATGAAAAGAAGGGTAAGTTTGAACCAAATTGGCTTGGACCATATGTCATCATCACTAAATTCGCTAGATGCTTCAGATGGAGATGAGTTAGATGATCCCATGAACATCATGCATCTTCGCCGCTTTTATGCCTAAGTTTCTAATGCTACATGTCCTGAAATATTAAATTTTTTTGTCCAATGGTGAAAACCACTTCAGTGGCACCTTGGGCAAGTACCATGGTGAAAACCTATTTTTGGCTCTATGGTAGAATCTAATCGATCATTCGTCTACTAGCACTCTATAACTCACAATACATGAACACTAGGGGCACACTATTGCCCTTTCCATCCCTCATATCCCTATCTAGACTTCTTCTAATCCTCTCTATGCTGCATTGGATCTGTCATGAATGGGAATATCTCTCCCAATCCCAACTTAGGTCGCATTACTATCTCCCCTAGGAAATAGATCTCTAGGAGTCTTACACAACTACTGAGAAGTGCAACCCTTGCAAGATCCTAAGGCCTTCATTTCTCTCCATCTCCCTTTTTTTCATCTATCATTGCTCGTGCCTTCTCGCTCTCCTTTTCTCTTTGCCATTTTGTCATGATCAACATAATGGTTATATTGTAAATATTTGTACAAAACTCACTATCCATTTCCATTGTACATACCATGTGTTACATTAAATTATATTTCCATCTATGAATCAACATACCTAACACATAGACACCACTTTAACAACTAATCATATTACCATCACTCATATGCACATCATAAACACATCATGAATATCATCTCATCACCATTAAAATAATACCATCATAAACATGAAAACATCAAAATATACACCATCACCATCATACACCATCCATAATAAAGTAAATCAACACATCATAGACCATCATAATAACCAATCACACATTAAACATTCTCAACATCATAATATAATAATATCATCATACATCATCGAAATTACATCATTTCATCACATAAATCCACACACATCGCTAATCTAGTAAAAACATAAACATCATCATCATCAACTAACATAAATACATACTCGCATATATCATCAACATAAAAAAAAAACAACATCACATTTTAACCATCTAGAAATCATAATACACACACCATCTACAACCATAATCCATCATCTAAACCATCATCATAATCTAACATATACCAAATAAATGAAATAAAAATACACCAACGACATCATAAAAATAATAGACCATCTGTCCATATCATATCCATCATCAAGATCACATCCACATGCTCATACTCATATATCATCAAATGTCTACATCATGTATATAACTGGCTATCAAAAATGAATCGATCATCTGTACATATATCACAATCATGACCATGCAAGGTCATCATAAAAAAATCACTAACATACATATATACATATCTATAGGAACTATGCAGAATCGCTCGTATCCTCCTTATTAAAGGATGTCACAAATGCTAGTTGTACTACCTAATGTTGTGGATTGACTCACCTATGACCTTATCACCGCTCTATTTTCTGTCCATCTAGATAATTAATATAACACACATAGCCTCGACTGTCCTACATCACTATATCCTTATAGTATCGAGCCTATGCTATGAATTCCTGGTACTTCTAGAGTGATATTGTCCCGGGAGGTCCCATATATCATGTTTTCCTAATCCACTCAACCCCGCAATCATCCCTATTTCTTTTGACCTACTCTGTGTACCACTATCCCTTTCTCCCCTATCAAAAGGCCCATACCTTGTCATGTAATCACCATGATCTCCACGAAATATGTCCTTGTGCTGTATAACACGATCTCACTCTTACTCTAGCTAGGATATATCTGAATCCAACTATTCAATCTCTCTCTCTCTCCCTCTGTCCTACCACCATGTTAAATCCATGCAGATATCTCATCCTCATTGCATCTTGCACTGTAGGCCAACTATCTATGATATCTATGCTTGCGCCTCCCTCTCCAACATCTCTATGTAAGCCTACAAATAATCCTCCCCAACTCCAACTCCACCTCCTCTATCTCCATCTCCTCCCAAAATCCATCTCTTCCTCCATCTCCTCCTCCATTTCCTCCTCCTACTCCATCTCCTACTCCATCCTCTCCTCTATCTCCTCCCACCACCGATCTGATAAAGCACCTGAAGGACCTACCATATGTGCCTACGTAGGAAACACTATTTGTAGTGGTATTATTGACTCATCCACCTCATCACATCTATACATAGCCTCTTTGGGATCTATATTAGGGAATACACTACTCGGCTTCTCCTCCGATGGGCCACCCAATATAATCACTAGTGTTCCCTATGTACCTCCTCATGTACCTGTGGTTATGGCTGGTGAAAAACTAATGCCCGACCTAAGGGAAATCCTCTATACACCGACGATGCCCATGCAAAAATATCATCCCTCCTCATGGTCGTGTCAATCATGGTGGCCTAATCGTTGTGCACCACTTAGCATACCTTGGGGATACTCTTGGATCCTCAACTGCTAGAAGTGGTGCCCATACAGTCACATGTATCTTATCTAAACTGGCTCTAGCTACTACCTCTAGAATCACGCCACACCAAACCTCTATCTCCTTTGTTGTCTGAGAAAACAAATGGCAACCTGCTGGTATACCCTGTACAATCCCAAAATATGGTAATACCTTTTCTAGATGATACCACTCCACTATATATGGATGACCTCCAACTATATAAAATGGTGATCAAATCCTCCCTAGATGACCATGATCTCCCTCCCATACCTTATACTGTTGGTATGGCCTCCATGTGATATGATCAGGCTATACCTCATCAAACTGGCACTGGTACCAAATAAACTCTCCCAAATGATCCTATCTCCCCCTCATTATCCTTCATCCATAAACATATAGCTCCCCCACTGTTTCTACTCACCGACCCCAATCGGCCTCCCAACACTATATGTTCATAACTCCACACTTGTAATAGAGTCCCTGTGCCGATGCTCCCCCCTCTACCATAAACCACTCTATGTAAATCCTATTATAGCTACACTAACACTGCTAGAGCCCAGAAAAGATACTCTTCTCCTATCACATCGAATGTACCACCTCTGCTAAACCTAAGATGAACCATCTTCCCCACCATCGGAAATAATATACAAATAATCAATGAGCATAATAACAATGGTATCCATTCCATCCACCCTCATCTAAAATACATCCCCTAATCTATCCTCATACCATCTCGGGTGCACCCTCTACATATGCCAATAATCCCTGTGCTATCACTTAGTCTACCTCTATGCCCCACTATAGGCTCCCCTCTACTGGAAACCGATATATCCGATATAAATCCTCCAATGTGACCATCATCTCACTTGTCGATAACTAGAAAGTGCTTGTATCCTAATGCTACCACTCGCCAAATATTTCAACAAGGCCCAATCTTTCGCATGAATGACATCCTCAGTATGTGAAGTATCCCCAACACATGTAACAATGACTCCTCATCCTCCTCAACTTCCACATTGGCGCCCCCTAGCAGATGATGTAAAGCCGCCGACTGATGGTGTATCACCTGGATAGGAGCCAACACCAGCTACACCCACCCATATATAACATCTCAGAATCCATTTCTAGTCATTAACAAAAACATATCTTCCCACACTCCATTACACATTTATTCTAACAACATTCTCCTTTTCTATCCTCTTCCTAAATGCGCCATTCTAATATATCTACACACTAATCCACCATTAACGTGCCAATACATAACCTATACAACCACTCCCGCTTCCCATATATACACGCCACTATACACATGAACACACTACCCCATTATCTATACGTGCTAAAATCACTATTTTCACCTCACCAAGCAAATGCGCTACTCTATATCCTATATGCGCTAATTCACAACATATGCACCAATTTCCATACCCACCCTTAGCCTATAAGCGTTGAAACTACCCAAATGCGCTACTATTAACACCCCACCCCACTATCCACTCAATTCACTACCATTTTGTATATAGGCACCATTTTATACTATACGTGCTAAACTAAAATAAACTCGTTAAAACCTAACCGATCTCACCCTCAAACACGCCACTTTGTGTCCTAATCACCTATATCACCATACGTACCACTATTTAAAGCATATGTTCCATTTTATGACACATATGTGCTAAACAATGTGTCTAAGGTGGATTCTAGCCCTAAAATCACCCAAAAATCTCAAACAATGTAAAAATTAATACATATAATAAATTATCACATCACTCACCGACTGTCTCGCCTCTTCGGCCGCTAATACCGCATCACAAGATCCACTTTGTGCTCTATAATACTATCGTATTCCATCTTCTCCTCTCTTAGGCTCTCATTTTCTAACTCAACACAATGAAAATAACCCACCCATGGTCCCCAAAACCCTTTTATACCCGCCATGATAACCCCTAACCTTCCCAAATCCCGTTCTCTCACCCCGGGACTTTGTTTTTCCTCCTGTTTCTTCTTACATTCACTGAATTTCCTCCTATATAACCTAAACCTAAAAATCTTTAAAAATAAAATAAAATAAAAAATTAAAAATTAAAAATTTCAACAAAATAAAAATTAAAAATCCAAAAAAAAAAAAATCCAAACCCCAATGCAATGTGTATGTTTTTGCTTTAACATGTTTCCTTTTTTGTTTGTATTTTGGATGATGATATGAGGCCATTTTTATTTTTATTATTTTGCACTGGTCGATGATATAAGGACCCACATTCTACATCAATCTATCTCGATGATACAAGGACAAGGGCATTTGGCAATATAGTCACCATGGTGTTTATACCCAGGTCCGTTATGTTTAAATGCCACATTCCAAGCTAATGATGATACAATGGGCCCTTTATAAGCAACACAGTCTCTTTTATAATCCTATTTTATTAATATTATCCATTTTAATCCTCCTCATCATCTAATCACATCCTCTAATCATTCCTTTATCAATAAATACTTACATCCCAATTTTATCATCTTCACTCCTACCCTCTCAATGGGGCATCTTCCATTCAACATCTTCCAGTCCAACATACTCACAAAAAAATCTATAACCCTCAATCTCACCCACTTTCTTGGGTCGTCATATAATCCAACATCCTATACTCTAAAAACCCCAACTCTTAACCCCTCGATTGGGACATCTCTAACATCCAATATTCTATAATCAAAATCTCACCTCTTGTGCAAGGAATTATCTACATCCAAAAACAAACTCTTTACCCTTGTCATGCCTTATTGATTGGGGCACCCACTTTTCCCTCTCCTCCTCTCCATTTTTCTACTTCTTCTCTTCCTTCCTCATCCTCTAATCCCCTCTACTCCTCTCTTATATCTTATTCTTCTAACCTCGTTCTCCCCGCTTATAAACTCCTAGTCTCCCTAAATATCTCTTTCTATTTTTCTAATTTTACTACTATACTCCTCTAACCCCCTACTACCCTCTTTGCGATTCTCATCCTCTCAATGCACTCATCTTTAATCTAACTCTCAATATTCTATTCAAAATCTACACTATCATCAATAATTCCCTCCACACCTCTAATCAACTCTACTCCACTTGGGTACCTCCTCTTTTCGAGTGGTTACCCAAATCATTCCTCCCCACCAAACCCCTAGAGGGGGCATCACCTCTCCACATAATCCATCTTCTCTTCTTTTCTTTGAACTGTCATTACTTTGCAATAACACTTCAAAGAGGGGAAAATGTAGACATGTAAAATGTCGACATAATCTGCTAAGTAAAATAATTCACTTATCCATAATAACCATTTATCCCCATCACAAACCCTTATAATAATTAATTATTATTATAAAAGGAACGATAACCAGATCGTACCAAGCCAAGAACACAGATGCTAATCAAACATCACGATCAATAAGATGAAAGCAATTCGCCAGAATAACTTTACATAAACCTTTGCAAACAAATGAGAAACAATATCATATATTATTATGGAACTCAATGAAATACAATGAGAATGGGCCTTTCTTATATAGGCAAGGAATAATAATCTAAGAACCAGTCAAGGTCATAGATCAAGCCATAAATCATGGAAAGAACTAGTCATCAAAGAACTAGTTAAGTCCATAGATTTATGAGAGAACTAGACATCAAGGATCTAGTCAATACCATAGATCAAGGAAAGAACTATACCTAACAACTAGATAATATCCCCTAATATCTAAATAAATAAAAGGAAATATCCACACACATAAGTGGGTGAGGATAAATACAATAAAGGTAAATAAAGTACCTAGGTGAACATGAGCTAAGGTAAATACCTACTCTAAAAACCCCCTCATTTGAAGCTAGGGACCAAAATAGAAGTGGCATGCCCACAAGATGAGTCCTGAAACTATGCTTGATGAGGTACTCATGTACAATATATCCATGAAGAAATCTCAAACCAAAAGAAGGAAAGAATCCTGCTACAAGGAAAGAGAAAGAAGAAAAGAAGGAAGATGTTCTCACGAACACCCCCCAAGAACAACTTCGAAACCCCAAGCATTCCACGCAACTCAAGGTAGCGAGGTGATGCAAAATGCTTCGTAAAGATGTCTCAGAACTTCTTGAGCTGAGTCAAAATGTACTCCAAGTAATGAACTCCATCTTGAATGTGTATCTCAATATGCTTGGTCCGTTGGTGCTCAATTGGGTTGCAAGAAATGTTAATTGCGCTTTGGTTGTCACACCAAAGTATAGTCAGTGAATCCTGTGGGAATCCAAAATCTATCAATAATTGGTGAAGCTAATGAATTTCCTAACTTGTCAAATCGTTGCCCGTACTCTACCTATGAAGATGAAAGTGCAATAGCCTGTTGCTTTTTACACACCAAAACAACTGGAAAAGAACCAAGACAGAAAAGATATCCATAAGTGGAACTCATGTCATCAATAGAACCTTCCCAATCTGAATCTATATACCTAACCAACTGAGTAGAACCCCTAATGTAGTGTAGGCCAAAGTGGGAAGTTCTCTCAGAATAATGCAAAATACTTTTAGCAGCATGTCAATGACTACTATAAGAAGAATGTTCAAACCGAGATACAAGATCTACCGCAAATGAAATATGAAGGCGAGTATAGGTCAAGTACTTGAGACTCCCAAAAACTGCCTATACAATATAGGATCACAAAGTGGTGTGGTACATGTTGAAGTAAGAGTAACCCTGAATGAAAAGGAGACGGAATTGGCTTGCAATCAGCCATATAAAAGCGCCTAAGAAGATCATGGGTGTAATTTTGCTGACTCAAATGAATCCTTGAATCTGTCTGAGAAATTTGTAAACCAAGGAAATAATGCAATAGCCCAAGATCTATCATGTCAAACTATGTAGAAAGAGCCCTTTGAATACTCTAAATGTGGGAAGAAGAGATGCTAGTAAGTAACATATCATCAACATACAAGACAAGTATCATAATATCTTCACCAACATGTTGGAGATACACTGTATTATTGGAGTGGAAATGAACAAAACCAATAGATAGAAGAAAATAATCCATCTTCTTAGACCAATCCCGAGGGCTTTGTTTAAGATCGTAGAGAGACCTTTGAGCCTAAAAACAAGAGAAGAATCTGAACAAACCCAGCCAAACAGCTACTTCATGTATATTTCCTCTTATAGATCTCCATGTAAAAAGACACTCTTCATGTCCATCTAATATATGGGCCACCCTTGTGATGCAGCAAGAGCAAGTACAAGGTGTACAAAATCCATCTTGGCAACGGGTGTAAAAGTCTCAGAGTAATCAATACCTTCAACTTGTGAAAAACCCTTTGCAATAAGATGAGCCTTATACTTGTCAATGGACCCATCAACTGCGTATTTGGTTTGGTATACCCACTTACACCTAACCATATTTCTTCCTTTAGGAAGAGATACAAAATCCCAAGTATGATTCTTCATCAAAGAAGAATACTCAGCTGCCATCACATCATCCCACTCCTATATCCCATGAGCCTTTGAAAAGGACTGTGGATCCTCAGAAACTACCTGACACAAAAGTCTAGAACCTGTAGAATGTGCGTGATGATGCCTAGTGGGTGGAATATACTATATAAAAGGTGTTGCCTCATAAACTAAAGTACGATACCACTTAGGCATAGTGACAACATCAGTGGGAATATGATCCTCAATGACATCTATAACCTCCTCATCAACCTCCTCAAAGAAAGGATCCTCAAGATGAGATGAAGGAGGCATGGAAGAAGATGAAGAATCATGAGGAGTGAAGCACTCATCAAACTGAACATGTGTTTGAAAAATAACATCATGAGTATCATAATATAGAAGTCGATAAGCTCTCATGTCCTCACAATACCCTAAAAAGATCAAGGGTTTTCTCTTCTTATCCAAAGCTTTCCTTTTATTCTTTTGGCAAAAGGCCCAAGCATGGCTCCCAAAGACTCGAAAAAATGAGACATTTGGCTTAGTGTTGGACCAAGCTTCCTCTGGAGTCAAATGCTCAAGTTCTCTGTGGGGTGTGCGATTCTGAATGTAGTTAGCATAATTAACTGCTTCTACCCAATAGATAGGAGGTAAATCTCTAGAATGCATCATACAGTTAGCCATTTCCTTCAAAGTTATATTCTTCTATTCTACTAAGCCATTCTGTTGTGGAGTATGAGGAACATAATGATGGTGAATAATGCCTTGAGTTGCCAAAAATTTAGAAAATCATTGCTGAAGTACTCCCCCCCATTATCAGTACGAAGGTTCTTTATGCTACTAGAAGATTATTTCTCGACCAAAGCCTTGAAGAATTTGAAGTTTGAAAAACATCACTTTTTTACTTGAGAAAATAAACCCAAGTATGCCTCAAGAAATTATCAATAAACGTAAGTGCATACTTAGCTCCATTGAAAGATGGGGTAGGAAAAACCATCAAGTCACTATGCACATGCCCAAGTGGTGAAGAAGCTCTCTTAGACAAATTCTTAGGAAAAGGATCTTGGTGTTGTTTCCTAATGCGCAACCATGAAAAACTCTCTCAAGACAAGAAATTATATGAAGACGATCTACCAAACCTTGAGTGCTCAACTCCTTCAAATATATGTAATTGAGATGTCTAAATCTTTCATGCCGAAGCTTACTCTCGAATCATGCATGAGAAACCAACCTGTGCCTATAGAAGAAGTGTCATTAAAAATCTTAAAGTGATATAGTCTAGAACTATGATCAACAATACCCTGAGCAACAAGTGAATAAGGCTCCAACAAAGTTCGTACTTTTACTCCATGTGGTGTAAAAGTCATTGTTTTTCCTTGACCATAATGAAAAATTTGATATACATAAAGAAAATTTGTAGTGATGTTAGGAACATATAATGCATCTTGGATATTACCACCATCAAGTTGTATATCACCTTTTCCTTTAACATAAAGAAAGGAAGAATCTCCAACCTCAATTTTGGAAGTAGAACTCAAACCTAGAGAAATAAAAGACTCCTTGGAAGAAGTCATGTGATGAGAAGCACTAGAATCTATAACCCAACTATCTGCAAGTGGTGACTGAGATCTCCCAACAACATTAAGTTCTTTTCCATGCTGATTAAAAGGAGGTGGCATGGAGGTAGAAATTTTGTGTTTCTTGAATGCATCCTCTAAGGCTTGCATTCGCTTATAACACCTATGTTCTTCATGATTACTACCCCCACAAAAATATCATGAACGACTAGACTTATTCTTGGATTTAGAATACTCCTTGGGTTTTGAGTTGTTTTCTTTTGGTTTAGGAGCATTTTGAGATGGAGAAGGTGTGGATTTGGTTTTACTATTTGGTTTTCCCTTGCCCTTAGGATTAGATGCAACTAATGCCTTTTGAGAGGTGGAAGACTCAAGGTGAGACAATTTGGATTCTTCCCTAGTAAGTATTTCACAAATTTTTTATAAGTTAGGCATTTTGAATGTGTCACCTAAGGCATCCATGCTAGAGAAAAAGGTAGAAACAAAAATTTGGAATGGCCCTCTCAACTTGGATAGAATCAAGTAAACACACTCTTCATGTTTCTTATCTCTTCCACTCCCCTTCAACAGTGTCAAAAAATGCTTGAACTTGGTAAGATAGTCTATAATTTTTGGAAAATCTTCAGGATTAAGAGAGGTGATCTCAATGTCAAGTTGCATGGCTCTCATATGATCCACCTTATCAAATAAATCCTCCAATTTCTCCCAAATTTTGAAAGGAGAGTCACAATTTTTCCAAATGAAACAAAAGACATCACTTACATAAGTTCCTATCAAACCCATACACTCATCAAATTTTCTTTGGTATTAAAATTGATCATATTCTCTAGTGAACAACGGTTGTTTCAAGAAGTTAAAGCCCATAACCCTTTCTCGCTTGATTATTTTTTCCATTCTTTGTTTACATGTGTGGTAATTATGTGTTGTTAATGGCTCAACATGATCTAATATAGAATTATATGCCATCCTAAAAATCACGAAAAGAAATGCAAGAACCAAACAATGTAACAAGACCCCCAAGCAATGCAACAAGAGCCCCCAGCATTTTGGAATTTTATAATGAGTGCATGTTACAATATGGAACTTTATAATTATAGTGTGATTCTCAAAATAATATTTCCAATAGAAAGAGAACAAAAAAAGAACTTTTGTAAAAAATGGCACTCAAAACCGAGTTACCAGTCAAAAGTTACAAGCTTTTCAATATTATGCTCTATTATTTATTTTAGTTGCCACTAAAATAGAATAAAATTCTCTTGCCTTCACTACACAAATAAAATGAAAAGGGGATGGAGTTAAGGACCTAATAGTAGGAATCACAAGCTTTAAGCCCCCATATGACCGTGGGATGAGGCTTTCAATGGGTGTGTGTTGGTTTTCGAGAAAGTCAATTCAATGCTTCTTTTG
The DNA here is from genome assembly GCA_018340775.1 of Taxus wallichiana var. yunnanensis. Lineage (NCBI taxonomy): Eukaryota > Viridiplantae > Streptophyta > Pinopsida > Cupressales > Taxaceae > Taxus > Taxus wallichiana. The sequence continues at coordinate 264,981,552 of CM031240.1, forward strand.
GTAAAGCTATTTTCGGATTGTGTCGAATATGAACTTCACCCCCAAAATAGTAGTCTATGGATTTTCTTAAAATAGCAACCTCTCGCACATCAACCTATGGACCCTGCCAAAAAAGGAAAGAAAGAAACAAACTATTGCACGCTTCTCGAAAATACATTGTTAGTGTAAATTCACATCACCCCCAAAATGACCTATGGATATGCTTTTCTAAGGCAATGTCATTCGGTATGAATGCACAACATTGATTTTTCCCTAAGTGTGGGACCTTTGCAAATGGGGAAAGCTCTCCAGAGAAGGTTGGTTCCTCTTCCTAAACTACCTGCCATAAGCTATTCTAGTGCAGGCAAGCTAATCTAATCCTAATCTAACTTCCAAGGAGACAGGGAGAGAAGGAAAAATGGAAAAAATAGAGCCTACACTAAAACGGTGATACACCAGAGAAGGAAAATGTTGAACATCTATCAAAACTGCCATGGAACAAGAAGAGGTGAGCAATGGAAAGGATGGACAAGTGCATCACAAAACCAAGGATGGATTTCACACAAAAATGTTCCAAAACTCCATGAACACAGCTCCAAAACCTGCAATGAACATTCAAACATGCAAAAATACCTGCAATGAAGAGAGGCAAGAAGAAAACAAAAAAACAAGCAAGGATGGACAAATGCATCACAAAACACGTTTTTATTGCTCCAGAAGTTTGCACAAAACATCATTTCATGGGTAAGAGGAAAAAAACACCATTACAGAAGCAGGAGAGGAGATTAAAACTCCATTTTCAACCCTGGGGAAGAAAATAATGAGAGAAACAGAGAAGAAGGATGAACAACCTTTTACAAAATGAGCCAAAACTAGCTTTTATCACTCGAGTAGAATGGAGAAAACCAAAAAAATGGGAAAATTTGATTTAAAACTCCAACCACCAACAAGATCCATTTTATTAGCCTACAAAATGATGGCTTTCCATGAAAAATCCCATACTTCATCGTACATTGCTTTGCAGAGAAAAACAGAGGCCCATACTTCATTAATTTTGGTGGTTGGGGTCGTTTTCTTTTTTGCATGCCAGAGACATTTTTTCAATTTTATCCCAATAAAATTCATCAAAATTTAAAATTTAAGTGTCCATCGTGTAGAGGATCTCAACAGCTTTCCATTGATACCAAAATTGTGAAAATCTAAGCTCTGGTGTGAAAGATATGCCCCTTTGAAGATTTAGGGCAAAAATGGCAAAATTAGGGCAAAATCGGGTTCGCGAGCCAAAATTTGAATTTTTTCCTTTTTTTTTCCAAACTAAGAAAATTTCCCAAAAATTCTCCGTGCCTTGCTCCCCTAAAGACATGTGGCACCCTCTGGTTCAACCGTGGGCTCAAAATAATATTTTGCCCATTTTCTTTTTAAAATTTTCATTGGGAAAATTTCCCAATTTACCTCCGCGGGCCCGACCTCCACTACCAACATGGACACGTGGCATCATTTCATTTATCGATGGGATCATGGGTTCATTTCACGCCTTTGAGTTTTTACGCCCAAAAGCCAAAATCTTCAACTTTCCTCTCCCCCCACCGCTGATGACGCGTGGCGCCTTCTGGATGATCTACGGGATGCAACTTGAAAATTTCCCCCTTTGCGGGATTTCAGGCCAAAATTTTCCTTTGTGCCCCTTTTTACCAAATGCCAAAAACCAGAAATCCCCCCGATGCTCGCTGCTCCGCCATGACACGTGGCACCATTTTATTGACTGTGGGTCTGCCTTGGGAAAATTTCCCCTCCAAACTCCGCCGAGCCATAACTCAAAACATACAAGGAGTTAGGAGGAATTATTTACCTTTCTGGAGAGGGGAAATAATTCTCTATCTAATGAATCCATTTCCAAAATATTTTGAGAGCTTGAAATGTGTAAAAATTAAAGTTGAAGCATAAGGAAGGAAATAATAAAGGCAAGTTAGCCAAAATAAGCAGGTGGCTCATTTTGGATAACAATTTTGGTGATTCAGAGGGGTCATCTACCTACTAGATGAATGATCAGTGGCCTTTGTTACATCCATTGGGCATGGAGTCAATCCTGATAACTAATTATGATTTGAAAAATGAAAATCTGACCTTGAGCCACTTGGAAACCCACTTAAACTTGGAGTTGATCTTCACCAAAATCCACTAAAATGAATTGTGCAAGAGCAACCAAAACAACACCAAACAACTATGTACAAAATTGGAAATCATACATACCCCAAGTGGGATATGTAGAGTGTGCAAAAGCACTTATTTTGCTGAAAGCAAACCTACCTACTCTACTCTAACTGGAAGCAAAGGTGAGCTAAACAAACCCTGCAATTGGTTGTGTAAAATAGCTTCCTTCTTCAAAATTGGCAGCCATGCAATTGATTTGGAGCTGATCATGGCTGGTTGGATGAGTGGAAAATCAACAAGAAGTTGTTATTCTACCCAAATTAGCAAGGTGTCAACTGAAAACAAATTAGATACCTCTTTTAGTTTCTCTGCATTTGGATTGAAGAGGTATGACAGCTGATCCTTGGCACTTTGATGCTCATACTCATGCTCTGAAGCAAGCATGACTATTGGAAACTCCTCTTTTGGCTCCAATGAATCCAAATACCTGATTGAGCAAGGTCTGACCCTTTGGATGTGCCCATTGTTCTGATTTTAAACTCCAAAAATGGAGTCCTCTTGTAGACCTTCTTGAATGGATGGTGTGGAAGAGATTATAGAATTCTCATGCTCTTTTCCTTCCTTCATGGCAGTATGGAAATTTTTTATAATATGCAGCTCATCATTATTGATTGCAACATCCAATGAAGTTGCTTTTGCATTATTGTAACCTGCTATGTAATACATTGTTGGCTCTAGAGTTCCTCCATTGTAGCTTTTGGAAGATCAAATTCTTCCAACTTTGATTCAAGAGGCATGTTGCAAACTGCAGGCTGCTGTCCTTGAATCCTCTCCTCCATGGTAGTAGGTTCTTGTTGTTGAAGAATGAATGATGAAGAAAGAAAATTTGCATTTTCTATAGGCTCCTTCTCATCAAAACATTCTTCTAAGTTTGATGGAAAATCAAACTCTTCAATGTCCTACTACAGCAAGGTCTCTCCCTTTTGCATGGTGACCTTCAAATCTGCATTTTTTCACCATGTGGAGCTTCATCTTCAAACATGAAGCTTGTCAGCTCGAACTCATCCAAAAAATCATATTTTTGGAGAGATGAAGTGGGAGAGAAATCTGTAACTTCTTGTGTAACCTGCTCATGATTCAGTGCCTCTGAATTTGTTTTGGTCACCTCCATGATGGATTCATCAATCAAATCAGGCCCTTCAAATGAAAGCAAAAATCTTCAATAATGCTTCCTTCATCTAGTTCCAATTCTGATTTGATTTCTTCCAGTTTCTCCTCTTCAATGGGACTTGGAGCTGATTGTTCTTCCTCCTCCATGGCTGATTGTGCAACTTGGATTAGATCAACATTTTCTTCAAATAGAGTGCCAACATGGACACTACATTCTGAACAAACTGATTGCTGATATGCCTCTTCATTTTGCTCTTCTTCTGCTGCAACAAAATTGGTCCTAACCACCATTGACTCTTCATCTTTGGCCTCCTCTGTAGGCTTCACCAGCAAAGGAATTTTTTTAATCCCATATCTAAGAGCCAAGCTTACTAAGCTCTTAGTCATTCCTTCTTTGCTTGGCTCTTCCTCTTGTTGTCCTTCATGACTGATTTTTGCAATTTCTTCTTCCCCACATGGAATTGGGAAGGCAAGAGGAGAAATAGTTTAGAGGTCAACCAAATTTGCATTTGTTTGTGGTGGTGGAGGAGGTAGAACTTCTTGTTTGTTTGGAGGGAATGGCTGTTTGGAAGGGAAAAGGACAAAAGAATTGAGATGAGGTGGAAGACTAGGGGATGGAGAAATGGATTTCACACTTGGGGCAGCATGGGCTGGATTTGGAATTTGGCATTCAAAATGAGATGGTGTTGCTTGAGGAATGGAAAGAGAAAAACCAGATGATGGTGTAGAACTTACCCATTGACAAGGTTTCTCAACACCAAATTTATAGGCCTCTATCTCCATTGTCCATTGTGCAAGTTGGGGCAAGCATCTCAATCATGAAGTCCAGCTTCTCCTGAGGGCTGAAGTGTCTTGGAAAAGGGCCAACCCATGGACAAGGTGCCCTGTAACCAATTCTGAAAGCCTCCATTTGAGCTGTTGCTCTTGATTGCACCATGTCAATCTCCATTTTTTGGATCTTCTCCAATAGACCAACATCTTGCATTTGATTGTCTTCATTGTATGCATATTCTTGTGCTTGATATGCTTCATAGCCAAACTGATTTTGGCATTGCTCATATGGATATGCATACTAGTCTTGAATCTACTCAAAATGCTGATTTGAAGGATTTGTAAAACATGTTGGAGGTGGAATGTACTGCTGTTGTAAATGTGAATTCCATGATGGAAATGAAGTCATGATTACACAAATTCATGGGATGAAAGAAGATGGAAGAGATGGAAGGAAGAATGGATGAAAAATGAATGAAAATGAATGGAAAGAAGGTCTACAACCTCAGAGATGGGTTTTGACAGACGGAGTTGCCGGATGTGCTTAAGAATGCCTCCAAAAGGCCGAAATCTTCACAGGAACACACCAACCTGCAAAAGATGAAGTGGAAGACCTCTTGGGTCCCTGTGCATGCCAAAACTGTTAGTGCAAATTAATAGCACTCACAAAATGACCTATGGATCTACTTTTTAAAGGTAATGTCATTTGGTGTGAATGCACAACATTGAGTTTTGCCTAAGTGTGGGACCTTTGCAAATGGGGAAAGTTCTCCAGAGAAGGCTGGTTCTTCTTCCTAAACTACCTACCACAAGCTATTCCAGTGCAGGAAAGATAATCTAATCCTAATATAACTTCCAAGGAGATAGGGAGAGAAGGAAAACTATAAAAAATAAAGCCTACACTAAAATGGTGATACACGAGAGAAGGAAAATGCTGAACATTTATAAAAACTACATAGAGAACAAGAAGAGGTGAGCAATGGAAAGGATGGACAAGTACATCACAAAACCAAGGATGGATTTCACACAAAAAATGTTCCAAAATTCCATGAACACAACTCCAAAACTTGCAATGAACATTCAAACATGCAAAAATACATGCAATGAAGAGAGGCAAGAAGAAAACAAGAAAAAACGAGCAAGGATGGACAAATGCATCACAAAACACGTTTTTATTGCTCCATAAGTTTGTACAAAACATCATTTCATGGGTAAGAGGAAAAAAATTCCATTACAGAGCAGGAGAGGAGGTTCAAACTCCATTTTCAACCCTAGGGAAGAAAATAAGGGAGAGGCAGAGAAGAAGGATGAACAACCTTTTACAAAATGAGCCAAAACTGGATTTTATCACTCGAGTAGAATTGAGAAAACAAAAAAATAGGAAAATTTGATTTAAAACTCCAACCACCAACAAGATCCATTCAATTATCCTGAAAAATGATGGGTTTCCATGAAAAATCCCATACTTCATCATACATTGCTTTGCAGAGCAAAACAGAGGCCCATACTTCATTAATTTTGGTGGTTGGGGTCGATTTCTATGTTTTTTACATGCCAGAGACATTTTATCGATTTTATCCCAAGAAAATCCATTAAAATTTAAAATTGAAGTTTCCATCATGTAGAGGATCTCAAAATCTTTCCATTGATACCAAAATCTCAAAATTTGAGCTCAAAGTGCGAAAGATATGCCCCTCTGAAGATTAAGGGAAAAATTGGTGAAATTAGGGAAAAAATCGGGTTCGTGGGCCGAAATTTGAATTTTTCCCCTTTTTTTGCAAATTGGGAAAATTTCCCAAAAATTCTCTCGATCCCTGCTCCCTCGAAGACACATGGTGCCCTTTGGTTCAGCCATGGGCTCAAAACAATATTTTGCCCATTTTCTTTTTAAAATTTTCATTGGAAAAATTTCCCAATTTACCTCGGTGGGCCCAACCTCCACCGCTGATGTGGACACGTGGCATCATTTCATATATCGATGGGACCATGGGTTCATTTCATGCCTTTGAGTTTTTATGCCCAAAAGCCAAAATCTTCAACTTTCCTTTACCCCCATCGCTGATGACGCGTGGTGCCTTCTAGAAGATCCGCAGGCTGCAACTTGAAATATTTCCCCCTTTGCGGGATTTCAAGCTGAAATTTTCCTTTGTGCCCCTTTTGACCAAATGCTGAAAACTAGAAATCCCCCGATGCCCTCCGCTCTGCCATGACACGTGGCACCATTTCGTTGACTGTGGGCCTACCTTGGGAAATTTTCCCCTCCAAGCTCCGTCGAGCCATAACTCAAAACATAGAAGGAGTTAGGAGGAATTCTTTACCTTTCTGGAAAGGTGAAAGAATTCTCTATCTGATGAAGCCATTTCTAGAATCTTTTGAGTGCTTGAAATGTGTAAAAATTGAATTTGAAGCACAAGTAAGGAAAGAATGAAGGCAAGTTAGCCAAAATAAGCAGGGGGCACATTTTGGATAATGAGATGTGGCATGAAGAAAATTACATAATGTAGATCTCGTAAAACCCAAAAATTGAATTTCTCGGGTTCTTTGTTGTTTGGTAGGAATTTTGAGGTGAACCCCTACGTTTCTCTACAATAACAAAAAAACCAAAACCGATCGCCTCTAGAAATGGCCGAGTTTACCATCGATCTTAGGGTTTTCCCACCTTCGAATCCAATGGTCACCTCTATTTTTCAAAAAATGTACACAACAACAAAATCCAGACAAATCCCAAATATATGAATATATAAAAAAATGCTTGTAAAATGAAACTTACATACATATTTCAATAATGAGTCTCCTACTACGATACCATAAAAATAACGATAACTAGATCATGCCAAGACAAGAACACATATGTTAATCAAACATCACAATCAATAAGATGAAAAAAATTCACCGAATAAATTTACATAAACCTTTGCAATCAAATGAGCAGCAATGTCATATATTATTTTGGAACTCAATGAAATACAATGAGATTGAGCCTTACTTATATAGGTAAGGAATAACAATCTAAGAACTAGTCAAGGTCATAGATTAAGCCATAAATCATGGAAAGAACTAGTCATCAAAGAACTAGTTAAGTCCATAGATTCATGAGAGAACTAGACATCAAGGATCTAGTCAATACCATAGATCAAGGAAAGAACTAGTTAATACCATAGATCAAGGAAATAACTATACCTAAAAACTAGATAATATCCCCTAGTGGGTGAGAATAAATACAATAAAGGTAAATAAAGTACTTAGGTGAACATGAGCTAAGGTAAATACCTACTCTAACATATTATGCTATATACAATCATGTTCTAATTATTACCCATTCTATAAATCCCATTCATACCCTTAGAAATATTAATACATTATTAATATTTCATTCATCACACTAAAACAACCTTCATGAACTATTTTCCACCAATTTGAAAATACTCACCCACCTACCACCGACACTATACCTATTATATGCATAGCCTCTCCATTTAGTCACTCCACTAAATACAATTATTCTCACCTAATCCCCACTTAAATTCGTCCCCAAATATAGATACTTATAATTCTAGAAGTCTCTCCATATTTCCTTCCTTTTATTCAAATATTCAAATTAAAAATACATTATTCTATTGAATTTTAAATTCAATAGAGAATTCTAAGGAAATCTATAATTTTCTACACCCTCCCCTCTCATCCATTTTCAACCATTGATCTAATCCACCATGGAAAAATCTCAACCATCCATTTCTACTCCTCCAACTATAAATAGAGGTACCACCCTCCATGGCAAGCATCTCAAAAATTTACAAGTATATGTTGCCCAATTTTCTAGCAATCATCAAAGCAATCTAGTGAGCTCAATCAAGCCATTGATCAAAGGGAGGTGCTGCCAAAATTTGTCCAAGAATCTGAAGCATCCATTGCATTTATCCAAGTAAGCAAAATCAAAGGAGAAAATCCAAGGAAACAAAGGAGGATAATTCTACTTGTAGGTAAGTACAGGTAAATTACTTTCCCTTCCTTTTCATCTTGCTCAATCAGAGGTAGATAATTAGTTGTGTTAGATTTTGTATTGGTTTGGTTGCATAATCTTATCATTTGTGCATGCTAACGAAAGTTTTTTTCTACATATATAATAGTATGTTATAACATGAAGGAAAATATACTAACATTGGTCGACCCTTAATAGAAACACGAAGGAAAAATTATATTCAAAATGTTTTAGCACCCATAAAATTTTGGTGAACGCGCTATCTTGTATGGATGTGTGATTCCTATCACATCACTTATTTTCTTCCATGTAATGAAATGTTCCATTTTTAAAATTTATTGACTACCAAGAAGATAGAGTAATTTCATCTCTAAGTCCTCAACAATTCTAACATGGAATAAATTCTAATGTCTTCCCATGACCTTGTTGGTATGAGTAAAGGTTAATATAAACCCATGTCTTGTTTACATCCCTTATCTATTTGGAAAACTCTACATATTTATACATACTTGCACACATCCATGTTCATACCCACCGAATACTATTACTACTCCAATTGCACTAAAAAAATTTCACCTCCAAAGTGACCTCCCAGGACCTCCACCATGCTTCTCCTTAATTATATTATCATGCATTAACCCTTGGGGTATACATAATTACATGTCCCCTTGAACAAAATTCCTCTCTCGAATAAAATAATATTACGATGGCATCCAATCCATGCATGTCGGATCCTTGAATACATCCCATCTTTGAAATAAATATCTTGTCCTCTATGTTATAAAATCATAAAACTTCATTGCACATTTATAATAGCACCAAAACTCTCCTACTTAATGCATTAGTGACCCTATTGAATTTCCCACTTATATGCTTCAATTCAAATGCGTATCTCTTCAGAAATATACCCACTTCATGTGCCCTTGATTCAAATTCACTTGGCTATTGATAAATTGAATTTTCGATGGTCAATGTACAAAAAAACTCATTTGGCAACAAGCAATGTCTCCACTTCTTCATTTCCTACATTATCCCGTAAAATTCCTAATCTTAGGTTAAATATATTCTCCTTGCATCATTAAAATTTTCACCGAAGTAGGAAATGGGTATCCCTTATTGACTTAGTACTGTGATGATAGTGACTCGATCATGTCACAATCTACGTAAAATATCTTCTCAAAACTAGGAAATGCGAACATTGGATACATTGTAATTTTATTTTTCAATTCTTGGAAGTTTTGATCTACATCGTTTGTCCATAAAAACTCCTTGCGATATATCTTAACTATCTCCATAATTTATGTGCATATACCACTAAAGTTCCTTATAAAATTCCTATTAAAATTCACTAAGCCATGGAATATTTGCTCCTCAATTACACTTCTTGGTGATGAGCATTGTAAAAATACATCCACATTTTTGGCTCCATTCACAATCCTCATGGGATATCACGAAATACAAGTAAATCAATTCCTCATGCATTAAGCTGCAGTTTTTTATATTTGTTAGCAAATTTTCTTCTTGTAAGTGCTTTATAACCTTATGTAGGCATTTGAGATGCTCCTCATTTTTATTTCTAAACACTAGAAGATTATCTAGACATACAATTACAAACCTTCCAAGGAATGGATTCAATACTTAATTCATCAACCTCATGAATGTACTTGAGGTGTTGGTTAGCCTAAAAGACATAACTATCCATTCATACAAGCCTTATTTTGTTTTGAATGTTTTCTTCCTCTCATCCCCTTCCCTAATACAACTTTGATAATATCCACTCTTCAAATTTGTATATATCCTAAAAATTAATTCATATTTATAGTCTGCTTCCATCAATGAGAATTAATTAAATTAATTCTACCTTGGTATAATACACCCTTTTATAATTAATTAAATTAATTTTATTACTTAATTCATACTTCCACCCCTTTATAATTAACTAATTTGATTTTATTATTCTCTTGGAATTAATTAAATTAATTCCTACACCCTTTAGCTAATATAATTAAGCATTTTTAAATGGTTAATTATCTCCTCATAATTAATAACTAATTAAATTAGTTATTTAATTAATCATATCTATCTACTCACACTCCACTTCTAGAATCCTAGAAAGGGGGATAATGAAATTGCATGTATAATCACCTTTCCTTGAATAAAATCCAAATGTCCATTGCCCCTTCAAATTTGCAATTCCATAGACCAAGTCTACTTGCTATTTTAGGTAATTACAATTATTAACCTAAAGCTTAGTCAAACTCGATCCACTTTTCATGGCCTCACCCTCAGCTATAAAATGTTGGCCATTTCCTTTTCAAATATCCCTAGAAAATTATGCAAATTATAGCCAACTTCTGCCAATTTGACATCTGCATCCTTGTGTTATCAAATCTTGTAGCATTTGCATTCATCCTTTGGAGAATTGATCAAGAGCACCCAAAATCATTCAAATCTTAATATTTTACAAGTCCAAGTGCTTCACAATATTCTTGAGGTTTGCAAGAAAGCTGCATTTGAGGTTTTCTCTATATTTATTTACTTATTTCGATTACTTGTAGTTTTCATTGCTTACATTCTAAGACGCCCAGGTGGGATGAACCAACATTTATTTATTCATTTTTGTTTCATCTTGTAATGCATATTTTAATCCTTACTAACATTTATGTGAATTTGGTTTTATTTGATTAACATTTTTTTGGTGTTTGTTGTATTATTGTGTTTTAAGCATGCATTCGAGAGAATCTAATAGTAGAAGTGAGAGTTTATAAAATCAAAACAAAAATTAACATATCTCTATTTTTGTTCTTCTTAAAGTTTTTTTGTGATGTTTTGCATATGTTTATTACATTTAGAGGCATTAGAAACAAAAATCATACTTAAAACAATTTAAAATAGTCTTTACAATTAGGTTTTTTCCCTCTAACTATAGAGGAGGATTTGGTTGTAGGAAAATTTGGAACCTTCCTAAATTTGGAGGGTTCTTACTCCAAACACTCCTACTCTCACATCTCTATAGCTCACCAACTTGCCAACTCCCCATGTTCCATACTATTCATCCCACACACTCTGTCCCTAACAAATCCTATCTCAACACACACCTTCTTCTCCACTAACTTGCTTTTATAGCTTGACAAGATAGATTGTTGAGATCCCTCCCTGAACTCCCGGCTTGACCTATCCCACAGCTCGAATCATCCCTAGATCAATTGAGTCAAGCCCAATCCTGACTCCCTCTCTCCATCTTACTTCCCTACCTTGACCTAACCTACCCCCAACCCGACTTGAACTTGACTCGGTTGAGCTGATCTTGCACCATGTTGGCCCTGTCACCGCCGGATCCAACGAGATGCCACCACCATGACACCGAGGCACCACTCTATTTCCCTCCAACATCATTGTCTACCCGCAGATCCCTCGCCAAGTTATCAATGTTGTGTAACCAATATACCACCGCGACTCCACCCCCACTACCGCTAAGATTACCCTGTCCACACCAATATTCACCCATAGCTTGTCTCCCAAACTCCTCCCTTGTTGGCTCATTGAGCTCATACCGCCCATGCCCTTATCGATATACTTTGGCAAACATTTCCAATATCTCTCGTGCCAATCTACCATGCGAAGTCAATCCTAATCTGTTCACCTCCTGTCTACCACACCATGAGCCCTCCAATGAGATCCCTTCGCATTCAAATATGTCTTCCAAAATCCCTCCTGGGTCAAGCCCCTGCCATTACACACACTACATTTATCTTTTAGGGTTTTTTAATTTTTGAAGGCTTTACATTTCACTTAGGTCATTTTGTATTACTTTAGTTTTGTTTAGATACAATTTTAGTTTATAAGTCTAAGTTAACATTCAAACTAATGTTTCACTTAGGATAACATTTTATTTGAATTCTTTGTTTTAAACTTAGGATTAAACATAAGTTATGATTTAGTTTTTTTTTTTAAATTATTCTTAGTGTTAAATGAATTTAATCATTTTATTTTACTTAAGAATCTAGTTATTAGACATTTTAATTCAATTAAACTCGCTTTTTAGGAAATTTTAGTAAACACTTAAACATTGTGTGACATAAATAATTTTTTTGGAGGGATTTACTTTCATTTTTGTGAATCTAATCACACTAAACTAGGTGTATGTTCTTTTCTCAAGCTTGTACAAGCATCTTAAAAATCGAGACTTGCATTTATTTGCTTGTTTTTGTGTTTTTATCACCATATGAAAACCTTCTAATTGTTTTTTTACAGGACCATCTCTAAATAATGTCATTAAAACTTTCAAACTACTAACTTCATGTCGCCTTGTTCGACGATCAAGCAACCCCTTTCTCATCTTTCATAAAATTAATTTTATTTGAATTTTTTGGAGTTAGGATTATTCCCTTCATTTGAATGTAATTGTGGGAAGTGCTAGGTCAAAGTACAAAAATCATTATGAGGAGCACCATAGAACCCCAAAGTAGAGATGGAAAATTGAGTGAATTGGATGATGAAACGGGTACCCCCACCCAACTGACTAGTACAAAGTTTTGAGGGATTAGAGTCATGGATATCCATAGTGGGGACCCCAGTGCAATCCTTTAAGTGAAATAATTACTCATTGTATCAAAGGGGGTAAACTAAAGCTAAAAAATAGCAATAGTACTACACTCGCTTGGATATACTATTGACACCTAGGAGAGAACTTATTCTAGGAAGCCACACCTTGACCAAGCCAATTTAAGGTAGATGCCAAATTAAACAAAAAATCTTTCTCATTTTTTCTACATTTTAGAGCAGTTCCTATTCCAATTTTTTATCATTCAAACTCTTCATATGTTCTACTTCATGATTTTTGGTCCATCCTTTATATATTTAAGATAAATTCTCTCCATCTTGCAAAGTTTTTGTTTCACATCCTTTTCATTATCACTTTCTATCTCCTCAAATTTTCTCCATTTGATCAAAATTCTACATCTTAAATTTCAGACATTCATATATGAGTTTAAGCATGATCATCTCCCATCTAAGTCTTGACATTGTGATACTCGCTTTATCATGGTCAAGCACCATCGTGATCACCTTGATCTTTCATTTTCATAAGTCTTAAGTTTAACATTCCATTGTTGAAATTTAAGCATTCTACCATATTACATCGTCACATTTAAACATACTCTTTTTAAATTGTCAACATCTTCACTTTTATTCACTTGTCTCTTTAAAGCCTTTACTTTTCTCTCGATTCGAGATCCTTAATCAATCACTTTTACTTCATCTCTTATCTCCAATTTTGTGAGATTCGAACCTTTTCATCATCATTTCTTCACTTCTTGTTTCAAATTCATATTGTCATTCTTTGAGTGCTTCCTTCCTTTGTTTAGTCTCCTCTCTTACCACTCATTTTGTTAAGAGTTGAGCATCCTCATCATATTTCTAAGTCTCCTCTTCTAACACTATTTTTTTTAAGTGTTGAGCATATTTTATTGTGTCTTTAAGTCTCCCCTTTTACACCTCATTTGTTAAGAGTCAAGGAAACTAACCTCTTTCACCTCTTCCCTATTTACATTCAATTTGGAAGGGGTTGAGCAACCTTTCAAACCTTTTCATCTATCTTGTCACTCATTTTCGTAAGAGTCTTCTAAACTAACATTTCAATCCATTCTTCTCCCTTAACAATTCTCATTTTGTTAAGGATTGAAAATTCACACCCTTTCATTTCTCTTAACACTCACTAAGTGTCAAGAGAAAACATTTCAGACCTTTTAGTATCTCATAACACTAATTATTTTAAGAGTTAATCACCTCACCTTGTTAAGTATCTTTTATTCGTAAGATTCATTTTTGTTAAATATTTGAGCATATCTAATCTCTTTTAGTCCTGTTATCACTTTGAATCACAACACCACTTGGTTTGCATAAGTGTGTGCGCTTGAGCTCATGGTGTGATTGGATAACATGGGTACTATCTCCAAGTTGTGTGACTTTCTATCCGAGATAGACCTCCAGAGAAAATTGGTTCTTGCTCCTAAACTACCCGCCATAATCTACTCTAATGGAGGCAAAAACTATTTAATTCTAATCTAAATTTCCAAGAGACTAGGGAGAGAGAGAGAGCATAAAAAAAATACTACACTAAAGTGGTGATACACTAGAAAAGGAGAGTGAGGATAGCCTTCCAATGTGTGAAAAGAAGAAGCAAAATGCATGTTAGAAGAGGTGATTGCGCAGTTATCCACAATCTAGAAAATGCATTCACAACAACATTCCATACATGCACAATGATAATGAAATCTTAAAATATCATAAGATAGAAACAATATATATGCAATGAGATTAAAAGGGCAAGAGGAATGCAAACAAACACAATAGGGGAAGATATATCTACAAACTTGCATCTATTGTTTCATAAGTATGCATAGTTTAATCTATTACAAGATAAGGGCCTGGATCACCATGCAAGGAGTCCACTACAAGGGCTTGCAGCACATTGGTTTCACAAAAAAATTTGATAGAGTTTTTCTACTAAAAACTACCTCCTTTACAATGAGCCCAACACTCTAATTTATAGATTTCTAAGAGGAGAGAGAGAGAGGGAAAATGAAAATCCCGAAATCTGTCCTTCAACCACTTGCAAGATGTAGTAAATGAAGTGAAATTATGTTTTTTTTCTTACAAAAGGCCCCCCATACTGTCCCATAACTTGCAGCAGTGAGAAATGTCAGCCCATGCTTCATTGAATGCATCCCAACTACCAAATAAAATCATGTTTTGAACTGGGCACATTTTCTATAAAATCACCATTGATTCTTCATCAAATTATGGATTTCTAATATTTTGTGCATTGGGTTCCAAACCATGATTCTAATGGTACCAATTTTGTGCATTTTCATTGAGAAATGCAAAAGTTATGGCCTTCTGAGTGCGGGCAGCTATTTGGGAGTCGCTGCATTTCTGTCATTTAACGGATGAACATTTACTTTACTAGATCTTATTATTTTTACTATATATATATATATAACCTCATCAAAATTAAAAATCCAATTTTTGTCACATAGAGGACGTCGTAATCATTCCGTAAGCTCAAATTTTGTGAAAATCGGAGCTCGGGGTCAAAAGTTATGGCCGTTTGAAGTTTAGGAGGGTCAGACATTAAATTTTCCTTTACATGTGGGCATATTGGCTATTTTAGGTCTTGGTGTACTATTTGTCCTTAAAAAAACCCTTGATCCACCCGCAAGCCTCCTTCCATGGAAAAATCAGGTTTTGATGTCCCAGATGTCCTTGCGTTGACCGGGCCATGAGGGCCATTGAACTCCACTTTTGCCGCATCTCCCTTCGATCGCAACCTTTTTAGATTTTCGTGTTCCACATGTCCCACACATACCTATGCGTCCGGGCTCCAAAAACCCAATTTTTTTGATTTACTCTTCGTGTGGTGATTTTGGCTTTGCGGCAAACTCGCGTCTCGACGTCCTGTAGACCGCGTGCTTTGGGACAAAAATGTCCGATTTCACCGATTTTTATCGTTTTAACCTTTTTGGATTTTTTTCGTGGCACTTGTTCGTGGATTTCCATGTATTTTTCTATGGCACTTGTTTTTCAGCTTCCACGGACTTTTCTATAGCTTCTGTGGACTTTTTTGCGATTTCGTGGAATTTTTCTACGGGCTTTTTCTTAGTTTTTTCACTAACTCCTTAGAATTTTCTTGGATCAGGGAGTTAGAAAAATGAAGTAGATTTCCTCAAAGCCACATTTTCCTAATTTTACTCAATTTTCTCAAATTCAAATCTGAGAATTGAACTACTTTGCCTCGAAAACCATGGAGTTCGTCATTTGCCCAAGTTCGGTTTTTTCAGCCTATCCATTTTTACAAGGGGGTAAAAATGGATAACAATCCCTTCTATATTAACAATCCTTTTGTTAAGAGTCTAGAAAAAAAAACCCTTTTAGCCTCCTCCCTCTTAGCACTTAATTTTATAGGGTTTAACATTCTAATCTTTTCCTCTTTTGCATCTTAGCATTCACTTTACCAGTGGTTGCGTTTTCTATCATACCTTTTTTTTCTCTCCCCATTTTTCATTACAATGGTGGATTCACATAAAACATCAAATAATGAGTTATTAGACCAAATTACTAAGATGACAAAACAACTAGTTCTCATATATTCCAAAGTCATTACCTACTCAAGTGACAAATAACAAATAAGAAAAGTGAAGATCAATTTAACACACATACTATGAAAAATACAGAGAACGACAATATGAATAATGATAATACTTATTTTATCCCACAAAATAATTCACCATTTTCTTAAGAATGGAAAATGATTAGAGACACTATTTTGGGCCTGCAAAAACAATGCAAACAATTCAATTTTGATGAAATGTGTCCTTACCATTTCGACATGGAAATGTTACTCATACCCTTTCCAAAATATTTTGAGACACCATAATTTGATAAATATAAGGGAAAAATTATCTAATAGAGCACATCAAGGAATTTTTCATGGCATGCCAGGAAATGACATATAATAATATCTTTTTCAAGTGCACCTCTTTCCTAGAAGTCTAGGAGGAAAAGATTTGGAATGGTTCTAACAGCTTCAAAAGGGATATATCACCACCTTTTTGAATCTCTCGGAGAATTTCATCAAAAAATTATCTTTCAACCTTGACTCCAAATTCATAATGATGGATTTGTACAATACAAAATAATGACCAAAAGAGAGCTTTGCACAATTTTTACAATGATGGAGAGGAATCGCAATTCGGTTCCCATGTTCAACCCCCAAAAAAATGGTTTACATATTAATCCAAATATTAATAGTCCTAGCCTTCCTCGCAGCCATTTCGGGATATATGGTCTTTCTCACAATGGGTACTTGACCTCATTGGTCTCATTAATCCGCTTTCTTCTCAATAATATAATTCTATTATCACCGCAACCAAATACTTCACCAAATGGGTGGAATTCATTCCACTCGCATCCATTAAAACTAAAAATTGTTGATTTCATCTATTAACATATCATCTTTCACTTCGTCATCACTCATAAAATCATCACAGCACAACGAAAAGTCCTTTAAAAATAAAGAGGTCAAGAATCTTTGTGACTCATTCACTATCAAGCTTAATTTCTCATCTCCTTACTATCCTCAAGCTAACGGCCAATCCGAAGCTATTACAGAGATAATATGGCCACTTGTCCTATTACACAACCCTTTCATGAAGGGGAACCTAAGCCATATTGGTATGAACCTAATGCATATTGTGATTCTCATTACACCGATGGTCATCAAATATACATATGTAGGAAACTTCACAATTACATCCAATACCTCCTTAACAATGGAAACATAGCATTCGAATACCTCACTCCAAAAAAAGCACCAAATGGTAATATAAAGGTATTTTGTAACGCCCCAAAATCATGCACAAAAATACGACAATAAAAACCAGATTAATTTTTTTACTAACATTGTTGTATACATGACACCACATGGGAACAATTTGGGTAATTCAACATCACAAAATACATTTATACCAACATGGACCCACACGTATCACAAGGTGAGAAGTGATTGGATTCACAAGGGAAGATGACACACATAACCAAGCCTACCTAAGAGGATTACATAGGGGAGAGGTCATCATTGCAACTACCCCTTATCCCTCCAAGAAGGGATCTGGCTAGCCTTTGGTTCCTCCAAAGCACATACACCACATCAAATTTGACAGGCCCCCTTTTCCCTACAACATAACATGCTCTTATACCTCCACTAAGACTAGCCATGAATCCCCTTGTTTCCTCCAAAACAACACACACTTCTCCTTTATTCCTCCCTTCACTAGCTACACCTTATTCCTCTAATAAACAATGATGACACCTTAACCCAAAAATAAGACAACAAAACCACACGATACACATGATGCAAATCATACCTACATTTCCCAATGATAAGGAACAAACAATGATCACATTTCCCAAAATGACGAAGCACAACAACAATCCAACCACATTACAAAATTATAGATAGGACCTTCCCACGACATGAAACTTTCATGAATATTTATTTATTATAACCATGTTTCAATAATCAATCTTAATGGATTGGAGAGTACTTGATACATGAACATACATTATTTTTCCTTTTTCTAAATTTTTATATCTTTTAACATTTAACTTAAGGTGTTTTTCATTGAATTTGGATCATATACATTATTGCAATTACTTGTTTAACTCGCTTGTTAATAGGGGTATTTATATACACACAAGGCTACTAGGTCTTATCCCTAGGATTTATTTCTAAAGACATTCTTCTTGGTTTTATATCATACCTTCGTTACACAATAGGGACAAGTGTAAGACCAAAAGAGGAGATGTTTGTAGTTTTAAGGATTAAGGGTCATGATTCTTTCTTTCATTTATAATTTAATAATTGATTTGGTCCACATTAACTATTATATGACACGGGTTTCTTATTCACGTCATAAGAAGGTTTAATAACGTTTCAAGGAAGGTCAAGTTTTACTTTTCCCATGGACAACATCTCTTGATTAAAATCCCGAAGGTCAAGCGCTAATTATAATTTTATTATAGTTATGTTGTAATAATTAGTTTAAGAATGTGAAGGCACTTAACGTGACAACAAACTTTCTCTTTTTTTTTTTGTTTCTAGACTAAACTTCCTTAGTATTGTTAGGAAATAAGAGATAAAATATGCAGAATAATCCCTCACAGAATCGCAACAGTAGAAACTAATATGCATAAATTATTACAGATCTGAAATAAAAGTGCAGAATAAATAACACAACACAGAGAGACAAGATTTAACGTGGTTCACCCAATTTGGGCTACGTCCACCAAGAATCACTTACTCAGATTTTATTACAAGCCTCCACTCTCTCAATACAATATCTAGATTCGTTTGGAGCTATGCTCAACAAACTCTTCAGAATTCACACCCGAATTCAAAACACATCTGTAATACATTTGTTTGTACATCTATCATATGCATAAGACCATATAAATAGACAACTGCTTAAGCAATTTGATACAAAACCGTGGGTATCAAAACCAAGGGCAAAAACCATGGGTATCAAAACAATGGGCAAAAGACCGAAAAAACCATGGGCCCAAAAACAACCCATAACGGTTACCCATTACCCATGGGTTAATAAACCACCCATGAAAATTTTGCGGGGCTTCGCCCGAACCCCCCGACTTGCTCATCGAGCGGGACCACCGTAAAAATACCCAAGTGTAACACATAGAAGGTGTACCACATTCTAACATGCAAATAGGCTCCACAAACATAACAATCTCCCACTTGGAGACTGATTTCCACTGAGAAAGCTTCTCAACCCTTCACTGTCATCTCGTGAAGGCCAACCAAAGCTGAACATAGATTTATTTTATCCTGTGACCACCTTGGTCATCATGTCTGCAGGATTCTGACTGGTATGAATCTTCTCCAACTTCAACTTATCTTCCTCCAAACCTGTCTTGATGAAGTGATATCTCAACTGTATATGCTTCATCCTGGAGTGGAAAGCATAGTTATTATCTAGGTGTATAGCACTCGACTATCACTATATAGCTTACATTCCTCCCGCTTATGCCCCAATTCCTCAAGCAATTGTTGTAGCCAAATCATTTCTTTTCTTTCCTCTGTGGCAACAACATACTCAGCCTCCATGGTTGACAAAGCCACCAACTTCTGTAGTTGTGAAATCCAGCTCACTGCTGTCCCACCTATAGTGTAAATATAACCTGTTGTGCTCCTCCTACTATCTACATCTCTAGCCATGTCTGAATCTACATAACCACGTAAAGTGGTGTTTGATCCATTGTAGCACAAAACTGTCCCCATGGTCCCTCTCAAATACCGAATGATCCACTTTACTGCTTGTCAATGCTCTTTACCTGGATCACTCATAAATCTACTCATAACTCCCACTACATGGGAAATATCAGGCCTAGTGCACACCATAGCATACATCAAACTGCCAACTGCTAATGAGTAAGGTACCTTGGACATCTGGTTTCTTTCTTGCTCTGTCTTGGGACACTACTCCTTTGATAACTTGAAATGGCCTGCCAAAGGAGTCCCAACCGGTTTAACATCCTACATATTAAACCTCTCTAAGACCTTCTTAATGTACTCTTCCTGAGATAAAGTCATCTTCCATTCCTTCCTATCCGAGATATCCTCATACCAAGGATTTGTTTGGCTGCACCCAAATCCTTCATAGCAAAGGATTCACTTAGCTGCTTCTTGAGTACTTTTATTTCCTACATGTTTTTACTTGCAACCAACATGTCATCAACATACAAACACAGGATAATATAACTTCCATCCACAAATTTCTTTTGTATACACATAATTGTCGAATGGCATCCGATATAACCTTGCTGCATCATGAAGCTATCAAATTTCTTATACCATTGACGTGGAGCTTGTTTTTGTGCCATACAAGCTTTTCTTCGCTTTGTAAACCATCTTCTCTTTACCTTTGACCTCATAGCCCTCTAGTTGCTGCATATATAGTTCCTCCTCCAAATCACCATGGAGAAATGCAGTCTTTACATTAACTCTGTTCTAAGTGTAAGTCTTCTACTGCAACTATTCCTAGAACAGTTCTAATAGAAGTCATTTTTACTAGAGGAGAAAAAATCTCATCAAAATCTATACCTTGTTTCGTGCAAACCCTGACCACCAACCGGTCCTTATATCTTTTCTTTCCTCCTTCGTCTTTGACTCGAACACCCACTTATTATGTAATGCTCTTTTGCCTTTGGGTAGCTTCACCAAATTCCATGTCTGGTTCTCCATGAGAGCCTGATGCTCCTCATCCATGGCTTGCTCCCACTTCTTCCTGGCATCTACCTGCATTGCTTCATCAAAGCTCTCTGGCTCTCCACTATCAAGTGAGTAATAAATAATAAAGAGAAGGAGAAAAATGTTCAGGTTCTCTTCTTACCCTAGAATACCTCCTCAATACAGGAGTTTAGGGTTCTTGAGGGGGTTCTTGAATTGATTCATGTGTCACTTTTCCATCCAGAAGATCCTCTACCGCTGCATATTCTTTCTTGGATTCTTCCCTATTTTCCTGCAACTGCTGCTTATACATGACTTTCTCATTAAAGACCACATCCCTAGATCGAATGATTTTCTTGTCCTTAATACTCCAACATTTATATCCAAAGTCATCACCACCATAACCAATGAAAGTACATTTTTTTGATTTAGCCTCTAGCTTGGTCCTATCATCCTTGTCTATATGAACAAACACCTCACATCCAAAGACTCTAAGAAATGAATAATCAACTTTCTTACCATACCAAGCCTCCTTAGGTATGCCTCCATCTAAGGCACTTGAGGGTCCTCTGTTTATCAAGTACACAGTTGTGCTCACCGCTTCTACCCAAAAAGAAAGAGGCAGTCCTGCATGTAATCTCATGCTCCTAGCATGTTCCATTATTTTTCTGTTCATCCTTTCTGATACCCCATTCTACTGCGGAGTTCTTGGAACTGTATTTTGCCTGTGGATTCCATTCTTAGAATAGTAATCATTAAATTCATTGCTGCAATACTCCCCTCCATTATCTGACCTAAGACATTTTAGCTTAAGACCTGTTTCATTCTCTACCAAGGATTTCCATTTAACAAAAGTGTCAAATACATCAGATTTGTTTCTAATACAATAAACCCAAACTTTCCTTGTTGCATCATCAATAAAAGTAAAATAATAACTTGAACCCCCAAGAGATGATACCTGAGCTGGCCCCCACACATCAGAATGCACTAGCTCTAACTTACTCTCTTTCTTTGTAGGTCCAACCTTGAGAAACCTTACTCGCGCTTGTTTTCATATATGCGCTCCTCACGTAACTCCAAACCTATTTCGTATATCCAGGAAAATTCTTCTTTATGATGTCCATGCCCTTATGGCTCATATGACCAAGCCTATAGTGCCATAATGTTGTATCTACATCTGAAGCCACAAGATTACAATCATTAGTACTATCAGTGGTTAAATACAAGGTTCCAACCTTCTTACCTCTTGCCACCACAAGAGCACCCTTAGTAACCTTCCAAGAGTTAGCTGTAAATATCATAGTACAACCATCACTTCCCAATTGCCCCACCGATATCAAATTTCTCCTTAATGTAGGCACATGTCTGACATCCTTCAATAGCCATGTATTCCCATTCTACATCTTAACCTAAACAAAACTTTTCCAACTATATTGCAAGGCTCATCATCACCAAGAAAAACATGCCCAAAATCCCCTTGAACATAATCAACAAAATAATGCCTATGTGGAGTAGCATGAAAAGAAGCCCCTGAATCTAAAACCCAAGATTCAGTAATATTATGCAAAGAAAGAATCAAAGCATCCTGACATACATTACCCGATGCCACATTTGCCTCCTTGTTTTCTTCCTATTGTTTCTTCTTATCCCGAAGCTCCCAACAGTCCTTCTTTGCATGCCCAGGCTTTCCACAATTCCAGCATACAATCTTGTTCTTGGATTTTGACCTTGCCCGATCTTTTGATTTTCCACGGTTTCCTCTATTCTTCTGTCTCCCTCTAGTTTCCACTGTCAAAGCATTCCCTGAAGTAGAAGATTCCCTGAGCTTTTTCTTCACATTTCCTCACTTAGAATCACCCCTACAACATCCTCAAACTTCAACTTCGAGTTAGCTGGAACCGAGTTACTTACCACCATTACCAGGCTATTCCAACTCTCAGGTAAAGAGCACAAAATTAATAAAGCCCTAACTTCTTCATCAAATTCTATTGTAACCGAAGCTAGCATATTCACAACCGTATTGAAATCATTTAAATGATCTGCTACTGAACTATTCTTAGACATCTTCATATTAAACAAATTTTTCATTAAAAATATCTTGTTAGAGGCAGAGGGTTTTTCATACAACTTCCCTAATGCATCCATTAGATCTTTTGTAGTCTTTTCCTTTGAAACATTAAATAATACCGAAGATGCAAGACACAACCGGATTGTCCCAAGTGCCTTCCTATCCAGAAAATCCCATTCCGCATCTGTCATA
This sequence comes from Taxus wallichiana var. yunnanensis, assembly GCA_018340775.1. Lineage (NCBI taxonomy): Eukaryota > Viridiplantae > Streptophyta > Pinopsida > Cupressales > Taxaceae > Taxus > Taxus wallichiana. Next base: position 265,004,667 of record CM031240.1, read on the forward strand.
CTCGAGGGTTTGTTCACCTTCTCAGATAGCGGAGTATAAAGATCCTTTTGATAAAGGTAATCTTCCATCTGCATCTTCCAAAGACTGAAATTCTGCCCGTTGAATTTATCAACCCTAAATCTTTCTTCATCTGCCATAGCTCCCACTCAAGCTAAAAACTTTCCCTACGATTAAACACTTCAGCAAACCAAACCAAGCTCTGATACCAATTGTTAGGAAATAAGAGATAAAATATGCGGAATAATCCCTCACATAATCACAACAAAGAGAAACTAATATGCATAAATTATTACAGATCTAAAATAAAAGTGTAGAATAAATAACACAACACAAAGAGACAAGATTTAACATGGTTCACCCAATTTGAGCTAATTCCACCAAGAATCACTTGCTCATATTTTATTACAAGCCTCCACTCTCTCAATACAATACCCAGATTCGTTTGGAGCTATGCTCAACAAACTCTACAGAATTCACACCAGAATTCAAAACACATCTGCAATACATTTTTTTTTACATCTATCATATGCATAAGACCATATAAATAGACAACTTCTTAAGTAGTTTGATACAAAACCGTGGGTATCAAAACCAAGGGCAAAAACCATGGGTATTAAAACAATGGGCAAAAGACCAAAAAAACCATGGGCCCAAAAACAACCCATAACGGTTACCCATTACCCATGGGTTAATAAACCACCCATGAAAATTTACTTCGGGGGCTTCACCCCGAATCCCTGACCCGACACTGACCGTGGCAAGCGGGACCGCCATAAAAATACCCGAGTGTAGCACATAGAAGGTGTACCACATTCTAATATGCAAATAGGATCCATAAACATAACAAGTATCACTTTATATTAAACTTTAAAAGGGTTAGCCTAGTTTTGTTCATATGCCTTTTGCAATTAATTGTGTAACCCATTTATTAATAAGGACATTTGTATGCTCATGAGTCTACTAGTCCTTGCCCTAGGAATTCATATCTAAGAACATGATTACTTGGTTTCACATCATACATTCATTACATAATTGGTCAAGTGAGAGAACAAGACGGTCCTTCATTTAAAAGATTAAGGTTCACATTAAATTTTACATGTCATGGATTCCATTTCTCACAACAAGATGGTTTAAACACGCTACATGAAATATCTAAATTTCACTTTTCTCCTAGCACATCATCTCTTTGTTAAATTTTTGTAAACTAATCATAAATTAAATTTTATTAAGTTCCAAAATTAACTCTTAGTATTGTATTATGAAACCCAAAATATGATTGAAATTGGGTATGGAATTCATTTATAACCCCAACTCCTAAAGATGAATTTCAAAGGGTAGTTAACGATATTTTCCACCTAAAGCCTTTCGTTCTACTCATGTTCTGGCCCAAGAGGGTTTGTATTATATTTGAAGATGATTTCCCATGGATTACTATCTTAAGAGAACACATTATCCTTTCTACACACATGACTACCAATCCTAGGAGGAAGCCACATACTCTAGACAAAGTTTAACCATTACCATTCCTAACTGTCGGGTTCATGACAATGTTGCTAAGCATACAGGTTATGATGATAATATCAAACTTGGGATCTTATTTCCTTAAGCTAGAAGGTGTCATCGAGTATAATGATTTAGGTTCACCCTATGGTTTTAGTTTTCTACGTTATGAAGGATCACGTGAGAAGGGTAGTTATGCAAGGGTTTTATACTAAGGTTGACTATTTTATTTATATTTCCTTTCTACATTTTCAAGATAATAACACAACACACAAGATATTTAATCATCAATTTCACACTGAAAATGCACTATAATATGTCAAATTCAATTTCATTGAACATATATATATATATATATATATCCAAAATTTTACAATATATAATTATGAATCAAAATGACACCCATTGTTAGATATAAATTTCCCAAACACCCCTAAACAATAGAAACTCATACATATTACAAAATTTCAATAATAAACCTTTCAATACATCACAAAATGTTGGTTTATCCTCGACAATTTCATTGTTTCAAATAACATAAAAAATCATATTTTTATTGACACTTCACATCCTCCATTTCTTGAAACCTCTAGTATGGCATCCACCTAAATCTAGAATAATTAAGGGTTTTTAGTTTTTCATTTACATAACCAAAATATTCATCGTGCAACTAGAGAGGATTAGAGATTTATAATCATTTATTTGCACTTCATTTCTTAACTAAGGGAAGAGAGAGATCTATATATGGAAGAGAGAAAAACTATTTTTCCAAAAGTCAAATTTCACACAAAAGCCACAAGATAGAGTTTCATATAACTATTAATAAGTGTCAATAATTTTTCTTGTCGATTTGTTGACTTGACTAGGGTCCTATGGCCTTCTTTTACATTTTCCTACTAGTTGCGAAAACGTCCAATTTTAGCTTGGAGGCTAAGAAACCACACTAAAAAACTCTCCTCCGATGGGAAAATACACACCAAGTAAATTCCTATGTGTTTTCCTATATACCAAGAATTCATAGGAGTTGAAAGAATTTAGAATTTACTAAGGGTTTACAAATGGCGACTAGTTTTCTGGGGCCATCGGTCATAATTGGAATAGTTACAAAAGTAACCAATTTTAGCTTACGGGATAAGAAACCACGCCTAAAAATGACTTCCAATGGATGAACGATCAACAAAAATTCCTACATACTCTCATATATATATGTATAATTCACTGGATTCAATGGAACTAAGAAGCTGGAAAACGGGTTACAAACAACGACTTGTTTTCCAAAGCCATTGGTCGTAATCGGTCCAATTTGACCTAGTAAAACAATGACCAGAGGCCTGTAAAACCCATTTTCCAAACTATCTATACATGTGTTTTTCCAAGAACTAATGGTTATAGGCAATATTTAGGTAAAAATACTAGAGGTTTGTGAAGGCAAATAAGCACTTCCTTGTTCGAGTCAAAACAACAAGTGAAACGTTACCCAAATTTTCACTTTTAGTAGCTTCCTAAAACTGTAAAATGGGGTAATAGGGCTCTAGAGGGGTGATGAAGAGAGAAAAAATGGTAAATCGGTGTCAATCTTATGCTTGATGTGACTCCCCACATAATAAGGAACATAAAAAAACTTAACATCTCTTTTCCATGGTTCATAATGTTGTTTTGTGAGCCTCCGAAAGTTGCGATTTACTAAAATTTATAAAGGGTCGCTAGCTAGGTGTCAAAGGAAACTCAAAACTCAACTAGTCAACTAGAGGGGTTGTAGTTATCCAGTTCGGTTATGAAGTTTCCAAAACATCTCGGAGAGATGGTTGCGAGAATATGGTTGAAAACCGGGTAGTTCAGATTTACGTAAGTCACAAGGTGAAGTTTTATTGTTTTGCACTTCAAGTTCATTTTAAAAAAACCAATGGTATAATAATTTATGGTTTTGTATTTTTATTTCATTGAAAATGAAGAACCAAAGATACAAAAATTATGAAATATGAATGTAAGGGAGACCATGCCGGGAGTAACGAAGCAAGTGAGTGCTCTACAGGCGGTCCGCATTCATGACAAATAAGAGCACACAAAGAAGAGGATTTATTCAAGTGATTCATGAGTGTTGTTGAATCCCAAGTGACTCCATGCACATGTGATCCAAAAAGACTAAGAAATACACTCACAACTCGTTGATGAATTTTTTTGAGTTTCCTTAAGATAGTTGGTTGCGCTTAAGAATTACATACTCGAAACATCACAAAAATCATTTTGTGCACATCCTACAACCAAGGTAAACCATCCGAATAAGGCATTTCTTTGAAATCTTCAAAGGTTAGTGAAGGGAACCATTTACCTTGATGTTAGGGTTAGCACACCAGTTGTACAAATATATTAATCAGATCTAAGCATAAAAGTAATCAATACAGAAATAAACAAGAAGAAACAATACACAAGATTTAACGTGGTTTACCCGTGTGGGATATGTCCACCTAGAAACGACCAATTTATTAACACAGAGGAAATACAATGAATATTTATAATCTTCCACCCCTTCAAGGATGTTCTCGTACTTTCTTCTCTACAAAATTATCTTTTCTCTCAAAAGGAAACTTCTCTCTAATCTTAATTGAAATTCTACCTTATAAACCCTAGATTTATGCTTATATATGCATCTAAATTCATAGGGAACTTTAGCTATGCAATTAAAACCATTAGATTCACTTTAAAACTAAAGATAGATCTAATTCCCGTAACTTAATTATAATAGTGACACATAGGAAGGTGATGCCGGTTATCCCTAAGCGATGCGGTTCCTCCTTTCTGACCGATACCAATCCATGGGTGACCGTTGATGGTTTGTCAACCGATGCCGGTTATGTGTATTCCAACAAGTCTACAAAAGCATGCCAATGAAGTGATTAAGCTGCACAACTCAACATTTGAATCATCATGTTCCATGAGACTAGATTTCATCCAAGCATTCGTCAAATAGTTCATATGCTACATGCATGCCTCCATATTTTCACACTTTGGTCTACCTGGGAAGCAACAATATCCATCAAATTTAATTATCCAACACAAAAGGATTATTTGCTATGATGAATAGTGACTCCATAACCATGTATGCTCCAAGCACTAAGAAAACACATCCACATAACCGCCCAAGCTTAACTAGCACGTTGAAGATAAATTTTAGATTTTTCTCAAGGTACTAAGACGACGAAGACTTTCTTCCACACAACCACATAAGAGTTGAATCATGTTTTTGAGCCTGGTTTTTGAGAATTCATGTTATTTAAAGCATTTATAAAATGCCTCCATCAAATTTGTACCTTACAAAATTTGTAACACATTCGTAAATCATATTTCTTGGCATTTTTTGGAGTAATGAAAACAAACATTATGACACTCTAGGAGATACTTCTGTGTGTGTGTGTGTGTGTGTGTGTGTGTGTGTGTGCGCGCCGCGCGCGCGCATCATGTGCCCTAGGTGATCTTGTTCCATTCACACTTTGTGAAGTAGTGAGCAATAACTATGTGTAGAAAATGTAATAGAATGTGTGCATAGAATAGAATAGAATCCCTCCCCCTATGCTTGTGTGATGCAGATGAACCAACCTTGTCCTTGTGATGGAGCTAATGGATGCAAATGATCTCCAAATGGATGCAACTCTAGGTGGATGATAGTAGTGACTAGTTCTTGGTCCCTCATTATGGTCTCATAAATTTATATTTATAGGGTTCTCTTGATCTAATTTCGTAATTAACCTTGAAATGGCTGACCACCAAAAAGATAAAGATATCAAACAACTAGAAAGATCCCAAAAAGTAGTGAGAAAATTCAAAAGTATCGGGCCACCCCTGGTGGGACTAGGTTGCCCTTGGGGTCCCAAGACTAGCTTGAGTGCCCCCGTCAAAGGTGAAATGATGGAAGATGATAAAAAATGATTGGGCATGTGGGTGTAAGAGGTCAAAAATGATGAAAGGAAACAAAATAAGATGGCCAAAAGACGGGGGTTAATTATTACTTTCTTCACTCAAAAACCTTCTAAATAGTAGTATGAGACTAGGACTAAATAATGTCTAAAGTGCATAATTTTGTGTCTACATTTGCCCCCACTTTATGTTGGTGAGTGGAAAGATCAATAACATAAAGTAGATAGAGATGCATACCTGATAATCCATGTAGAGTGATGTAGAAATGCGTTGAAGGAATAAACAAAGCATGGAATGAAAAAAAGATGATGGAGAATGGAAACTATAGATGAAAAAGAGCAAAAAAATGATGAGAGTGAACCGAGGGAAAAAACGCATGTGTAGCTGCTGATGTGTGTGATGTACCTACATGGTCAAGTATGTTGTGGGCTGCCACGAAGTGCTATTGTTGATGTTTTTATTTTCATTTTTGCCCCCATTTGACTGCTTGTTCCTCATACGGTTAGACCTGTAAGGAGAAAATGATCAAGTAGTCAAATATGTATGTATGTGTTAAAAAAATGTTAAAGAAACATGTAAAATTATGTAAATAGAACATGTGCACTTGATCCATGTTGAGAAAGATATTGTAGAAGGATATATTGTATTGCAAGTTTTTTGGCAATCTCATGCCACCCGGCCAAAGAAGGGTAGGGAGAAAGTTACATTATTCTCCTTCCTATAACTGCTTCCTTGAATGTTTGTGAAGATATCTTTATACGTCCTAGTTTTTTGGATGATCTGACGCCACTGGTTGAAGTAGTGTAGGGAGGCACACCCACTATAACCTCCTAGCCTGTAACTACTTCCTAGAATGCTAAGGACACCATGTCATGTAAAAGACGCTATGTATAGGGTTCGTAGATTGGTCTAAACCCACTCGTTGTATGTAACCCACAATGTTAAGGGCGAAAGTGAATTGAATTGAACCAAAGTGTAACTATGTTGTGTAGAATGTAAAACCCCAAATGATGTCCCCCCTCTTTGGGGGCACATGCAACTTCATTGATATGTGAATGCAGTCCCAAAAGAGGACCAACCACATTAACTCAGAACTCTACCTTGCAGGGGGAAGGGAATGCACTTAATAGAAACCAAGGCACACACAAACAAGAAGGCTAGCCTAAGACAAGTTCTATTACGAACAAACATGCATATAGAAAACAATATAGAAGATATGTAAAAATGTATAAGTTATGAAAAAATCAGTAATGGAAACAGACAAGAAGATAAAGTAAGCCACAAAAAGCAAAGTTACAAACATGGGGCATCACTCACGATGTCGCAAGACACACAAGGATGTCATGGCCACAACAAAAATAAGTGTGAACACCAAATATAGGGAAAAGCCCACATACAAAATCAAACAATAACAAACAATGTAACAAACACGTATGGAAAAATATCCTTGCATAACAAATGTTGCACATGAAGCACCCGTTAACATGTTAGAAAGATAACTAGTATGTCAAAAGTGTGTATAACTAAGTAATGTAAAGTGTTAAGTACAAAATGAAACAATAGCACTTGTGAGAGATGAATGTGGATGCCCCCAGTAACTAGTGTAGGAAGGGTAGAAGGTGAACATTTGTGTTGTGTGTAAGAGACCTATATCTATGATCATAACTAGAAAAAGACGTGAACACACATGTGTGGATGATATAGATAAATGAAATACAAGTAATATAACTAGTAGGTGTAATAAAGTGATAATGAACAAACAAAAGCAATCAAGAGAAAAAGTAACCATAATATTAAATATGTTGTAGATGGATGGAATGTAATGTAAAATGGAGTGATAGGAGCCACATGCCCCCGAGTGAATGGAAATGTATACAAAGTGAGGTTCATTTATTTTTCCCCCTCAACAATCAAGAATGAACCGTAAACGAGAGTGTGTCATCGGGAAATGGTTGAAGTGTGTGTTGTGTCTAATGCGTTGTGATGAATGTGTATGTATTGGTGAAATACGACCTAGTAATGATGTGTGCGTGAACCTTATAGCCGAGGCATATATCATGACAAGATGATTGAAAGAGTGATGATGTAGCCTAAAGTGTATATCACTACATGACGAATGAAGGGAGTGGTGATGTATCCTAAAGTGTATACCACTACAAGATGATAGATTAGGTGACCATTTAGCCTATAGTGTATGCCACTAACCTATTAATGTTACATGATGGAAGGTTGAATGATGAACATGTAGTAATGATAAGGTCCATTTGATTTGTAAACCCTCAACAGTCAAGTATGGACCGAGGAACTAAAGTGCGTCATAGGGTAGTGAGTGTAGTGTGTAGAAGAATATGTAGTACATGTAATAATGATGATAGATGACCATATGATGTGTAGGATGTGTGATATGTAATGTATAAGATGTAATGAAAAAATGCATAGATATACTAATAGTGTGAAATGCATGTTATGTGATGTGTATGATGAGTAGTATGTAATGCTAGATGTAAGTGTGACACATGTATGATGAGGACTAGTATGATGTATGACGTGTAGATGTGTAAATGTCAAAAGGATGTAAAATAACTATATAATGTGTGATGTAAGATGCATGATGTGTGAATAGACACAATGTGTAGTATCTATTGTGTAGTGTGTGGGGTTCATGTGTAGTAATCCCTCAATAGTCAAGTGTGAACTAAAGCACAAGAGTGTGTCATCGGGTAATGACGATGCGATAACGTATGTATGACTATGCAAGATGAGATGATGCTAAGATGAGGTATGCATGAGTGCTAGGAGTGTAATGTAGTACTATGTAAGGATGTGAATGAATGATAATGAAAAAATGAGAGATGTGTTAATGCTAATGTGATGGGGAGATATGTGATATGTTATGCCCCCAAGTATAAAGGATGAAGAATAAAAATTATGTGATATCATCTAGAAGATCATCGCTTTTGGGATCAAAGTTGAATGTATAAACATTGGTGACTTGATAAGAAATAGTGTTAGGTTGATCACGTAATGAGCCATTGAGGCGTAATTTGTACATACCCATGGCATATTCCTCATCAAGTAAATGGGGAAGTGGACAACCATGCATATACCAACGAGTGAGATTTTGTGTATAACCTAGAAAAGAGCTATTGCAAATGAATATATGTCTAAAAGGCATAGGGAAAGAGATGTCTATATGATTGGGATCGAGAGTGCCCCCAATATAATCAAGCCATGATTTCCTAATGTAAGTGGTGAAGAATGAGGAGTGCACGATAGATAGATAGTAAGATGAAAGACACGTAACCCATAAGAAATAATAATAGTGATGAAACCATAATAGAGATGAGAATCATGAGGAGGAGGATAAAGATCCTCAAAAACAAAACCTAGTTGAGCCAAACCGTCATGTGTGCATATAGTTTCATCGCATGTAGGATCAAATGGAATATGTTTCAATATGAGTCATTCATGAAGAATGTGCAAGTGAATGGTGGGTGTGATAATGTAGTTGGTACATGTGAAAGTTTAGGTGATAGAGTGATGTCCATAGGCTAGAAATTCCCTTAATAAGGAATCATATTAGTACTAGTAATAGGTGGCATAAATGAAATTACATATATTACACAAATGGTACCATCAAGTGGTGGTAAGCGGGGTGGTTATTCCCTAGGTTGGGGATCGTCTGTAATATTTTTGTGTGGAATAAGAATACTAGTATTAGGAGCCCGATCAAAATACTAGATTGGATCACGGTCACAAAAATGGTGTAGTCAATGCTTTCATGTAAGAATTTAACACAATTATGTAAGTAGAGGCAATGATTTCATGGCATGAAGCCATGGCCTACCAAGTAGACAGTTGTAGGAGACTAGGAAATTAACAACAAAAAATAAGTGTGGACAGTTTTGGGACCAATAGTGATGGGAAATGTAATGTGACCAAGACATGGACAGACAAAACCATCATAAGCACACAATGAAATACTAGATGGGCTAATGTCACGAGTGAAAGACCTACAATTTCAAGGAATGAAATAGGACATAATTTAAGTTTAGACCCATTATCAATCAAAGTGCACTTAACAACTACATTATGAATACGACATATGATATGTAGAGGCGGGTCATTATCAAAAGTGTTAACATTAGCGGGAAGGTTAGACTTGAATACTATGTGTGAAGAGAATGCATCAAAAAATACTTGATAAAATGAGTCTGGATGTATGTCAACAAGAATGTAGTTAGTAGAAAGAAAATATTGGAATCTATATAGTAAACCAAGATTTGCAAGAAAACAATCATTGATTGAGATACTCGAGATGACCAAACCCTAGGATGACAAAAATGAATGAATAACCTAGAAGCATGAATGATTGAGTCGGGTTCACCAAAATGATTAACTAAAAATGGGATATATGATAGTTAATATGATCTAGAATGACATGTAAATACAAGTAAATAAATGTAATAAATGACTATGGAAAATGACCCAAACAACTAATCTAATGAAATTAGAAACCCTAATATGCAAGAAGAACAAGGAAAAGACTTACGTGATTCGAGAGGTAGATCTAAAATGTGTCACAAAAATGACTGGAGGAACACGAAGCAAGAACAACTATGTAGAAGTCCCAAAAAGGATGGATCCGAGATATCTAGTTGGACGAGATCACCGGAGAGGGACTCGGGGCACCTATAAGAACTATGGTCTATAGAATGGGTACCATGGTCTATGAAAAATTCCAAAATTGAGTTTCACAGGACTAGGAGTTGGTCTCGAAACCCTCATTATGTGTTACATAAGATTCCTTGCATTGCGCCATGTGTCTTTGATAATTCAAGATGTATATAAGACTTGTGAAAGACCCAAGAGAAGTATCAAAAACCTAAAATTAGAAGAATGCAAATGAATGGGTCGACCTGACCGCAACAACCACAAGAGTGTGATTACAATCTGAGTGTTGCACTACATTTCGGACCCAAATGTAGTTTTGGTGTGTGTGTGCATCATGTTTCCTAGGTGCTCTTGTGTCAGTCACACTTTGTGAAGTAGTGAGCAATACCAATGTGTAGAAAATGTAATGGAATGTGTGCATGGAATATAATAGAATCCCTCTCCCTATGCTTCGGGATGCGAGATGAACCACCTTGTCATTTCGATGGAGCTAATGGATGGAAATGACCTCCAAATGGATGTAACTCTAGGTGCATGATAGTAGTTACTAGTACTTAGTACCTCATTCAGTCCGATAAATTTATATTTATAGGGTTCTCTTGATCTAATATCGTAGTTAACCTTGAAATGGCCGACCACCAAAAAGATAAATATCTCAAATGGCTACAAAGAGCCCAAAAAGTGGCGGGAAAGTTCAAAAAGGATTGGGGCAACCCTAGTGGGACCAAGGTACCCATGGGCACCCACAAGTCTAGGCATCCTAGTCAAAGCTAAAATGATAGAAGATGATAAAAAATGACTACGAATATGGGTGCAAAAGATCGGAAATGATGAAAGAAAAAGAAATAAGATGGTCAAAAGATGGGAGTTAATTAGTACTTTCTTCACTCAAAAACTTTCTAAATAGTAGTATGAGACCGAGACTAAATAATGTCTAAAGTAAATGATTTTGTGTCTACACTTCTCCATACAACAAACAAAATAATGACATGATGTAGTTTTGTTTCCTCTCATATACAATTGAACTGCTTGAGATACATATACCAATCCAAATCAATCAATTTATATATATCAAAGTGAGGATATATTAGGATTGCATGTTTATCTCTATGTGTAGGGTTGGTTTGACCCATAATGGGACTGATTTTAGGACGGATACAACTACAACTCCATTTAAAAAATTTCCATGTACGTTAAATTTATTGAATTATGAGAGTATAGAGCATGGATCTTACTTTTGCACTCACTTTGTGAATATCCGATTTACTACTAAAATTACAAGGTTAACTTGATTTTCATCGTGGTTACGCCTCGGATCTCAACTATAGTGCTTGTATTATTTTGTAAGGAAAATGATAGGTCTGAAAGGATGTTTAGGATGTGTCGCTCTCCATGTTCTATTAGAAATGACACCCATACCTTGCCATTTCATCCTAGCTCCTCCTACAACAATCCATCCTCCTGTCATAGACCTACACACGGCACTCCTCTTTCACACATCTCACTTCCTCCAACCACCCCTACCCATGCATTCAATTTTTTATTTCTTTAAATTTTAAATATCTTAATTTTTTTTAATATATTAAAAATTGTGAAAATGTCTGGGGAAAAGTGGGGGCATTACACCTCCCTCAACTTATAAGAGCGTCATCCTCAATACACCATAAAGCCAAGATTAGAAGAGGTACTCATGAGCAAGGAGAAAACAATAAACGAATCATGTCACAAACTTGTTGCTAAAGCGTAACCATAAGGAAGAAGGCAAGGTTTGACAATTTATTAAGGTTTTGTGAAGATTGGTAGTTCAATTTACATTATTACTTAGTTAATATTTTTACTTCAAATTATTTATTAATCTCAAGCTCTTAATATTTCATTGTTTCTAATTTATTTATTTTCATGGGTGCCCAACAATAACTGACATCATGACTCCACACAAGGCCCAAACAAAACACTAATGGTCCATAAGACATTATGTTACGTACTTTCATGACTATATAACATCACAAGAACTAAACGAAACCATGGAAAAAACATACACGGTCCACACAACATAATACTTATCACATGAATTCCCTTGGAAAAAATACTCGTAACATAAGAATAATATAACAACATGGAATTCCCAACAATACACATACACAGAGTTTCACGCAACTCAAAACCATAACTATAGCTATATAGTGTCAAGATGGAATCAACATCATACCATCAATGAGGAACATCAATCCTCAACATCACAAAACATAACTAGACTCACATGAGTACACATAAATCATAATACCAACTCCATACACCTCCAATCTCCATAAGCCTCCCAAAAAACTCCATATACCTCCTAAAGAACAAAAATTTTCCTTTTCACTCCACCAAAGAGGTCGGTCACCCTATGGCCCTAGGCACATAGAGTCTAAACACCTCTAACCCAAGTGACATAATAACTCGTGGTTCAATAACCCGCTAGTTATATGTAACTCCTTAGGGGCATACCCCCATACAACAAAGCGGGCCCATAGGTACCACCAATCCTTGGTGAACCCATGTCCCTATTACAACACATAACAACATTAGAACCAACATGCCAAAACAATAAGCAAAATTTCCAAGTGGCATCAAATTCAATCACTTTGGGCCAAATGAGAAAATATATTGAAACTCAAGGAAGAATTTTAACTTAAATTCAACTTTCAATCAAGCAAAATAAATGGCTACTTAGTCGTAGTAAGTGCAAAAATATCATGTTAGTGCAATAGCCAGATAAAATGTCAAAAATTACAAATAATAACTCCAAAGAAAAGTTAAATATAATAATTTACTAGTTAGAAACATGGAAGAAAAGAAAATTCAAATTTATGAATAAAATGTGTATAGATAAATATCATGTCACAATCACTATGTGGCCTTATACGGTCACTAAATGGGTACTCATCAAGTTTATGGAACTTAGATATTGAGCCTTAACTCGCAAAATATATAAAAAAATCAACATCACAAGTACCTTGGATCTTGTTCGTTATTGAGTGTGACTCGTAATATAAATAATAACCGCCATAATCTATCGAATCATCCCTCCATACTCCCACAAAGATAATCATAGTCCAACATAGTCTAATTGGTAAGGGTAAAAATCACGATCTATCGATCCTAATGTGTTCACGAAACACAATATACACGGTGCCCATTGGGAAAATTCCATGCATACAAAACAAACGGAAGTGGATTTTCAGTCTATATAAGACTCCACTTCCTATCTCATACTCGGCTCAAGTGACCGAATAAATATACACTAGGTACACATAGGTCACCTATACAAAAACATATAGGGAGAGAGAGAAAGGTATATGTCTTCATCTATTGATCCTAAGGTGTCCACGAAACACAATATACATGGCACCCATTAGGAAAGTGTCAAGCATACCAGACAAATAGAAGTGGGTTTTTAGTCTATGTAAGGATCCACTTCCTATCTCCTACTTGGATTGAGTGATTCGTCAAAGGTACTCATTTCCTCTCTCCACATATACATTTTTTGTAGATTGCTTCCCCGAGTGCCAGTTAGTGTAAGGTTCACAAATTAAAACATAACTACATTACTAACACAATGATGACTCACGCAGATCAACCATAACATCTTATGCATGGTATATTTACAGAGTATAAAACAATCATTAATTTCATGGTTTAAAAAAGTTATTACTTTCATAGTTTACAATACATCATGTTTCCACATAATGCACCCAAAGTGTTGTACAATATAATAGGGGTCATACAATCACCATATGCCCCTAATTCATGACATGAATCCATCACATAACACATGAAATATATGTATGATGAACATAGTGACTAACATCACAACATGAACACAATTGCAATACAACATGGTGACACAATGTGATACATTAAAACACAGTGGTGACATCATGATACGATCCAATTCACTAAGCAACATTTTTGCATACAACACATTAACACATACATATCATAGAATAAAAAAATAATCCAATCCAATGCTTGGCAATCCAAACTACCATTATTTTTACACAACAAGGATGTACATCACACATGAAATTATCATTGAATTCACAAAAAGAGAGTGAATACTCTCATCATGAAACACCTCAACATGATAACAAATCCACACTAAGTGGCATGCACAACATGTGCGTTCATAATATCACAAGTACAATATTGGTCACATCACAACATATATCACATTACTCTTCCATCTCCACCACCACCAAGCAAAATCATCACAACTCCAATGTGTCCCAGAGGTTCGAGAGATTAAAACCTCTCTGTGATACCAAATGTCACGCCCCCAAAATCATGCACACAAATACAACAGTAAAATACCCTTTTTTTTTTTTTTTGACTTACATTGATGTATACATGACACACATGGGAATGATTTGGGTAATTATAAATCACACAAGACATTTATACCAACATGGAACCACACGTATCACAAGGTGAGAAGTTATTGGCTTCACAAGGAATATGACACACATAACCAAGCCTATTTAGGACACTTACATAGGGGAGAGGTAATCATTGCAACTACCCCTTATCCCTCCAAGAAGGGATCCTGGCTAGCTGTTGGTTCCTCCAAATCCGCACACCACATCAACTTCAAAATGCCACCTTTTCCCTACAATATAACATGCTCTTATACCTCCACTAAGACTAGCCACAAATCCCCTTGTTTCCTCTAAAACAACACACACTTCTCCCTTATTCCTCCCTTCACTAGCTACACCTTATTCCTCCAATAAACAATGATGAAACCTCACCCCAAAAAGAAGACAACAAAACCACACGATACACATGATGCAAATCATAACTACATTTCCCAATGATAAGGAACAAACAATGATCACATTTCCCAAAATGACGAAGCACAACAACAATCCAACCACATTACAAACTTATAGATAGGACCTTCCCATGACACGACACTTTCATGAATATTTATTTATTACAACCATGTTTCAATAATCAATATTAATGGATTGGAGAGTACTTGATACATGAACATACATTCATTTTTATTTTTCTATTATTTTATATCTTCTAACATTTAACTCAAGGTATTTTTCATTTAACTGGTCATGCACATTGTTACAATTACTTGTTTAACTCGCTTGTTAATAGGGGTATTTATACACACACAAGGCTACTAGGTCTTATCCCTAGGATTCATTTCTAAAGGCATGCTTATTTGTTTTATATCATACCTTCATTACACAATAGGGAAAAGTGTAAGACCCAAAGAGGATATGTTCGTAGTTTTAAGGATTAAGGGTAATGAATCTCTTTCATTTATAATTTAATAATTTATTTGGTCCACATTAACTATTATACGACATGGGTTTCTTTATTCACGACATAAGAAGGTTTAATCATGTTGCAAGGAAGGTCAAGTTTTAATTTTCCCATGGAACAACATCTCATGATTACACTTCCGAAGGCCAAATCCTAATTACAATTTTATTTTAGTTATGTTTCAACAATTAGTTTAAGAATTCGAACCCACTTAACGTGACGACATAATTTTTTTGTTTCTAAACTAAACTTCTGTAATATCACTTTACATTCAACTTCATAAGGGTTTACTTAATTAGGTTCACATGCCTTTTGTAATTAAAAGTGAAACCCATTTTTTAATAGGGAAATTTGTATCCTCATGAGACTACTAGTCCTTTTCCTAGGGACTCATCTCTAAGAACATGACCGCATGGTTTCACATAGTAGGTCAAGTGGGAGAACAAGATGGAATAGTCCTTTGTTTAAAAGATTAAGGTTTATATTAAAGTTAACACGTCATGGATTCTGTTTCTCACAAAAAGATGGTTTAAACATGTTACATGAAAGATCTAAATTTCACTTTTCTCCTAGCACATAATCTCTTGGTTACAGTTTAAGTAAACTAGTCATAAATAATTTTTGTTAAGTTCCATAATTGAATCTTAGTATTGTAATATAGAACCCAAACACTCATTTAAATCTAGAATGGAATTAATTTATAACCCTAACTCCTAAAGATGACTTTTAAAGGGTTATTAATGATATTTTTCACCTAAATCCTTCATTCTACTCATGTGCCAGTCTAAGAGGGTTTGTATTAGATTTGAAGCCGATTTCCCATGGAGTACTTGTTATTACTAAATCACAACACCCTTAAATGTACACAAGTGCATATACTTGAGCTCACGGTATGATTGGATAACATGGGTACTATCTCCAAGTTGTGGGACTTGCTACTTGAGATAAACCTCTGGAGAAAGCTGGTTCTTGCTCCTAAAACTACCTGCCACAATCTACTCTAATGCAGCAAAACTATCTTTCCTAATCTAACTTTCCAAGGGACCAAGGAGAGAGAATGCATGAAAATGAAAGCCTACACTAAATCGGTGATACACCAGAAAAGGGGGGGTGTGAGAGTAGTCTTTCAATGTGTGAGATACATAAGCAAAGTGCACACTAGAAGGGGTGATGGCAATTCTCCACAATCTAGAAAAATGCATTCAAAACAACATCTCAAACATACACAATAATAATGGATCCCTGCAAGAGCATAAAAATAGACACAATATTCTTGTAATGAAGGTTGAAAGGGCAAGAAGTGTGCAAACAAATACAGTAGGGGAATATGCATCCAAAACTTGTATTTTATTGCTTCATGATATGTACAATTCAATCTATCACAAGATATGGGCTTGGATCACCATGCAAGGAGTCCACTACAAGGGCCTATAACACATTGGCTTCACAAAGAAATTTTGATAGAGCTTTGCTACAACTAAAACTCTCTTTACAATGAGCTTAACACTCCAATTTATAGAAAAATGAGAAGAGAGAGAGAAGGGGAAAATGGAAATCCTAAAATCTATCCTTCAACCACTTGTAAGATGCATTAAATGGAGTGAAATGATTGTATGTTACTTGTAAAAGGCTCCCCATACTGTCCCAGGTGCTGCAAGCAGAGAAAGAATGATGACCATGCCTCTTAATTGCACTCCCAACTACCAAATAAAACACTATCATGAACCCAGCCACGTTTTATAAAAAAACCCATCGATTTCTCATCAAATCCAAAATTTATTGATTGTTATGAGTCAGTCTTGGAGCCACGATTCCAATGGTACAAATTTCATGTGATTTTGTTGAGAAATGCAAAAGTTATGGCCTTTTGAGTGCGAGCAGCTATTTTGGGTCTGCTGGACGTTTTTGTCATTTGACGGGAATAAGCATTAAGCATTTGGAGCTGAATATGTTTCTTATATTTAAATATATCTACCCTCATCAAAATCTTTAGTTTCTAGAATACATAGAGCATCGTAATGGCGACAGTATGTAGTTTTGTGATTAATTCACCATGCACATTGGTGAGTTCCTTGGTATCGGGTTAAAATGGGCTCCGTAGGCAAGCACCATGTCCGCACACTATACAGAGATAGGAAAACTAGCTGCATATGTAATTCCACTGTCACTAATCATTTGTGTCATGGGAGTAGGATTAGATCATGTTAATCTTCCCCAAAAATCTGTGAAATCTAAGTGTCGAACCTCACTGTCTCCGATATCTGGTACAGAGGATTCAAGAGGTGATACATGTTCTTGGCCCTGGAACTTGATCTTCATTCTTGCAATGCGTAGGGGATAGCCTTCCAAAGATCAAAATCATGATGAGGATGCAAAGGGATACAGGGGCACGAGAAAACGAATTTAATGGCAAGGATTCGAGCAAGAGAAGGAAAGTGAGCAATGTGACAAATGCGTAGGGGGAGTCCAATTAAATAGCCATTTCAGGAGAGAGAAGGTTATTAAATGCACATTAAATACACCCCGCACCGACTCAAAAAGATGAAAAGTGGGAAAAGTGGAGAAAACTGGCCCGGACGGTCTTTGGTACATTTGGGACATGAGGGACATGAAGACACCATCCATTTTTGTGATGCGAGAGAACGTCATGCTTGTTTCAGAAAGTCCAATTTTATGAAAATCGGAGCTCGGAGTCAAAAGTTATGGTTGTTTGAAGTTTGGGAGGTCAAACATTGACTTTTCTCTTTGCTGCGGCTATTTCGGCAAAATTGGGTCCGCGTGCCCTGGCCGCCCTGACACATTCTTCTCGTAATTACCAATTTGGGCTTCCTTATCCATGTGCATCCGCCATTGACTGGGATGTGAGGACCGTTGAATTTCACATCGGCCACATCCACTTAGCTTGGCTCCTTATACGGTGATTTCACTTTTGTGCATCCCGCGCGTACTTGTGTCACGACTGTCCTGGACAAAAATCTCCACACCACCACAATAGACTAACTTGCAGAAAAATCAGCTTTTCGGCGTCCCGACGTCCCAACCGCCCCGCGCGGACCGCCTAGGACAAAAATGTCTGATTTAGCCAATTCCTTTGTATTTCGGCCCCAAAATTGGTACAACAAACCTTGGTACGACCACCCGCAACCTCTAAACCCACAATGTGTTAAAACAAGCCAGCGACTTCATTTTTTGGATTTTTTCAATTTTTTTCTAAATTGTTGGATTTTTACTTGGATGGAGAAGTTAGAGAGAAACCAAAGGGACCCCAAAACATGATTTTGGGCCTTGAATCAATCTACTAGCTTGGGACTGAAGAATTTGCTACATGTTATCAAAATTTACCTCGAGGAGTGAATTTTGGATAACAATACTATCTTAAGAGAACACATTCTCCTTGCTACACACATGACTACCAATCCTAGGAGGAAGCCACATACTCTAGAAAAAGTTTAACCATTACCATTCCTAACTATCGAGTTCATGACAATGTCGCTAAGCATACAAGCTATGATGATAATCTCAAACTTGGGCTCTTATTTCCTTAAGCTAGAAGGTGTCATCGAGTATAATGATTTAGGTTCACCCTAAGGTTTTAGTTTTCTACGTTATGAAGGATCACACGAGAAGGGTAGTCATACAAGGGTTTTATACTAAGGTTGATTATTTTATTTATATTTCCTTTCTACATTTTCAAGTTAATAAGACAACACACCGATATTTAATCATTAATTTCACACTGAAAATGCACTATAAGATGTCAAATTCAATTTCATTTAACATATATATCCAAATTTTTACAATACATAATTTTGAATCAAAATGACACCCATGGTTAGATGCACATTTCCCAAACACCACTAAACACTAGAAACTCACATATATTAAAAAATTCAATAATAAGCCTTTCAATACATCACATAATGTTGGTTTAGCCTCTAGAATTTAATGTTTCAAATAACATACACAAAAATATATTTTTAGTCACACTTCACTTCCTCCATGTCTTAGTACCTGTAACCACCGCATGGTCAAAAAAATGCTGGCATGGCATCCACATAAATCTAGCATAATAATATGTTTAGTTTTTTCATTTACATAAATAGAATATTTATCACACAACCAGAGAGGGTTAGAGATATATAATCATTTCATTGCACTTCATTTCTTAACTAAGGGAAGAGAGAGGAGAGAGAAACACTATTTTTCCAAAAGTCAAATTTCACACAACAAGCCACAAGATAGAGTTTCATACAATTATTTATAAGTGTCAATAATTTTTCTTGTCGGTTTTTGACTTGACTAGGATCCTATGACCATCTTGTACATTTTCCTATTAGTTGTGAAAACGTCTAATTTTAGTTCGGAGGCTAGGAAAATGCTCTCAATAACTATCCTTCGATGGTCTAATACACAATGCGTAAATTCTTATGTGTTCTCCTATATACCAAGAATTCACAGAACTGAAAAAATTTAGAATCGAATAAGGGTTTACAAGTGACGGCTAGTTTTCTTAGGCCATTGGTTGTAATGTGAGTAGTTACAATTCAAGCAACTAATTTTAGCTCGAGGGCTATGAAACTAGATCAAAAATAGAATTCGTTAGATGAACATTCAACAAAAACAATCCAATAGAATTTCCTATATATTGAGAATTCACCGAGCCGATGGCGAGAACTAGAAAACGAGTTATAAATGATGATTGGTTTAATAGAGCCACTGTCATAATCAGTCTAGTTTGACCTAGTCAAAAATGACTGGAGGCTTATAAAACTCTGTTTCCAAACTATATAGAAATGTGTTTTTCCAAGAACCGATGGTTACATGAATTTGTTAGGTAAAAATACTAGAGGTTTGACAAAAGTGGATAAGAATTTCCTTGCTCAAGGTGAAAATGACAAGTCGAAATGAAACCCAACTTTTCACTTTTAGCAGACTTCCTAAAACTACAAAATGGGGTAACAAGACTCCTAGAGGGACGAAGAAGAGAGAACAAACAATAAATTAGGGTTGATTTAAGGATTGGTGTGACTTACCACGTAACAAGAAACAAAGAAGGAACTTGAAATATCTTTTCGAGGTTCATAATGTTGTTTTGTGAGTCTCCAAAAATCATGATTTACTAACTTTTAGCGATGTCATTAGCTTTAAAGGAAAATATAAACTAAACTATTCAACTAAATGGGTTGCATTTATCTAGTTTAGTTACAAAGTTTCCAAAGCATCTTAAAAAGAGGGTTACAGACTATGGTTGGAAACAAGGGTAGTTCAGATTTGCATATGTCACGAGGTGAAGTTTTATTGTTTGCACTTCAAGTTCATTTAAAAATAACCAATGGTATAATAATCTATGGTTTTATATTTTTATTTCATTACAAATGAAGAACCAAAAATACAAAAATTATGAAAGATGAAGGTAAGGGAGACCATGTCTGGGAGTAAATAAAGTGGGGGTAAGTGAGTGCTCCAAGTAGTCCACATTCATGACCACCAAAATAATGCAAAATAATAAGATTTCTTCAAGCGGTTCATGAGTGTTGTTGATGCCTAAGTGAATCCATGCACATGTGCTCCTTAAAGACCAAGAAATACACTCACAACATGTTGATGGAAAAGTTTTGAGTTTCCTTAAGATAGTTTGTTGCAACTAAGAATGATGTAATTGCAAACATCACAAAAAACAATGTTTGCATATCGTGTAACCATGGTAAACCATCTAGATAAGGAATTTATTTGAACTCTTCAAAGGCTATACAAGGGCACCATTTAACTTGAATCATCATGTTCTATGAGACCACATTTCATTCGAGCATTTTGTCAAACAATTCACATATTATGTGCATGCCTCCACATTTTCACACCGGTCTACCTAGGAAGCAACAATATCCATCAAATTTAATTATCCAACACAAAAGGAAGATTTGTTGTGATGAATAGTGACTCCATAACCATGTAAGCTCCCAGCACCAAGCAAACACATCCACACAACCACCCTAGGCTTAACTAGCATGTTGAAGATAAAGTTTAGAGTTTTCTCAAGGTACTAGCATGGCCAAGAATTTCTTCCATGCAGCCACATAAGAGTTGAATCATATTTTTGGGCCTGGTTTTTAGAGAAATCATGCCATTTGAAGCATTTACAAACCACCTCCATTAAATTTGCACCTTCTAAAAGTTCCAACGCATTCAAAAATCACATTTCTTGGCATTATTTGAGTCTTACACACACACACACCTATCCATGACACTCCAGGAGATACATCGGGTATAGAGTTTCATGTAGAGGAAGAGTGAAAGAGAAAAATATTTCCAACACATAAGTGGGATAGTAGGAAAGGAACTTTCAATGTCTTGAACAATACACAAAAATATTCAAAATCAAAGATAAAGAAAAGAAAAAGTGAAGTGGTGGTTTTCATCTCCCGAGAGTGATGCTACAAAGTCTAGTACATGTAGCACTAGTTCTCGAAAGAGAAAAGTAAAATCAATACAACTAGGCATTACACCCGAATGCAAAGCCTCATAATCCTCAATATATTTCTTCTTCTTCTCCATACAAAAAATAATAATCGTGGCAGGTGTAGTTCTGTTTCCTCTCATAGACAATTAAACTCGCTTGAGATACATATACCGATCCAAATCAATCAATTTGTATATAGAAGTTAGGAGATATTAGGATTTCAAGTTTATCTCCATGTGCAGGTTGGTTTGACCCATAATGAGACTGATTTTAGGATGGCTACAACTAGAGCTCCATTTAGCACACTTTCACGTACATTCAATTTCTCTAATTATGAGAGTGTAAAGTAAGGATATGACTTTTGCACTCGCTACGACTATCCAATTACTACTAAAACTAGAAATCGTACACAAAATGAATGATGTGAACGCTGAAAGGGATATTGTAAAGAATCAAAATTGGATGAAGAGGAACAATGGGAAAGGAAGAGGGGAGTAGTAAATGGTGTTTGAGGGTGAAGAAGTGCATGGGAAAGGAAAAATAAATCGAGGATACAATGTGAAAATAAACTCTCTAGGAAGAACACGACATGTTTTTTGAATCAAAAGAAGGAGAAAACCCATGTTGTGGAAGACGTTGATAAAAATATAAAGGGAGATATTTGAAAATACAAGTAGCCGTTGGAAAATGTTGATGAGGGGAATACTTTTTGAATTTGTAGATGTTGACTTTATTGGGTTGCTATAAAAAGTAAATTTAAGTGGAATTTTAATGCATGTTTTATGGGCCACGTCGGGGACAAGAAGACGTAGAGTGTACTTAGAATGCTTAGCTAGTGATTTCATGCAAGATTTAGATTGGTGTTTTTCTCCAACTATCAGGTTAACGATTAGGGTAGTGCAATATTCATGTGACTACAATTTACGTCTAAAGGGGAAAAATAAAAAAGGAAAAACCCAACATGTTGCGATTTCGGAACCTGACCGCAAAGACTACTTGTTGCAAAATTGTGTAGCCTCTATATCCAAATGTAAGGTCAAGTAATTACAATGATTAGATACACAACCATGTATCAATAATTGGAACTTTCCAACAATTGGTCATAGGAGTCAAAGGTAGATTAAGGATTTGGATTGCATTCCCACACAATTTCCACGGATCATATTGTTTCTACGCAAATAATATCTATTATCTATGCTCCACTTAAGAATTTCAATTTAACAAAGAGGACACAATAAAATTTAGGAAACATAGAAGGTTTAAGGGTTTCAAATCTAGGGTGAATGGATGCATCCTGTAGTAATTTGTAGCCTCCCTTTCAAGTTGTAAGTTCAAGTAAATGTAGGAAAATAGATGGTGTGAAAACAAACATCGCTAATTGTGTCCCAACAACAATAAGAAATATAAGTGAAAGGTATCTTTTATTTGTTAATTATAGACACAAAATCACATAGTTTGGGTTATTATCTAGTCCCGATTGCATACGACTATTGATATGATTACTAAGTAAGAAAAGTACTAATTAACCCATGTCATTGGCCATATTTGCTTTATTTCTTTTGTCACTTTTGGTACTAAACTCTTCCTAGCTCACTTTGTCTTTTCATACCTCAACATTTATCATTCTAGACACCAAGCACACAACCTAGGATGCTAGGGCTAGGAACCCCTGTCTTCTCGGGCGCCCGAACCTGTTGGTACTTTGTTCACATATTTTAGGTCCTTTCTAGCTATTTGAGCATCTTATATTTTTGGTAGTCAAAATTTTGAGGGTTAATTACAAAATTGAAGAAAGGGAATTATATAAATATAAAGTTATGTGATCATAATAAAGGACAAAACACTAAGCATTAGCTATCACCACCTAATATTGCATCCAAAGGCTATCTCAAGAGCATTAAAACATCCATCCAAGGGCAAGGGACTATATTATTCTACATACACTTCATAAGAGGGGAAGTTCATTATATTCTATGCAAACATCTACTCACATCTATTTATTTTCTCGCTATCACGTGAAATATGCACAAGAGCCACCTAGGAACAATCTATCCACACACACATAGAACTACATTATGTCTAAAATGTAGTGTAATGCTCAGTCATAAGATCACTCGTTTTGATGATGAGGAAAGTTTGACCCCTCATTTGCATTATTTTCTTTTTGGATTTGATGCACTCTTGAGGGTTTTGCAGGTGAATCTTCATTGTAGGTTATTAGTGAAATTGGTGATCATTGTGTGACCTACTAATGATTAAAGGAAAAGAACATCAAAAATTATGACTGTAAAATATGGTATTATGATATTTTTCATAGTCACAGTGCCCAAGACTAGTTTGTGGCACCCACAGAACCTCGACCCATTCTAGTTGCCCCGGTACCCAACATATTCCTCTAGATCTAAATTTTTCTAAACTTTTTTATGACAAACCATGCTTCGTATTTTCCAATTTTCTATCTCTATGCACCTTCAGGATCTTTGCGAAACAACTAATTCATTTTATCCCTTCTTTGCAATCGGGTTTAATACTTCCTAGCTTAGTTTTCTTAGATCTATATTGTACTTAATTGCTCATTTATCTACTACTACATTGTAATCAGATTAGGCATTTATTATTTCAATATTTTGCTTAATCATTTTGGTGAACACTTCCTTTCACATGCACACTTTTCATCAATAATTCTTATTGGCATCATATTTCATTGGATTGTACTTGCTCTGATACTATTTACACATCTTATGGCTTGACCAAGATTTTCTTGACACTTAATGATATCCTACCACCACCTCACTCACCTCATCTTTATCATGGATATGTTCACATTACAGCCTCTTATGGTCTTCATGTTTTCCATTTAGAAGTATTCGTTACACATACCCCGCATGCCTCTCCAATGACACTTAGGCAATCTTGGCTTGATTATATTGGGGGCACTTTAGGATTTAATCACGCTTCTATAACTTTTTCTATGTCGTTCAGTTGTGTTTCTATCGGTAATGATTCATCTCTTGGCTATTCCCAAAATCTCACTCATTGGTACACACACGGGTGTCCACCAACACCTTTCACCGATGAAGAATACACAATGACCATGTACACCTTATGTCATGCAATGGATCTTTATATGATCCACCTCATACTATTTCTTATCAAGTCTCCAATGCATCTCCAATTGGCTTTGATCAGGAAAATGATGATCTTTTAGACAATATCACTTGATCACTCTTATCATCACACACTTGGGGGCATTACACTTATTTCTCCCACTAGCATCGACACACGTCTTACTCTCTTATCACTTCACATCTAGACTTTTATAAATAACATATACATCTTAATACATTAGTATCGTGATTTCTCGATGATTCAATCTCATGCTATGGTTCACACTTGACTCATCGAGGAAATCCTATACACAATAAACTCACACACTACACACTACATACTTGACACAATCCCGATATATACTTTTCATGCATATTCATTACTATACAATCAACACGCTCACAATACTTAATTCTCACACTTATTCATCAATAATAACTCAACACAATACCAACACATTCTCTTCATGCATCTTCAACACAATATACTTCAAACTAACCGATTTCACGACATAACCATCTTACATCACATGACGCATATCTATTGCGCGAAGTCAACATATACATTTTATACAATTTAGATTGTCACAATGCACACTCTCTACTCGACACTTTCACGACATATCTTTATCATACACACATGAAAAATCATGTTACAAGTTCAACATATTCACAATACATCCCTTTTAACATATCACATTACACACTCAATGTGTTCACAATCAATCTCTTCCATCGTCATTCAACATAAAAATTACATAATCAATATGTATTCACAACACATCTATATCACACACAATCAACACGACACACCACCCTATGACACACTCTAGTTCTACGGTCCATACTCGAATAGTTAGGGTCTACATCTCAAATGGAAATCACAACACTCGTGTATTCAATAAATCAATTACTCACTCACACAATCACACTCTATGCTTTACGATTTAGCGATCAAATATTCATAGTGCACACGTTCATACCACTTCCTTTGTTGACTATTAAGGGGAATGTATAAATGAAACTCATCTAATGCATACTCATCCACACTCACTCGGAGGCATGCATATACTATCATATTTAATATACATTCCATTCCATCTACACTCCAGATCATACTACATATCTTGGTTGCATCTAGTCTTGCTTACATTTACTTGTTACATGTATACTTTATTACTTGAATGCTAGATAGATATCTTGTATTTCATTATCTATCTCCATATATGCATGCGTGTTCAATCTCCTTGTAGTTGTGATCACAAATTTTACAAATAAGTACACGCAACATGGATGCTTGGCGAAGTTTCTATTACCGGTCCCACAACAGATCTTGGAGGCATCCACTTTTGCACTGTTGGTTGTCAAATAAGGAATTTAATGAAAGTAAGTGAAGGGGAGAAGTCCCTCCTCTTTAATGGGAGAGGTTCCCTTATTGAAAAAACCTATTTACAAATGTACAACGTTTAGTTTTAAAGAGGAACTCTGATATCATGGAAGTGTTTTTATATAACCGATTATCAATGCAAAAAGACAGAAGAACTAGGAAGTGGGAAAAGGAAGAGTGGCATTCTTAGGAAATATAGATAGAAAAATAATTCCTTATAAATGCTGACTTAGGATCATATAGAACAAAATCATTTACGTTAAATCATAAGATGCTATTCCATAGACACAAAGTTCCAGAAATGACATCCACGAGAATACAAAGCTTCTTGATGCAGAAATAGATAAATGATTTAATAATTTAAAAGATAGGAAAGGAGGAATAACCACAAATAGAAAAAGAGGAGTCTTCTTGTATTGATAGCTTTTTAAACTCTTTTACACTTTCAAAAATAGTCAGAGTTCCAGCCCTTAAGAATGGCGTGGAGAGCTCATTATATAGATTACAAATTAGTTACACTTGGTAACCATTTCTTTTAACTAAAATATTAATTAAGGAAATGTTCAATATAATATACTTAATTAATTTACAAGGATCTCAGCACTTAAAAATAGAAGGAGAAAAAGAGAATCTAGAAGAAGAAACATCCAATTATGGTTGAGGTGGGCCCACTGATTTGAGAATTTGATATCTGAATTTCTTCAATGCTTCAGCTATCTCCATACCTCATGGAATTGTTGTGTTGGCAATGGCGTGAGACCAAGTGCCTAGACATTTTTCCATCTCTTTATCAAATTCAGTGTGATCTAGGTATTCTTTATTTGCCTCAACAATTACAGATTGAAGGGAGCAAATGTCCTTTATCTTCTCTTTGGTAATCAATTCTTCTTTGAACAAGTATTCTTTGACAAAGGTTCTGAACTGAGATTTGATCTCTTGAAGAGAGCAAGGAACACCTGAGGTTTCATCATGAATATGGAAATGAATATCTTTAAAGGCAAAAGAAACACAAGTCTTGAAAGATTATCCTTTTTCCACACGTTATTTAGCTCACCCAGTGCTTCTTCCAACACCTTCATCTTCCATTCTACACCAAAAACCCATGCCTTCGACAAGTTATTCTTGGCCTCATCAAAAATACTGTTAACCAATAGGATCTTTTCATTAGTTTGGCCCATAAGATGAAGATCTGTAATACAACTAACCCAGAGCTTAAGCTCTTTATCCATAGCCCTTATTGAGGAAGTGAGTTTCTGTTGTAGATTAATCACCTTCTCATTGGCCTTGAAGGCTTCCTCAATGAAATTCAAGCCAACTATAATCATATCATCAACCATGGCTTCCATAGCCTTTCCATAAGTAGAATACCTATGTATATATTTGATGCTTTGAACTTCATCCTGGCTGAGAATCATGGGGGGCGGAAGAGTAGCCAGTGGGGTAGGATCCAAAACCTTATCTTTGGTCAATAATGATTTGATAAAGTTGGAAAGAACTTGATTATGTTCTTCCAACTATTCTATAGTTTTCTTGCCCTTCTCTACTCATTCAATAACCTTTGTCACTGTTTCTTGAAGGTTATGAACCTCACTCTCATGAGTAGATTCCTCCATTGGGATTCTAGAAAGCTCTAAATCAGAGACCAAGAGATCCTGCTCTACCTTATCAACCTTGGGATTTGCAACCTCTAGGAACTGTTGGCCTTGAGCATCAGTTACTATCCTTGAAGTTGTCTTGGCTCTCTTAGCTGGAGGAGGAGGAGTAGTTCCTAGCAGGCTGCCACAACATCAAAATTAGGCCCTGTTATCCAAGAAGAAGCTCTCTTCTTCCCGCACCCAAGAAAAAGTAGAAGAAGAAGAGGAAGGAACAAGGGGCCCAAGAGCAAGTGAACTCATGGCACTTAGAGTATTGACCATTGTTGCCTCTAGCAGAGAAGTGGTGGGAGTATCAGGAGCTTCCTTTGTAGAGGAGTCTGCGGTACTAGGAGGCTCTGCACTAGACATTTCCTTTTCTTTTTCAACTGTTACTTCAGGAGTTCTTACAGGATTTGGTATTTCACCATCATCACTCTCACTAAGAACAATAATGTTCTCTAGCCCTAAAGGTAGCTCTGGATGCTCAAGAAGAGGCTCTTCATCAATTGGTTCTGTTTGACTTCTCTGATCTTCTTTTGGTATACTTGGGTAGAAGAAGGAGTAGATGACTTAGGATATTTCATGGAGGAAGAATGAGGGGTTTGCTCAAGAACCTTGGTGCTGGTTATATGTGCTTCCTTCCCTGGTGTAGAGGTGTCTCTAGAAGAAGATCCACCTTGACTCTTCTTGAACTCACGAATCTTCCTATCAAGCCAAACTTTAGTTCTTACAAGAACAGGGGCCATAATCTCAACCAAATCATCCCTCTCTTTCTTGTACCAATCCAGATCCTCCAAAGGAGTGTGTTTGATTGTTGTCTCATATTCAAAGGACTGTAAGTCCTCATCATCCTCCTTAAGTCCTTCGAAACTTGGTAAAGATTGAGATCTCTGATGTGTTGTAGAGAGAGTCTACCATAGTGCCTTCACCTAGCCTCAAAATCATCTGCACAGTCAGCCCAGTAATCCTTAGTATCTGGCTTGTGATGATAGTTTATCCTGAGGTTCTGCTCAATAAACTTCTTCAGATCAAAGCAAGATCTGGGTCTGAAGAAATTAACAAAGTGATAGAAGTAATAGCCCTTTCTACATTTTTGGCATCCAAGGTCGTATTACATGTATAGTTTCCTAAAGAGATAGGGAAATGCATGCTAGTGATCTTCTTGTCTCTGCATGTCCTATGTAGCTTATCAAGCTACCTGTATATTTCAACTAGGGCCATCTTATCACCGCAGAACATAGGGAGCTTGAGGGGTGTGTTCTCATAGCTAGCCACTTGATGTATGAAAACCTCCTGAATTGGATAAAGAAAGCCCCATACTTGGCTATCAGGTTCATAGCCTCATCAGAAAATATCTTGGCAGTGTTTCCCTCCAAGAGTCTTACAATGTACATGGTGAAAGCATCATTGACTCTTCTGAAATTGTGATTGCTAGTTTCCAGGGTAAACTAAGGGCGTATGCATAAATAGGCTCATTCTTCTGGCCCTCTATGTAGGTGAAACCAAACCACTGCTAGGATGCAGCCAGGGTATACATGAGATAAGAAGTCATATAGAACTTCTTAGTCTATTGAACACTAGACAACTGCTCAATCAAATTTGTGTAGACAATCTCGGCCCAATTGATGTTCTGCTTTCCCTCGCAGATGATGTTGATGAAGGGGCACATCTAGAAGTGAAACTCATTGGTGGAAGGCAACCCCATGATACAAGTGAGCAAAATGATAAAGTCAGACAACTCCTCATTAAAATCAACCCTGTATAATTCCTTGGAGAGTCGGGATGCTCCCTTCTTAGTGTTCCTTAACCAAGACTTTGCTATATGTGCCTTGTATTTGTCACTTTCTTGGTCAAATATGATTTGGGCTTGGGCATGAGTGAGAATTATAGAATCTTCAATTTCTGGAATACGCAGAGCAGTAGTAATGGCAGCAATATGTAGTTTTGTGATTAATTCACCATGCACATTGGTGAGTTCCTTGGTATCTGGGTTGAATTGGGCTCCGTGGCAAGCACCATGTCCGCACACTGTATAGAGATAGGAAAAAATCCGCGTATGTGAGTCCACTGTCACTAATCATTTGTGCCATGGGAGCAGGATTAGAGCATGTTAATCTATCCCAAAAATATATGAAATCTAAGTGTCGAACCTCACTATCTCCGATATCTGGTATAAAGGATTCAAGAGGTGATACATGTTCTTGGCCTTGGAACTTGATCTTCATTCTTGCAATGCGCAGTGAATACCCTTCCAAAGATCAAAATTGTGATGGGGATCCAAAAGGATACAGGGGCATGAGAAAACGACTTTAATGGCAAGGATTCGAGCAAGATAAGGAAAGTGAGCAATGTGACAAATGCGTATGGGGGAGTCCATTTAAATAACAATTTCAGGAGAGAGAAAGTTATTAAACGCACATTAAATACACCCGAACCGAATAAAAAGATGAAAAGCTGGAAAGAGGAGGAAGCGCTGGACGGTCTTTGGTACATTTGGGACATGAGGGATGCAAAGACGCCATCCGGTCGATGTAGGAAAAGTGGGCCAAATGAGCACGGGTAGTCCAAGAACTTGATACGCGAAAGATGCACGAGGGATGCGAGGACGCGATTCGGCCGATGCGGGAACAGAAAGCCTAGACGCATTTGGGACAGATGGGACAAAAGTACGCGAGGTACCCGATGTGGCCAATGTGGATGACCGGGTAACAAGAATCCCAGGTGAACTTGGGACATACGGGCCAAAAAGTTTCGAAAAATCTAATAGTTAGGGTTTTGCAAGAAAAGCGGCCGATCGACGAACAAAAGGCATAAGGGAACTTGGGACATGGGGGACAAAAATGTCCAACAAACCCACAAATCACTAAAAAGACTACAAAAATGCAATTTTCACCATCTCTTCAAGTTTTCTTTTCACTAGGACATTATTAAAGGTGCCAACTCAAAATTTTTAAAATTCAAACTTTCAAAAGAGGGGAAATTTTGAGAGGACAAAACACACACACTACAAGTGATATTGTTTAATTTTGTACGTAGCACACTACTATATTGGATTATACACACTTTGACATAATTTTTATCTTTCAAACATGCTAATGGGTGCTTCATGTGCAACTTTTATCTCGCAAGTCTATTTGCCACTATGGTTGTATGTTACATTGTTTGTTACTAGCTTTGTCATCGCTTTTCATTATTTGCCACTATTTTTGGGATTTTCCTTTTGTATTGTGTACATGTTATCACCAAATCACAACACCCATATGTTTATACAAGTGCATATAATTTAACTCACGGTGTGATTAGATAACATGGGTACTATCTCCAAGTTGTGGGACTTGCTACTTGAGATAGACCTCCAGAGAAAGCTAGTTTTGCTCCTAAACTACCGCCACAATCTACTCTAATGTAGGGGAAACTAACTATCCTAATCTAAATTTCCAAGGGACAGGGGAGAGAGAATGCATAAAATGAAAGCCTACACTACGAGGTGATACACCGAAAAGGAGGGTGTGAGAGTAGTCTTCAAATGCATGAGATACAGAAGCAAAGTGCATATTAGAAGGGGTGATGACAGTTCTCCATAATCTAGCAAAATGCATTTTACAACAATATTTCAAACATACACAATGATAATGGATCCCGCAAGAACATAATAATAGGAACAATATTCTTGTAATCAAGGAAGAAGGGGCAAGAAGAATGCAAGAAAACATAGCAGGGGAAGATACATCCACAAACTTGTATTTTATTGCTTCCTGATATGCATAGTTCAATCGGTTACAAGATAAGGGCCTGGATCACCATGCAAGGAGTCCACAACAAGGGCCTACAACACATTGGCTTCACAAAGCAATTTTGAGAGCTTTGCTACAAAAACTACCTCCCCTTACAATGATCCCAACACTCCCATTTATAGAAAAAATGAGAAGAGAGAGAGAGAGGAAAATGAAAATCCCAAAATTTGTCCTTCCACCACTTGTAAGAGGCATTAAATGGAGTAAAATGATTGTATATTACTTGCAAAAGGCTCCCCATATTGTCCCAGGTGCTGCAACAGAGAAATAATGATGACCATGCCTCTTAATTGCACTCCCAACCACCAAATAAAACACTGTTATGAACCCGGCCACGTTTTTTAAAAATACCCACCAATATCTCATCAAATCTGGAATTTCTTGATTTCTGTGCATCGGGCTTGGAGCCATGATTCCAATGGTACCAATTTTGTGCGATTTCGTTGAGAAATGCAAAATTTATGGCCTTCTGAGTGCGGGCAGCTATTTTGGGTCTGGCAGGCGTTTTCTGTCATTTGACGGGAATGAGCATTAACTGACTGGAGCCGAATATTTTTATTTTATTTAAATATATATACCCTCATTAAAAATAAGAAATCCAGTTTTTGTGGCATAGAGGACGTCGTGCTCGTTCCAGAAAGTCCAATTTTGTGAAAATCGGAGCTCGGAGTCAAAAGTTATGGCCGTTTGAAGTTCACGGGTCAAACGTTGACTTTTCTTCTTTGCCTTCGGCCGTTTCAGCTTTTTGCGTCCCGCGCGTACTTTTGTCCCGGCTGTCCCGGACGCATTCTCCGCATCGGCCGATTCGGGCTTCCTTGTCTCTTTTTGTGGCCTTTTCACCTTTTTGTGTCCCACGCGTCCCGCACGTACTTTTGTCCCTGGCCGCCCTGACAAAAATTTTCGAATCGCCTCGAAATGGACCGTCTTTCAAAGCAAATTGGCTGATTCACGCCCCGCGTGTACTTTCTCCCTCCCGGCTGTCCCAAACTGCGAGAAACAAAAAACTTGACGATTTTTCTTGCTTTCGCCGTTTGCTTTTCAGCGTCTGTCCCACGGACCGCCTGGGACAAAAATGTCTGACTTAGCTGATTTTCTTTGTATTTCAGCCCCAAGCTTGGTACGATGAACCTTGGTACGACCCGCATTGGTACGACCTGAACCCTTCAGACCGAAATGCTTTAAAACAATCCTGCAACCTTATTTTTGCATTTTTTCTAACTCGTTGGGATTTCTTCTTGGATGGGAGAGTTAGAGAGAAGCCGAGGGGGCCCCAAAAACATGATTTCGGGCCTTGAATCAATCTACTTGCTCGGGACTGAATAATTTGATGCATGTTATCAAAATTACCTTGAGGGTGAATTTTGGATAACAAGACACACTTGTATGTTTTTGACATATTCTTCCTTGATTGTCTTGTGACATTGTGAGTGATGGCCCAAGTTTGGAACCCACTTTTCACAGTCTACATTTTCTTCTTACATCTTATCTTACATATTGTTAGCTTGTTTCCTAGCTTACATTTGACATGCGAGTAACTTGTCTTTCTTATACTAACACTTATATCCTAGCCACTTTGTTTGCATATGCCTTGGTTTCCACCAAGAACACTCCCCCTATAGGGCATAATTTTATCATAGCGGTCGGTCCTCCTTTAGGACACATACTCCTCAACGACATCACATGCAACTCAAATAAGGTGGGCATCATTTGGGTGAATCAATCACCCTATAAAACATCTTATAGTCACCACACAACATAGTTCAAGACAACACAACATTAAATCTCGATAAGGCTCAAAATTTGACTTGGGTCCTTAGCACAATACAATCACTAGTGCCTGCACCCGGATAGTAGCG
Organism: Taxus wallichiana var. yunnanensis; assembly: GCA_018340775.1. NCBI lineage: Eukaryota > Viridiplantae > Streptophyta > Pinopsida > Cupressales > Taxaceae > Taxus > Taxus wallichiana. The sequence continues at coordinate 265,038,313 of CM031240.1, forward strand.
TTTAGGCACCCCCGACCCTATCTGGATACATGTGACCAGGAAAAGTTACACACCATTATTTATTGCAACATTGTCTACAACACTTCACATAACAAATTTTATTGGGAATACAATCCTTAACACTAAACATATAGTCACTATATAGCATTTTCTTTTTGCATTGGATAATATTGGTCAAACCTGGATCATATTTTTACACACCATCTACAAGTGGTGCTCCATAATTTAAGAAGTATTTAAAGGTTGGAGGATGACACAAAACTTTTATCCCTACACTTCTTCTAGTTTTGGTGTGCGATCGCTTTGAAAAAATCTGTGCCCAACATAATTGGCATGAGATCACCCAAAAACTCGAGTCTTCTACAACATCTTCATGATCCTTTCTATATATTTTTTTCTCATCACGGATCATGTGCACATGTTCCTTTTCCACATTTACATTTTCAAATAATTTCTTACATACTTTTTACTCATACACATGCATATTTGACTATTTGTTTGTTCTTCTCTTTTCCAAGTCCCTCCTTATGGGAAGTAGTAACCAACATCATCCTACATCAACAAACATTAAAAAAACCAATCACATTAGTATCAACATTAATAACAAGTAAAATCACAAAATCTATGATATGATTCCATCCTAGGGTCATTATCATCATCATCATCATCACTTTTTACACTTTCTCCTCTCTAGTTTCCACGTTCCACATTTTCATCACCCCACACTTTTCCTTGTCTCTTGGCACACTTTTTCCATCGATCTACATGGTTATATGGTATGCATCTCTATCTAATTTATATTATCGAGAATTCACTCAACAACATAAATTGGGGGAAAATGTAGACACAAAATCACGCACTTTAGGTAATTATCTAGTCATGATTACATACTACTATTCATATGATTCATAAGTAAGAAAAGTACTAATTAACCCATATATTTTGCCATCTTTTCTTTCTTTCTATTGCCACTTTTGGTATTAAACACTTTCTATCCCACTGTATTTTCATGCCTATACATTTATCATCTTGGATGCCAATGCCCAAACTAGGATGCTAGCGTTAGACACCCCCTCCCCCGGGCGCCCTCGACTGTTTGTACTTTTCTCACATATTTTGGGTCCTTTATAGCCATTTGAGCATCTTATCTTTTTGGTAGTTTTCATTTTCGGGGTTAATTACAAAATTCAAGTAAGGGAATCATATAAATATAAAGTTATGTAATCATAATAAAGGACCAAGCACTAAACATTAACTATCACCACCTAAGATTGCTTCCAAAGGATATCTTAAGAGCATTAAAACATCCATCTAACATCCATTCAAGGGAAAGGGACTACATTATTTAAAATACAATTTATAGGAGGGGAGCTTTATTTTATTCCATGCACACATATACCTACATTGATTACATTTAGCTATTTTCTCACTATCACGTGCAACACACGCAAGAGCCACCTATGACATAGTCTTTCCACACACACATAGAACTACATTAGGTCCGAAGTGTAGCATAACACTCTAGTCATAAGATCACTCTTTTGATAGCTGAGGATAGTCTCAACCCTTATTTGAAATCTTTTATTTTAGGGATTTGATGCACTCTTGAGGTTTTGCGAGTGAATCTTTCATTGCGGTTTATCGTGAACTTGACAATCATTGTGTGATGATCGGTGATCAAAGGTGAAGGATAATAGACACCTTGTAACTAGTAAAATATGGTATTTTAATCTTTTTCGGATTCATGGGTGCCTAAGTACTAGTTTTGTGGCACCCGTAGGCACCCCTGATCCATTCCAGGTGCCTCGGTCTAGCATATTCCTCTAGATCTGTATTTTTCTGAGCTCTATTGTGACAGTTTGTGCTTTATATTTTCTAATTTTCTAGCTCTGTGCACCTTCGGGATCTCTGTGAAATAGCTAAGTCAATTTATCCCTTATTTGCAATTAGGGTTTCATATTTCCTAACTTAGTTTGCTTGGATCTATATTGTACTTAATTGTTCATTTATTTACTACTACATTGCAATTAGATTAGACATTTATTATTTCAATATTTTGCTATCATTAATCAAGCTTGTTGTTTTTTATTTAATGGCATCAAGGTTTCCTATTGGACAAAATCTAATTGACTAGACCTAAGATGTAAACAATAATGGAATTTTTTAAATCAAAAGATGAAAAATTATATACCTAGATGCCCCATACCTATTCCATGAAGCGTATCGTGAGATTAATCATCATAATCCCATGCGATTTATTCACACATGCACAATGTGAGCTTAAAGAGGAAAAAATAAAAATGTATGAGATTTCATTAGGGTCCTTATTTGAGACCTAACCGCACTACTTTCTTCTTGTAGAATATTATAGACATGTTTTTACAGGTTTTAAGCTCAAGAAATTATAGTGAAGTAGGTGATGCAGAACAATCATTAATAAACAAGGTCATAAGGGGAAGGGACGTATGGGGTAGAAGAAGATGTTATTTGACAAGAGATTTGTGATAATTTAACTACACAAATAAGAACATCTGTGGAAAAAATAAAATTAACAAAAATGTCATAATTTTCTCAAAAAGATTGAATGAATGAATCTATCTCCAAATTCATTTTCTATCAAAATTATTTTTGCTATCCGCGATTCATGTGTTCCAAAAACACGTTAGCGGTGTCATTTTCCAATTATATTTTATGACATGCATGTTTCCATTTACCAGTCCAACGTTCTATTTTACATATCCATTTGGCGAAGGAGCGTAACATGGTCAACACTAATGTGGAAGAGAAAGACGCAACGGTTCCGGCTAGATGAGCACAGAAAAAACCTACGATCAAGATTCACGTGCAAAGGACGTTAATACGAGACCACCAAAAGCTACGATCCACACTTTTTCCCGCAACCTAACACCTGTTAGAGAGGGAAAGATTATCGCAGATAAAAATTCTCTTTGATGTAAATATTCACTTTTGAATATTTGAAAAATATCGAGGATATGGAAGGTGAAGACTTTGATACGTATGTGGATGTTGATACGGACGAGGACGTGGATTATGAGGATTAAAAACTTTTGTCAAAGCTCCCGGGCTTTCGCGTAAATGGGGTTTTAGTTTTTAAAAGTTTAAAAAAATGTTTCCAATTATGAAGTTAAATTTTGATAATTACACTTACAATTAATAATTAAAGGTTACCATGTCATTTATTGGGTCCCATAAAATATTTTGGTTTTTAGCATACCTACTTAAACTCCTATTTTTAACATGTCCAAAGGATCCATGTATTAAATTTTAATATATGGCACATTTAACCAATTTTCGTATAGAGAAATAGAAATAGGTTGTAGTTACCCATACAATGCTATTATTTCTCAGAGTGCCAGGAATTTACATAAAAATAAAAAACCGGGAGACATAGATGAAGATGAACTACTGTAGAGGGTTTGCCTTGGATAAATGGGAAGGGCCTGGGAAGGCCGGTCCTGTTCTTGTTCTTGGTCGTGGTGTAGGTCGAGTTGTCATCAATATCCCCAAGATGATCGAGGAATTTGCGACGGTAACCATTCCAATGTTAAGGAACACGACAAACATCTCATCCATCTTTCTTTATTGAACACGCCAGGGCCCCATGCCATTTTCATTCTTCTGAGGTTCTACGCCCCAATTTATCATAGGATTTGCACCAATTTATTTATTACGCCGGAGGCGTGGCTTATGTGCACTAGAACCTTCACGATGACGCTCTAGAGCTTGATGTGCTTGTCATGCTGCTCTCCTCCTTCTTGACCTGCCTGTCAGTGAGTGCTCCCGTGTAGTTGTTTCCTCCTGTTTGTACGTGTTGTCGCTCCACTTATCCTACTACCAGTGTGTTGTTCCCACATCCCAGAACCTGTCATGGCATGCAGTATATGGCGTTTCAATCTTTTCTCTGCATATTTAGTTTCTACCTTGTACTGTCGTAATTTCTGGAGCCAAATTTATAGCCAGACCACGAATGCCACACACAGAAGGTCCTGTTCGCAGTTAAATGTAGGTTTGTCTTGGTGCTTTTCCTGATTTATGATGTTTATTTTGTTCATTGTTGTTTTTTTTGTTTGTTTGTTTTTTGGTAGATTAGCACAGCCATCCGGTTCCCAGTCTGCCTCCTAAACAAAACCCTTACTTGGAATTGCCAAAAATAGGGTTTTTTCACACCAATTTAGTAAACCCATGTCCCTACCCCATCTTATGCATTCTCTTGCAATTTTTTTAATCATTTTGGGATGCATTAACAGAGTTTAATTTTTTTCAAAAAATCTATATGGTTTCAACAATGGGTTTTCTACATTAACAGATTATGTGTTTGCCTGATTTTTAAAAAAGCTGCTGTGCTCCATCTTTCTCCAACGAAGTCCTGGTCATAGAAAAGAAATCTACTGCAACTGTCGACGCTGTGGTTCAAGGTATCACTCCTTGCAATTTTAAGTTCGCATATATTAATTTGTCTGTAAGTCAACTACTCAAATCCCATGTATAGGCTATTTGGTAAGGCTCTTTGATTCATTTCCGTTTGTGTTCTGTATATTGCAAATGGGGACCATTGTTGTTTTTCGTAGGGTTACCGAGAATTTTCTTGTTGAGGGCTCATATTAATCCTCCTCGATGGTGGACCTGTAGGTTGTTTTCCTTCCAGAAACTTAGACCTCCCCAAAGAGGATCAAACAATACAGCTCACCCTAAAACCCTGCGTGATATTTGTACTGATCTACTTTAAGTTGGAGAACAAGATATTCTTTGGTTTACCGAAATATATTGCCAGAGCATCCTTAGCATGTCCGTTCTTTGCAAACTAAAGGATCATCATTCTCCTATACATGCAATTTTAATAGAATGAAATAGATTAATCTAATATTACAATGCAAATGAGTTCATTTAGTGTTTTTGGTGGCCTACAAAATTTCCCACATTTTGTCAAACACTTGGCAATCATCTTCTATTCTTCCCTATTTGGCATACATGCTCGGGTTGCCACTAAAACCCAAAGAAGCATCAGGGAAAAATCAATTCGCACCATATCTACGCACTGCCACACATTTAATTTGCCATTTTGACAGAGGTTGAGAGGATGGTGGAAACTACTTGACAAAATGAGTAGAACAAATTTTATTTTCCATTCAACAATATGCCAATCAAGTTCTACAATGTGTTATGACACAGTGGGAGAATTATATATTTAAGCTAGGATAATACTTTGGCCTTGGTTCTCTTCATCCAATAAAGAGTAGCACCTTATGGAAGGGTCAAAGATTTTAAACTCATCTCAGATAAATATTTATTAATCCAGAAGACAATTTTGACATCATCCCTTCAGAAGTTAAGCCAACCTGTTGTGGTTTCTGCTTCCATAGATTCATACCACTTGCTGACATTCGCATAACTCCGCACTACATCAACCAAGTATCCCTGAAAAAAAGTAAGAATTCTGTATATAAGAGCAGATTGATCATCCGATTCAGTCACAGCCCTATCAGGAAGAACATCAATTAACATCTTACAAAGTGGTATGACAAAATTCACACCTACCCAAGGCTGCTCCAACTCCATGTCTGTTATGACAACATTGAATGCCCTTGTCAATGGAATTTTAGCCCAACATGTCATCATCTATGGATGAATGAGAACATTATTTTAGAACAAATCTAAGCCATGGGGTTTGCAGTAATCTTGCTTGTTCTTACATGCCATCCAATGGAATGGCATGTTCACAGGACTTACACACCAAAATGATGTTCTTGATTGCATTTAAAAGGCTTTTCAAAGAAATGAATCTGCGTTAAATTTGAATGTTTTGAATTTGTGCACAGACATGCCAATTAAAAATTGATTGCCAAATAATGACTGAGTGCATTTGTTTACATTTTCTGTAAGTCGTTCGCATGTGTTCAATATGCATACATATTTTGTATGTGTGAGAAATATACACTTTCTATTATTGTTTGATGGATGTCCATACCCTGTTGTAAAGCTGTCAGTTTGAGGAGCCATACGGAAACAACATTTCTTTGAACAATGTCAAGATGTGAAGAAAATTATTTATCCTACAACCAATCCACATGCCTTGTGCTTTTGCATAGATTATATATAGTTAAAATTATAAAACTTAGTTATCTTATATAAACAAATCTTATAAAAGGAAATGGGAATTTACAAGCATGAGAAGGAGCTAAAACAAGGATTGCTTGGAACTATTGTTTTATTGAATACACTAAAAACATGCATAACACCAAATACATTTTTCTCGCATCAGCTCCAAGAAAATGTAATCATCAAATATAAATTTTCTTATTTCTGAAGGTTTTATATATTTAAAACTAAGTATTTTTCCTTTGACTTTGTATACAACCTGTGAAGCTCAGATGACTGGTTATTTTTCATTGATGCATTCCTCTTTTTAGGTAACTATTTGCATAAATGCCATTATTCTCATATGCCGACTATTGCCCAATTTCAACACAACATATTTAATGTTGGGATTGTTTCCCTCGTATGAGTTTAGGGTATTTTAAGTTTTTGCAGTAGTCACATGAATACACGTTTAGGAAACAAACATTCCACATGTATAGACATAAAATACAGGAGAAAGAAATTACATAAGGTTTACAAAACCAATTAAATATGCATACCATAATAATAACAATTAATGTTGGTCAAGATTAAAATAGAGGGGGAAGAATTGTGGTCTCTTGTAAATAACAAAAACTTGCTGCCACATACCTCAATCTTTCCTACGCACCTCAAAAACATCCATTGCTATTTACATGCAATTCTGTTACTTACATTTGTCTACTCTTTACACTGATTTTTTATTACTTATAACTTGGAAAATACTTGTTATACTTTAACATTAGCCTCTTTCCCCCACCACCATATGCTTCTAATATACAATTTGCTTCCAAGCTCCATGCAGGCACTCCAAAGATGGCGAACAACTTCGACAACATAACAACACACATTACTACCAACTATAGATGTATCCAACACCTGTTATCGGAATGTGTAGAAGACCACTACAAAGGAGGAACACCTGTAGATCAAGATACAATTTACGCAATGCTACTCACATAGAAAAATTACAACACATACAATAGGCACTGCAGCAAGCAGCCATTGCAAGTGAGGACACTGTACAAATTATCAGGGAATGAGGCTACACCCAATATTACAAGGACAAGCCCTAAAAACCAGCCACAACCAACCTATCAGCCTCTAAGCTTTCACATGTACATACCAACAACTTTTAGCAGATACAATATATATACACATCCTACCAACTGATGAGAAACACAGTTTCTTTTGTACACATCCCTCATATGAATTTGTTCACAACCCATATATAAAATAAAGATATTTGTAATTACTATAGCAACAAAGACAAGCGTTCATCCTACATTGGTTGCAATGGAAAGCTAATTTTAAAATGCAATTGTTTTACTTAACAAATACCAAATTCAAACTTGTCAACAAGTAACATTAGTGTATTTAACATAGCTTCACCACCACTGGATTCCTTTCCACTTGAATGTAGTTAATCGCTTGCATGCATTTGTTCCATCATACTGTTGGTTTGTTATTCCGCTTCTCCATCTGGATTTTTATAAATAAGAAAATAGGGGCAGAAGAAAAGCAGGATAATTGTGATTGATGATGGAGATATGAGTAATGTGGTTGTGTACCATAATTTATCTGATCTGTAGAATTATCTATTTTGTATTCTCCCACATGTGCACCTGAGAAGAAAACTAGAGGCATAGGCCAAGGGTGGCTGTAACATATTATGGCCTTAAGACAATAGTATATTTTCTTTAACCAGTTTTCTCCCTAAAAATTAGACACATTTACCTAGCATTACACCCCTACATTGTCTGCATAATCCCATACCCTCATGATTTGACTCTATCTTTCACACTTTATGTTTAAGTTAGAATTACTATGATTCTCTACTACTCTTACCACCTATTTAATTCAGTCGTGTATCACCAATAAACTAACCTCAATGTACCTGCTTAAATATAACATCCAAAATCCACATTCATTTAATTGTTATACAGGAATTTAAGCCTTCAACTTCACACACACTTAACATTCCATCAAACCGTACACAATTCCTGCCACCCCAGAAAACAAAGACATACCTTTCAATTACTCACCCTAACTTAAGAAAACAAAATAATGTCGCTAACCAGCTACACAACTGCACATTACAAACTGTTGTCATATTTCAATCATTGTTGGGTTAAACTTTATGGTCTTTACCTACCCCATTTAAAATAAAAAACCAACATCACCAAACAAACCTTGCAACGCTAAACCAAAAACAAATTTCCCCACTTACTAAATTGGTAACCATAACTACACACTTTACCGAAACACCCACCACCCTTCTTCACGTAAACAAAAGCCCATCACCACAAACAAAACTAGCAACATGCTTACTACAAAACTACTCCCATGTAAACCCCAACCAACACATACTTGCTTCCCCATAACCGGACATACCACACCAACCTCCAAACAACTATCCAAAGCAACCAAAACTACTACAACTCGTAACCAACCTACTAACACTATCACACCCACCTACACACTCTCATACTCCCTTCCACCATTAAACCATTTCCCAAACAACTCATTAAACCTACCGCATACAACCAACACCCATACTCATGGTGCAACCATCACCATGCCCCAAATAACTAAATACACAACCCCAACTCTTACAAACATCCCATGACAACCACTACCATAACCCTACTCTTGACACAAAACGCACACCCTAGCCCCCAAACCCACGCGCTTACACTCCACTCGTCACCGCACCACCAATACAACCCGCCCACAACCACCCCCATCTTCCACACTACACTAACATCAATTTTACAAAATTACAAACTGTAAACCGATACCTTGCATTGCACCCCAACCCCTCATGACACATTTACGGCATAATCTTGCTCCTCTCGGAGCGACCACTAGTTTACTTGATTTGCTCAATCTTTTATCTGCCGACAACATTTAGGACATCGACTATATATCCGATGGACACAAGTGGGTTCCATAATTCCCAGAGAATATTCACCGCCTTTCGATTGGATGAAAAGACACAGAAATCGAAAGATAGTGTGTGTGAGATATCGATGTGTATAAGTTCATTGTAACTATACGAGCCGAAGCTCAAAATCCATGCTTTTCTCTTTCATTAGGTCGAAGGTCGAGTCTTGTTTATATCGTGGTGTCTTAATATGGATGAGGACGTGGACGGTGAGGATTAAAAGTTGTTGTCAGAGCCCCTAGAATTTCTACTTGTAAACATGCCTTTCGGAATAATTAAAAGTTAAAAAAATGCTTGCCATTATGAAGTTAATTTTTGATAAATACACTTACAATTAATAATTAAAGGTTAACATGTCATACATCGGGTCCCATAAATTCTTTTGGTTTATACCACACCAACTAAAAATCTTCTATTTAACCTGTCCAAAGGATCCATGTAACAAATTTTAATAGATGGTGCATTTAACCAGTATGCGTATAAAGGAATAGAAACAGGTTATGGTTACCCGTACAACGTCGTTATTTCTCAGAGCTCCAGGCATTTGCATAAAATTAAAACAACTTGAACGGGAAGATGAAGATGCACAACCGTAGATGTTTTGACTTAGATAAATGGGAAGGGCCTGAACATGCCGGTCCTGTTCCTGTTCATGGTCCTAGTGCTGGTCGAGGTGCCATCTCGATCCCCAGGAGGATCGAGGTGAATACAACGGTAACAGTGCCAGTACCAGGCAGAATAAAAACTTCCATATTACCTTATCGAACACGCCAGGGCCCTAGGACCTTTTCATTCGTCTGAGGTCGCGGGCTCGAACCCCCACTCTATCATATGCTTTGCGCTAATTTAGCTCTTTCCTTTAAATTTTATCAATATTTTATCTGCCGAGGGCGCTCCCGGATGTCTACATCCAACGGACACAACGGGCTCCTTAATTCACAGAATATTCAATGCAGCGGGTAACTTAAATGCATTGTGTGCGAGATATCTGATGCCTAACGCTGTACCTATACGAGAAAAAGCACAAAGTCCATGCTTTTCTCTTTCGCCAGGCCAGGAGGTCGAGTCTTGTCTCTATCACGGTGTATTTTTGTAAAGTTGCAAGAGAGATGAGTTTCCCTCTATGTGTTAGGTTATAATAAGATGTAAGAGCTTGACATGAAACTTATTGTTTAGTTTTGCCATGGTTTAGTTCTAGCTCCACCGTGAGGTTAGGGGTTCGAGTCTTGGTTGGCTTAAGGTCAAGAGTTCAAATTTAAGTTTGCATGATCTCTTATTTGGCCTTGTCAGCTTACAAGGAGCGCAATGTGATGTCGTTGAATGTTTCTAAGGTTATAACTATACAAGCAGCGAAGAATGTATGTATTTAATTATGATACGTATGTGGACGATGAGTGACATAAACTTTCATCGTAAAATCTGGCCACCTGGATATTTTTTTTGCATAGAAAAAACCGTACTTTTTATGCCGAAGGCGTTCCCCTATGGTAAAGGACCTCCGGACGTTTCTGCAGCGGTGTTAAATTTGACGGTTATACACCGTGATCGGGCGTTTTCGCTTATAAAACCTGAGTTGCCATTTACAAGAGATTAAATTGTAAATAATATCGTGAGAAAGGGAGGGTTTAGGAGGAGTCTGAGGGACGATGAAGGGGAGGTTTCCTTTCTCTGCAATACTGAGGAAGGAAGAAGGGTTTCCACCGCCGCTGCCGTTAAAGCTCGCGAGAATCGGGTCGAAGAAGAGCACGATTCGCTGTTTGTCCCGACACGGCTGAAAAAACCACGCCAAAAAAAAAAAGAAAGAAAGCACAATCTACCTAGCGGATCCGAGGTCGCAACTTCGAATGCACGCCGCGCAGCTGTTATTTCAATATGCTCACTTCTTCACCGCCTCTCTCCACCCTCTAACTGGACTTCGATTTTCCTGTAGCGAAATCCATTTGGTGAAATGCGTTAGGCCAAATCGACCTGCGTGATCTATGGAAAAATCCATGCTGTGGTTGATTGTTACGATTTAACATTTTGAAGGTATATTTCCAAACTAAGAAAACTTTACGATCCATGCGATCGATTGGATTAAGTGTTGAAATATGTTAGGTTATGATCGTAGTAAGTCCATTCTTTTGATTTAAGGCTTCATGCAGTAGGTCATGGCTTTAAATGTCTGCATACACGTAGCGAGTTATGTATGTAAGCATGATAGATATGAATGCAAGCATGATAGATATGAATGCAATTTTAAAGCGAGCTCTCTAGGCTGTATTTGATTGTCTCGATTAAGAATTTCATCTAGTATGTTATGACTGTAAATATCTGTCTAAACATACTAGGTTATGACTGTAAATATCTGCCTAAATGAAGTAGGTTATGACTGCAATGGTCAAAATAATATTTCTTTTATCTTCACTTCCCGTAACAGAAGCACGATGATTACAAACGCCTTTATAATCGAAGTAGGTTATGACTCCAAATATTAATGTACACATGATTTACAAGTGTTTTTTGTTTTGGTTTTTTGGATATGTAGGAGATGAAGGTGCAGGAACAGCAGAAGAAAGGCATGGTGGGGACGCCACGGAGCAGGGCCGGGGTGAGGCGGCCACTATGGGTCGGGGCGCTCGTAGGCATGGTTTGTCTCTCCATTTTGGGGGCCTACATTTATTCTCTAACTTTGCTTAAGGTAAAGGTATGTCCTGCCTTTTGCGGAGGCGGCCCTGTACCCTTGCTACGACCTCCGCCCCCTCCGCCTCCTCCCATAATCATGAGCGATCGGGAAATGGCGACACGCATTGTGGCTCAAGATATACTAAAGATGCCTCTGAATTTGATAAAAATGCGGAAAATTGCATTTATGTTTCTCACCCGGGACCCCTGCCCTTCGACATGCTTTGGGAAGAATTCTTCAAAGTACGTTTATGTCTCTGTTCTCTGTGTCCTTTGTGCTATTGTTGGTTTCTTTAATTTGTTCGGTCCCGGCAAACGTGGGAAGAAAGTGTCCTCCAAACCCGGACTAATTATGTCGCTCTTTTGTGTTTTTATACGCGAACGGTCGAATGAGAGATTTTATGGGGTATCTCCTTTAAAATGCATTTTGCCCTAGATTTTTGTAAGTTTTAAGGGTTTAAATGCCCACGTTACTTGCCACAGATGTGGCGCTTTATTTTATATTCTTAATCTCTTACGACTTTTGAATTTTGACCGAGCTGAATTATTTTTACCCTTACGGTTTTAGTTGAGACAGTCATACATTTAAGAGAAAAATGCCCGCGTTGATTGCCACGGAAGTAGGTCTTTCTTTTTTGTTCGTAATCCTTTATGAATTTTGAAGTTTGATAGAGTTGAATTATTTGCTGTGAGGTAAGATATTTGCTTATCCTTATTCAAGAAAAACAAAAGGGAAACAATAGGATATATTTAGAGACATTTTGAATTCTGTTTTATTTTTGTAAATTGCAGCCATGTTAATTACAATAGGATATCTGCTGTGAGAATTGAAGAGAACAGAATACTAACTTGCACTCTAATTCCATTATAATTTATATTGAAGAAACAAAATGAATACCCTTCCAAAACAAACATTCCACATTGCAAAGAAATGGACTGATACAATCACATAGGTATGAAGATCCAAAAATAAACCAATGTCTAAACAAGACAAATAAAGTGTCATGATCATCAAAAACGGGAAAGTTTGGCCCTTTAAGGTGAAAAACTGCCATCATGGTGTTATTGTACTCGTGTTTTCATTCTAATCAAATATAAGATATTAATGGCCTTCACTTCTACATTACTTTGGTTCTTACTTTACTTCCTCACATAAGTGTTTGAAATTTCCATTGCACAACTCTTGTGACTGAGCTCACTATGTTATCAGCGCTTTAGAATAAATGTTAAAAGTGGGTTTCAAGTAGCCAATTATATGTTTTTCCCTTCATATGAGCTTTATTGTTTTTTTAGATAGATATAGGAGCTACTGCCAAATACCATATAGAGAGACGGGTCATGATATGTAGTTTTTCTCTTGTACAATAGTCAATACAGTCTACCATTATCATATGTAGTTTTTGTTTGTAATGGAGTCTACTCCCAATATGGTGCGTTGTGGAGATAACGAAATAATCCTCCACAAGGTACTTTTCTCTATCTATAGGGATCTGATATTAGCTACTACTTGCATATCCATTGATATTAGCATTATGAATTTATTCTAATTTCATCAGTAAGGCACTTACATGTCAAAGTCTTGATGACACAAATCAAAGTTTTCGTCCACATTTGTATTGTTTGAATGGGTACAATGAGATGTTTTTTTGTTTGGCGTTCTTCTCAAAATGTTGACATAAAATGATGTAGGAAAATGATGACAATTAAAATGCAAACAAACATATTTGTTTGAAGCAATTTTTGATGGACTTCTATGTAAATCTTATATCTTTTGTGTTTAGATTCTCCATTCCAACATTTCTAATTTTCTTGTATTGGGTGAAGCAGTATAGGCACCCTTACCTTGGATGAAAATCTTCCATCAGATTTTAAAGTTAGAATTTTAAGGCAAAAAACTGCCATCATTTTGTATTTGTACTCTTGTCTTCATTGCAATTGTGTATCAAATGTCTCAGGTGAAAAACTGCCATCATGGTGTTATTGTACTCGTGTTTTCATTCTAATCAAATATAAGATATTAATGGCCTTCACTTCTACATTACTTTGGTTCTTACTTTACTTCCTCACATAAGTGTTTGAAATTTCCATTGCACAACTCTTGTGACTGAGCTCACTGTGTTATCAACGCTTTAGAATAAATGTTAAAAGTGGGTTTCAAGTAGCCAATTATATGTTTTTCCCTTCATATGAGCTTTATTGTTTTTTTAGATAGATATAGGAGCTACTGCCAAATACCATATAGAGAGACGGGCCATGATATGTAGTTTTTCTCTTGTACAATAGTCAATACAGTCTACCATTATCATATGTAGTTTTTGTTTGTAATGGAGTCTACTCCCAATATGGTGCTGTGGAGATAACGAAATAATCCTCCACAAGGTACTTTTCTTTATCTATAGGGCTATGATATCAGCTACTACTTGCATATCCATTGATATTAGCATTATGAATTTATTCGAATTTCATCAGCAAGGCACTTACAAGTCAAAGTCTTGATGACACAAATCAAAGTTTTCGTCCACATTTGTATTGTTTGAATGGGTACAATGAGATGTTTTTTTGTTTGGCGTTCTTCTCAAAATGTTGGTATAAACTGATGTAGGAAAATGATGACAATTAAAATGCAAACAAACATATTTTCTTGAAGCAATTTTTGATGGACTTCTATGTAAATCTTAGATCTTTTGTGTTTAGATTCTCCATTCCAACATTTCTAATTTTCTTGTATTGGGTGAAGCAGTATAGGCGCCCTTACCTTGGATGAAAATCTTCCATCAGATTTTAAAGTTAGAATTTTAACCAGAACAACCGTCGACATTGGAACCACTGAAAGGTAGGGTCTAACTTTCACAGCTTTCTCTAGAGTTCCCTCGTTTGCAAATTTGTGCATTTCACCTTCTTTTTCATTCGAGAGATACTCAAATATGGCACACGTACCAACACTAGGAGCAAGAAGAAAGGAGGAAGCAAGATTACTATCACTCAACCCATCGTAAATACTACCCTCTGCTTTAATAGCACCTCCACTACTACTATACTCAACACTTCTTTTATCCAAAGCGGTTGATCGTTCAAGGGGTATCAAATGTACACTAAAGGCTACCATTCATGATATAAAAATTGAAAATGTATACATGTCTCATTATGTGTACGTATACCTTCATTTATTTGATGTTTTCAAATATGATATGCAACTTTAAATGTACGAATCTGTAACATAATTAAATGTACACATACAACATTTCAATGTAATGTTTCAACTAAAGTCCTACACTACAACTATCAATCACACCCATTATCAATTGCATAATAAATGTTTCTCCAACAAAACACCAACTATAAAATTAATTAACTATCGAAAACGGTATCACATGTAATCATGTACGAATTTATAACAAGTTTGAAATGTAGAAACAACCTTCAAATTAAGTGGATCAACTATATTTCTACAATTACAACATCAATCGAACCCCATATCAACATCAAGTACAAAAGTAATAACTATACCTCTAAATCAAATAACATATACTATTCGGCGTTCACATCTCATGAAACACATGCGATTGCTAGTAGTAATGATTATGTGAAAAATCTTTCGTTGATCGTGAGTTTTGTACAAAATTCTTGAATTAGGTGAAAAATCGTGTTTAACTTGAATGACTATGACTATTGTGAGGTCGTTGATACGGTGTTGGGCGTGAATGGTCTAGATCAAATATTTTACTACACTTTGTGAGAACATACTTGGGCTTTCTAAGCGAGAAATGCTTGTCGATGTAATAACAAAGCATATGCTAAATTCACATAATCATCACTACCCCACCTATATTTACTTCTTCCTTTCAATAAGACACACACACACACACAAAAGAGAGAGAGAGAGAGAGAGAGAGAGAGAGAGAGCGACTAAATAAATGCTAGAAGGATCCTACTCCAAAAATATTTGATGCTAAATTGGGGATACCTTATCACCTCATCCCAATAATCCCGCGGATGATTTATCCAACATATGGTTATTGGAATATTTTACTTGTCGATTATTGCCTTTACTCCGTTACCATTTTCGGCCTCTATTATAATCCTCTCCGACTTACTGGACGGTTTGGCCTTTTCAAATCCACAATTTCACTATATTTTTGTGTAAATCCTTGACTCCATTATATTTTCCTATAATTTTGCCTCCATTTTTAGCCATTGAAATGGTGAACTACTATTTTTTGCTTCCTCTTCACAAGTAAATTTGAATGGGTGTGATTATTTGGAGGTCGTCGATCCGGTGGAGGGTGTGAATGGTCTAGATCCAATGTTTTACCGACACGCTATTAGTACTGTTAACCAAAATAAGCTCCCTCTTATTTTGGGTTAACTTACTCCCTTTTTGTGCCTCAGTCCAAATTTCACAAAGTTCGGCACTCAAGGATTTCTGGAAAATACTCCATCAGATAGAGAATTTCTTCCCCTTTCCAGAAAGGTAAAGAGCTCTTTCTAACTCCTTGTATTTTTTGAGTTATGGCTCGATGGAGTTAGAAGGGAAAATTTTCCCAAGGCGGACCTGTAGGGCTTGGGAGAGATGTTTGCCAAGGAATCTCGGACCGGCGGGGAATCGGAGGAAAAAGTGAAAATTTTCCCTTTTGTCAAAAAGGTGAAAATTAAGTGCTGAGTTGGCACATCAAAAAGCTAATGCGGGCTGGTGGACCTTCGGAGGAAAATGATATTTTTGACTTTTTGTCAAAAAATGTAAAATGGAAAAAAAGGAGCCCCTGCCGCCATGACCCCAATGGATGCCACATCATTAGAGGATTTGCAGGAGAAAAGTTCAAAATTTGCCCGAGCTTTTTTTTCTTTGAAAACGTTAAGGAAAAACTCAAAAGGCCATATCTTTTGATCCAGAGCTCTATTTTTGACGTTCTTGGTACCAATGGAAAGATCTGAAGATTCTCTTCATCATGGAGTCTTCGATTTTGGATTTTGGTAAATATTTGGGGGAGAAATTTGCAAAACATGTTTTGGCGTGGAAAAGACAAAAACCAGTTCCAACCACCAGATTTAATGAAGTATGGGTCATTTTCTTTGGCCTAGAATTATGAGCTTTTGCATCGAGCCCATCAATAGAGGAAGAATTAAAACACATTTTGAAAAGTGGTTGGAGCAGATCCGTGTTTTTTCCTCTCTTCTCGTGTTTTTTCTATAAAATGTAAACAGAGGCACATAATTAGTGGTTGTTCATTTTTCTTCTCTGCCTCCCCCTTCTTTTCTTCCCTAGGGTTGAAAATGGAGTTTGAACCTCCTCCCCTACTCTGTAATGGCATTTTTCACTCTTTCCCATGAAATGGTGCACTGTGTAAATCTAGAGCAATAAAAACATGTTTTTGTGATGCATTTGTCCATCCTTTGCTCGTTTTATTGCATCTTCTTACCTCTCTTCATTGCAGGGTATCTGTGCATGTTTTGAATGTTCATTTGTAGATCTGGGAGTTGTGTTCATGGGGTTTTGGAACATTTTCTGTGTGAATCTGATCTATGGTCTGTGATGCACTTGTCCATCCTTTCCATTGCTCACCTCTCTTTGTTCCATGGCAGTTTAGTAGATGATCAACACTTTCCTTCTCTGGTGTATCACCGTTTTAGTGTAGGCTCTGTTTTTTCTTGTTTTCTTTCTCTCATTGTCTCCTTGGAAGTTAGATTAGGATTAGATTAGTTTTCATGCACTGGAGTAGCTCGTGGTAGGTAGTTTAGGAATAGGAACTAACATTCTCTGGAGGATCATTCCCATTTGCAAGTCCCACAGCTTGGGGAATGATCCAATGTTATGCAAATCACACCAAATGACCCTGCCTTAGAAAAGTAGATCCATAACTCATTTGGGGGTGTTGTGATTTCATGCTAACAAGACCTACTTAGGATTTCTAACCGGGAAACACATTTTGGCGTAATTAAAATGTTAACTTAGGTTTTACCATGGTCACACATCTAGATCTCAAATAAAGAGCCTGTGTTATTTTGCAAGGAAAATGAAAGGCTGAAAGGTTTTTCGGGATGTGTCACTCTCCATGTTCTCCTGGAAATGGTGAACTATACCCTACCATGTCATCCTAGCTCCTCTTGCCACACTCCAACCTCATGCCATATACATGCACATGCAACTCCTCTTTAATGCATCTCACTTCCTTCAACCACACATGCCCGTGCATTCAAATTTTCTTTTATTTCTTTAAATATTAATTATCTTAATTTTTTTTTTTAATATATTAACAATTGTGAAAATGTCCTGGGAAAAGTGGGGGCATTACATGTTTTATAATACATTTCTAAACCATTCTACAAAGGCGGTGCTCCTAAACAATATGAATCCTTAAACAATGTCAATTTTAAATTTATCACATCCTTTATTGTAGACACTACACATAACACAGTTTAATGTAAGTTTACACTGGAGAAAGTCTCTCTAGTTCCTTTCATCAATTAGAAAAGGTTATCATGATCAGATATCCAAACACAAGACCCTTTTATAATGGTCAACCCAATCCTATTTGGTATAATGAATTAGAATATTGTGAATACCACCACATTGAAGGCCATTTTACTAATCATTGTATAACTCTCCATCATTATGTTCAAGACTTAATTGATGACAAAGTCATTTATATTGAGCTTAATGACGAAGATATTGCAATCGAAGACACACCAACTACCAAAAATTCTAATGAAGAGTTGAACGTTGTCCAAACTTCTCTACATAATATTACTCAATGAGATCATGATGACAAAGGTGAATTATATCTCAATCAAAACTAATCAATTTCTACTCCTTTTTTTCTTCCATTAGTTCAAATTGACATTGAACCTATTTTGGACAACAACCTTCCAACATCAAATGCGACCTTAACCTTGATTCAAGACTCCCTTTGAACCCTCGATATAAATAAATATTCTAAGGAAGTAGATCCATCATCAAACATCATTGAGCTTGATTCTATCCTTTTAATGTTATCTCCTACAACTAACATCTCTAGCCTTTTTGTAGAGACCCAACAACAATAAGTTTGGACACTTGAAATTATGCAACCTTCCATGTCCATAATACCTCAAATGATCAATCTTTCCAACATCTCATCAACGATTAATCTTACATGTCAATACATTTACATGCATGCACTCTACAGTACGTATATCTAGGAATATCCTTATACAAGCATTTTAATCTTTAATTACAAATATATCGTTATATCAATTAATCCACAACCTCTAAGGAGAAACATTGCATATTTTATCTCTACGACTATGAGGAACCTTAGATATACATTATAGATCAATCCTTCTTTCCTTGCATTCTTATACTCACGGGTGAATATAATTTTTAACATATTATCAACCTTTACAATCCTCCTCTAACATCACATACGTATTTCAATCTCATTAAATATTTATCCAATCATACATCCATTGACTTAGATCTTGTCTTCCCAAGTCTCGTACTTTAGGACTTATCAAATCTTTCGATTCTCTACTCGACTTGGAACCCATCCGACCAAGTCTCGAATTTCATAACTTATCAAATCTTTCAATTCTATCCTTTGACTTGGAACCCATCCACAAAAGTGTCATACTTCAGGACCTAGTGGATCTTTCGATTATCTCCTTTGACTTGGAACCTATCCACCCAAGTATCATATATGCAAGACCTATCAAATCTTTCAATTTTCTCCTTTGAAATGGACCTTGTTCTCCCAAGTCTAATAAATCAAAACTTATCAAATATTTTTATTTCCTCCTTTGACTTGGATCTTGTTTACCCAAGTCTCATACTTTAAGACTCCTTAAATCTTTTGATTCACCTTGTTGACTTGTATCTCATCCACCCAAGTCTCATAAATTAGTACCATTCAACTTTAATAGACATGAACCTTTTTCTTTATGAGGCCATTTTAAATCCTCATCCACCAAATATAAAAAAATTAAGAAACATCTCTTCATAACACCAACTTTTCAACATCAATTTAATCAAAACAAGTTTTACATGAAAATAGATTAACTTGCCCCCTTTCAAACTTTCATGGAACAAGACTTTAAACCTTTCTTAGAACTCTTATTCACCTTTAACATTGTCATATGATCACCTATAAAGTATCCAAACCTATGAACCAACTTCTAACAAGAACTCGATGCATTACCTCAATGAAAAAAATATTGTCATACACGATGCCAATAATCCTTATGAAAAAACATGATCATATGCACTTGATAGAAATTGAATTCTTTAATAAATACTAATTGTTATCATGAACTTTCATGGAAACTACATAAATACTTAAGGATTTACCAAACATATCATGATAATGAATAAAAAATCTCCCCTTATGAATATGCATATTTTCTAACAAGTATTTATCTAATGACTCTTCAACTTAAAATGTATGTCTATGCCAAGTCATGCAGCTATACTACTTTACAAAAGCTGTAGACCTTCTTGTATAATATATGAGCTCAAAATTGTAACATTACATTAGTCCTTCATAGCTATCAAATATCTTAAAAGGCCTACTCAAACTCTTTAGTCCCATCGTGATGATTATTTCAAATAATTTGACAAGTAAAGGACATATCATACATACCTTGAATCATTATACTTCATGCTAACATCTTAATGCTGTCTTAGCATTACATAACTTTACCCTTGCATTCCTTTTTAGGATATCCTAAACTTGCTCATGGAGCTACTCTACTCCCCTATCTCCTTGACATCCTCCTTTTGACAAAGAATTTTTCTTACTCTTCATCATAGCCCCATTGTCAACATTTCTTAAATCAAATCACACCTTCTTGTCTTCATAACATGAAGTTATCATAGGCCTCAGACCCATCAAACTAGTGCTCTCTTAGTCACAAAGCTTAATGACTAATAGTCAAACTCAATTGAACCTTTATGAAGAAATCAAGCAAAAAAAATAATTCATTCCTTGAATATTGATCAATAATTGATCCTCAAACATCGTATTAGTTATACCTAATCGAGACCTGTGAAACTCATTATCACTCAAATCTTTTCCCATGACTCCATGAAAACATCTTTAGAAGTCTTCATGCCATATTGCCCTGATTTTAAGTCTTCAAGCATCTTCATGCATTCAATTTTTCCTTTAATAAGTCCATCAACTATGCACCATCCTTAACCTTCATGATGTTACTCATATCATGATGTATCAAAAGGATTTCATGTTATAGTTTATTATCAAACTTGTTTAGGATATTCATTAATTGTTGTACCTAATTATTTTCCGTATAACCTACTTGACACACACAAATGTCTAACTTCTGCTAGATATTCATGTATATTTTATTGCAATACAAGTTTCAAGACAAATCAAACATCTACGATCAAATACAACTATGTGACATTACCCATAATTTTGTCATTCAAGCTCATATAAGTATATACCAACTCTCCATACATCTCCAAATTGATTTTATCGGTTGGTACAAAACATTATAGGTCTAAAAAAACCATCTCATGATTTCAAGCCATTATATAAGAATTTATACACAAAATATCCTTAGAATATCAATAGACACACAAATTTTCATCAACTCAGATTTGACAAACTTTTAGGCTTGAATAATATAGCTATAAAGCTATTTCTTAGTCAACAAGCAAAAATCTTCATGACAATCCCTTCTACCATTTTCGGGTATTCAAAATCCTTATATTGTAATAAAAATGTCAAAAATGGAACATAACTAATCAATTATACCGATGATCATACTCCTCACTTTCACAAACCCCGAATCTTCTCACATCACTCTCATCTCCTACTTCCATCTCTTTTAACTGACCTTCTTTATTCTTGTAGTAGGAAACTTAATAGAAAACCATAACTTGTTCATTCTCAACTCTACTTAACATGACACATATATAATAATATTAGACAACATTGCTCTAGGCTAACCACATTCTTTACACATCATTCAAGACTCCACTATCATTTCTTTAACCTCTTTAAGTTCAAAACATATATGCTAAACCTTCTTTAAGTTGTGTATTTCATTTGAAGGCCTTCATAGACCAAATAATTGTTCTAACAACCTAATAGGATCTTTTCATCTCCATGAATCCTCTATACTTGACTTGATGACACCATAACTCTATTAGGATAGATCAAGCCTTATAGTTCAACTATATAGTCTTCTTATTGGGTGCTTACAAATCTTCAAGAAGACTTCTTATAAGGCACAATAGACCATGGTACAACTTCCTTAGGCACTCATGAACTTATCTTCTCCTTAACAACTACCTCTAAATACACCTTTTTATCCAAAACCACATCAATCTCATCTAGATCATAACCCATCAACTTCTTATATCCGATAACCTCATCCATTATTAACCACCTCGAAAAACACTTTTTTATCCATAACCATATAAATCTCATCAACAACCTAATCCATCAACTTCTTATATCCCAAAACCACATCCATTAATCTACCATTCCCACACTTCCATTGAACCTATTCATGATTTTTAAGTAGAATGACCAATCTCAAATATGTTACTTTTGGTTCTAAAACCACCTTCTCTTATTAAAAGATTTGCAACGAGCCCATCAACCCCTCGGTTCCTATCAAACCTTATCCTCCACACCTGAAACTCCCCAAGTTTTTAAATTTTAAATATAAGGAGGAAACTCAATAGAATCTCCATGCCTTTAGGCACCCATGTTACCTCATTTCTCATGATGAAGATCTTATGCTCTAAACTTTCCCTATGTCATTGGCTAGACCCACCTTGGATTGGTACAATGGCATTCCCCAACATTATCTATTCTCCTTCACCCAACTCACACAACTCTTCTTCGAACAATTTTGTCTTAACAATAGATGAAAAATTAACATTATAGACCTCTACACCATTAAACAATTTGATGAAAAATCTATTGCATATTTCATCGCCAAGTGGCATGGCATAATCAATCAATTTTCCTTCTCTATTCAATAGACCGAGATAATTAAACTATTTTTATGGTCATGTGAAAATAATATCTCATCAACTCCTACAATATAATCCTTCCAAACTTTACAAGAGGAATTCACCATGGCTCGTAAATTGGAACTTCGTGCCCATGAGAAAGGCCATGTCAAAGTCTAATATAAAAACCAAAACTGAATTCACTAAGTCATCTAATAATAACAAAAAACCTAAAAATGCAAACAAATCCATCATATTAAAATCTTATTTTACATCTTCATCCCACACACAGAGCCTCCACAAAGGGGTCCTGGGCCAAATCCTAAATATACCCCTCTCGGGTAATCCTATAGTTCTTTTTTTGGCAAGCTAATGCTTGTGCATCTCATCCGAATTCCCCCAATTCGACCCATTAATGAATGAAAACCTAAATAAAAATGGTATCGTGAGGATCATTATTCTAAATATCACCAAGTTCATGGTCATGACATTGAAAAGTATCGCACCTTTAAATACCTTGTATAGTGGCTCATAGATCACAATGACATTGATTGAATAACCCTAACAACTCCTAACCAACCTATAGTTATTCAAACAACCATTCCTAATCCATCTTCCAAATAATCAAAATACCCCCTAAATCTCATGCACCCAATGCCCATATTATGAACACTCTAAATAAATAATTCACATCACCACCTACAAACTATTTCCCATTCATCTACCGCATTCATGTCTACTTTTAACTCTTCTCCTCTATCTACAGTTTATATGCATTTACATCTATGTCTACAATCACACCTACACCTATTTCAACCACATATATCTACTCATCCATATCTACACCTACTACATTTATGCCCATTACATCTATTTATTTACCCATATCCACCCCAACATTTATCTTAACATCATCATCGCACATCCCTACATTTATATCCGCTTCCATATCCTTACCAACAACCACATATATAACTATAACCACTCCTACATAGACATTTGAATAAAAAAGTATACATCTCCCCTCATATAAGCACAATCCATCTTCCCATCTTATCTCGCACCTTCAATAACTCCTACAACAAAACCCGCACAATCCACAAAATCCATGAATTTTTCCAATCTCACCAAGCCTCTTATCAAAAACCACCTTCATCTCTTAAACCCTCACCCCAACAAAAAAATATATGTATAAATCGTATAATCCTACCTCTAAGGACCATCCCCTTGTATAATTTGACGTCATTCTTGCCAAGTCCTAAACCTCGCAGTGAAAAGCTAAGAACCTTGACATCCCCACTCAGAAATATCTAACTCACCCACATAAAACGTTGGAGATCCTTCCTCTTAAACCCCATCACTCTAAAAATCCAATGTCTCATCATTAATCCTAGGACTTCCTCCATTCATCTTAAGGACAAGCCTTTCATCCAAATCCCCTATCATCAATAAATCTAAACCAAAACCATCTATTCCATACATTAAATCTAAATCTGAATCACAACCATCCACCCCTTCTTCCTAACCCAAATTAGAATCAAAGACTCCCAAAAATATTCACAGGAGAAAAACAACTCTATTACCTTCATTTAACACTCCCCAATACAATTCATCTACAATCTGCACAACCCCTTCTTCAAAAAGTTCATGTTGGTACAAAATTACATCACCCTTGAATGGCCTCAAATTTGAGTGGGGCATCCGGTGTAATCTGCATAACATGGGACCATCTCTCAAGCTATGGGACTTGTGGACTTGAGATGGCCCTCCTGGAGAAAGCCGACTTCTTCTTCCTAATCCTAATGCTAAACTACTTCTAAGGAAGGAAATGTGACTATCTACTCCTAATCTAACAATGCCAAGGAGACAGGAGAGAGAGCATGAAAATAAAGAAATCCTACACTACAGAGGTGATAACACCAAGAAAAGGGGGTGGCTGATCACAAATCCAACTGCTTGAAATGGAGAGAGGTGAGAAATGGAGAGGATGGAAAAGATGCATCACAAACCAAAAATAAATTTCACACGAACACCATTTCAAACCCATTAAACACAGATCTCAAAACCTATAATAGACATCAGAAATATGCACAATATACCTTACAATGGTGAGAGGTAAGAAGAGACAATAAAATAAGGAAGGATGGACAAAATGCATCACAAAACATATTTTATTGCTCCATGAGTTCACACAGTACATCATCAATAGGAAAGAGGCAATAAAATTCCATTACAAAGCCAAGAGAGGAGGCTTAAACTCCACATTCAACCCTAGGGAAGAAAGAGAGAGGGGGCAGGAGAGAAAAAATGACCAGCCTTTTGAAAAATGCCCCTCCTTTATAATATATATTAAGAATGAGAGGGAAAGGAAAGAAGAATTCGAATCCTACTTTAACCACCCCAAAATTGCATTGAATTCACCTACTCCAACCACCCCAAAATGCATTGAAATTATCTCTGCAACAATGATGGGTTCCATGACACAACCCATGCCTCCATTAATGTTCCTTGCTTTGGGCAAGAAAGGAAGACCAAACCTCATTATGGTGGTAGGTGAGAAGCTTGAAAGCCTCAAAAATGGCAGACTGTATTTATCATTTTTCATTAATGGTGGTAGGTGAGTAGTAGACATTGAGAGATTTCCAAAAGTTCTCCCTTGCTCAAATCCGAGCTCTCTGTTGAAATATATGGCGATCCCAAGGTCAAGGTCGAGTGTTTAACACGGGATCACAATATTTAAAAGAGTCTATCCATGCAAGATCCACATGGCATCCCCACGCATCTTAATATTTCACCCCCTCCTTTCACTCTTGAAGTTGCGCCGATTGGACACTTGGCATCGTCTACGGGCCAACTTTACTTCCTTCATTTTTAGGCTAAGTCCCTCATGTTTGGTAGAGAAACCACGTCAAAACCTAGACACATGGAAATCTGTGCTTATTTGGGTATTTCCTTTTGGGTCTTACCTTTAAAGTTGCACTAAACTGACGACATGGAGGCTTCTGCTGGCTCTTCCCATGTTTCAAATTTTCAACTGCCGGTTCTATCTTTTTGGGCTCTAAGCACGTGTAGGGCCTGTGCTTGTTTGGGGACTGCCTTTGCATTCTACCCCTGAAATTACGCTGAGCTGACACGTGGCATCTTCCACTGGTTCTTAGACTTTTATTCAAATTTTCAATGGTCGATGCAACTTTTCTAGGCCCTAAAAACATGGAGAGCTTGCATTCATTTGATGACCCTGCTTTTGTCACACCTTTGAAGTTGTGCCAATGAGGCACATGGACACTTTCTCTATCTCTTAGAATTAGCCGATTCGGGCCTCGAGTGAACACACTGCCCGCTAGATGGAAGATGGAAATTGGAAGGAGATTAGAATGCAAAGGAAGAAAAAGAAGGTGTGCAAGGGTGCACGGAAAGAAGGTGACAGGAAGTAGGGCACGTAGCAAGATGCAAGTGTGAGAGAGGATGCAAACATATAGGGTGTGAGGGAAAAATTAGAAGGCACGCGCATGAAAGGAAGAGAAGAAAGTGCATGCGTGGGAGGAAGATGCGAAAGGGGGAAATGGGAAGGGAGTAGGATGTAAAAGGAGAGTATGGAAGTATGGCACATATATCTAACTAAAGAAGGGCGTATGATAGGATGACCCTGAACTTAGCCAATTTGGAAGGCATCCGTGGAAGAATTGCATGGCACAAGGAGTGCACGGAAGGATTACAACCTATAAAAATGGTGCCAAATGAGCAATCCTGTAGGCATGTAACCCTGAAATGTAAAACATTAGAGCTAGAGTGAAAGTAAAAGTCATCCAAATAGCCGGGAGGGGAATTTGGATAAAAATTCCATCGGTTCCTATACAAATATCCTTCAATTCCTTATTAAAGCATATGCAATCATTCTTCCCCATTAAATATATTGATTCACTTATGTAGAAAATCACATTGTTCAACTTTAATGTCATTTGCGCTTATCATCGTACTCCATAAACATGATACTTAACATTGTATGGCCCTTTAAAACCTCATCCACAATATTAATGAAGAGGATGATCTTCTCATCAAGGAATACCACCCTCTTCCCTCTACTTTCTCATCTACATCCAATCACAATTCTTTTATCGAATACTCATCTCCCATGACTTCTAAATCTTCTTCTTCATCCACAATATTCATTGTGATCCCTCATCCAAACACTAATCCTTCAAAAGGGTTTGATTCTTTTCATCAATGTTGTTCATATAACCACGCATTCTCAACCTCATGATTCGAACCACCTACTCAACCAAAACTAGAGGTTGTCATCACCACCCCATCCAACAAGCCTACCCCTTTTTCTTCAAGAAAGACCAAGGTATCCTTCAGTAGCTACCCCACATATGCAACAATGTGTTTCATCAAACAAATTATTTTAAAGAATATTTATCAAGCCTTAGTTAATATTTCATTTTACGAGCTCATCCAAATCTCTCCTAATCATATAAAATATCTCATCATATCACTATAGTGTATCCCTATCACTAGTGATGAGACTCAACATTTTTGGCCCTTATTGAGTACTAAAATCATATTCCACCATCTCTTTTGATGACTCCAACATTCCCAATATATCACATGAATATCATGATCTCCCACTTTTCATCATTATTCGCATAAATGATGCATTCATCCGACATTCAATTACGAGATAATGGAGCTGCATAAATATCATCTCATCCCATACCTTTGATCAAATCAAAATTCCTAAGTCCTTTATTTCCCAATCATACACTGTTATTTGATCCTTCAATGATGTTGTTTCCCCCTCTTTCGGAATAGTTATCCTTCCCATCTGCGTTTATGAAAATCCCTCCACAAGATGTTCTACATTGTTGAGGGGGAGTTTCAATACAATATATTACTTAGACGACCATGGATCTGCACCATGCATTGTGTCCCTTCTACTCTCCATCGTTGTATCAAATACAAGTATGAGGGAAATATCTTAATGCTCCTCGTAGATCTTCCTCCATTAAAATCATGTCACATGACTTATCAACCAAACAACATAATTATCCCTAAATAAGATTCATTGGAAGCATCCACTAGTTGATCTTTCCCTACATCTAAGATACCTAATGATGATTCTGTTGACAATTTGATGTAGTATCTTTCATTGGGGCTATATCAAATCCTCACCCTCAATGTTCTTCCTACACTTAATCGACTTATTACCTCAAAATTCTCTTATGTATCAACCTAATGTCAAGGATATCATTTATTTTGGTCCACCTCATATGTTAACCAATCAAATCTATGGTGACATCGATCACCTTTCCTCTCACATCAATACTTAGGCTCACACCAAACCATACACCAACATATTAGATTTATTTTAAAATAAATCCTTTACCTACACTTACTTCCATCTCTGCAAATGGAAAGGGTTTGGTATGGGTGGTTATGAATAAAGCATGTACGATCTTATCATTGACCAATCTTATAAGCCCATTGAGAATTTCGGGTTGGATTTCAAGGAGAAACCCATAAACTATCTTGCACTTTCTTCATCCCCATCTTCTATAACCATCAATCCCTCATCCAATGATACCATGTCCATCTCCTCTATATATATATTTTAATTTCCACCATCAGTTTTAAGGTGAAACTAGGTCCCTTACTATTTAAATTACCAAAATGGTAGAGGAATATTCCCCTTTAATTGATATGCTTAAGTGTAGTGATGAAAAATCCATTCTTTCCTATATGGGGGAAGAATATTTTCATGTTCATAAGGCCTTACCTCTTGACAAATCCACTCTCCTCACCAAACTAAACATTGACATCAATATAGGGACTCCATAAGAACCCCTCATCCTAAAAGTGTGTCAATCGCTTGATCCATAAAAGCTCGAGTCTTTCATTTTCTTAATTTCTAAACACATCCAAGCCTTTACATGATTGTATGCCAATATGCCACATATTGATCCCAACATCATCATCCACAACATTGTCACTATCCCCAATGAAAATCTTGTTAAGAAAAAGATTCACTTCATGCATCCTCGTGTTTCCTTTCTTGTCAAAGAGAAATTACAACAACTACTCTTAAGCAACTTCATGACACCTATTAACTATTTGTAATTGGTTTCCAACATCATAATTATTGAGAAATATTTTGGAAAGCTCCGTATCTATAGTGATTTTGAGATTTAAACCTCACTTTCCTTAAATATGACTTTCCTCTTCCTTTTATCGACCAACTCATAGACCTCACCGCTATCCATGCAATGCTTTATCTTATGGATAGTTTTTTGATATAATTAGATACTTATCTCACCATAAGAATAAGATAAGACTTCTTTCATCACTCCTTAGGGAAAATTTTACTATCGCATCATTACCTTTGCTTAAAAAATAATGGGGCCACCTATCAATGTGCTATGACCTACATATTCCATGATCTCATCCATAAAACTATAGAATATTATTTTCATGACCTATTGGTAAATCCAAGCATTGACAGGACCATATTTTCATCCTCATGCTCCTCTTTGCACATCTTATCCATTTATTCCTTTGTCTCAATCCCTCTAAGTGCGTGTTTAGAGTTTTAAATTGAAATATCCTTGGCTTCATTATCTCTATTAGGGGTATTGAAGTTGACCACACCAAAATAAAATCCATCCCGAGATGTCCACTCCTTCTAATCTAAGGAAAAATTTTAGTCTCTAAATATGAAACCAATTAGTTGGCCTTGGTTCATCTTGTAACTCTCTGACCATTTCCAACCTTTTCATCATCTACTTTGCAAAGATATTAACTTCAATTAGGATGAAAATTTATAAAATGCCTTTGATGATCTCAAGTAGTATCCTCTATCCCTACCGTGCTCACACCTATACGTGAGGGGAGCATTTATACCTTCCTATGATCATATTCTAGGTGCCATGTTGGCACACCACATTGATTAAGAGAGCGAACATGGTGTTTATTATATCAGCCACACCCCTCTGTGACTATGAGACTCGCTACAATGACTTTGAAAAGTTATGTTGCACGCTCTTCTTCACCACTTCCAATATTCATCACTATCTATTTAATAACAAAACATATGTCATCACTAGCTTCAATCTATTTAAAATCATGCACTCTAGACCTTATCATAATGACCACATCACTTAATGGCTCATGCTAATTAACATGTTTGATCTCGAGTTTATCTCTCAAAATTCAATCAAGGGCCAAACTATCACTTGAATAACTATCGAGGTGCCTCCTCCTAATAATCATCATCCTCATGAACAATTCCCCCAATAATCTATCAACACCATCGATCATGAGTTCTCTCCCTAAAAATGACACTTTTATTTGACTGATCTAAGTGTTGTCAAGGGGATATGCCAGTGTCATTATCATTCATCATTAGGAAACTACCATTTCCATTTCTTATAAACTTAAATTTGAATGAACTAACAAGATGGAGAAGTATGAAAAATTCATCTTAGGTCTTCAAACTACTATCATGTTTGGCATCCAAATTCTTGATATCTATGGAGACTCTCATTTTATCATTAATCAAGTCAACAAAACCTATAAATGTAAAAACAAATTCCTTCAAAAATATAAGGACATTGTCAACTTTCTACTTGAGGCATTCAATTTATATACCATTCAACTTGTCCCTTGTTCATCCAATTGTTTCCTAACCATTATGAAATCCCTTACAACCCTCATCCATTGGGAAATCGTATAATCAAAACTCTATGTTGTTGTCCATTGTCTTGATAAACCATATCATACACATGAGTTTCCTTGTATAAATCATGTTGACACCAATAAATTAGACATATGGTACTTTTTGATGCGTAATCACAACACCCCTGATTTTTTGCAACTCGATAGATTGAAATTGTCAGCGTGATTGCATAACATGGAACTTTTCCCAAAGTGTGGGACTTTGCAATAGGAAAATATCTCGGAGAAGGCCGGATTCTATCCTATCCTAGTGCCAACTACTCCAAAGTGTAAAGAGTTGCATATCTAACCCTAATCTAATATTTCCAAGGAGACAAAGATAGAGAAAATTATAAAAATTAAAACCTACTCTAAGGGAAGGTAATGTACCAAGAAGGAATCTTTGAATAACTAGCCTTACATGTAAATGAAAATGAAATAAGATGGAAGAGGATGAACATAAACAAAAATCAATTTCTTATCACAAGTTCATTCACCATTAAACACAAACTATCAAAACATGTAACAATATTTAACATGCACAACTAACCAAAAATGCAATGAGAGATCAAGAGGATACAATGAACACAAGAGAGGGTTGAAGTTCATCATCGGACTTATATTATTTCTCTACATATTTGATACAATGCATTACAATGGCCGAGAGGAAAAAATTGCATTTACAGTTTGAATGGGAGGTTTGAACTCAAAAAATTCACTTATAGATAAGAGACAAAGAGAGGGTGCAAAGCAAGATTATCCAACCTTTTGAAATGAGCCCCTCCTTAAAATATAAAGGAAGAATGAGAGAAGAGAGAGAGAGAGAAAAGGAATTCAAAATATTTCTCCAACCACCCTAAAATGCATTAAAATAACCTAAAACAATGATGGGTGCCATTGCAAAACCCATGCCTCAATGTACTTTTCCTCGTTGGAGAAGAAAGGAAGCCCATACCTCAATATTTTTGTAGGTCAGAAACCAGGAAACACCCTCTAAAATGAAGGACTATATTTTTTCATTTTGAAATACTTATTCTCACTAAAATTAAGAAAACTAGTTGTAGTTGTGTAGAGGACACTGAGGATTTCCAAAAAGTCTAATTTTGTGCAAATTTAAGCTTCTAGTCAAAAGTTATGGCCATCTGAAGATGGGGGTTCCATTCTGTAATAAATGTGAGTGGTTATCTACCTCTTTTCGGACTCCAAATTACATCACATCCTCCAAAATTTTAAATTTTGGACTTTTGGGATTCAGAACTTCAGAATTTTGATTTCGAGTTCGTGTTATTGTTCATCGTTTAAGTTGGTCGAGAGTTCCAAAATGCCAAACCTTCAAAGTTCAAAATTTAGAGTTTGGATTTAGACTCTGAAACCATGTCACATGACACTCTTAATTGCTCGAGTGAAAAGTTCCAAAATTCCAAAACTCAAGTCTAAAATTCAGACTTTGGGTTTCAGACCTTTCCTTTTGGGGTTTGGGTTTAGGATTTTTAGGGTTTGGGTTTCGAGATTTTGGGGTTCTGGTTTTGAGATTTTCTTATCCGGTGAGTGCACAAAACCTTGAAACTATAAAACTCCAAAATTTGAATTTCTATCTTTAGGTTTCGGACCTTTGACCCTCCTCTGCGTGTGACACTGTTCATTTCTCAACCCCGCTTGACAACTCCTAATTCCTAAATGTTTTAAGTCTGAATTTCATACTTTTGACTTTAGACATTTTGAATTTTTCATTTTGGAATTCTCCATCCTCGAACTCCAAAGTTCCTACGCCGTTGACCTGAAAATCCCCTGGGCCCTTTTGAACTTCAAAATTTCAAGGTTTTAGGGGTTTGGCTCATTTTTTATGTTTTACGAGGTGAGAAATTCAAATCACTCAATCTCCAAAGTCTAAAAATTCCAAAATTTGGGCCTTTCTTCTCTGTGAATTCCTCGACCATTTCTACACTACCAAACCCTCATGCCTTTGGCTCAATGAGTCATTAACGACTCGAGCCCCATCTTCTCGTGGAACATTTCATGTCATTACGCCAATGATCTCGAGCTCTTTACTTTCCCATTCGAGCTCCCATGGCCGAATCGGTCTTCCTTTTTTCTCTACACAAGGTCATGTTTTGCCAATTTTTCCTTAGGGGAAAAATTAGAAAACAGTACTCTTAGATCTTTGACTACCTATCGATATTTAAAATTCCATCCGACCTATCTAAAAATGGTAGGATTTATTTCCTTCAACATGCTACCCCCTGTTATCCTTGGTGGTATTCTCTACAAACATGGATTTGATTGTATTCTCGTATGATGCCTAAAATCTCATGAATATACCCGAGTTATCCAAGAATTCCACGAGGACATATGTGGTGGAAAATTTAGTGGTTTGGTTGTTGCCAAGTGCATTCTTTGGATGGGCTATTATTGGCCCAACCTCAACTAAGACTATTGTGAATACGTTAAAAAGTGTGTCAAATGCCAAAACATTCCAATCTCATCCACAATCCTAGCGCTTCCTTGTAGCCAACTCTAGATATATGGCCTTTCTCACAATGGGGACTCAACCTCATTGGTCTCATCAATCCACTTTCTTCTCAATAGTATGATTCTATTATCACTGTAACCAAGTACTTCACCAAATGGGTGGATGTCATTCCACTCGCATCCATTAAAACTAAAAAAATTGTTGATTTCATCTATTAACATATCATCTTTCACTTCAACATCACTCATAAAATAATCACAGACAACAAAAAGTCCTTTAAAAACAAAGAGTTCAAGAATATTTGTGACTCATTCACTATTAAGCTTAATTTCTCATCTCCTTACTATCCTCAAGCTAACGGCCAATCCAAAGTCATTAAATAAATAATGTTCAACATTCCTGCACAAAATCTTGATAAATACGGTTGAAATTTACATATTCACATCCCCTTCACTCTTTAGGCCTATCATATTAGCATCTAAACCTCTATGAGAGCTACTCCTTTCTCTATCCTCTATGGCTTTGAGGTTACTCTTCCCCTCAAAGTTCAAATCCTATCCTTCCACATTTTTCTTCGCGACTTCATATAAAAAGGACTATTACCAAGAGCATATAACATAGCTTGAACTATTAGTCGAATTTCGCTTAATTACTCTTCATCACATTAACGTCTATCAAGAGTGCATCAAATGTACTTATAAAAACATATCAAGGAACACAACTGTAACATCGGTGACATAGTATTAAAAGAATATTAGAATGTCACTACTCTAGAAAGGAGCGAATGTGGAAAATATTCTCCTAACTAGATTGGAGCATATATTATTATGCATAAGTGTGGGTTAGGGGAATATCGTTTAGCCTCTCTCAATGGTAAACTAGAAATATAACCTCTCAACACCTTTCAATTTTAGCCTTTCTACTATTAACATACCTACTAACATGTTCTTAGTCACATTCTAGGATCTCATTTCCATCACTAGCCTCTTCGACCATATTCCATTGTAATGATTTGGAATTATGTGGTCTCTGTCACTATCCTATATATGACCTTGAATATGGGCACCACAACTCTTTTCATAGGATATTTCCGCATGAACAAGTTCTTCCTTTTGGTTAGAACTCTACAATCATTACACCCATTTCCTTCTTATTTACATATTGGAGAATTGATAAGGGTCCATAGGTTTTCCAAAGACACCTTATCTTCCCCTCCCCATGTTGTTTACTTGGATATCCCTAGCTCTACCTTAAAAATAAAAATTCTTGAATCTCATATCAAAAGCTATCTTATGTCAAAATAGATTGATCCATTGAAGGATTTGTTCATATAAAGTAAATAATGTCAAAAATATAGGTTAATCCTTTGAAGGACAACTATCATGCATATCTTATCCTACCATAAAAAATCAAAGATCCAAACCAAAAATCTCATCATAAAACACTCCTTCGAAGGATGAATACTCTCTTATATCATGAGAGCGAAGGCTTACCACATTGAGTGGTCTTCTTAAATATAAAAAGTAAGCATCCTGGAAAGCTTCCCACAACGACCAACTTTCCCATCTATAGCAAACTTCCCTCCTTGATCAGTTTGCACCATATTGCTCAAAGTTGGGACATATACCAAGGAATACTAGCTAAGAATCAACTATTTCCCCCATATAAGCTCTATCTTAATCCCTTTGTCGTGTCTATAGTGGGTCTATAAGAACATCATCCACTTTTTCGTCATGGTATTAAATGTGACTAAATATCATTAGTTATGTGTTAACATTTGTCATTGGTCATAAATTCATTGCTTTGTGTTGTTCCCTCTCACGCTTTACCTTTAATCTAATTCAAAAGAATATTTTTCATGTACAATCCTCTACATGATGAAATGTACTACTGTCACGGTTGAGTCACTTTGTATTAAAGTTGTGTCCATTTTCAATATAACTATCCTAACTATTACATCTATATCCAATCCATCATATTATCCAAATTCATCAACCTTCATCGTCACCGAACATATAAGATCATCACATCAAATGTGAATCAAAACTATATCCATCTCATCAAAATCTACATCATCCTCTATTTATAATCCTATCATCACATAATTTCCTATCATCATGATTATTTTACATCTAATCTAACATATACGTCTCTTATCTAAGCCCATCACATCTATTCTAATCTAAGTCATCTCACATCAACATCTATTATGTCATCACATCACATATCCATATCAACATCTAATTATTTCACATCTAAAATCTAATCAAAACATCACATCATCATGTATCTAATCTACCCATCACAACACCTATAAATCACATCAAAATTATATATACGATCGGTGTATCACGTACATCCATTATAGGCCTCTATTAGGATCTATCTCAAAAATATATACATCAAAATCATATCTATATATAATGTTCACCCACTAAGTGGTGAAATACAAATCAGACACTCTAAGCTTTGAGCATTGTCCTCTTAGGGTAGGGGCCTATCTATCGTTCGAGTCCATTGGTGATTCCTCCCTTCTCCACCAGCCCCATCTTGCACAAATCTCAAATTTATCTGTCTCTCTCTCTCTCTCTCTCTTATTTATCTCAATCTTTACCACTCACTTCATCTAAATGAGCCTTATCGTCTACAGTTGATGCTTATATAGGCACATCACCTCAGTATCTATTGTCTCACCCTAGTCACCATTGACCTAAGTAAAGTTTCCATTGACTCACCCGATCACTATCAACCCAACCTGATTTAAAGTTTCCATTGAATCACCCGGTCGCTATCAACCCAACCTGATTTTGCCTATTTTATCCCATCTTGTCCAATCTCATCATCAAATGAAACTCATCTTCCACTTTCCCCTTTGTATCCTACCCATATCACACCTTTCCTTATCCCACATGGCTCATTTTTCCTCGAATCGTTCTACCTATCTATCTTGCACATCTTTCATCAACATTATGGCATCTACTTTGTGGCCATCATTGTGCCCTTCTTGGTGCACCTTTTATCATCTTAAAGTCAAGCTGTTGTGGCCATATTTTTTCCTACGTCCACCTAGGGTGTATATTTTAACTTCCTCATGTTTACCGAGGATAACGTGCATGATCGTTTTTCTCCATGATTTTTTTCTTGGTGATTTTCTAGACCATTGTCTTGACCATCCTTGCATTTAGTTGTCAATAATTTTGATGTTTTCCTTTGACCCATTAGTCCCACAACTTACACATCCATCCGAGTGTATTCACATTGGATTCCCTCCATATCCAACTAATTTTTGCGACTCACAGGTCCGTAGGCCTTTAGAGTCACCTCCATCACTGAGCTGCGATATATCCCTACCGATGTGTTTCTAAAATCACCGCCATATATTTGTTTTTTTTTCTATACCATCAACGGTCATTCCCCTTCACTTGATGCATCTTTCTCTTTCAAACTCATAATCGAATCCACTTCATGTCATCGATCCCTAGTTTGAGGGGAGCACCTAAACCATAATCTCTCATACTTCTTGTTTTTGTCTTGTGGTTTTATTATTGTAAACCACTTGAAAAAGGGGAAAATGTAGACACAAGAATTTGGTAACACTTGTCCCTCATCCCTGTGTTCACTCCCCTTCACCATGTTACACATACATACCTCTCTTCCTATTTTAGTTTTATTCCTAAATTCCATTTATCTCATCTAATTACCATTTTCCCATCATTATCTTATCTTAATCCCTTTATTATTTCACCTTCCTTTAGATCCATCCTATCTCGTGGATTAGATCATTATCTTATCTTAATCCCTTTATTATTATTATTTTCTGTTTCAATTTAGATTTTTTTGTAACCTATCATTTTATTCATCTTTTATAAAAGTGGTTTGACATCCATCCTAGGTAGTTTTCACTTATTAGAACTAATGTTGTCAGGAAACCCACTATCTTATAAACTAATCATTTTCTTGTTTGAGTTTCTCGTTGTGTGTGTAATCAAGCTCTCTACGAGGAGGATATTTTACGCTTGTATTCATAATTATCTCATTAAGAGGTAGCTTTAAACCCTCTCATGATTAGAGTTTCTCATTTTTATTTTCACCATTCCACTAATATGAAATATGAGAAAGAAAATTCAATAAACAACGTGTGTAAACATAAAAAAGAGTCCAAACTACATGGCGGGTGGGGTCGGAGGCCCAAGAAATCAAATTTTGCACAAGGTCGGGAATATCAATAGCATAACACACTGTATATCAAGGGTCATGATTCAAGGCATGACATATAACATGGGGCAAGATAGTACGAGCATAAGATGGAGTAAAAAATCGCAAGTTTAACTTCTTGCAGATAGATAACACATATATGATGAAGATGGAGAGAACAATCCCTAACCAAATACCTCGGGTGGTGTTATTAAGGCCACGAATGTTCTAATAATACATAATAATTTGATAAAATTAAGGAACATAGATCACTCATCATCAATATTAGAGAGGGAATAAAATTGGTTGCGAGACTAAGTGAATTTGGTAAATCTTCCACCGACCATGATCTCTTCTTTTCTTGTGTGAATTCACCATCCTCTTTGGGAGAAGGGCTACATGAATGAATAAGGATATTTTTTTTTGGGAAAATGACAAATGGCTATCTCCCATGAATGGTACTTTTGGTAAGCGGACGGGAAAATAAATAGAGGAAATGGGAGATGTCAAGGGTATGAAATTTGAGGTGGATTACAAAGAATTTGGATGGGGTAGGAGTGGCCATGGGAAATTGAGGCATAACTCAAGTTTGACTTGAGCGGTGGAAGAAATAACACCATTAGCATGAAATAACCGATAAAAGGAATTTATGGGTTTAGTAGGGCCACAAACAAGTACCCCTTTTATATTTTATTGTGGTCTACCCATCCTCGAGGTAAATTCTTTGAGATCCACTTATGACTCTTGTTATGAAACAAGGTTGGATTCATCCATGAGAGGACATTCGTGAATCATATGGTGAGATTCTTGATAACATAAGTATATCTTAGGCAAGTTAATTGTTATCTCATTTTTGAGTTTACGCCAAAAAAAAAAAATCAAATAACCCTAAGAAATTTTTGAGCTGGTTTTCTAAAAATTACCTTTCGGAGAGATAATCGGGTTTTTGGGTTTCACAAGCAAGACAACATGTGTCTTGGATGATTCATGTCGTGTGTTCCCTGAAACCCGAAACCCACATCAAGTAAGGCGAGTCGGGTTTGTAGATCTTCCAAGCATCGAAACATGCCTTTGTCAAAACATGCTTCATGTCGCATGTCTTCCGATCCCCGAAACCTGGTTTACTCCTTTGTTTCGGGTTTCAAGGCTATCAAACATCATGTTTCATGTCGATTGTTTTCCATGACCCGAAACACGAATTACTCTAAAAACCTTTGTTTCGGGTTTCGGATATCCCAAGCATCTTTGACATGGCATTAATGCCGAGTTGTCGGCTAGTTGTACGTGTCAGTGAAGTGTATTAAATGTGAATTTTCTTATATATATTCGGATTTCCATGTCATTTTTACCAGACGTACTTTTTACCTCGTGGATTTTCGCGCATGCATCTTCGACCCGAAACCCGAAACTCGCCTCTGTGCCCGATTGCATTGCTCGTTTTTATCATTCCTTGTCTGGTTGAAGGTATTTTTCTTCATTCTTTGTTTGTGGTTTTTGTGGATTAATTGTGTAAGGAATTTTTCCAAGTTTCTTATCAGGGTTGTTATGGGGTTTTTATCTTTTTCATTTTGGGGGTTGTTTTCAAATCAGGTTTATGTTTTAGGGTTTTCCCCCTTTGGAATTAGTACTTTGTTTTATCCCTCAGAATGATGTTATAATTAAAAATATGTTTGGGATACAAATGGTGAAGGAAAAACTTGCATGTTTCAACTCAACAAATACCCTATTCCCTCTTCTCGGGTTTCACAGGGTGCTTTGTAGTGTTCAAAACTTGCAGGTATATCAAAAATTTAAAGTGTGTCGGGTTTTCCAAAGTCTCCGACATCCTCCCAGTGTGTCGGGTTTTCCGAACTCCCCGACATCCTCCTCAGTGTGTCAGGTTTTCCACCTTTCCGGCATCTCCAGTGGGTCGGGGTTTTCGCAGTGTTCAACATCTCCTGATCTCCGACACTCTCCTCCTTCGAAATCCCTCATGTCGGATCCTGGTCCATCACAAGAAAAGACTGAAAAGTTAGGGAGGATGAAATACAAATTCAAGAAGGTGGAGTCTCCATCCTATATTGACTGTAATTTCGACATCCGAGATACAGAGCTCGGAAACGTAGACATGGAGGATTTCTGGAATAGGGTCAAGAGCCCTTCTCAAACTCCATTGATGAAATCGATAGTTGATGAGTGGCCTATCTCTTACGGCGAGGCTTCCCTATGTTTACTCAGTGCCCCGAGTTCATCTTGGCATGTGCTTCAAATTATGACTCTGCTTCTCGTTTTGTGAAAAACCAGGTGGGAGAAGTTGTCATCAAATTGGACGGAGGTTACTTCGATGACCTTCTTAAGCTGCCTAATTTTGAAGAATATGGAGATATGGATCTCAAGTTAGCCCAAAAAGCTTGGGAAGATGATCGGGAGGATTGCATCAAGAACGTGAATAATAAATTCTGATCAAAGCCAAACCGGTTGTTTCCAGGTTCCCAAGACTTGTTCCCAGAAGTGATTTCATTCAGGAAATCAATGATATCATCACTCTGTTGAGTCAGGTTTTTGGTTTTCCCGAATCAAATGTTTTCCAAGGGTGGATGTATCAGTTCATGATCACTATTAAGAAGAGTCAACAAGGAATTGATTGGGGTACTCTCATCAGTAATGAGATAGATTCTCAAATGACAATAGTCCTGTCTACAGGAAAATTTTACATGTCCTCGTATGTCACCTATGCAGCGGCCGGTATGAGGAACTATCCGGGTTGGACACCAAGGGAAACAAGACAGTAGAACATATTTATCAGTATTTCCCTCAGCTGACAAGAAAAGGGTCTCAAGACCAATTCAGAAGGGTAAACGATGCCTTCTTTTACGAGAACATCTACAGGTTAAATCCCGAACTGAGGAAAACAAGAGTATCTGATGAAGCATGGGCTGAAGTTTCAAAATGGGGTTGTGTCTTCTTGCAATTTAAGAAGTTCACATATCTTCGAGTAGTCATGTACCTAGGGGATCCTTTTCGTTTGCCCAGATATCCAGGGGAAAAACTAATCTTGATGGAGTTGGTCAGGCAATTGTTGGATTTTCACAAGTTTCAACAAAGTAAACACAAGGCCGCTGTATCTTTCCCAATTTCTATTGGAAGGTATACTTGTTCGACAGTGGTGAAAGCCAAGAATGTTGTCCATGAGCTTCAAGATAAGTTGAAGAAGCACATGAAGCCCCAAGACAGGTTTGATATTCGAGGAGTCCTCAGGGCGTATGGAACTCTGCACCTGCATAGACCAAGCATAGAGGACATCTGGATTGATCTACGTGATGAGGTTGTTGTCCGAAGAAAAGATCATAGTAGATTGACACTACTTGCTGAGATTTAAACACTTGATCTTGCTAACTTACCAGAAGGTACTAGTGATAATGAAAGTGTTCTGGACCTTTCCTATGATGGGTGAATGAAGATCAATATGTTTTCCCACCTATTGATTAGTCAATTAGTGAAAAACCTCCATTACTGAGAAAGGCTCGATTCTTGCACGCACCAAAGCATGGCTCACCTCTTGGGGGATGAGTTTTAAAGATGATAATTTTTCAAAGTTGGTTGCTTCAGAGGCGGGGCCCTCCAAAAAGGGAAAGGACAAAAGATCTTCTAAGGGGCCTATAAAGGTCAAGTTTGTCAAAAAGAGAAAAGAAAGAGAAATCTCTTCAATTGTTTCTCTAGTTGAAAGTGAATGTGCCAGAATCACCAACACCACCAGAAATAGGAGAAATTTCTTTGGAAGGAGAAGGAAGCCAACCTCTGGTTTCACCATTTGTTGATTGCCCAACTGAGGAGACCTTATCTCTTGCATCCCAGACCTTGGAGTCTGGATCTGCGCTTCATCCCTCACAACCACTTCTACCTCCTCATTCCCCATCGACTTCTTCAATCATGGCCAGCATTTTCTCTGGACTCTCACCTCTCTCTGCTGGTACCAAAGTAATCACCAACACGCCCCCTCCTGTGCCTCTTTTTATTGAATCTGCTACCACATTGGTAACTGTCCCCACTTCGCCATTGGATCTCTCCCCTCCTGAAAGTATGATACCAGCTCCTACAATAGTGGCAACTCCCTCTGACACACCTCAATGGCTACTCGAGAAAACTCCGAGGAAGAGGAAGGTGATTGTACCCATACTAGCCTTTGATTTTAGCTCACTCAAGGCCTCTACTACTAAATCAGCCAAGAAACCCAAAATAGTTTCAAGGGTTTTGGTGGACGCTTCAGGGCATAAGTTTGTAGAGATCGCCACTCCTGCGACTGACAAAACCAAAGAGGACATAACACCTCTGACTATCAGATAACCAGGGTGGCTCTAGGAGAGGTGACAATGGAAGGAGCACAACAGGATGCACGGGATGCCACAAACGTGTTGTGCTAGAAGTTGAAAGAAACAAAAGACAACAGAGATGAACTTAAAGGAAAGGTGGAGCAGTTGACTGAGGTTTTGCTTAAGCTCTCAAAAACCCTCAAATCCGTACCATCTTCTTTTGTCCCTGTCGGATTCGATTTCTCATCAGTGCCTACGATTGAGAAGATTAACAAAAAAGGAAGGGTGGTCGATGAATGGATCCAAAGGCTACTCCAACAGGGGAAGGAAGTGATTCAAGACGTTGTGGAAGTCTATCAATCTTTGGAGAACATTTAGAGTGATGGAGAGAAGATGGACGATGATTTCTCCTAGGAAATTGGACATCTTGATTTGACTTTTGAAGCTCTCCAGACATTAAAGCAAATGCCATCACATCTCTTGGTAGAAGAAGGCATCATCCCACATGCAGATAAGCATTTCCAGCTGACCAAAGCCATCAGGTTCAGGGTGAAGATTCTCAACGAATCCTGCGGTAAATTGAGAGAATCAAGAGATCAGTTGATCGATGGCAAGAGCGACCTGGAGGAAGAACTATTAAAAATCTGTGCAAAAGTGTCAGTTGGAAACTCAGGCATCCTATCAGCCGATGATCTTTTCAAACAAATCCAAGAATCTATTCAGCATGCACTAACTCACGGATTTGGTATTGAAATCATCGACAGGTTTGTAAAGATTGAACATTCTTTGGAGGTCTTGAGAAAGCTCAGCAAAAGATTGAAAAAGCTTCCCGGTAGTGCCAGTGATACTCATGAAACCTGCGAAGTTTTGAATGATCATTCCACTACGCCTGACGAAAGCGAAATGCAAGGCATAATTCGAAAGTTCCAAGAATTTCGAAACAATCAGGCTCAGCTGGAGGAAGAGAAAGATGAAGGAGCGAAAGATGACGATTTAGATTAAGTCCTGATGCGATGTGTCATTTCAATCTTGAAATTGACATGTCTTTTTCATTTCTATTTCGTCACATTTTTGAATCATATTTTGACTTGGTCTCCTGCATGAGAGTCAAGCAAAATAGAACTCTTTTTAAAGAACACTATTTTCTAGGATTTATCCTGTTTTCTCTCTACTCCTTTTATTATAAATAAGGGATGCTTATGCATTCCAAAGCGTCAAGATTTTTGAAATATTGGGAGCTATTGGAAAGAAGAAAAACTTTGTGTTTTCTTTTAATCATTTTGAAGAATAGGAATTGATATTATTTTGCAAACTTTGTGTTGTGGGATATATCTTTCTTAAGACATTGTTCTTACGTTCATAATCTTAAGCTATTCTTTGTTTAGCATCTTAGTGTTTCTAATCATTTCAGACATTATATTTATGATCTAAAGCTCGTATGATTATTTCATGCTCTGTGTTTACTCGAAAGAAAATACGTTTCTCTCATTTCCT
Source organism: Taxus wallichiana var. yunnanensis (assembly GCA_018340775.1). Lineage (NCBI taxonomy): Eukaryota > Viridiplantae > Streptophyta > Pinopsida > Cupressales > Taxaceae > Taxus > Taxus wallichiana. The sequence goes on from CM031240.1 coordinate 265,081,176, forward strand.
TTCCATTGTGTTTCTTCCGTTGTAATACTTTTTGACCCTGTCCATTTAGAAAAACGATGTCTTCCCAACGTGTGGATATGGATTTCGGGATTCTATCCCAACCCCAATGGTTAGATTAGTGTAAATACTGTATATATTGTTTTGTTGTGTTTTAGATTAGTAATAAGCGAGTGCAGCCTCACTGTCTTTGAGGAGGATTAAATCCCATATCTGTGGTTGAACCTCATATTTTGGATTGACAAAATATCCAACCAACAAGTTAATGTAAATAACTCATTTGAGAAAAATTGGGTTGCCTAACTTGTATTTCAATGGTATCCTTCGGTATTTGGATAAATCTACTTCAGCGTAATCATGGTTTTGAGGACGAGCGTTGAAATATTTTATTTTTCTAAAAATAACTTTGACCCAAGGGTTTTATCAAATATTCAAAAAATCCCCACAAGTAGAGAGTGATCCCAAGAAATCCCACCCAAACTAATAGTTTAAGCTTGGATTGCTTTGAATACTTGAAATCCCTTTTCCAATGAGAAAACACCACCAATGTGTTTTGAATTATCAAAGGTCTAGGGCATATAATGGCTTTGCAAATGTTCAACGTTGTTGAAATGGAACAAGAAAAATCACTTGGCAAGGTTTTAGACTACCTCAAAATTGACACCATGATGTTGTTTATGGTTTTGAATCCATTATTTCAAAGGTATTTTTGGGGGAATCCACCAAAAAATTACCCAACAAGGGTGAATTATTTGAGATATTTGAAAGCTTTATCAAATTATGGCAAGTTAAACACGACATCATGCCAAGTAAACTTTGAGTGAGAATGATTACTTCCTCAAATACCTTTAAGACAAATTTCCATGCTTTCTTGGGAGCCATAGAAACCAAGCATTCATTCAACCAAAGCTTTATCAATAGATGGAGGCAAAGAGAGGGAATCCATAAATATAGATGTAATTCCTTCCAAACGAGGAAGTAAATGGTCAACTCAACTGGAAAAATCCTAAGAAAATTGAGGTATGATAGAAAGGTAGTACGAGAAACAATAAGCATGGAAATGAACCCTAGAATAGTTGTTGCATCAACAAATTGAATTGTAGAAAATATCTTTTTAGATTATTGAGATAATAATTAGTTTTATTAGCCTTAATTTTTTCCTTAGGCCACAAAATCTAGTCTCACATTCATTCAAGGGATTTGGAAAATTACAAAGAGACATGATATTTGAATTCAAGATAATTCATATCACAATATATTTAAGCCCATTTGGAATAATCACGTTTCAAAAGATTTCTATTTTTATTTGAAATGAGTAGCCGTCCACTTTAAATATTGGTCGAGTGAGCATACTCCATTGAAAATGAAATTCATTAGAATTATTTGTAAAAGTTACCACTAACAATATTATTTACATACACGATATAGTTTATATTTGTGTAGATGAAATAAATGGTGTAACTTATCCCATCATACAACCACCCTGTTTAATTTCAAACATAAAAGGATTTTTACCTATTTTTACAACCTAACGATGATCTTGATAGCTTATTTATGGGAAAAAAGTGATGTATTGAGAAATAATTTATTACAAGGGAATTTATGGAGGTCCCATCCATTGTACAATTGTAATGTGTTTAGGCAATGGATAAATATTACGACCTTGATGTGTATAAAAACTAGATTCCCACCAGAAAGTTGAAAGAAAAAAATGGGCTTCTTAGAGGGCATAACACTTGGACTTATTTTAGAAACTATCCAATACTAGCTTATATTTTAGTAATATAAATTGAGAACTTTAATTATAATACCACCATTATAAGAGAGGTTATAAAAGGTCATGATAATTGTTTAATATAATATTAAGCCTCATATGTTTTGATTGAATGTTGAATAACTATGATGGGAACTGATTTACATAGATTATCAACATATTTTTCAATGTGTTAAAGGAAATATATAGTGAAATTATAATACATAACAAACATAAACACTCAATTAGTAAGCACCTTTAGCTAAGTAACTATGTCTAGGGTTAGGGGATTCCACATCTTTAAGATCAAGCATGGCACAATCCTAGCATAAACCACTTAAATCTCCATGTTGGGGCTTTGGGGACTTTTTCATTTAGTGAGCTTTTGTGTTCCAAATAGCTTCACCAATGGACCAAATTAGAATTGACATGAAGCCTCATATTATTTGATGCATCAATCAAAAGGAAGCCATCATTATTTATTATTTGTAGTCTCTAGTATATTTAAATCACTATAGATTAGTTTATCTAAGAGAGGAAAATCATTTCCCAAGAAGCATAAAAATAAATCTATCAAGAACACCATTAGAAACATTTATATAAGAAATCCATTAGGAATGACCATTACTACCCAAGATCAGCTAGATAGCCTTTTATGAGGGGTTTTCTTTGAAGGCAATTGATGTAGAGAGTTAGAAAGAAATTAAAAATTGACATATCCATAGCCATATTAATTATATATGGATACACGCATGTCATATGGTGAGATACACATGAATTTTTTGAAAAATAAATTTAAAAACCTTAAGCTCCTATAAGAAAAGTCAATTCTAAATTATAATAATGTTTAAATGTGAAACAATTTTTTTCTTAAGGATTATATGATACCTAGAAAATTTCATAAGAGTAAATTGATCAAAGAGGAACCGAATATGATATTTTCCCACCTATCCTCTCGGGTTCTATTTGAATCTAAAAATTGTAAAACTATTAGTGAAGGTTAGTTGTTTATTTCACAATCAGAGAAACTAGTATAATGATAAGGAAGTTGGCCTCTCATGTACCTTATGTGACTCACTATAACCTTAACATAGAACACACGAGTATCACGAGTTAGGAACACCAAAGGTTTTTCTTAAATCAAAACAAAGAAATTTCATATTACTATCCTAATAAATATTTCTCTATGAGAGTTTTGAGAGACAAAGAAGAAAATAAGGGTAAATTTCTTCATTATTCATAACTAGTAGATATTTATCATAAACATACACGAAGCATAACAATTCATGTTTTTAGATTTAACTACATATTTCCTTTTAGTAATGATGGATTAATCTTCATTTAAGGCCTACATGTTATGATGTAGATTTAATGGCCTACCTTGCAAAGGCCATAAATTTTTATATACATGCATGAAAATGATTCCAATTTCTTTTTTATGGAAAGATATCAAAAGATCATATGTTATATTAAGTTATTCTAGATGCTTATTACAAATATTGGAAATTCTTAAAGGTTGAAATCATCTACCTAGGGACCAAAAATTGGTTCTAAGTTTATATTGGTTTTGTTTACAATTTTGAAATATCATATGTTTTTAAGTGTGTGTAAAATTGAGTTCCAACTAGAGAAATAAAATAGTTTATACATGAGGATAATGTATGCATGTTTGTGGGATCTAAAAATTCAATATTTATAATTTCCTAAAAATATCTATTAAGTATTTAGTTTCATCCTCTACCCATATTATTCTATCTTGGGATGGTGGATGCCCCTCCATGATCTCATTCGGATATCGAGGCTAGATATAAATTTACAATTAGGGTAGGTATGTGGGGAATTATCCCGTAATTAAAGTTATGAGAAGCTAGGCACAAAGGAAATGGAGACCAAGAGGTAATCTAGATGTTGTTGCCTTAGCTCATGAATAAATTATTTTCCATTTTTGTTGGAAGAATATTTACTGAAGGTATTAGAGGAGGGCCATGGTTTTTTTTTAAAAAGGTTTTGTATGTAGCGAAATGGGCTCCTTGAAACTTTTTGGCGAGATCTTTCCTCTATGATTTTCTTGTGTGTGTTAAGCCATGGTTTTTTTAAAAAGGTTATGAATCTAGCCAAATGGGCCCTGGAAATGTTTTTGGAAGTCCCTTCCTCTCAGTAATTTTCTTGTGTAGGTTCACTAAGTGGAACCTACACATACATAATCACTAATCACTAAGTGGAACCTAATCACTTCGAATAGGGCCAAAATTCCTACACATGTCCTTATTGATGCTCTTGATCTACACTATGTATCTAATATATATATATATATATATATATATATATATGGAAAATTTAATCAAATTTCAAAAAACATTCCCAAACATGTCGGTGAATGAGACCAAATGACCAGGAAGGTTCCATATATTTCTTGGTGATCCAAGAATATTTTAAAATCCCAACTCATCAATCACATGGCAATTCAATAAAAAAATATACATTGGGATTGGAGATCCATTGGCTATTTACATGGGACAAATTAATGTTTTTGGAAATTTTGGGTGAAATGTGGGCACTATTATGGTTGTAAAAATAGCCAAATTCATATTCCAAAATTCCTACTTTTAGCCAAATTACGAATATTAGCCACTAAAATTTTCCATGACCAGTTTGGAATCAACAACTCTCATTTCATATGCAGTCAAAGTTCCATCCAAATGATCCATGTTCAAGGTATTCCAATTGTTGGCTTCTTTAATAACAAAAACTTTTGAATCAAACTTAGGAGTTAGAGATCTCAAAATCTTTCAAACAACAAATTCTTCCTTCAATATTCTCCTAAAATTTCATTTTATTAATAATTTTGTAAACTCCAAGAAAATAGAATGCAATAGACTCATCCTCACTCATCTCAATTATTTCAAATTGATTAATAAAAGTGTGAATCTTAACAATTATTACCTTGGAGTCTCCTTCATACATAACCTAAAGTTTCTCCCATGCTTATTTTTTGACTTGCAATGCATTACCTTTCCCATCTCATATTATCCTAGACCACACAAGATAACATTCAAAGCCTTTGAATTGTCACTACATGCCTTCTTGTCTACATTACTAGTTGGTGGAGTAGTAGGAATAATATAACCATCCTCCACAAATTTCCAAATATCAAACCCTAGGGACATGATATGATTCTTCATCCTCAACCTCCAAAAATCATAATTCACACCATCAAATAATGGTTCCTTGTTGGTAGATAAACCACTTTGCTAACTTGCCATTTTTGTACTTCAAAGGATATACTTTCAAGGGATAAAACTTCTCCCAAAGGAATCACTCTCATACCAATTTTTGGAAGCATAATAGACTAAGAAGGGGGTGTGAATAAGTCATTACAAACCTAATTTCAATTTCATATTTCTTGATTAAAACATTAATCATCCATTAACATGTTTAAAAAATGATATAGCATGCATTTAATCAACCATGAGAAAGATAGAGAACACACATTATATAATATATAATTGGGAAACCCTCAAGGGTAAGAAAACTCACAATTTTTTTTCTTCTGATATTATACACACAACAAAGGCTAAAGTGAATATTACACATCACAAGATATTTCTTTAGTGATGGAATAACCCCTAACCCTTATTTATATTACTTACAACAAGAAAATTATATGAATATTAATAATCATAGAGTTTTTGATGAGAAGATCACTAATAAAATGTTCATAACACCTCAGCTAATGGTGATCACAAAATTCACCTCCAAACTCCTTCAAACCCTTGCTCAATTTTATACCTTCTTCTTGATTCAAATACTCATCAAGTGAATATCACTATCTTGGTTCCACCAAGGAATCTCTAGAACATCACCATAAATTTATTGTAATGGTCACATATGACCCATATAGGTCGGCCATGCCCAAAACCTTCATACTTGCACCAAAAATACTCAAAACCTCATCATTAGGATGAGTAAAATCCAATAACACAAAACTACGATTAGTCATGATCTAAAAATCATAAAAATATGTAATATGAGATTTAAAAATCATTAATTGTCTCAATTTTTCTTGGACCAATCAAATAATTCATAACATGGGCCAAAAGGCTCATATCCTTCACTAAATAGTTACTTATAGGAACCTTTCTTCTTTGTTAGGCCTTGAGACTAGCCAAAATCATCTCAAATGTGGCATGTATCCACTATATGGAATCATAAGGACATGTATAAAATGCCCATGTAAGTTATAGCTCATGAAACATCCCTAGGTTAAAACCATAGCTACTTTCCTCATCTCCAAATCTTGCTACCCCAAAACTTATTTTGCGAATTCAACTAGTTTACGCCTTTTCAACCATTTAAAATACCACCGTATTCATTTAGTAGAAACAAAATGCACCCATATTCACTTGCAAGGTGATATCAATCATCAACCAATCCATTTCATACCTTAACAGACTCATTCTTTCAAACCTTTTAGCTTGATCCTTTTGTAAAAATCAAGAAACCTTTATCTCCACAATTTGATTTGGATATCCCATAAAATATCATCATCATGAGAAAAATGGATACCACTAGAAATCCCTTTAAATCCTATTTCTATAAAATATTGGAACTCCTTCCAACTCCAATTGGAAGACCTTCAACCATTATAATCTATACAAACTACCTAAACTCGACCCAAAAGTTCCCTTTGACTAGTCTTCACAAACAAGGAACATTATTTCATTTATAAGCTTCCTCATAACATAAAACTACCATGGACATCAAGAATGATCACATAATAAAGCCAATTTCTATTTATTTTTCAATTCCTTTGGAATTTTTTCCCAAACTTAACTTCTTCATAAACAAGCCTGATTTAGTGGGGTCCAATCATCACCACATGATCTACCATACCTTTTTGGATAGTATTTTCAAAATTACTCTCCTAGTTATTTGGACAACTTAAATACATATTCTGGCTTAGAGATCTTCATTACAAGTGGCACACACCTCAATTATCTTCTTGGCACATTCACTTTGTCACTAATTCTTCATTATTGCATCTTCCCCTTACATGCACTATCTACGCTTCCAACTTCTCTACATTTCTTCACCTTCCTCACGCACGTTTTCCTTTACTTCCTAAAATCAGCTAATTCCTTGGCATCCCCATGTACACTTTCCTCTCGCACGTGTTACAATTACACACACCTTCCTTCCATCATCTTACCGCATCCCATTCTTCCACACATATAACTTTGTACCCTCATCTACACCATTTTGTGTCACATCATTATGTGACATGCTTGAGTGTGCCACACAAAACCTATCAAAGTGCACCAAAATGGTACCTAATATTTGCTAGAAATAAATGAGCGAAACGTGACATAAATAATAAGAACATTTATACAGTTATCCATCCTTTCAGCCAATTCGGGGGTGCAATGTGTCTTACATGTGCAAACGGCCCTGAAAATTTTCTGACAACCATATCTTTGGCTACAGAGCTCCGATTTGTGCGTGCTTAGTCTCAATCGACAGCTATTGATGTGGGCTATAATGCTAGACATTTAAATTCAAATTCTTGGTAAATCTGTTAGATGAAAGATGGGAAAATGTCAATCTGGGCATTGATGAGAAAATATTATTACTCCAACCACCTGATTTGATCTGATCCGCCCTCCTACCTTCCTTCTCCGAAACACAAAACAAACATGGGGAAATTTAGTTGAAATATTTGTAGGAATTGAATGCTTCTTTTTAGTGGTTGTATTTCAAAATTGGGTTTTAGCTCCTTCTCTTCTTTCTATGGATTCATTTATATTAAAAGAGATGGGCTCATTATTAATGTTGGACACTTTGGATCCTTATGAATTTTTCTAAGGACTTAATATCTTTGTATTTTGAGTTACAGACCTCTAGATCTGACTCATGCATGTGAATATCAACCTTTAGTCACCATTGTAACAGTCTGTGCATTTATGGAAGTAATGGAAGCATTATTTTGTGGTTATTCTATGTCCTAGCGTGTTTGCATTCCTTCTTCTTTCCTTTATTTTACTTTTTTTCTTGATGTGTCATTTTACATTCCTTGCATTTCCATTTTTCTAGTTTTGCTTCATGAAAATGATCGTGTAAATGCAGGTTGGTCTGTGATACACGTTCTGGCCTCCTTGACACCTTTCCCTTCATTTTTGCTCGTAATGATAATGTTCATCCCTCTTTTCTAGTGTTATCAACTTCCTTAGATTATATTTCCATTTTTTTATCCTTATATCCCTGGTCCCTTGGCGTTATTAGATTAGATTTCACTTTCAACATTAGGAGCATTAGTAGCAGAGAAATAGATAGAGGAACCGACCTTCTCCGGATATGTCTCGGGTGTGCAACGTCCCACAACTTGGAGACAGTTTCATTGTTGTCTCATATGACTTGGTTCTTCTAGATCTGAGATAAAGGTGTAAGTTTGACAACCAATATATACCTAGAGGAGTTATTTACATAATCCAATAATAATCCATACACAATAAAAAATTTAAGTTACTTATGAGAATTATATTACCTACTATTAGTGAGGTAGGATTTTAAATACATAAAAATTTGTTTATCTTATCAAAATTTGTTCATAAAAATTTGACAATAAAATGAACTAATTATATTTATGAAACCTTTTAAAATCAATGTAGAAACATACCTAAAATCCACAAGGTCCGGTGAAAAATCACACAATCGGGGTGCACATCAAAAGGTACAATTTGAGCTTGAAGTAACCTTCTTCTCAACCTTGTTTGAATAAAATTGAATTAAATTTCAAAATACATCACGAAAAACCTAAAATTTTTACCATAGGATCATGACATACCATAATAACATCTCCAATCATCATGTCACAAATATGTCTCCATATTTACATCCCATCTCATTTTTGGACTAGCCCTTGGGGATTTACATGGTTTAGGCTAGGTCAATCTGAAACAACATCTAAAGACATCATAAAACTTATAAAAATTTCCCTAACATCCTTAGTGCACAATGAAACACCTTTCTATATGAATCCATGATCACACATGGCTCCACAATTCATGCTCATGCCTCAAAGGACCTAGACCTAGTCTAGATGAGCTCCTGAATATTGGTCTCCAAGATGATCCTAAAACCATAAAATCATGTGAGTTCCTAAAATCTCCTCAAACATGCTCTCCATTTTTTCAAAAATATTATAAAGCCTCTAACCAGCTCTAACTATCATGCTCCATCACCTAGGCTATCTAAGTCACCTTATTGGGCTTGTAAGAACAAACTATTCGACTAAACTACCTTATGCTATCAAGAACACACCTAAATATCCATGTAATTATCATACTGAGAATCATATGAATCTAACCCATCATCATATTTGTCATTAATGAAATTTTACATCAATGACACCACCTAGAACACAACATGCCAACAAAGGCACATATTCATTGTGTATAAAAGGATTGATTTTTCTATTTGGGTCTACATCTTTATGTTGAATATTGTATTTATTAGTGAGTAAACCCTAGAAAATTTATGTTCTAGAGCATGTGTAAAATAAATCACGATCACCTTGATTATTTTTCTGAAAAGCATAATACATCTAGTTGAAGGAACCAATGTACGAGGACCATCATGAAAAGTGAGAATAGAAGACCACCAAGAAGAGTGTGAGTTAATAGATAGATCAGATTTGAAACCATCCCCATTCACAATTAGGCATGGCTTAAGAAACTCTCGGGATTTCCAAATTCTTAGGAAATTGTAATACCCTTGTTATGATTAATCCACTTTAAGGTATTTTTGAAACATACCCTTAATGTACAATTAATGATACCAATTGTTGACCTAAAACTCATACATAATTGTGAGGTTTAGGAGAAATCAATATTTTGTAAGGATGTGCACGGGAAATACCCCACTTGTACTCTAAGAACAAAAATGTAAATAAAAGCACATAGCATATTTTACTCCAAACTCCATTCTTTATTTATTCATCAATAATGATTACATCATTCCTCATTACATGCATGTTCTTCTCATTCTATCTTAATTATACTCTCATACATAATCTCTCAAAATATCACTCATACATAGATTTATTGTGGTGCACACCTATACACATTTTTTAACTATAATAAATATACAAAACCCAATATATTTTAAAAGTCACTTCCTTTGACTCGTGCCTCTATTGGATTTTGTCACGATCTAGCTTGATTTTTCTTCATTACGCGACATCATGTCAGATTTTGCAGCTTCCTAGAGTGTAGTGTGTCTTTTTTCTTGTATTCCATAACTTTCTGGACTTCTACGGATTTCTCTAGTTATGCATGGATTTATCCTTTTATCTACGACTTTGTTCTTTATCTAGTGGCTTCGATCCTTTATCCGTGGCTTATTCCTTTATCTTGTAGCTTTCCTTTCCCTCATGGCTTCATTTATCGATTCAGATTATCTTCGTTGACTTTGTGGCTTATACAAAAATTTGATGAAGACTCTTGTACACATTATCTCCTCTTAAACCTTGTCTCATCCTTGAGACAACAACTGATGAAGACTTTTGTTGTATCCTCCAAAATTTTTCTTTAAAATTCTCTTAAGTGGGCATCAACCACCAGAACTTAGATGTTTGGCATAGTGAAGGATTCCTCGCTTGACTCGTTGACTAGATTTATGGTAAGCCAAAAGCGTACAGCATCAACCTCCACCAAAACTTAGACGTATGGCATAAGGAAAGGTTCCTTCGGTTGACTCGCTCGAATGGGTTTGTGGGACACCTCATTCTTTCCTTTACGGTGGTGCTTGAGGAATATACTTTGTAATTTGTGGAGTTACATTTTTCTCAAAATTGTACCATAAATCAAGATGGATGTTGATTTGTTTTACCCATTCTTGTAGCTGAGCATTCTCTTGAATCAATTGAAGTATATCTGAAGGTGGCATCTTTTCTTGAATTGGATGTCATCTTTGGTGTGCAGTTGTAACCTCTTGCTGCATTCTGATTATTGCTCTATCCATCATATGGCTACATTCTTGCATTTCTGTGATCTTTTTGTCCATGTCTTCTTCTTGTTTTGATATGTTTTGGTGAGCTCTGTAAATTTTGTTCTTTGTGCTCCATATTTATCTGTGCTAATATCATATGTAGCACATTGTATGTTTATTTGTTTTTCCAATTGGTCAAGCTTTTATTTCTCTTATTGGGTTTTACTTGGCCACCCTATTGTGTAAGTGTTGTAGGCCACAACATTTTGTAGCTTTTACTCTAGCTTAGTGACTGTGGTTTGGATATCTTTCCTTCATTGCTGATTTTCCACCTGTTGCGGCTTCAGAATTTGTTTCTTATATTCTTGCACTACATCCACATGTATCTTCTTATTTTCCATCTTGGATTGAACTATCTCTTCTTGGAGTATTTGTTCAAGTGATTTCTCTATCTGCACTTCTATTTGTAGATTTTATGGCATGCTAATATAAGACTTTATAGTTTGGATGGATACAAACATATTTTACATTTATTCTTCTATCTCCACACATATTTGCATCCAATCATGTCTAGCACTTTGTTCCAAGACTTGGCTACAAGTATTATTTTGTAGGGGAGTGAGTTTATCTAAGTTTACCTTATAACCTTATGTACTGGTTTCAACTACCCCTATAGAATCGAATAAATTGTTCCTTGTTACTTTGTAGCAATTCTTATTTAATTCTAGCTAAGGAATCTCTAGGTGTTGGGACTAACACCATACTTGATGATGTTTCTATTTTTGGAGAGGATGATATTTTAGTTTGGTGTTTAAGCTCCATTTCTTTTTTCTCATCTCCTACCTCCTTCTCCTTCTTCTCTTTCTCTTGTTGCTCTTTCCTAGATTTTTCTGTTTTACTTTTTCTTCCTGTTCCTTTTTCTCTTTTGCTAGTTTTGCTTCTTTCTCCCTTTCTACTTTTTCTTTCTCTTCCTTCTACTTCCTTTCCTTTTCTTCCTTTTCCTATTCTACCTTCTCCTTCTTCTCCTTTTTTAATTTCTTTTCTGTTCTTCCACCATCATTTCTTATTATTCCTTTTCCTTTTCTTCTTTCTCCTTCTTAATTCTTTCTACCTTTACTTTGTCTTCTTTTTCTTTCTTTTCCCTCTCCAATTTTTGTTGCTTTTCATTCTCATTTTTTTTTCTCTGCTTGTCCCTTTGGTGTTGTTTCCTCTTGTCCATGTCTTCATTCTTATTCCTTATTTCTTCTTTTTTTTCCTTTCTAACACTTCTTCCATATGTTCTTTTTCTTCTTTCTTCACCTTTTTTCTTTTTCCTTATTTTGTTATGTTCTCTCATTTATTTTTTAATTAATAAATCAATTAATTCTTCTAGGTATTTTATTCTGTGTAAGTCACTCTTAGTGTGAAGTTTCTCTTTCTTTAAATTACTTCTCTCTTTTTGAAGTGCGATTAAGCGGTGTGTGTGCTCTGCATCTATCTTCTCGTGAATTTCTTCAACTGGAGTTGGTGTGATTAAATGAGCTATATCTTCGATCAAAAATAATATATTTCTAAATAAAATACTATAGCTTCTACGATGGCCATTTGTGCCCTATTATACTTGGTAGTGTATTCTTGTGAAACTTATGGAATTCCGTTGGTAGTTAAACATTTTTGATAATAGCCATATGCTAGGTTAATGAGGTATGTCTCCTCTAATGGTTCTTCTTATTCTAGAATTTTAGGTTCTAGTAATTCTTGTGTGTGTATTGGTGAAGGATTTTCTTCTTCTTCCGATTCAGAGATATCTTCTACATCCTCAGATTCTATCTCCTCTTTTTCCTTACTAGTAGTGACTTCTTTCAACTTCACTTTTTCTGCTAAGGATTTTTGTCTTTTTGTTATAGGTTTTGTAGTGATAGGACCTTTCTTCCTGTTATATGTTTTTGGGAGTTCTTTACTAGATTCTACCATATTAGATGGCACTAAGAATATCTACTTATGTTCTTGCAATGTTTCTTCGATTACTTCATCAAAATTTGGTAGTTTAGCTTTTGTATGATCGACATGAATATTTCTAATTACTTCCACATATGTAACTACCAATTCATCTGAAGCTTCATAAGGAAATGGAGGTATGTATTGTGTTCATGGAATTGTGGGCCAAATGAAGGTGTAATCGATGTCAGCAATAAAGTATACCTCCTTCTCATATTTTGCAACAATATTTTGACACCCTTGATTTATTGCCAATGATTTGTCTGATCCTTTTGACCCATCCTAGTAATGATTTAATTTGTGTTACTACATCTAGGTTGTTCATGTACTCCCAAATTTGTTTCATGATTGGTTTATCTACCTACCATTCTATTTCTTCTGTTGTATGGGGTAGGATTTTTGTGAAATACATTGCCAAACAAATTAAAAGTGACCCATAACAGAACGTATGTTTTCCTTGCTTTATCTTTCTTGTGTTTTCATGAAATTTGGTAGTTAATAGTTCGACGAGCTTGTACTTTGAATGTAACTGGACCTTATCTAGGGAAATTTTCATGCTAAGCATGTGGGTACTATCTTCTCTACAGGTATGATAAATTTTAATACATATGGATTTATCGGCATACCTTAATGTGTGATTGGTAATGTATGTTATACGTACTCCCCACTTCAATTTTTTTACTCCCATTTCTTGGGCCGTTTCTTTCATGATCGTCTTCTTTTTGGAAATTTGTTGAGCACCCTTTTCTCCATAAACTAGTAACCCTAGCCATTACCTCTATGTAGATATGATATGGTTGATCCAAGTATAGTATTTGATTGTGGAGACGACTTAATAGAACTCGAACCACAAAATCTGCCCTAAGAAAGTAGGGTATGCAGCTCCATGCATCAATTTTTAGCTCCTTAGAACTATAGAATTCTTCTTATACATTGTAACGCCCACAATTTTCCTACATAAAAACACGAGAAACAAAAAAACAAATGGGTAAAATTACGGAATAAGTTTTTTTACAAGTTACACGACATTAGCCGAGATTTAATCTAATCCAGATTATAAAAATTAAAAATTACAAGGTATTGGAAAAGCAATTACTCGACTAAATAAGATTGCCCCAATTTTCAAAATTAATATTACGTTTATATTATTTCACTAACAAGAATCCAAAATTTAATTTAAGTAAACTTCATTAGCTTTTCAATGCTTAACTCCATTAATCCCCTTTTAGATTTATTTATTTAAAGACCCCTACATAAATTTAAATTTTATTTAGTCAAGACCCAAAATCCTATAGCTAAAAATCACGCATCTTAATATTTAGTTTATCTCTTAAAAGGTCAAGTGTGCATAACTTGGTCTAACCCCTTGGGCCCCATTTAACATTACACACACATCTTTTAATAAAAAAATTCCCACTTAAATACCCCATCACTTAAGTGATGTAGGGTGCATCCTACACCATTAGATCTAATCTATCTAAGCCATTAGATCTAGGTTATACTAAATGAAACCCTAGATATCCTTATGGGTTCTCTTATATTCATTTTCTAAATCTAATATCTCATTTTCTCTTGTTTTGTTGCGGTGAAGGAAGGAGGAGAGGGAAATGAAGCCATGGAGGCCATTGGAGAGGATTGGAAGCTCTCCTTTGTTAAGATCTTGTGCTTATGACAAGGATCTACCCATTTCCTTTGTGGGTGTAGATTTTTCTTCCTCATTTGTTTTCATATAGTAATTTTTTTCATTGTAGGTTAATTGTATATACAATGAGTATATACCCATTTGATAAAACAAAAACCCTACCTATTTGATTATACACACACACATATATTTATATGTGTTTTTATATATTTTATTTATATATATACATCCTTGAATAATAAAAGGTTGTGTGGATTGCATGCTAATAGAAAAAATATTTCAAAAGAAACCCACCGCATATCAACAGTGGTAAGGGCTTAGATGGGCCGAGTTTGATTAAGGAGTGGAGGCTTATAACGGTGGGGGGAGGGGCGGTGACCCCACCCACACCCCATATGTATCATATTGGTTGGGGGGGGGGTTGGTGCCCCTCCTCCCAACCATCAAAACATTAAAACTTACCACATGGCCGTAGTTTTAATATGGCCTTAAACAATATTTTTAATTACATTATTTATTAAAACAATCACCCCCATAATTCGTCGATTTCCAAACTTTGTACTTTTAATAATTTTTTAAATTTTTTTACTACTAAAATTTATTAAAAGATCTATAACTATTATATATATATGTATTAAAATTATTTTATTAATATATATAATAGAGATATATTAATAAAATGATTAATTTCTAAATTATAATGTCGTTATTTAAACATCATTAATAAATGTTAATACTTGTATTTTAGTAATATATATATTAACATTTATTAATGATGTTTAAATAACGACATTATAATTTAGAAATTAATCATTTTATTAATATATCTCTATTATATAGATTAATAAAATAATTTTGTTTACCAAATAAGTTTTCAATTAAATTGGGGATTTGAAAATAGTGTGGAGGAATAAGTGTTACAATTATAAATTTGGTAAGGATAAAATTTGCATGAACCTAGGCAATAGTAGTAGTGAACAATTGTGTATTTATCAAAATTTAACAACTTATCACTTTCAATTTCGTTTATAAAACCATATTAAGGGTATAATTAGTTGTGGTTCATTCATTTACTTTAGTCAAATCCTATTGCCACAAGAAGGAAATTATATTAATAAATCAATCATATCTAATCCTTTTACACATCTAGTTGGATAAGGTAAAACAAACCACTCTTAAATGATATTTATTTCAATATTCAAGTAAACAAGGATTGTCAATAATGCAAATAATCAACATTTATTTCCCATCCAAGAGCACTAGCCTTTAAGAATAATGATTTTCAATGTAACTCCTAAACACAAATTTTGATTTTTTGAGAGATTAATTTCCATTACAAGATCATTACAAAGTTCACATTCATATGAAGTAGTGTAAATCACAATAAACCATTTCCAAGGATCTAACCAATGAATGAGATTACATTCAATAAACTATTGGTACAATTTACAAGTAGTAGAATCATAATAGCACAAACTGCAACTCCACATGTCTTTCTCCAACAAGAGCACTTCCTCCATTGATCTCACCATCTTCATCAAGTCATGCACACAACAAAATGGGGGAGTAGGAAACACTCTCCACCCAACCAAATATCCAATGAGGGAGAGAATCCTTCTTCCTCATTGGCCCCAAGCCTCAACAAGGAAGCAATGAGGGATATTTAAACAACCATGAAAACTCAAAAATGTCTTCCACACACACATTCAATCAAGAAAAATAATTAAATAACAAAATGCCAATTATTAGACAACCAACCAATAAATAAAAAAACAAAGGCTCCATGCTAAATCCATGGAGGAGAAAGGAACATGGGGGTTTTTCTTATGCCTCCCAAGGGCTTGGGTGTCCATCTATGAGCCTAAAAAAAAATCCATGAAAAAACACACAACACTCTTATTCCTCCTTCCAAGAAGATACACCACTCTTATGCCTCCCTCAAGAAATCAACCCACTCTTATGACTCCCTCACTCTAATGCCTCCCTCAAGAAAATAACAAGATAAACACAAATCATATTTATAAACAAGGTGGACATCCCAACCCAAATCCATCCTAAATACCCAACAAAATTTCTCTTATGCCTCCCTCAAGTTTTACCCCCATTTCCATTTCTCCCACAACCTAAGGGTCAAATCTATTTCCCACAATCATAAGAAATATAACAATCATCAACTACACATATGAGCACAACCAAAATAGTAAGGTAAAAACAAGGGTGAAGATCTACCTTACAAATGAAGAGTATCAATACACAAAAAGCTCCAAGCCTTCCAAAATCCTAAGAAAACAACATCCACTCCAAGCTCCATTCACCATCCTCAAGCAATCTCTCCAAAATTACAAGCATTCCAAAAAAAATGAGCAAGTAACCCCTAATACTTCCCAAAAACTCCAATAAATAGAAAAGAGGAAGAGGGAGATGATGTGGCTCCATGTAGGATGCCACATCATTTCTTCTCCATCCCACATCACCCAAGTCAAACCCATACCCCAAGGCATAATAAATGGGTGGTTGAGAGGTATGAAAACCTCTTACACACACCACTCCAACCCACACCCCTTAAGGAAAAAAATTAAACACATGTAAGAAAGTGCAATTAAAACTCACCTTTTGCCTTCCAAAACACATAATGGGGTCTATTTTTGACCCCCCAACCCATAGGTAGGGTTGGTATAAGAAATTAAGAGGTGTGGGACAAGCTTAGCTTGTCCCACAAGCCTCCAAAATTGGCCCTTAAGGCCAAATCCGAATTTCCAAGGTGAGGTAGAGTGTACAACACTCAAGTTACTTACACTCAACTTAAAAACACATAAACCAAAGAACCATCTAATATAATAAATGACTTATTTTTGTCCCATCCATAATTAGCTTAATAATATCATTAGTTCACTTAATTTAGACAGATAAACCAATTAATGATAAAAGGGATTTGCATCACAAATTAAATCACATACATCAAAAATTAAATCATGGACACCAAAATTAAATAAAAGAAAGGAAAATAACTACACACAAACCCTTGGTCACAATTGGGGTCATCCCCCATGGAAACCCCTAACAAAAAAAAAATAAGACAACAAAATTACACAAGTTGCCATGGTGACCAGTTGCCAATACCCCACATTCCTTCGTTGTTGGTCTCCTATCCCCCGTAGTTTGTTGTTGTGATATAATTACCTATAAAAATCACACAATACCCCTCTAGCCTCATGGCCATATTAACGATGTCGAACTAATAAAATACTTATATCTAAATATCAATTTCAACATCAAATATCATAACTACTATTGCTAAGACCAAGTAATTCAACAATTACTCCAATTTTCAACATTTCGATTCTACTCATACATCAGTTTGCAACTAAGATCATAAACCAACTGAATCATCTAATTTAAGCAATACTTTCACTCATTCACAATTTTGCCAATTCTCAATATCAAAGAAATCACAAAATAACTTTGAACATCATAATAAAAATCAATACGAAAATAATTCGAAATATCAACATATATCTAACTGACAACACATCATTATCTTCCATACTTGAATGTCTATCAAAAGTTAATCAATTCATTATAATAATGTCTATCCTTCAATTTCCATATCACAATGTGTTAATTTCATTCATCTATTAATATTTACATGTACAATGAGAAATGATGTCTATGTGTACAGTCACAAAGTGTTAGATTAAATATAACAAAACAATATCGAAGAGTAATGATATCACAATCAATTTATAACAAGGAAACCATTCTAGATAATTGTCTTATCCTTAAATTCCCCTCAAGTCCAAAATATGACCATACAGTCAAAATGATAACCAAAACACAATAGTAATCATGATGTCCCACACATTTTATTTGTGTGCTAACTAGAATACAACAACAAGGTTTGAGATTATAATCACTTTTTATTTTTGTGCTAACTAGAATATAACAACAAGGTTTGAGATTAAAATCAATTCAAAATTGTTAACATGGTTTATTTAGTGTCGAAGAAGAGTGGACATTACATACATAAGTTCCTTTGTATTTGAATCTTCCTCTAAAAGCAACACTCTCTCCACTTTGAGTGTCGTATGATTATATTCCAAAAATTTGGAATGTATATATTTCTGTAGATCCCTTGCATACGCGGATTTGAATTGAATGTGTGAGAAATCACCCTCTGGATCATGTTGGTATGAATTCATCAAATTCTTTAGAATTTTGTCTTCAAGAAGGTGGAAGGTTTGTGTGATCTTGACAGGGACATCCATATTTCCTTTGTAATTTTCCCTAGATGTGCCCTAGCTTTCTTCTTCGCAATTTGCTTGATATTTCCTGTAGCTTTTTGTCCCTTAGTTTATGATCCTTTAACACCTTTTATATCCTTCCCTTTACACCTAACACATTTATTACTTCTTTAGCAAAAACTTTATTAATTCGGCCACGGATTTCACCTCATGTATTTTTGTGTTTTACGTTTTTTTCATCCTGCACTAATTCCTCATTACTTCGTTGTGTGAATTTCCTCCTCCTTCCTTCCACATCTTTTCCCACTAGAAGCTTATTTCTTACTTCGTTAAACTATTTTTTTCCACTATCTTTATGTTGCGGCTTTATGCTACCTCTCTCTATTGTGGGATTTTTCAATTTGTCTTCGTGTCGCGATTTTTATTTATTTGCTTATTTTCATGGTTTCCATCCTTCCTTTTATTTGCGAATTTATGTCTTCCCTTCTTCTCGCATTTTTGTTTCTTCTTCTTTCACTTTTCTTTTTTTTTGTTTTGTGGGTATCCCCCTCCATGGCCCCGATTTTCTCTTTTTCTTCGTTTTTGTCTTTACTAGAGTAACAATGCATTTTTAGGTTTTCATCCTACCCCTCGTCCATTTGCTGAATTGTCGGTTTTCGAATAGGTGGTGTTCTCTTTATTGCATGGACATGTATCCTCCGTAGTTCATTATTTCTTCTTATCTTTATTTTTCTAAGGGTAGAGATGCCCTTGTGGGTTTTCATCCTACCCCTTGACCTACTCATTGAATTTTTATTTTTAGATAGGTTGGTATTTTATTTTATTTTATTTTTATTTTTGATTTCTTTTTAAGTCACATATATCTTGAGTCTTGCTCCATTCACATGTCCAGGAAGTTCTTTTAATTGCAATGTTTGTAGTTTTATTGCTCCTAAAGGTAGTATTTCCTTAATAATATATGGCCCTACCCATCTTACCTTTAACTTTTCTTGGGTATTTGTATTTGTTATCATATAAGAGTACTTGATCTCCAATATCAAATTATTTCTTCTTAATATGGCGGTTATGCCATGCCTCTGTCTTCTTTTCTCTTGGGTCGGGTTTTATGCGGCTATAAATATCTTTTCATCTAGTTTCTCTAGTTCTATCAGCCTTTCATGGAGTGAATCATCTTCCATCATCCTAAATTCCATTACAATCCTTAAACTTGGAAGAACAAACTCTATGGGAGCCGCGAATTCTAATCCATATACCAATTTGAATAGGAAATAATTTGTAAGCCTTTTGTATGTTATGCGGTATGCCCATAGAGAAGTGGGTATCTTCAAATCCCAATCCACAGTTTGTAATGAGAATTTTTTGTTAAGACTTTCTCTAGTACCTTGTTGAATGCCTCTACTATTCCATTTTTCCGAGGGTGGTATGGAGTTCTTCTATTATCATTGATCGTGAATCCTCTCAATAGGTCTTGGATGGTTTTATTCACAAAGTTTTTTCCTTGGTCACTAGTGATACTTAGTGGAAATCCAAACTTGGTAATAGTATTCTCATATATGAATTTGGTAGATGTCTTTATAGTACAATCCTAGGTGGGAACCCTTACGCCCATCTTGTCAAATATTTTGTTCTAGTTATAATGAATCTTTCTTGAGAATGTTTGGCTAGCTTAATAGGTCCTATAAAATCAATAGCCCATTTTTTGAATGGCGTTAATGCTAAAATAAGTCTTAGTGGCATTTCATCCCTTGCATTAGGTTACCCAACTCTCTCACATACAAAACAAGTTCTTGCATGTTTGTGAGAATCTTTGAAGAGTATAGGCCACCACAGGCTTGCCATCATGACTGTTTGTGCTATTTTCTCTCCTCCATTATGGCTGCCTGCAATGCCTTCATGTTCCTCAATCGAGACATTCTTCCTCTCATGTTCCAATGCTACTCTTCTCAAAACATTGTCTTGTCCCTTTTTATATAGCTGTGTTTGAAATAATGTAAATGGAAACACTCTACTTTACAATTTTTTCTCCTATTGTTGTGTATAATCACTTGGAAATTATCCTGTGTGCAATAATTGAGAAGTATCATCAAAATCTTTGGGTATAGATTTGATTCGAAATAAGTGAGCTCTAAGAAAATAATCATCTATGGGCCCCTCATCCTCTCCATTTTTAATCCTTGACAAGTAACTGGAGCATTATCTAGCTTTCGTGGTTTGATTGCCATTGTGAAATCAAATTCTTGAAAAAGCATGAGCTATATACATATTATTCCTTGTAAAACCGTTCTATCCAAGTAGAAGACTTTAATGGTTCATGATCATTTTGTGAAGTGAAGGAAGTGGTTAGTAAATATTTCATGTATTTCATCAGAGCATAAACCATGCTTAGTGCCTCCCTTTAAATGTTGTTGTATAATTTCTCTCTGATATTTTTAGCCAACTTCCTACTAGAAAACACTATGGGATGATCCATATTTTCTCTAGGTCATTTGTGTCAATACAGCTCCTATTGCTATTCTCGATACATCCATATGGACATGGAATTTTATCTTCCAATTAGGAAAAATTAGAATAGGTACATGTAGAATTTTGTGCTTTAAAATTTCAAAAGCATCTACACATTCTTTGGATGAAGAGATTTTCTTATTAGTTATTTTCTTCAACAATTCTTCTAGAGGAGCACTTATTTCTACATAATTTCTAATAAACTTTATGCGATATCCAAAGTTGTATCCAAAAATTTCCTCACGTCTTTCGAGTGTTTAAATTATTTGGTAGTTTTACAATCTCAAGTATTTAATGGATCAATCAACAACCCTTCTTTACAAATTATATGTCCAAGTAGTGTTCCAAAGGGAGTTAAAAAGATACATTTCTTTAAATTCAAAGAGATTTGTAAAGCTCTGCACATTTGAAACATCAATCTCAATACTTGTATATGGTTCTTCAGTAGGCCATAAACTGTCCAATCATCAAGATAAACCTCTAGAAAATCATGAATAAAATATTTGAAGGCATTTATCATGATTCTCGCTAAACATTGTTGGTGAGTTCTTTAGTCCAAATGACATTCTTTGTATACATATAATATCCCCATATCTCGTGGCAAAGGTGGTTTTAGGTTGTTCCTCTAGAGTAATTTTCACTTGGTGATAATCGGAGAAACCATCTATAAAGGAATACACTTCTCTATGAGCTAAATTTTCTAGTACTTCCTTTGTAAATGTTAGAGTAGGTATTTACCTTAGCTCATGTTCACCTAGGTACTTTATTTATCTTTATTGTATTTATCCTCACCCATTTATGTGTGTGGATATTTCTTTTATCTTATTTAGATATTAGGAGGTATTATCTAGTTGTTAGGTATAGTTCTTTCATTGATCTATGGTATTGACTAGTTCTTTCATTGATCTATGGTATTGACTAGATCCTTGATGTCTAGTTCTCTCCTAAATCTATGGTCTTGACTAATTTTTTGATGACTAGTTATTTCCTTGATTTATGGCTTGATCTACAACTTTGACTTGTTCTTAGATTGTTATTCCTTTCCTAAAGCAAGGCCCATTCTCATTGTATTGCATCGAGTTCCATAATAATATATGATATTGCTACTCATTTGTTTGTAAAGGTTTATGTAAAGTCATTCTAGAAAATTACTTTCATTTTATCGATCATGGTGTTTGATTAGCATCTGTGTTCTTGACTTGGTATGATATGGTTGTCATTCCTTTTATGGTATCGTAGTCGAAGAACTCATTTAAATCCTTAGCCCCTGGTCATATGAGGTTTTAAAGCTTATGATTCTTACTAGTAGGTGCTTAAATTCAGCGCCCTATAATTTTATTTGTGTGGTGGAGGCAACAACATTTTATTTTGTTTTAGTGGTAGCTAAAATAAATAGTAGAGAAAAATATTGAAAAGTTTGTATCTTTTGCTCGGTAACTCGGTTTTGAGTGCTATTTTTACAAAAGTGCTTGTTTTTTCATGCTCTTTCCATTGGAAATATTTATTTTGATATTTTTACTATAATTATAAAGTGCCAAATATGGAGGAGTGTTGTAATCAATTGTGGACGTAATTTTGGTGAGCCCGACGTCCTAAACTTTTGGGAGTTACATTCTTCTCTATCATGGATTCTGAGAATGATATGCTTTTCTCTGAAGTATGTGGACTTCAAGAGGATATTGTAAAATTTGTGGAAGAAAATAGATCACTCAAGAAGTGAAATTCTCTTCTACAATCACTCATTCATGATAAGGATACAATAATCCACTCCATACAACAACTTGTTAGCCTACAACATCACCATGATATTGTGGACAACCATATCAATGCTCCTAGTACACTTGCAGGTATTACTCATGTACCCACTGACATTGATCTGTTAGTATTTGAGCCTATTCTTTCTCTTGATGCTTCTAAACCTGTGAGGTTTGTTACTACATGGTCTTCCACATCTGTGCCTATTATAGTACCACATGTTGTGTATCCTATTTCTCCTCAACTGCATGGCCTTTTTGAGAAGCATACAACTGCCTTTAGTTCTCACATGCTCTGTTTTATGGGTATCACCGCAGAGGTATTACAGACACTCATAGGGTATTATTTCCCCTCTTCCACATGTTAAGTGGAATTTGCACCATGAAATTGGTTTTCATGCAGATACTTTATTGGGATCACACATTGACAGAGCTCCTTTGTTTGTTCGCTCGAATCTTTTTGAGGATCGTGAGAAACACATAAGTTTTACATCTTCACTCAAGTTTGAGAAACCTGATATTTCAGCTGTTAGACACGATCAACCCGACACACATTTTGATGTTCTTTTACATACACCCATTGTGCATTTTACACCAATTCATATGCAAGCATATTCTTCATCCATCCGTTTTGATTTGGGGTGCATATATAATCACTCGTGGTAGTGACATAGGCATTCGTTGAGAGGACTCTACGGGCGTGTCTCTTCCACCATTCGGCCTCTTGCTCCATTTTCTATACCTTCTACATTTTGTTGCTTCTTGTTTTGAGCATTTTCTTTAGTAGGTGTAGTGTATCTCTCTTTTTGTTGATGATTTTGTATCGGTATTTTTGACACTTTTGGCATGTTGACGGTATCTCTTAGGGGATCTATTTTGGTGTTATCTAGTTCTAGTTTATCATTGTTTGAGTAGCTGTTTTGACAACTCATACTGATTTGTAGCATCCCTCCACCCATTCAAAGAAGTATGGGAGGGTGTGGTGTTGATCCTTCTTATTCGGGTTTTGTGTCATTGCCGTATTACCTTGGCTTTTCTTGGATCCTAACACTCTTGATTTTTTGTCCTTGCCTTGTTGCTTTGGTTATTGTTCTTGGGTCGTCACACACCTATTTGTAGAGAGATCAAATTATGTTTGGTGTTTTTACACTTTCGACATCAATCATTGTGATCTCCTTGTATGGAGCTATTTTGGTGAAGCCCAGTGTCAGTTGTTTTTTATTTTTGTGATCGAGCAGTGGATTCAAACCACAGTGCACACTAAACTTCTTCAACATTGTACGAGTTTTTTGAGCCGAGCTTCTTGGGATGCCTTGGAGTAGATTTTTACTCTCTTTACTTTGTTATTACTGGTTTTGGGTACCTTGTGGTGTCCCTTTTTCCCAGTTATTGTACATGAGTACCTCATCAGACCTAGTTTCAGGACTCATACTGTGGACATGCCACTTCTATTTTGCCCCTAGCTTCACTTGAGGGGGGGTGTTAGAGTAGGTATTTACCTTAGCTCATGTTCACCTAGGTACTTTATTTACCTTTATTGTATTTATTCACCCACTTATGTGTGTGGATATTTCTTTTATCTTATTTAGATAGTCGAGATATTATCTAGTTGTTAGGTATAGTTGTTTCCTTTATATAAAGTATTGACTAGTTCTTTCCTTGATCTATGGTATTTGACTATATCCTTGATGTCTAGTTCTCTCCTAAATCTATGGTCTTGACTAGTTCTTTGATGGCTAGTTATTTCCTTGATTTATGGATTGATCTATGACCTTGTAGTTCTTAGATTGTTATTCCTTTCCTATTTAAGCAAGGCCCATTCTCATTGTATAACATTGAGTTCCATAATAATATATGATATTGCTTTACTCATTTATTTACAAAGTTGTATGTAAAGTTATTCTGGTGAAATACTTTCATCTTATTGATCGTGGTGTTTGATTAGCATCTGTGTTCTTGGCTTGGTACAATCTGGTTATCGTTCCTTTTAGTAAAAGGGGTTGGGAATGGATCATGTACACATGCCTTATTCAATTCTCTATAATCTACGTAGACACGGATCTCACCAAGTATTCTTATTCTGAATCACCATTAGATTGATCCATTCTGAGTCATCAATAGGTTTAATAATGAAAACATTCAACATCTTACCGATTTTTGTCCTCACCATCACGTTCAAATTGGGATTCAATTTGTATGGTCTCTTCCTTATTAGTTTATAAGCATATTTAATATGGATTTTTATGGTACCTACCTCCTCTTTTATGCCTTTCAATTCTTTGAAATCTTTGGGAAAGATGTCTTGAAATTATTGAAGCAACTCCACGACTTTGGCAACTTCCTCCTTTGACCAATAGTCTCCAATTTTGGAAAATATTTCATCTCCATTTATCCCAATGTTCTCATTTATGGTTTTTAGGGGTTGATAGTAGTATTTTTCTCCTTAATATTTATCCTCTACCACTTTCCTTTCATCTTCTATAAAATTATATCTGAGGTTATTTAGTTTTTTCTCTTTCTTTCTTTTCCACATTAAAACACCATGCAAAAAATTTTACACTTTCTTCCGGTTTGATAATCTCTAATTCTGTTTCCTTCTTCTCTTTAGAGTATTGTTATTTTTCCTCACCGGTGTCAAAAATATGAAAGTTATAATCTTTTGTAACGCTCTCAAGACATTCAAATTCGTGTCCCAAAATTAAAATTATTATAAAATTCCTTGACTATTTGATCCCAATCTCTGGTCTCCCCACCCGATCTCTTGATGTGTATACTAGGAGCTCGGTATGGGCCGTAGGTCTATAGTGCCACCATAAAATAATAAGAATAATAATAATATTAAAAAAATATGTTATGAAGTGTGTTGAGTGTGAGTGGGTAGAAACAATAATAGACCCCATGTGAAGTCACTTGGCCTCCTTGAAAAATGTTTGGGGCATTCAAAGTGATTTGCAGACTTTTCCTTTTACTTGTATAATAATGCAAGAGCTTTTTTAGAATCCAAATGCTACTCACGTTTTTTTTATTATTATTATTGGCAAATAAATGCTACTCACGTTAAACCCAAGTTTAGTTACAAATTTAGCTTGATCTGGGATATTTGCGAGATAGAGAAGGACACCATAGGGTATGTACATCCATTAAATCATAAAGATAGAGGAAATATGTCAGACATTGTAGTTGCAAATGCATTGGTAGACGTGTATGTAAATTGTGGAAGCATAGACATGAACGGGAACTATTTGGCAGAATGTCTTAAAAAGACATGGTTTGGTGAACAACATAGATTATTGGATATGCATGAAACGAGTTTATTGAAAAGGCTTATAAAATTCAAGGCAAATGTAATTACAAGTCTAAATTCAAATCCCATGAATTTTTCCAACCTCCTCCCTACCTGTGTGTAAATGGGACCTCTAGAATAGGGCATGGACATCCATCAAGAAAAATATTGTTGTAGCTACCATGGATGAAGCTCGAGCCTGGTTTTTTTGTATGTAGAAGAAGGATATTGGGGTTGATGGTGTTCCCTCTAATGGTTGTTCTCAAATCAACGCTTAGAGAGTTAACCCAAAAGTAGCCTTTTGATTGTTTCAATCTGGGTGTATTATTATTTAAAAATATCATAAAATTAGAATGTGCATTAATCCATATTGGATATGGTAGCATCCTTTTAGAGGATTTAGATCCATATATTACCATATTGTTCTTATAATTTTAGAGTTCTATCAATATTACTCAGCTCTTGGATCAAAGCCAACATACATTGAGTGGTCCTCTAATTTAAACTTTAGATGTGGGTCTCTTCTGCGAGTCCAAGATTTTGCACAAAAGAAGGTATATAAGAGGATCAACATTACGATTTCAATGGGCTTGCAAAGCATGGAAGGAATTGGAAGTGAGAGTAGTGATGGGGTTTGAGGGAGGTTGGCAGGCTCATGAAGATGTTGATTTGCAATAGTAGTCCAAGGATAAGAGGTTGTATTTTGTGGCTCATGGTGTAACTTTTCCGAGATATAAAAAAATAAGTTCGTTGAAAATTATTAGAAAATATGGTGGGTAGGTGCAAATCCATATTTCTACTGACCCTTGCCAAAGACCTTCCCAACTTGGGTCAAAATGGAATTTAATGATTGTAGGGTATGTTCATTTTGAAGTCTTGAGCAGGCCTTAGTCAATCGTCAAAACATAATGGGAAACATATTCTGTTTGAAATTTTCAAGGGATCGAGAAGATTTGTGTGTCATCATGGAGGATAGATCGATGCTTGTGAAATGTTTGACGAAATGCCAAAGTGTGATGCCAAACTGAATCCCATGGGTTTGACTGACTTCGTTCCTCCAGGCATGGTTCATCTCTCCTTTTCTTTCGTAATTATCGTACTTTAGTTTCTCATTTGCAACGAAAGATAATTTTAAAATCTTAGAATTATCATACATTTAATTGTTTATATTAACTAGTTGCAAATCAATAAATGTCGTATCACAACTCACGTAATCAAAATAACCCTTTTGTATTAAACCATGAAATTTAACCCTCATTCTAAGGTGATTTAGAAAACTCCTTGCCCAAACTAGATCTCTACAATATTTTTTTATCAACAAGATGAAATTGACTTCTCGGTAAAAATGTTGACCATCTCCCTGTTTAAATAGATAAATTTGCATTTTTCGGAGACTCATTAAGTACCCTTCATAACTCTGAAAATGGGGTGTTAAGCTTCATTTGTGTACCTTGTTATGTGGGGAGTCACCTTAACCTTTGGTTTTACCCCAAATAAACATTTGTGATCTTTTTGGCACCCTACTAGGAGAAATGTTGCACTATTTTGTAGTTGTAAGAAGCTACTAAAACTATAAAGTGGGCTTTCCTTTTGAACAACCTTCTTCGTAAACCTTTAGTAATTTTACTAAAAAATTTCCTAATCTTGTAAGTGTGAGGAAAAACATTTTTCTGATAGTTTGGTAAAGCCATTTTGTAGGCTTCCGGTTGTAGTTGACTAGGTCAAACTAGACCAACTATGACCAGAGGCTCCAGAAGGCATGTTGTTGTTTGTAAACCATTTGCCAGTTTTGAATTCCGTTAGTTCTTATGAATTCTTGGTGTATATGAGGAAACGTAGAAACTTACCTGGAGTGTGTTTGCTCATTAGAGGACAATGTTTGAAGTTGGCTTCTTAGCCTCCGAGTGTTAATTGAACGTTTTTGCAGCTAGCAGGGAAACGTAAGAAGGAAGTTGTATGACCCATGTTGGGTTTCCCAAACCATCGTGGAAAGTTTTTGACACTTATAAATAAATATTTGAAACTTTATTGTGTGAAATTGAACTTTTGGAAAAATAGTGTTTCTCTCTCTTCCCTATTTCTTCTCTCTCCTTGGTTAGGAAATGAAGCAAACTGAAAAGAAATAAATGTGTCTCTAACCTTTTTCTTTCAAATGAAAAATTATTAATGTTATTATGTAAATGGGAAACTAAAAATGTTAATTATGCTAGATTAGGGTGGATGCCATGCCAGTGATTTATCACTGATTTCATGCTCACATGGTTTTGTAGGATGCAAGAAAGATGGTGAAAAGGCATTGTGCAATTTATTATTTATTTTTATAATTTATATAGTTCCTTGTAAAATGTATATATGTATAATGTAGTCCCATGTTACAGAAAGGTTGTGTTTGAAATTGCTAATATGTTTGAGATGCTAGTTTTAGGGATACCTTGGGAAACATGCATTTAATCATAGGTGCAATGTGATTCATAGGTTAATTTTCGTAAAAAGGATTGATATATATATATATATATATATATATATATATATATATATATATATATATATATATATATATATATATATATATTTGATTCAAATATCTTGTAGTGTGTTTTTAGTGTACAATAAATGATTAAATAATTGGTGTTGTGTTCCTTACCTTAAAAATGTAATAGAGAAATCTAAATAAGAATATCGACCTTAGTTTATAACTTGAACATATTTACCCTTCTCACACGTTCCTTCTTAGCATTGAATAAATTTAAAACGTAGAAGGATCTTAAAATTTGCACTCTATGGTACCTTTTGGTTCAAATACTCAAGATTCCTAGTTTGATTTTATCGTCATGGTTGGTATGTTTAGCGACATCGTCTTAAACCCGATAGTTAGGAAAGACATGGTCCAACTATTTCTGGTATAAGAAGAACTAGGACTTCTTTAGTATCCTTATGGACTACTTAATCTTACAAAGATCGAAATGAATTCCTTGTGGGATCCAGATTACACTAATGGAGATAGTGAAATAGTTGTCTTATGGCTTAAACTCTTGTTAATGAACTATTGAGTCCCTCTCAGTTAAATGTGTCACCTTGGTTACTAATAACATATCACCTTGGTCTTTAATGAAGGTTGTCTACCTTAAACATATCTTCTCACCTTAAATATCTTTTGTAGTTGGGGCTTACATCCTTAGGTGCAATTGGAATTATACTAACCAAGGTAGTTTTTATTATGACATTTCTATGATTGTTCTCTTGGTGGGATTTAAAATGCAAAAGTGGATTTCTTGGTTGTAGCATGTGTTAACACTGTAGTGCATAAGAGCAAAGAATTGAGTTGTCACGTGCTAGGTTATGCTCCATGTAGTAGTGAATCCATTAGGGAAAAGTATGTGCTTATTTTATTACAAATATTATAAAATGATTCTAAAAATGAGACCTTAGTGCGATGTAAGGGTAAATCATATAAAGGGAAAAATATATTTGAGGTTGAGAATAATCTCTCTCTTGGAATCCTTATAACTCAATTTGACATTTACTTTTGTTAAAAAGAATAAGAATTTCCTTGCTTAGAGCAAACCTTGAGATAACAAAAGATATACTTCTTCAAGATGTTAGATAAGTAATTTCGTAACTCTTCATGTTATTAAGTGATGCCAAAAGAGATCTAAGAAACAATGTAAATGAAATGAGAAACAATATTGTATGTGTCAATGGATTAAGATAACAATTTCACTTGAAGTCCTTATGGTTGATTTAAGAATTGAATTTTTTGTGGAGAGTGGATATAAACTGCTTGTGGTGGGACTAGGCATTTGAGCCATTATAGAGTCCACTAAAAATAAAATAAAAATATGTCATGTAAAGGCTTAATTGAATCAACTAAAATTTGGAACTAAAATAACCATAGTACGAGAACAAATGTGCTTCTAATGGAAGTAAGTTTTTAGGAAAGTGAAACTTGAACCTTCACCTCCTTGAATCGTATTATTTTTGCCTTAACAACTTATGGTTGGTCCCCTTGCTTAATGTATATAAAATAAAAAAATAAAAAAATAAAAATTCAACTAAACACATTTTAAGAAACAAACCTTTGACATAAGAATGAGAGAATTAGGAACTTTGTAGGAAATTTTAAATATGAAAATTTTTAATGTAAGTTATGAGGATTGGTGTAGTGCCCACTTCCCTTTGACACCCCTTTGATACTAATCATGAAATTGTTGACTATATTATGGACTTTATTATAGTATGATGTTAGATGTTAGATCAGGTATTATTGTTGACTTGATTCAGTTATGATGCATGATGATTATTAAAGACATTTTATATGTTGATGATGATATACTATTTGAAATGGCTATATAATGGATGTTGTTCGGACTTGTGATATTTAGATATTGTGAGTAGACCTAGAAATGGAAATTATTGGATGATGAGATAGTTGTTGATAAAACTATAAATGATATTGTTAGATTGCTTTGATGTGTTGTGATTCATATATCTAAATGATTTTGGGAATTATATTTATATTATCTTGGATGTTCTGATATGGCCACGAGGCTGAAGGAGGCATTTGTGTTTTACAGGTTAAAATATCACAACAAACATCGGGGGATTGGAGACCAAACACATTGGAATTCTAGATGAATTCAACAAGGTCACCATGGCAACTAGTATTTTCTTGTGCGTGTTTGTGTGTGTTAGGGATTCCCATGGGGGGATCACCTTTAATTGTGAAAAATGGGTTTTATGTATTCATTTTATTTTTGGTCCCTTTTGTTTATGTTTGCATGTGTTTATTTTGTGGTTCTTTTACCCCTTTCATTAGTCATTAAATGGTGTGTAATATTGTGAGTAATCATGTTGTTAAGTTAATTAATTAAAATATGTCATAAGAAATTAATTAATAGAGTTGTTGGCCATGATTTAAAGTGTTATAAGTAATGTGTAAGTGATGTGTGAACTAATTTTTGAGTGTGAAACACTCCACCTTCTTGGAAATTCGAATTTGTCCTTGGAGGCTGATTTTGGAGGCTTGTGGGACAAGTTAAACTTGTCCCATACCTCTTAAATTTATTTACCAACCATACCTATGGTTGGAGAGTTGAAATTTTAATTTTATAATGCTTTTTGAGAAGGCAAATTACAGGTTTTAATTGCACCTTTCTTACATGATTTAATGTCAGTCCTTTGGGGTGTGGGCTTGTTTTGGAGTGTGTAAGTAATCTGTCATATTATTCACCCACCTATTTATTGTGCATTGGAGAATGAAGTTGAATTTTGGGGTTGGGGTTGAGGATGTGTGATGTGGCATCCTACATGGATCCACCTCATCCTCTTCCCTTCCCTCTTCTATAAAATTTGAATTCCTTACCTTGTTTTGGGTTTCTTCATTTTGGAGACTAAATTCTTGGGTGATTTCCTTGCTATTTTGGGAGCTCTTGTTTTGAATAAGTTTTAGGAAGATTTTTCATGCTTGTGCTTGGTTGTTCTTGGATTTCTTGCATTGAGATAAAGCTTGCTGAATTTGGAACTTGGAACAACTCCATCATGGAGAGGTAGGAGCTTGGCTCTTGAAATACTCTTCTTTTATAAATGTAAATGTTAATGTGTGAATGTTTTGGCATGTTTTGTGGGATGTTGGGTAGATGGCCTAGGAATGGTGTAGGAGAAAACTATGGGTTATTTTGTGGGAGGCATAAGTGTGATTTAGGGAGGCATAAGGGTGGAGGGAGTTGGGATTTGGGTTCCACCTTACAAAGAAATATCTTGCATTTCTTTACTCGTTATGGGGTGCCATAAGAGGTTGGGGAGGCATAAGAAAATGGGAGGAATAAGGGGTACTTGGGGGAGGCATAAGGGCATGTCAGGGATTTGAAATGATATATATATATATATATATATATTCAGGTGGTTTGTCCTCAGGTAGTGATACCCATTTCCTCTTTGGGAGGCATAAGCAGCATCCCCCATAGTTTCTTGCTCCTTTGGCTTGCTAGATGAAGCCTCAATAATGTTTGTCATGCTTTAATGTAGTTGTAAACTACATTCTATTTTGGACTATGTTTTCTTGTGGAAATGTTGCTTGTGTGTTTGTGGAAGCCTGTTGTTGCCATGAGTTGGATCACATCTTTTATTGCATTATGGTTGGGGCTTGGGTCCAATGAAGAAGGATGACTTCTCCTCTTCATTGAATGTCTTGGTTGGGTTGAGAGAGTTGCCTTTCCCCTACTCTTGTTGTGATAAAATTGAAAGAATGACAAATTTGCATGTTGTTATTCTGGAGTAGGGAAAAAAATAGTTTGATAGTCCCTTGTGAAATGAAATCTTATTGTAACCTTTCCCACTTGAAGTGGATGAACTTGTATATGTTTGTAATGGAAAGATGTTGTAGTGGTTATGGAAGTGTAAATTGGAATGTGAAAGAATGATACGTATTTTGTATGTTGTATTTTGAAATCAAATGGAAAGGAAGTTGTAAGAGTTTCATTTGAATTAATGGATGTGGTTTTTTCTTGTCCATATGATATTATTCCATTGGAAATATGTGTTTAACATGCACTATGAAATCCCTGTTTGGAAAGTGGAAAAGTGAAACACGTGAGAAGAAAATGTATTATTCTACCCTATATATAATATATGATTTTGGAAAGAATAAAAGAAGGAAGTTGTAAAGTTGTCTTTTGGAATAAATAAAGGATTGCATAACCTTCCTCAAATTGTATCATTGTATTGAATTTAATCATCTAGTTGTGAGTTGTAATCTTTGTTTGAAAGGAAGAAATGCATATAAAGGAAGTGTAATACTCTGTCTTTTGAAATATGTGAAAATTGGAAATCAGAGATGTATTTTAGTTTTTGAATAGTTTAATTGAATCAAATAAATGTATTAGATTAGAATTGGAACATATTATAATACTTGGAAGAAGAAAATGGTAAATAAACCCTTTAAAATTTGATCTCTGTCTTGTATTTTCAAATTGGAAATTATTTAATCCAAAATGCACAGACCGAACCTGCAACAATGAAATAAAAAATAAATGATTAAATTGAAGTAGTTTTCCTAAAAAATCCAATTAGACAAAAATAATTAAAGGAAATCTTTCAAAACCTGGCAAAACCGAGTTCAAAGCTTTCATAGTCATTTTGTTGTCAAAATTGTAAAATTTCAAATTGGAATTCAATCACATATATCTACCTCACAAAATTATCCTAAATCCACCTAAGAACAATTCTCCATGTCTATTTGACATGTTGAGAGAGGAACAAGAACAAATTGAGCAAATTTAATAAGTTGATTTTTTACCAGTTTGCACTGTAAAAGCCTGCAGATCATTTACTTTAAATTGACCCCTTCAAATTTATCAAAATTTAAAAATAATGAATCCTGTGCAAAGAGGATGTCAAGATATTTCTAGAAATTTCTTGTTTTCCCAAAATCGAGCTCTCTATTAAAAGTTATGGCCTTCTGAAGTTTTTTCTTCACTTGGTGTCAAAAAAATTTTTGGGAAAACTTTCCTTGGCGAGCCCGCGGGCCCAAATTTTCCCCACCGGCCAACCAGCCCACAACCAATTAGAGGATGCCACATGGCACCACAAGGTGTTGGTGGAGGGGCGGATCACTTTTTAACTTAGCACTTTAGAATTTTTTTGGAAATTATTTCAAATTTTCCCGTAGACCCGTGGCCAATTAGGAGCTTCTATGTGGCATTGAGGCTTCAGCGAAGGAGCGGGTTCCTTTTTGCCTTTGGCATTTTAGAAAAATTTTGGGAAATTTTTTCAAATTTTCCCCACTGACCCGCAGCAATCAGGAGCTGCCATGTGGCATCACGAGGTGTCGGAAGAGGAGTGCGGGTGAATGTGATCCTTTTTTCCCTTTGAGGCATTAAAATATTTTTCTCCCCATCGCCCCGCTTTTCCCGCATTGGCTTAGGAGATGCCACGTGTCCCTTGCAGACTTGTAGGAGTGCGGGCGCAAAGTGGGCTTCTCGCCTCGCGTGGGAAATTTTCTAAATGTTCCCGTCGCCCGCTTTTTCCCGTGTGGCTTAGGAGGCACCACATGTCCCTTGTGGACCCACGGGAGCGTGGGTGTAAAGGTGGTTTTTTCCCCGTGTAGGAAATTTTCCAGATTTTCCCACGTCCCCGTAGACCCGCCCTTTGGGCAAATTTTCTCTCCTGGGCCCGCAGGCCCGCTCTTGGGGAAAATTTTCACCCCAAGGCCCGCCGGCCCATAACTTGAAAAATATGAGGAGTTAGGAATTCTTTATATCATTGGAAAGGTGAGGAAATTTCCTATCCAATGGGAATGATTTAGGGAAATTTTGAATGCTTTAATTTTTAAAAATCAAGTTGAACCTTTAAGCTTGTTAGAGAGTGGGTATGGTGAGGAATTACCCTCTGAACCTAATTGAACCTTCTAACCCTAAATTTTGGACCTTGTGACCTCTAATATATGTTAAAAAAATAAAATTACATTCTAGTGGATTAGAATTGACCTAGAACTTGTTAGTGATAATTCTTGTCTTGTAACTTGGTTGTAGACTCCTTTAAAAAAAAAATTCCATAATTTTTCCTAACTAATTGTAGGTTGTTCTTGGGTCTCAAGTGGGTTGTTTTTAGCGGGCACCACACTTTGTATCAGAGCCATGGGTTCAAAGCTTGGAATCTTGGGCACACTAGAAAAATTGAGACATGAACTGTAAACTTAGCACACTTTTGAATCTAGAAAACAACCTTGTTAAAAAAATGAACAAAAATACGTATGAAGAAATATTACATTACTCTGTTCATTTGAACTACCAAAATTAAAATAATAATAAAATAATAAGTTGTTTGAATTGTTGTACTCACTCAGTGGCATTTTTTCTAAACTGGGTAACTAAGAATGTTAAATTAAATTGATTTTTGTGAACTTCTAGTGTAGTGGAAACTCGGTTCTCCTTTGAAAATGTGTTGTTTTACAAGTCCCAAATCTTGATTTAATCGTATGATGCGTTAAGCCCTTTTAAGACCCTTCCTTATTGGAGTGGTTGGAATGATAAATTGTATGGTGTGATTCTTGTGGTTGGACAATAGTGATTGTGATCGAGGTCGAGAAGAGTAAATTAAAATTTTTTAGAGCTTCCTTCCATTTGAGTGTCGTTTTGGACCCAATCCTGCATAGGTGTCCTTAGAATTGACCTTGAGGCAGAGTACCCCTATTGGCGGCCATGAAGGGCTGCGGAGTGAATGTGGTGTTAAATTTTATATTTTACATTCGTAATCTTGTGTTATTTTATCAAGGACCAACATATTATTTTATGATTGGATTGAGAATCTCTGAGGCTCTTTTAGTTATTTATATTTTTGTGAGAATTTTCAGACTTTGCAATGTGGTTACTTAGCCACTTTCCTTGATTGTAGACATTTCTTGGATTTTATTTTGATTGGTGACTCAGAGCTCATTATGTTGTTGGCTATTTAGCTAAACGTTATGTGGTTCCTTCTTGCATGATGATGAGCTGGTTCTATGCTTCTTGTATTGTGACATTTCGTCGTATGGGGGTACACCCTTGGTGTCTTGAATGTCTTCTTAGGTTCTTAAAGTTATGCCTTGGTTTTGGATGCATGGAACCTTGAGGGTGTCTAGGATCTTAGAGTGACTTTTTCGTTGCTCGACCTTGCTAGATAGAGAACTTGTTGTGTTGTGTGTTCTAGTTGGTAGTCTGTTAGTGGTGGTGGTGATTCTCTTACAATCCAGTAAGAGCTTGAACCTCGTCAGAGTAGAGGTGTTTAATTGTGGGCTGATGAATTATGTTAGGATCAGATTGCTTTTGGCTGGCTCTGGATGTTAGTGGAAAAGTGTGTGTCTGGTAGTGGCTTCTTTTCGATGGCATGCTAAGTTTTATCAAGATTTTCTTATTTCATTATATAAAGTAGTGA
The DNA here is from genome assembly GCA_018340775.1 of Taxus wallichiana var. yunnanensis. Classification (NCBI taxonomy): domain Eukaryota; kingdom Viridiplantae; phylum Streptophyta; class Pinopsida; order Cupressales; family Taxaceae; genus Taxus; species Taxus wallichiana. The sequence goes on from CM031240.1 coordinate 265,117,219, forward strand.
CTTGAGGGTTGTATGCATCTTGGTAATTATGGTTAGAATTAATCCCATTTGAGTATTTTGTGTGTAAATTAAGTGTGTTTGTTTTCCCTCTTGACCTATAAATAAGTCTACCCTTTCCTTAACTTTTTTTTAGTTACTATGAATAATACTCTATGACCTATTAATTTTGGATTACGTGGAGACACTTATGGATGCTTTGAGTCTTTTAGACCATGACATTGGTGATGATAGTGTAATTAGACCTTGATAATTTAATCTTGGTGGTATTTTATAATGTGATTCTCTTAAACTGTAACTCTTGGTCGTAAAGCCATGTTGAATAAGATGGCTGATTGTCTACTTACATTTGATGCTTCTAATGAGTATGTGGTGTTCTTATAGTTAAAATATTTCCTTGTCATTTTGATTGCTTGGTTGGTGGTATCCTGTGGTAATATGGGTGTAGATTTGAAAACTTTCCTTGTCTTATCAAGTGAGTAAAATGTTTTCGCCAAAACAACAAATATTGTTAAACCCTAGTAGATTAGTAAAAGTAATTATGCTTCCTTAATGGGTCTTCCTCGTAACTTCTTTTGAGAACTTGTAGAAACCCACTAGGAATGTTTTATGATACTTGTAATTAGTGGAAAAATCTCAAAATATTGTTGTGATCCATGTTGGTTGATTGTTTCCTAGTTCTTACCAAATTAATAATGTGCTTTCTATGTTGAACGTCCCTTGTTTCCTTAGAATTAAAAATGTGATGTGTTGAATTACCTCTCTCTCCCATAAAATTAATAGTGTGATATGTTTACCATTCCTTCTCATTAATTTTTTTAATTGACAAATTGACTCACCCAAACATCATAAAATTGTAATTGAGGAGATTTGGCCTTGAAGCTTAACAAATAAACTGGAACATAGAAAGAGAAAATGGTCCTTGCTTTAACCTTGGTAGATTAATAGAAGGAATAAAAACCATGTAGAAGAACAGAAAAGGAAAAAAATTGTCCATCTACCTCCCCTAGGAGTAGAATAAATATTTTGTTTTTCCACCTATACAGAATGGCGAGATATCATGGCCACCTTAGTGGTGATCCTTATAATGCAAACATGTGATATCAGAATAAAAATGAATATTTTAATTAAGAAAACTCGTAAAGGAATGTGCTAGGAAAAATGAAACTACAACTTTTGAATTAATTAGTTGAGTTATAAAATAAGTAAGATTTATGTGTATAGAGTGCAATGTATAGTTGAACCTGTAGTTCTATCACGTACCTAAAATTGTAAAACACCTGGTGGATAGTAATGTGTTCTAGTTGCTTAGTACTTCTTGTTTATAGATGTATGTGCCTTTTTTGTGGGAGTTTTGGGTCATCATACCCTTATCTTCCCATAGCTCGATGAATGCGAGTTGTGGTCATTTTAGATTGAGACTTATTTGTTGTCTTGTCCTTGGAGACCTAAGTTATTGTAATTTTAAGGCAAACATATGTTAAGGATATAAAATAACTTTGGGAAGTCTTCTTTCTCTCATATTTTCTTGGGTCACCTTGTTATTGTTGCCCCTTTTCCATTAGGATGGAAAGTGCAAGATGATGTTATTCGCTTTTGATACGATGCACCCTTGGATTGTAATTGGACCCCGTGTTACTTGTTCTTCTCCCTAGCAACCTTGAGTGGTCCTTGGTGTTTCTTGTGCTCTCTTTATGGTTATTCTGAGCTTGAGTAGGAAATAAGATAAATAAATCCCATTGTGCTATAATGTATGGTACTTGTATTGATATGTTAGTTGCTAAGGGATATATATATATATATATATATATATATATATATATATATATTTGCTAAATAATTGACTTCTTTAGATTTTTTTGGTATGGTGTGTTCGATTCTTAAAACAAAAGTGTAAAAATTAGACAATAGGAAAAATTTTGGTCTTGAATTCGCCTTTATTACCATGAAAAGTTAATTGTACCCTCTCGAGTTATAGAAGTGCTTTCCTGAAATAGTTCCTTGATTTTAAATGTTTTGTTGATTTAGGTGTCCTTGTTGATTCACCTCATCCTGTGTGATCCTCAAATTGTGGGACCTTGAGTAGACTTGTTCCTCGTGTAAATTTGGTCATAGTTTATTTTTGCTAGCCTTGTCTAGACAACAAACCTTGAAATCATGGCTTAAACTTAGTAGAAACCTTAACTTTTATTAATGTAGTATGTTGTATTCCTTGGGAAACTATGTGGTCATTCTCAAACTCATGGAATTCTCCTTATTATCCCTCTAATTTGTGGTTACTCTTAAGACTCTTTTGAACTCTTCATGTTATATTGTTATGTGTGGTATCTTGGTTGATAGCATAAATTTACTCTCTAGATTTAAGTGTTTGTAGCCTTGCATGCAGAAAGTTTAGAACTCATCCCTTGTAATATCCCTTCTTCTTGCTGAATGGAAATGAACCAAACTTAGGTTCTATAGACTCACACTTGTTTGAAGCAAGCAATCCCATAATTGAGTGATCCTTTTTCTATTGCATTTTCTCTTATCTCTCTTTATAGTGACTTCCGGAGGAAGTCGAGTCTAAGGGGAGGGGGATGTAGTGCCCACTTCCCTTTGACACCCTTTTGATACTAATCATGATATTGCTGATTATATTAAGGAAATAATTATGGATTTTATTATAGTATGATGTTAGATGTTAGATCAGGGATTATTGTTGACTTGATTCAGTTATGATGCATGATGATTATTAAAGACATTGTATATGTTGATGATGATATACTGTTTGACATGGTTATATAATGGATGTTGTTTGGACTTGTGATATTTAGATATTGTGAGTACACCTAGAAATGGAAATTATTAGATAATGAGATAGTTGTTGATAAAACTATAAATGATATTTTTAGATTGCTTTGATGTTTTGTGATTCATATATCTAAAGGATTTTAGGAATTATATTTATGTTATCTTGGATGCTCGATATGCCATGAGGCTGAAGGAGGTATTTTGTTTTACAGGTTAAAATATAACAAAAAACATGGGGATTGGAGACCAATCACATTGGAATTCTAGATGAATTCAACAAGGTAACCATGGCAACTACTATTTGCTTGTACATGTTTGTGTGTGTTAGGGATTTGCATGGGGGGATCACCTTTAATTGTGACCAAGGGGTTTTATGTATTCCTTTTATTTTTGGTCCCTTTTGTTTATGTTTGCATGTGTTTATTTTGTGGTGCTTTTACCCCTTTCATTAGTCATTAAATGGTGTGTAATATTGTGAGTAATCATGTTGTTAAGTTAATTAATTAAAATATGTCATAAGAAAGTAATTAATAGAGTTGTTGGCCATGATTTAAAGTGTTATAAGTAATGTGTAAGTGATGTGTAAGAGATATGTAAGTGATGTGTGAACTGATTTTTGAGTGTGAAACACTCCACCTTCTTGGAAATTTGAAATTTTCCTTAAAGACCCATTTTGGAGGCTTGTGGGACAAGTTAAACTTGTTCCATACCTCTTATATTTATTTACCAACCATACCTATGGTTGGAGAGCTGAAATTTGACTTTTATAATGCTTTTTGAGAAGGAAAATTATAAGTTTTAATTGCATCTTTGTTACATGATTTAATGTCAGCCCATTGGGGTGTGGGCTTGTTTTGGAGTGTGTAAGTAATCTATCATATTATTCACTGACCTATTTATTATGCATTAGAGAATGAAGTTGACTTTTGGGGTTGGGATTGAGGATGTGTGATGTGGCATCCTACATGGATCCACCTCGTCCTCTTCCCTTACCTTTTCTATAAAATTTGAATTCCTTGCCTTGTTTTGGGTTGCTTCATTTTTGGAGACTGGATTCTTGGGTGAAATCCTTGCTGTTTTCGGAGCTCTTGTTTTGAAGAAGTTTTGGTAAGATTGTTTCATGCTTTTTCTTTGTTGTTCTTGGATTGCTCACATTGAGATAAAGTTTTTGATTTTGGAAATTGGAACAACCGCATCATGGAGAGGTAGGATCTTGGCTCTTGAAATAATCTTCTTTTATAAATGTAAATGTTAATGTGTGAATTTTTGGCATGTTTTGTGGGCTGTTAGGTAAATGGCCTAGGAAAGGGGTAGGAGAAGATGATGGGGTTATTTTGTGGGAGGCACAAGTGTGTTTTAGAGAGGTATAAGGGTGGAGGGAATTGGGATTTGGGTTCCACCTTATAAAAGAAATAGCTTTCATTTCTTTACTCGTTATGGGGTGCCATAAGAGGTTGGGGAGGAATAAGAAAATGGGAGGAATAAGGGGTACTTGGGGGAGGCATAAGGGCATGTTAGGGATTTGAAATGATATATATATATATATTCAGGTGGTTTTTCCTTGGGTGGTGATACCCATTTCCCCTTTGGCAGACATAAGAAACATCCCCCATAGTTTCTTTCTCCTTTGGCTTGTTCAATTAAGCCTTAGTAATGTTTGTCATGCTTTAATGAAGTTGTAAACTACATTCTGTTTTGGACTATGTTTTCTTGTGGAAATGTTGCTTGTGTGTTTGTGGAAGCCTGTTGTTGCCATGAGTTGGATCACATTTTTTATTGCATTATGGTTGGGGCTCGGGGTCAATCAAGAAGGATGGCTTCTCCTATTCATTGGATTTCTTTGTTGGGTGGAGAGAGTTTTCTTTCCACTACTCTTGTTGTGATCTAATTGGAAGAATGAGAAATTTGCATGTTGTTATTTTGGAGTAGGGAAAAAAATAGTTTGATAACCCCTTGTGAAATGAAATCTTATTGTAACCTTTCCCACTTAAAGTGGATGAAATTGTATATATTTGTAATGGAAAGATGCTATAGTGGTTATGGAAGTGTAAATTAGAATATGAAAGAATGAAACATACTTTGTATGTTGTATTTTGAAATCAAATGGAAGGGAAGTTGTAAGAGATTCATTTGAATCAATGGATGTTATTTTTCTTGTCCATATGATATTATTCCATTGGAAATCTATGTTTAGCATGCACTATGAAATCCCTGTTTGGAAAGTGGAAAAGTGAAACACGTGAGAAGAAAATATGTATTATTCCACATTGTATATACTATTGGAAAGAATAAAAGAAGTTATAAAGTTGTATTTTGGAATAAATAAAGGATTGCATAACCTTCCTCAAATTGTATCATTGTATTGAATTTAATCATCTAGATGTGAGTTGTAATCTCTGTTTGAAAGGAAGAAATGCGTATAAAGGAAGTGTAATACTCTGTCTTTTGAAATATGTGAAAATTGGAAATCAGAGATGTATTTTAGTTTTTGAATAGTTGAATTGAATCAACTAAATGTATTAGATTAGAATTGGAACATATTATAATACTTGGAAGAAGAAAATGGCAAATAAACCCTTTAAAAAATTTGATCTCTGTCTTGTATTTTCAAACTGACAATTATTTAATCCAAAATGCATAGACCAAACCTGCAACAATGAAATAAAAAAATAAATGATTAAATTGAAGTAGTTTTCCCTAAACAAATTCAATTAGAAAAAAATACTTAAAGGAAATCTTTCAAAACCTGGAAAAATTGAGTTCAAAGCTTTCACAGTTGTTTTGCTGTCAAAATTGTAAAATTTTGAATTGGAATTCAATCACATAGATCTACCTCAAAAACTTATCCTAAATCTACCTAAGAACAATTCTCCATGTCTATTTGACATGTTGAGAGAGGAATAAGAACAAATTGAGCAAATTTAATAAGTTTAGTTTTTACCAGTTTGCACTATAAAAGCCTGTAGATCATTTTCTTGAAATTGACCCTTTAACTTTAACTAAATTTAAAAACTAATGAATCCTGTGCAAAGAGGACATTGAGAGATTTCTAGAAAGTCCTAGTTTTCCTAAAAAGATCTCTCTATCAAAAGTTATGGACCCCTACAGCTTTTTTCTTTTCTTGGCGTAAAAAAATTTGGGGAAAATTTCCTCAGTGGGCCCGCTTAACCCGAATTTTTCCCTTAGAGCTTCCAAAAAATTTTGTGAAAATTTTCCAAATTTTCCCCCATCCCGCCAGCTTACAACCAATCGAGATGCTATCACGTGGCACCACGAGGTGTTGGCGGAGTGGTGGACCACTTTTTAACATAGCACTTCAAAAATAATTTGGGAAAATTTCTGAAATTTTCTCCACCTCCCTGCCAACCCGCGGCCAATCAAGAGCTGCCACATGGCATCGCGAGGATTCGCTGGAGGAGCGGGTTCCTTTTTTCCTTTCAATTTTTAGAAAAAAATTTGGAAAATTTTTATCTAATTTTCCTGCCGCCGCCCCGCCGACCCGCGGCCAATTAGGAGCTGCCACGTGGCATCATGAGGCATCGGAGAGGCGCAGTTAATGTGATCCTTTTTCCTTTGGGGCATTAAATTTTTTTCTCCCCATCACCCCACTTTTCCTGCGTTGGCTTATGAGATGCCATGTGTCCCTTGCGGACTCGCGGGAGCATGGGCGTAAAGTGTGCTTTTTGCCCCATGCGGAAATTTTTAAATGTTCCCGCCACCCCGATATTCCTGCGTGGCTTAGGAGTCACCATGTGTCCCTTGTGGATCCACGGGAGAGTGGGCACAAAGGTGGTTTTTCACCCCCATGTGGGAAATTTTCCAAAAGTCTCCCGTGGCCCCGCAGACCCGCCCTTTGGGAAAATTTTCTCTCTGGGCCTCGCAGCCCGCTCTTGGGAAAATTTTCATCCCAAGGCCCATCGTCCCATAACTTGAAAAATATGAGGAGTTAGGAGAACTTCTTTATATCATTGGAAAGGTGAAGAAATTTCCTATCCAATGGGATGATTTAGGAAATTTTGAATGTATTAATTTTGAGAAAAATTAAGTTGAACCTTTAAGCCTGTTAGAGAGTGGGTATGGTGAGGAATTACCCTCTGAACCTAATTGAACCTTCTAACCCTAAATTTTGGACCTTGTGACCTCTAATATATGTTAACAAAATAAAATTACATTCTAGTGGATTAGAATTGATCTGGAACTTGTTAGTGACAACTGTTGTCTTGTAACTTGGTTGTAGACTCTTTTAAAAAAAAATTATTCCATAATTTTTCGTAACAAATCCTAGGTTGTTCTTGGGTTTCAAGTGGGTTGTTTTTAGTGGGAACCAAAATTGGCATAAGGGATAAAGAGAAAACTTAAAGTTTAGAACTATAAGTTGAATGTGGAGTTAACTTAAGAATCTGTAGGTGAAAAAAAAGAGAAAATTATCTTTGTACCAAAATGGTCTTGGAATGTAAATCGTAACTAAGATGTAATTAAGGAAATGATGTGTTGTGGGTTTGCCAATTCTTCAGTCCATTTTATTTTTTTGTTGAGTTTTTGCTAGCATTCTTTCATTAGAGAAAGTGTGTCATCAACATGTATATGGTGTTGTCATGTGTCTATGTGAGTCAAAGACTTATGTAAGTGTCGACGTTTCTTTGACTTTTCTTTTCTTGGATCCCTTGTGGCATTGTTTAGTGAGTAATGTAAGTAAAAAAATAAAATAAATTATCCTGGTATTTTTACTGTTGTATTTATATGTGTAAAATGTGTGTGTTACATTTGGTATTAGAGTAGAGGTTCATGCTCTCGAACCTTTGGGGCAGATTGGAGTTGTGATGGTGTTACATGATGGTGGTGGATATTGGAAGAGTAATGTGATATAAGCGTGATGTGAACTATGTCGTAATTGTGAAATTATGAATGCACATGTTGTGTATGTCACTTAGTGCGTAATTTTTTTATCATGTTGATGTGCTTGTAATGAGAGTATTCTCTCTCCTTTTCATGGATTCTATGAAGAGTTCATATGTGATGTACCACCTTATTGTGTGTGACAAAAGAATGTTATTGTGGATTGTGAAGTGTTGGAGCATTTTGTCATTATGTGATATGTAGGTGTATTGATGTATTGCATGACAAAATTGGTGTAAAGTGAATTAGATTGTATCATGATGTCGTCACTATATTGTGATGAATCGTGTGCATCACCATGTTGTATTGCAATTGACTATATGTTGTAAAGTTAGACATTGTGTTCCTCATACGTATAATTCATGTAATATGTGATGGTTCATGTCATGATTTAGGGGCATATTGTGAGCGTATGATCCCTATTGTACAATGATTGCACTTTGGGTGCACAATGTGGTAATGTGATGTATCGTAACCCATGAAAGTAATGATTTTGTTTTACCTTGTATATATACCATGTGTAAGATGCTATGGTTAATTTGTGTGAATCACCATTGTGTTAGTGATGTAGTTATGTGTTATATTGTGGACCCTACACTAACCGAACCTAAGGGAAACTAGTAAAAGGTTTATTTTTGGAGTGAGGAAATGTGTACCATTGACCAGTCACTTGAGCCGAGTACGAGATAGGAAGTGGAGCCTTACATAGGCTAAAAACCCACTTTTGTTCACTTGGTATGTGTGGCACTTGCTCAATGAGGGTAATGCATATTGTGTTTCACGGACACCTTAGGCTCAGTAGATTGTGACTTTTACTACTTTCTCTCTCCTGATATGGTTATCATATGGATTCAACCTATGTGATTTTGACTATGTTGAGCCTTGTCGAAGTGGTGGCGGGATGATTCAGACAAAGATGATGACAGTTGTATTATTGATATGATATTATATGAGCTGAGGCTTGATGTTTCTAATTTCAATCAACTCATTGATCACCCCGATTAATGGCTATATAAGGCCACATAGTTATCGTAATGTGTTATTCCTATACATGTATTTTATTCATAAATCAAACACTTTCCCTTTTCTTGCTAGAACTAGTAGTTTTCTTGACTAACATGTTCTTATATTTTGGGAATTTATTTGGTTGTTACACTAACATTCAAATTTTTCATTAACCATGGCTAATTAGCCATTTGTTTTTCTCAATTTTAAATTGCGTATCAAGTTTAAATTTTTATAACCTAGCCCAAGGCTTGGGATTGTTGCCACTTGGCATTTTATATGGATTGTTATGTTGGTTCTAATGTTGTAATGTGTTGGAATAGGGTCATGGGATTCACCATGGAGTGGTGGGACCTATGGACCCACTTCATTGTATGGGGGTATGCCCCAAGGAGTTACAAATAACTAGTGGGTTATTGAACCACAAGCTATTAGAGGTATCTGGACTCTATGCGCCTAGGGCCATAGGGTGACCAACCTATTTTGGGGAGTGAAAAGGAAAATTTATATTTATTTCATTGCTTGAGGGAGGCATAAGAGACTTGAGGGAGGCATAAGAGACACTTGAGGGAGGAATAAGAGATTTTTGTGTGTGTATGTGATTGATGCTTGGGAGGTATATGGAGTTGTTTTATGATGCTTTGGGAGGTATATGGAGTTGTTCTGTGATTTTTGGAGGTATATGTATTTTTTTGTGATGCTTCAGGAGGTATATGTAGTTGTTTTGTAATGCTTGGGAGGTGTATGTGATTGTTTTATGATGCTTTGGGAGGTATATGGAGTTTTTGTGATGTTTTGAGAGGTGCGTGAAGTTGGTGTTATGATTTATGTGTACTCTTGTGAGTCCGTTTGTGTTTTGTGATGTTGAGGATTGATGCTCGTCATTGTTGGCATGATGTTGTTTCCATCTTGACACTATGTAGCTACAGTTATTGTCCCAAGTTGTGTGAAACCTTTATATGTGTACCTGTTGGGAATTCCATGTTGAAGTAGTCTACTTATGTTATGGGTACTATTGTGTCGGGAGCACATGTGTGACAAGTACTATGTTGTGAGAGCTATGTATGTTCTGTCCATGGGTTAGTTGAGTTCTTCTAATGTGATACAGTCATGGAAGTATGTAGAAATATGTCTTGTGAACCATTAGTGTTTTGTTTGTCCCTGATGTGGTATTGTGATGTCAATTTTGTTAGGCACCTACGAACATAAGACAACTAAACTCTTAAATAGTGAAATACTAAGCGTTGAGATTAATAAATACTTTAAAGGAAAAGACTAAGTAATAAAGTAAAAGAGAACTGCCAATCTTCACAAAACATTAAAATTTAAGATATTTCTAAATTTAGTTTGATCTCTTATGGTCATGTTGTATCACCCATTTGTTTTGTTAAGCAATGTGTGTCCTTATTGAATTTCTTGTCTACTTACCCTTCAAGATTCGAGTGTTGTGTCGCATCGAGGATGATGCTCTTTAAAGGGGAGGGAAGTGTAGTGCCACCGTAAAAAATAATAATAATAATAATAAAAAAAAACATGTTGTGAAGTGTGTTGAGTGGGAGTGGGTAGAAACAATAATAGACCCCATGTGAAGTCACGTGGCCTCCTTGAAAAATGTTTGGGGCATTCAAAGTGATTTGCAAAATTTTCCTTTTACTTGTCTAATAATGCAAGCATTTTTTTTGAGAATCCAAATGCTACTCATGTTAAACCCAAGTTAAGTTGCAAATTTAGTAGTCTTGGGATAGTTGTAACTAGAGAAGGACACCGCAGGGTATGGACATCCATTAAAACATAAAGATAGAGGAAATATTTCATACATTGTAGTTACAAATGCATTGGTAGATGTGTATGCAAATTGTGGAACCATAGACATGAACGAGAATTTTGACAGAATGTCTTAAAAAGACATGGTTTGGTGAACAACATTGATTGTTGGATATGCATGAAATAGGTTTATTGAAAAGGCTTAGAAAATTCTAGTAAAATGAAATTGTAGGTCTAATTCCAAATCCCATGAATTTTTCCAGCCTCCTCCCTACCTGTGTGTAAATGGGACCTTGGAAAGGGCACAAACATCCATTAATCCAAATATTGTTGTAGCCGCCATGGATGAAGCTCAAGCATGGGTTTGTTTTTTTGCAGAAGAATGAGATTGGGGTTGATGGTGTTACCTCTAATGGTTTTTCTCAAATCAACACTTAGAGAGTTAACCCAAAAGTAGCCTTTTGATTGTTTCAATCCAGGTGTATTATTATTTAAAAATATCAGAAAATTAGAATGTGCATTAATTCATATTGGATATGGTAGCATCCTTTTGGGGGATTTAGATCCATACATTACCATATTGTTCTTATAATTTTAGAGTTCTATCAATATTACTTAGCTCTTGGATTAAATCCAACATACGTTTAATGGTCCTCTAATTTAAAATTTAGATGTGGGTCTTTTTTCATGAGTCCAGATTTTGCACAAAAGAGGGTATATAAGAGGATTAACGTTGTGATTTCAATGAGCTTACAAAGCATGGAAGGAGCTAGAAGTGAGAGCATTGATGGGGTTTGAGGGAGGTTGGCAGGATCATGAAGATGTTGATTTGCAATGGTAGTATGAGAATAAGAGGTTGTATTTTGTGGCTCGTGGACTGCAACTTTTTTTGAATATACAAAAAAGGAGTTCGTTGAAAAGTCTTAGAAACTCTCAAGAAAATATGGCGGGTAGGTGCAAATCCATATTTCTATAACCCTTGCTAGCACCTTCCCAGCCTGGGTCAAAATGGAATTTAATGATTGTAGTGTATGTTCAGTTTGGAGTCTTGAGCAGGCCTTAGTCAATCATCAAAACATAATGGGAAACATATCCTATTTGAAATTTTCAAGGGATCGAGAAGATTTGTGTGTCTTTGATGGAGGATAGATCGATGCTTGTGAAATGTTTGATGAAATGCAAAAGTGTGATGCTGAATTGAATCCCATGGGTTTGACCGGCTTCGTTCCTCTAGGCATGGTTCATCTCTCCTTGTCTTTCGTAATTATCATACTTTAGTTTCTCATTTGTGACGAAAGATAATTTTAAAAGCTTAGAATTATCATACATTTAATTGTTTATATTAACTGGTTACAAATCAATAAATGTCATATCGTAACTCACACAATCAAAATAACCCTTTTGTATTAAACCATGAACTTCAACCCTCATTCTGAGGTGATTTAGAAAACTTCCTGCCCAAACTAGATCTCTACAATATTGTTTTATCGACAAGACAAAATTGACTTCCCGGTAAAAATGTTGACCATCTCCTTGTTTAAATAGATAAATTTATGTTTTTCGGAGACTCGTTAAGTACCCTTCGTAACTTTGAAAATGGGATGTTAAGCTTCATTTGTGTACCTTGTTATGTGGGGAGTCACCTTAACCTTTGGTTTGACCCCGAATGAACATTTGTGATCTTTTGACGCCCTACTGGGAGCAATGTTACACTATTTTGTAGTTGTAAGAAGCTACTAAAACTATAAAGTTGGCTTTCGTTTTGAACCACCATTTGAATCTTGGACAATGAAATGCTTATCCATCTTCGCAAACCTCTAGTATTTTTACTAGACAATTTCCTAGTACTTTCAGTATCGAGGAAAAACACTTTTCTGATAGTTTGGAAAATCCATTTTGTAGGCTTTCGGTTGTAGTTGACTAGGTCAAACTGGACCAACTATGACCGAGAGGCTCCAGAAGGCATGTCGTTGTTTGTAAACCATTTTCCAGTTCTGAATTCTATCAGTTCCTATGAATTCTTGGTGTATAGGAGGACACGTAGAAACTTACCTAGAGTGTGTTTTCTCATTAGAGGACAATGTTTGAAGTTGGCTTCTTAGCCTCTGAGTGTTAATTGAACGTTTTTGCAGCTACCAGGAAACGTAAGAAGGAAGTTGTATGACCCATGTTGGGTTTGCCCAAACCATCGTGGAAAGTTGTTGACACTTATAAATAACTATTTGAAACTTTATTGTGTGATTTGTTGTGTGAAATTGAACTTTTGGCAAAATAGTGTTTCTCTCTCTTCCCTATTTCTTGGTTTCTAAAAAGAAATAAATGTGTCTCTAACCTTTTTCCTTCAAATGCAAAATTATTAATGTTATTATGTAAATGGGAAACTAAAATTTTTAATTATGCTAGATTAGGGTGGATGCCATGCCAGCGATTTATCGCTGATTTCATGCTCACATGGTTTTGCAGGATGCAAGAAAGATGGTGAAAAGGTGTTGTGCAATTTATTATTTATTTTTGTAATTTATATAGTTCCTTGTAAAATGTATATATGTATAATGTAGTCCCATGTTATAGAAAGGTTGTGTTTGAAATTGCTAATATGTCTGAGATGCTAGTTTTAGGGATACCTTGGGAAACATGCATTTAATCATAGGTGTAATGTGATTCATAGGTTACTTTTGGTAAAATATATATATATATATATATATATATATATATATATATATATATATATATATATATATATATATATATATATATATATGTAAATAAATTTGAATCAAATATCTTGTAGTGTGTTTTTAGTGTGCAATAGATGATTAAATAATTGGTGTTGTGTTCCTTACCTTAAAAATGTAATAGAGAAATCTAAATAAGACAATCGACCTTAGTTTAGAACTTGCACATATTTACCCTTCTCGCACGTTCCTTCTTAGCATAGAATAAATTGAAAATGTAGAATGAACTTAAACTTTGCACTCTATGGTACCTTCTGGTTTAAGTACTCAAGATTCCTAGTTTGATTTATCGTCATGGTTGGTATGTTTAGCGACATCGTCTTAAACCCGATAGTTAGGAAAGACATGGTCCAACTATTTCTGGTATAAGAAGAACTAGGACTTCCTTAGTATCCTTGTGGACTACTTAGTCTTACAAAGATCGAAATGAATTCCTTGTGGGATCCAGATGACACAAATGGAGATGGTGAAATAGTTGTTTTATGACTTAAACTCTTGTTAATGAACTCTTTAGTCCCTCTTAGTTAAATGTGTCACCTTGGTTACTAACAACATATCACCTTGGTCTTTAATGAAGGTTGTCTACCTTAAACATGTCTTCTCACCTTAAATATATTTTGTAGTTGGGGCATAGATCCTTAGGTGCAATTGGAATTATACCAACCAAGGTAGTTTTTCTTATGACATTTCTATGATTGTTCTCTTGGTGGGATTTAAAATGCACAAGTGGATGTCTTGGTTGCAGACACGTGTTAACACTGTAGTGCATAAGAGAAAAGAATTGAGTTGTCACGTGCTAGGTTACACTCCATGTAGTAGTGAATCCATTAGTGAAAAGTATGTGTTTATTTTGTTACAAATGTTATAAAATGATGCTAAAAATGAGACCTTAGTGCGATGTAAGAGTAAATCATATAAAAGGAAAAAGATATTTGAGGTTGAGAATAATGTCACTCTTGGAATCCTTATAACTCAATTTGACATTTACTTATGTTAAAAAGAATATGAATTTCCTTGGTCAGAGAAAACTTTGAGATAACAAAAGATATACTTCTTCAAGATGTTAGATAAGTAATTTCATAACTCTTCATGTTATTAAGTGACACCAAAAGAGACCTAAGAAACAATGTAAATGAAATGAGAAACAAGAGTATGTGTCAATGGATTAAGAAAACAATTTCACTTGAAGTCCTTATGGTTGATTTAAGAATTGAATTTTGTTGTGGAGAGTGGATACAAATTGCTCGTGGTGGGACTAGGCATTTGAGCCATTATAGAGTCCACTAAAAATAAAATAAAATAAAATTATGTCATGTAAAGGCTTAACTGAATCAACTAAATTTTGGAACTAAAACAACCATAGTATGAGAACAAATGTGCTTCTAATGGAAGGAAGTTTTTAGGAAAGGGAAACTTGAACCTTCACCTCCTTGAATCGTATTATTTCTCCCTCGACAACTTATGGTTGGTCCCCTTGCTTAATGTAGATAAAAATAAATTAAATTAAAATTTAAACGTCAACTAAACATATTTTAAGAAACAAACCTTTGACATAAGAATGAGAGAATTAGGAACTTTGTAGGAAATTTTAAATATGAAAATTTTTAATGTAAGTTATGAAGATTGACATAAGGGATAAAGAGCAAACTTAAAGGGTTGAACTGTAAGTTGAATGTGGAGTTAACTTAAGAATTTGTAGGTGAAAAAAAAAAAGAAAATTATCTTTGCACAAAAATGTTCTTGGAATGTAAATCGTAACTAAGATGCAATTAAGGAAATGATGTGTTGTGGGTTTACCAATCCTTGAGTCCCTTTTATTTTGTTGCTGAGTTTTTGCTAGCATTTTTTCATTGGAGAAAGTGTGTCATCGACATGTATATGGTGTTGTCATGTGTCTATGTGAGTCGACGACTTATGTAAGTGTCGTATGCGTCTTTGAGTTTTCTTTTCTTGGAGCCCTTGTGGAGTTGTATAGTGAGAAATGTACATAAAAATAAATGAAATTATCTTGGTATTTTTACTATTGTATTTATGTGGGTAAAATGTGGGCATTATTGGAGTGCATACGAATAATTGAATCCATACCAAGAGAGAAGTCTCCAATGTTTTTCACAAGTCTGAAACTAGTCTATTCATAAATTACGGCATAGTATCCATCACTTTCCAAGTATCTTGCTTTCAAAAAGGTTGTCACTTAATTCCAATGAGATACATCAGACTTGTGCACCGCCCACAAACTTGCAACATTAATCATTAAGGTATCATCCAATGCCTTCATTCTTAATTTTTGTTGGGAAATATTCTTTCCACAATCTTGATGAATCCATCTAAATCCCGAATCCCGATAAATACTTTGGAAATGTTTGATGAGACGCACCATGGCTTTGTTTGTACAATCTCTTGATGGGAAGGTTTCTCACTTTTTCTTCTATGAAAAATCTATCTCTAGCTGACATAAAGTTGTCATGTTCTTCTTCTTCCTTCACGGAATAGTATTCTTCTTCTTCTTCAAATGTGTCCTTGGTGGGAACAAAAACTGTCACCTGCAGTATTATAACTATCTTCTAGATTGATGAATTTCAGTGGCATCCTTCTTATGTAGAGTAATTTTCTTGTTCGGGACTTTGGGAATCTACGTATCCAAGCTTCTACCACACTATCTGAATCTTCAATGGTATCTCCTGATTTGATTGATATCTCTCCATCCGAGTTTGGTTCAAATTCTTTGTCAATATTAGAGAACTTGTTCAATGCATATACTCCTTTTATTTCATCAAAATCAACCCCATTTGTGTCGTGCCATACTTCCTTTGCCTATGCAAGACTCATTCCAACATGTAAAGTTCAACCATCTTTCAACTTGGAACAAAGATTTTAAGTGTACATGAATGTGTATGGTGACTAAAATGACTATAATAAATGTTTTCAATCCTATGAATCTGAAATCACGGATGACCATTACAATGAAGATGGTAGTAATAAAGAATCGTAACTTTAGAAAGGCGTATTGACCAAAAATTTAAATATAAAATAAATCATATAATAGCTGATTTTTACACTCTCCACAAGAATACGAAATATGTTTGGTTAATAATATTTATTATAGAAAAAACAAAATATTCAATCATTCCAATAATTTTATCTTATATTATTTATATAAGGAACCATTGCTTTAGTAAATTTTTCTCTTTCTTATTGTCTTATAAGTGTCAATTAACTTCAATCCATTATACATTGTATCTCACATATTTATTACCAATGTTGTTTTTTAATTATTTTTTTGCGGTTGTTACTTCGCTCAAATTTTATACTCATTATAAATTAAAGTTCAAATTACATTGTTGCAATTTATATAATAAAATTAATATATCAATGGGAGGGGCTACAATACGTTTTCTAGATTAATTCAATAAAAACTAATTGCAAAATATTCTCAAGTCCTGTCATTATCACCCTTGCATAAACGGGTTACATTCAAACGTGATAACCATTTGTCTAACCATATATTGCTGGTTGCTTATGCAATTAACAAATAAAGATAGATGTAAGAAACAAAATTCCTAAGTTCTTGTTTGAATTACTTTGGCAGAGTTCTCATGTTTAATGTACTAGAATATATATTATAAAGTACCTAGCTTAAGTGTGAAGTATCTCTAAATCTATCCCTAGGAATAAAAATTTGTTTCAATTGATGGGGGCATAATTTGAATTCAAATGTTCAAGTTTGGTGATATTAAAAACTGCCATCTATATATTGAGCCCTATGACAACCAATATTCTTAACATGTACGAGTTGTTCATAATACAAACACCTATTATCTCTATTCATAGGTGATGGTATATTGTAGAGTGTGATCCAAATCAATGATTTCAATGTTTGCTACACAATTTAATGAAAAACTTGTTTGATCATATTTATACACTTTAGAGTTTTATCATATTTATAGAGTCCGAAAACTTTGCCTTCAATAGTTTCTTCTTCATTTAACACAAAGTGATAGAAAATAAACAGAGTATAGATCAAGTTATTGTAATGTAAAATGAAAGACACCCAAAATGAACCTATGTATTGAGCAAACAAAGCTGTAGTGAATAAACCTCACTTAATAGCTACTATCAACATAGATATGATATCCATGTAAAGAGAAGAGCTAACATAAGCCAGGCCTGAAACAAGTCCAGGGTACAACACATTGAAGGTGTTAGTTGATGGAAGGAGCTTTTTCTTGATGATGAAGTTACGATAGAGTCTGGTGAAGGGGTCATGCGAGGAGTTGCAAACACTACCAAAACAACAAAGCAAATGAAGAGGACATCTAAATGAAAGTATCTTGTTTTCATGCCAAGTTAATGGAGAAAATTCTCATTGTATTAAGGGGAATGAAATGGTTTTCTTGAGTACTCTGAAGAAGTATACAAATTTCTAAACAAACAAACAATGAATCTCCTACAAAATACACAAGCTATCTAAAGGTGAAACAATTTTATTCAGCCATTATGCAAGATAGAGTGAGTATGCAAACTGATATGACTCCACCCCAAGTTAATGGAGCAAATTCTAATTGCATTAAGGGGAAAGGCATGATTTTCTTGAGTACTTGAAGAACTTTACAAATTTCTAAACAAATAAACAATGGATCTCCTACAAAATACAAAATAGCAAGTTATCTAAAGTTAAAATAATTCTTAGATTCAGCCATCGAAAAATAGAATATGCATGCAAAAAGATATGACTTCATCCCAAGTTAATAAAAAAACCCATTCTAATTGTATTTAGGGGGACTGACATGGTTTTCTCCAGTACTCTAGAATTTGTATTTAACCATCATCATTAAATAACACATAAGAGTGGAAACATAGAAGCAACTTCCATGCTCAAATCTATCTAGTAAGAAGTGTTACCCTAAATTGATTCTGGGTAAGTAGACAGTGTCCATAAAATGATAACCCCCATGGAGAAAATTAAGATCGGTGTCTCTAACCTTAAAAAACCAAGTTGAAAAAATGTTGGAAATATGCATGTGTTGCATATTTAATTCCAACCGTAGCTTTTTAGGAAAGCTAATTTTATCTTTAGTATTGTTTTAGTTTGCTTTAGTTAAGTTAGCTTTATCTTATTTTTATCATTAGATTTAATTTAAATAAATTTGTTTTAATTCATGCATAGCATGCAACTATTTTAAAGCATGAGTTTAGATTTAGAATGCTCAGTTTAAAAGTTGTTAGTGGGTGAGTTATTCTATTTAAATAACAACAATTGTAATTGCTTTGTATGCAAACACAAAGGTGTGAAATATGCACAAGCAAGGAAGGATGTGCATTGAAAGCACACAATTGCACACACAACTTGATTGTAAAGAGCTGAAGCTCTGAGTATGATGAAAATTTTATTAAAGGAGATTACGCACATTAGTGCTGGTTCGAATATTCATCTGGTTATGCAAGTTATTTAAGTATTCTATTTATTTCTTTTATGTTGTTTGTTGTATAAGACTGCATATTTTCGACAAATTGGTATCGAGCAAGGTTATTCCAGTAGCTTATTAAATTGGTAGCAAGCTATGGCTTCTACATCCGGCATGCAAATGCCATAATTTAATGGAAAGAATTATGAATATTGGTCGTTGACCATGAAGGCGATATTTAGATCTCAAGACATGTGGGAGATCATTGAAGATGGGTACATAGAGCCCACAAATGTAGTAGCGTATCTTTGCACTTCCTCAAGTAGAGAAAGATACTTTAAAGGAGTTACGAAAGAAGGACGACAAAGCTCTTTTCTATATTCATCAAGCAATGCATGAAAGCATTCTTCCAAGAGTGGCAGCAACCATTCAAGCAAAGATTACATGGGATACTTTACAAGTTGCATATCAAGGTAAGGAGAAAGTAAAAACTGCCAAGCTACAGTTACTTTGTAGAGATTTTGAGAATTTAGCAATGACAGATTCAGATTCTGTAGAATCATTTTTTACTTATGTAGTTGGATTAGTCAGTCAAATCAAATCCCATGGTGAGACTCTTGAGGAAAAAAGGATTATTGAAAAATTTCTTAGAAGTTTGCCTGCGAAATTTGATCCTTTAGTTGTTCTTATTGAAGAAACTAAGGATCTGAGTCAGTTTTCTATTGATAAGTTGCATGCATCACTAATCAATCATGAAAAAGGATGAATAGATCACATGCAAGTGTAGATCAGGATTTTGCATCTCAGACAATAGGTAGTCATGGTAAAAGAAGAGGAAGTTTCAGCCCAAGAGGCAGAGGAAGAAGTCCATCTAGAGGACACGGCAGCGGTTCATCAAACTCGGTGGAAGAGGACAGAATCAAGAATAGATTTATGGTCAAAGATAAGATAAGTCTCATGTTCAGTGCCATTATTGTAAGAAGTATGGGCACTATGCTTATGATTGCAAGAAAAAGCAATATGATCAGGAGAGGCAAAATCAAAATCAGGTTGGAAGTTCTATTTCTAAACCTATGTTTATTGCATGCACAAGGATTGTCAAAGCAATACCTTATTTATCCCCTATTGAATGTAATTTTTCAAAAGAGAGTCCATGTGATGTATGGTATTTGGATTCGGGTTACAAAGTAATCACATGACAGGTAATCTAGATTTATTTTCTAGTTTGGATGATTCAATTAAGAGTGATGTAACTCTTGGAAATAACAATATTGTGTCTACGTGAAAGGAAAAAACACTTTGTTAGTATTCTAACAAGATAGGGGGAGAAAAAAGTATGCAATATGTTTACTATGTTGCGGGTATGAAACATAACCTTATGAGTATTGGACAATTAGTACGAGAAAGGATATTGATTTTATATGGAAGACAATGAGTGCGTGATTGTGGAAAAAGCTCCTAGCACTCAGTTGATTGCAAAAGTGAAGATGAGCAGCAATAGGATGTTTCCATTGATTTTGAAACCTAGAAAAAGAAGAAATCAGATCTGTTTGCAGCAAAATCAGCAACTCAGTTTGTAGCAAAGTCCTGCGCTAAGCCAAATCAGTCTTTTGTTGAGTCATACACTCAAATAGATGAGTCCTGCGCCAATGAAAATCAGGTTTGCGCTACAGCAAGCGAGTCCTGCATTGATTCTGTGTAAATATAGTTGAGTCCTGCACTGAAGGAACACAATCAAATTTTCATTCAGTCATGAAGGATGAATCATGGCTTTGGCATCTAAGGTATGGACATTTGAATTTTGGAGGTTTGAATTTATTACATAGAAATAATATGGTTAAAGGTTTGTCATTGATTCAGAAACCGGAAAGGGTATGTGAAGGTTGTATTTTGGGGAAGCAACACAGAGATTCATTCCCAATTGGCAAAACAACAAGAGCAAGTGCACCACTTGAGATTGTACACTCAGATTTATGTGGACCTATGCAGAAAGATTCTATTGGAGGTTGTATTTATTTTATGACATTCATTAATGATTACACAAGGAAGACATGGGTTTATTTTTTGAGAAATAAATC
This sequence comes from Taxus wallichiana var. yunnanensis, assembly GCA_018340775.1. NCBI lineage: Eukaryota > Viridiplantae > Streptophyta > Pinopsida > Cupressales > Taxaceae > Taxus > Taxus wallichiana. Next base: position 265,137,889 of record CM031240.1, read on the forward strand.
AAATGCCTTTGATACATTTCAGCAGTCAAGGCATTAGTAGAGAAGCAAATTGGATACTACATCAAAGTTCTAAGAACGGACAGAGGAGGTGAGTATGTTTCTAACGAGTTTATGAATTTTTGCAGATATCATTGTATACACAAGCAATTTACTACAAGTATACACCACAACAGAATGGTGTGGCAGAAAGGAAAAATAAAACCATCATGGAGATGGCGAGAAGCATGTTGAAGGCAAAACATCTTCCAAATGAGTATTGGGCAGAAGCAATAACAACTTCTATTTACATTTTGAACAGGTTTCAACAAAACTTGTTAGGAACATGGTTCCTCAACAAGCATGGACTAATAGGAAACACAGTGTTTCACATTTCAGAGTTTTTGGTTGTGTAGCGTATGCACATTTACCTGATGAGATAAGGAAGAAGTTAGACAACAAAGGAGAAAAGTGTATTTTTGTTGGATATTCAGAGAATACAAAAGCGTACAAGTTGTACAATCCGGTCACTAGAAAGGTTGTGATCAGTAGGGATGTACTAGTTTATTGAGAATGAAGCATGGGATGGAAGTATAGAGAAAACAGTGAGTATAGCAACAACTATTCCGCATGATGATATGAAATATGAAAATTTAGAGCAACAAGGTACTGTATCTACAAATCTTGGACATGCACCACAAGTTGGAGCACAAACTACACCTCCATCTATAGTCAGGAGGTCACCAAGATTTCAGCCATCTTCAGCCATGCAAGAGACACCACAGAGAACACTAGAAGCTACTCCATCACCACAAAGCAATCCTGCATCGAATAGTTCTGTGCAACGGAAAACAAGAAGTCTAAGTGAGATTTATAATGTTGATACAACTAATTCATTTTCAGTTTTTACATTATTTTCTTAAGTCTGCAGATCCAGTATATTACGAAGAGGCTATAAAGAATGAAGTTTGGGAAAAAGCCATGGATGATGAGATTGATGCTATAGAGAAGAATCAGACATGGGAGCTGATGGATCTTCCAAAAGGAAAGGATGTGATAGGAGTCAAGTGGGTCTACAAGACAAAATACAATGTTGATGGAAAAGTACATAAACACAAAGCAAGGCTGGTTGCAAGAGGTTTTACGCAGCAATATGGAGTTGTCTACAATGAAACATTTGCACCAGATAGCACATTTGGACATGGTAAGTATTGTTTTAGCAATTGTATCTCAAAATAAATGGCCTACTTATCAGATGGATGTTAAATCAACATTCTTAAATGGATTACTTGAAGAGGAAGTTTATGTAAATTAGCCAGAAGGTTATGAGATTGAAGGTCATGAAGGAAAAGTATACAGATTGAAGAAAGCACTCTATGGTCTCAAGCAAGCACCTAGAGCTTGGTACAGCGAGAATATAAGATTCTTATTTGATTGAGAATGGTTTTAGTAGGAGCAACAGTGAGCCTACTTTATACACCAAGATAAATGAGCAAGGTAAAATTTTAATTGTTTGTTTATATGTGGATGATTTAATCATTATTGGAAACCTATCTACAGAGTCATTCAAATCAGCCATGAAGGAGTTTGAGATGACAAACCTTGGTCTTATGCATTATTTTTTGGGTATTGAAGTTCAACAATAAGAAGGTGAAGTTTTTATCTCACAAGAAAAGTATATAAGTGACGTTTTGAAAAGGTTTAACATGTTGAATTGTAAGCAAAGACAAGACTGATTGTAGTAGGTTTGAAGTTGAAAAAAGAGGATGAAGGATCGTTTGTGGATCCAACATTGTTTAAAAATTTGGTTGGAAGTCTTATGTATTTGACGGCCACAAGGCCTAATATCATGTATGGTGTGAGCCTCATATCAAGGTTCATGGAATATCCAAAAGATTCACATTGACAAGCTGGAAAAAGAAATTTGAGGTATGTACGTGGAACAAGAAATCATGGAATTATTTATTCAAGTTCAGATGAGTTCAAACTCATTGGTTATACATATAGTGATAGTGTTGGAAGTATAGAAGATCGGAAAAGAACATTTGGCTATACTTTTCACTTTAGAACATGAGTGGTTTCATGGGCATCAAAGAAGCATCCCATTGTCATGTTATCTTCAGCAGAAGTAGAGTATGTAGCAGCAATAGGAGCAACATGTCAAGCTGTTTAGATAAGAAGAGTGTTGATAGATTTACAACAGAAACAAGAGGAAGCTACAAAGATTTTTGTGACAACAACTTAGCCATAGCATTGTCCAAAATCATGTTTTTCATAAGAGGAGCAAGCATATTGATACGAGGTATCATTTCATCAAGGAGCTGGTAAACAACAAGGAAATTCATCTTGAATTTTATAGATCCGAAGATTAGTTTGCAGACATTTTTACAAAGCCTTTAGCAAAAGAAGTTTTCGAATATTTGAGAGATTGTTTGGAAGTTTGTGATCCTGCACATGGCAGATCTGAAAAAGCAAACACAGCTCTAGAAGATTGAAAGCTACAATTTGAAATTAAAGGGGAGTGTTGGAAATATGCATGTGTTGCATATTTAATTCCAACCGTAGCTTTTTAGGAAAGCTAATTTTAGCTTTAGTCTTGTTTTAGTTTGCTTTAGTTAAGTTAGTTTTATCTTATTTTTATCATTAGATTTAATTCAAATAAATCTATTTTAATTCATGCATAGCATGCAACTATTTTAAAGCATGAGTTTAGAATAAGAATGCTTAGTTGAAATGTTGTTAGTGGGTGAGTTATTTTATTTAAATAACAACAATTGTAATTTCTTTGTATGCAAACACAAATGTGTGAAATCTACACAAGCAAGGAAGGATGTGCATTGAAAGCACACAACCGCACGCACAACTTGATTGTAAAAGCAAGCTCGAGTATGATGAAACTTTTATTAATGGAGATTATGCACATCAGTGCTGGTTTGAATATTCATCTGGTTATGCAAGTTATTTAAGTATTATGTTTATTTCTTTTATGTTGTTTGTTGTATAAGACTACAGATTTTCTACAACCTTAAAAAACCAAGTTGAAAAAAATGTAGCAGAAAAAGAAAAAAACTCATTCTGTCATATTGAAAGTTTTTCAATAAATACCAGAATACATTTCTAGCAAAGATAAAATCATGATATCTCAACTTTAAAAGATAAAAATAAAAAAAAACAATTCCACTCCTATTCCAAATGTATTTATTGTATTTGACATGGAGAAACTGTATTGTCAATCATTCACTATATACTGACACACTTTGCTTTGAAACAAACCTAGTCCCTTTTTTGAAAAAACCCAATAAGGTAACCAACTTGAAGTCATATGAATTTGAACATGGTGCTTAAAACTACTTACCCGGTGTAGAAGTGGAAGAAGTATGGTTTAAAATATGAGCTTGATCGGTTTGGAGACATGTCTAATAGAGCTGCAAAAACATTGAAATGAAAAGTAAGTTATCTACAACTAGGGCTCGTTTTCCTTCAAAAAAATTTAAGGGTAAAGAAGCAGCTCAACCCCAAAGATGTACTGGACATCTCCAAAAAAATCGAACCACTAATCTCCTCCAAACAACTATGGCCACAACTAAATTTAGTACTTGAAAGTCAAAAGCTTAACTTTATCATTGATCGCGCGATCTTTTTGGTGATGGGAAACTAATCCTATATAAAACCTCAACAAATCTTCTATACTACAATAAATAATTCTGTCGTCTCGTTTATCCTTCTGTTTGGAATTCTCTTTAAGCGTTAACAAAATTATTATGATCAAAACTGTTAACAAAATTTGTTTGACAAATTGAATGGGCCTCCAGATATTTCCGTACAAATGTAAGTTCAGTCGAAGAATAAACGTAAAAAAGATGCGATGTATTAATTACGGGCATAAATTTGCGTTGTTAATGTAAATACGGCAGAGGCGCTGCAATCGCCGACTCTTAATTACGTTTTTCACGAACGGCCTAGATTCTTTCCGAGAAGAGCTTGGAATGAATCGTCACGGGTGGGGAATATTAAATAAAGAATGGTGGGACAAGGTTCCACAACAAGGAGAAATCCTACAAAGCAGATATATGGGACTTCTTTGCTACTATTATCAAAGAGTTTATTGGTGAATTAGATGATGATAAACTCTTAAATACTTCTTTGTTTCTTAGAGCTAGACTATGTGATATGTCTAGGATAAAAGAATACGATCTTTATATGCAAAAGCTTTATTATAATTCTGGTAATACTAATGATACTACTATGAGGATGAGATATGTTGAATCCTTTCCTCCCTATTATAATCTATTACGTAATCATTAAAGATCCTCATAATGCAATATGAATGAAATATTTTGTGTTTTTGTTATTGCATTTGAATTGGTATCGAGCTGGTTTCAGTTTAACTAATGTATTATGATCAATATTTGCAGTCTATTTTAATTTAAGAATTCTGGTTTATTATTTATCATCATAGATTTCTAGTTTAGAAATCTGGTTCGTTCTTTTGTTGTCATATGTGAACTTGAGTTGATACAGCTTAAGTCAGGCAAAGAGGCAAGATCCCGCAAGTAAGTCGTCGTGTTGAGCGCAATTTAGGTTGACCCGATACCGTAAGCCCTGCAGCAAAGTTGCTCATTAGTATCAGTCCAAAATGGCCACTGAAGCTCGTCCCAGTCTTTCTACTCTCGATGTTGATGATGATTTAATAAGTCTATCGAAGTTTTTCCAGTCAATACTGCAATTGATCTACAAGAAGAATCGACCCATTCTTTAGCATGGAAATTACCCAAGATACCTTATGACTAGGTATACTCTAAAGTATCTAAGTTCCACCTGTTAGCTAGTACAATGTTTAAAACGCGTGAGTCGATGAATACAAGTCGATCGGTCCTCTGCGGGAGAATATAATATCCCTTTGATAGATCAGGCTGATATTTAGTATTTAAAGAAATAAAGTGTGTATAAGTTTGCTCATATAGGTGTGTGCAAATAGGTATAACCCCTTTGTTCCGACGAGGTCTAAATGCCTCTGTCTTATGTTGTCTAATGGATCTTCATTTTGATAATTTCAAAGATTCATTGTTAGCAGCAATACAAACTGGTCTTCATAATGGTCCAATATCTTTTGAGGTATATCCAAATTATCCTGTCAGTCTCCTCAAAGATGATCTGTTAAAAGATGTGCTCAAATTACATCTAGCCACAACTGGTCTAAATATGCGTCCTGGTGCCTGTCCGCTTGCAATCCACTATAAGATTATCTATAGATTGGTCAATACTATGCATCCAGCAGTAAAGCATGGTATATCTAAAGGCAGCAGCGTGGTGAGTCATGTCAATATTGAGTCTCAAAAAATAGAGCCAGAACTTATCTCGTGGTCTCAGATCAAGGTCCCCAAGGAATGGACTCTATCCAAGAAGTTCATTTAGACCCCAACCCAATTTACGAATGCTACGTTTGTCAATGAAGATAAGAATAATGTCACCTTATCTTTTAGATATAAGAGTAGTTTGTCTTCTCTTTCTAGATCTAGTTCATTTTAGTCTTGTAATTCTAATTTCTCTGTAGGAGAAACATCAACACGAAAGTCTGCCACTGAAAAATTATTTTTACGTAAAGGTCATAATAGTTTAGTACATGATCCTAACACTCGATTATCTTTGGTGTAATGATTGTGAACAACTAATCAAGCGAGAAACATGTGCCCAAAGAATGGCCGACTATCAACATGGCATCATCCGGTGAAGATACTTTCTGTCTCTGGAAAGTTCAAAATATCTGTCACAGATCAGACCAGAAAGTAGTATTCAGTATCGCATCAAAGATACTGATTGATAGATAGATAGATCCGTCAGAATCATCCAAGATGCTAAACTCTGGACTAATAAAAGTGTAAGGCATGTGCATGAGAAGGTAAAATCTCATGAAACTATTTTAGAGAAATGTAAAAGACTTTAAGAGAATTTGAATTAAATAAAAAAGGAGAAATGTTTGAAGCTCTTAAGTTGTTACATAGCAAGGTTGATGATGTTAATAAGTCGGTTCATAATATTGAGAAAATTGTGACATAATCTTCTAAATTTGATATAAGTAGAGAGGTCTCTCGAATTTTTTTCATGCCATTCAACCCTTAGTAGATCATACTATCACAATCAAAAATGATTTATCTACTAAGATTATTGTTATTAATAATTTGGTTAAGAATGGTATGTCTCGATTCAAGACTCTATAGAACAAATTTTGCATAAAATAGAGTCTTTGAAGATACTGTGGAAATACTTCCAGAGATCACTCCACAGATTAACCAGATCTTGGATAATACCAAGAAAGAAGAACCAGTCCCTGAAGATTGGTCAAAGATTGTCACATGGAAGCAAGTGTCCAGAGCATGTAGGATCATCGGATAAGCATAAGCAATTGTTAGCTCGGGATAATCCATTTTTCTATAAGTATGATGATAAGAAGTCTGTAGGAATGGTTAAAATAGAAACTGATTTTTTGAAGGTATGATACTAGGAGAAACTAGCCAAAGTGGTCATGAACCCATGCAAGGTATGGCAAGAGTTCAAATTCTGCAACCAAACTGGTATAAGCTTGAATGCAGATCTATACCAGAAATAAAAGAAATGGTTCATGGAATGATTGGTTGGGGTAATACCCAGTTAGAATCATATAGAAAAGATCCCCATGCAATTGCTTCAGCAATAGCTAATGGTTTTGTAGGCATAATAAAAGAATGGTGGGACAAAGTTCCACAACAAGGAGAAATCCTACAAAGTGGATATATGGGACTTACTGCTGCTATCATCAAAGAGTTTATTGGTGAATTAGATGATGATAAACTCTTAAATACTTCTTTGTTTCTTAGAGCTAGACTATGTGATATGTCTAGGGTTAAAGAATACCAGATGCTATATCTGCAAAAGCTTTATTATAATTAAGTAATACTAATGATACTACTATGAGGATGAGATATGTTGAATCTTTTCCTCCATATTTCTCTACAGAGTATAAAAAGGCTATGCATGGAAAAACTTCTGAAGAACTCAGCTTTGGAGCAATAAATCAAATCATAGATCTAACTAATGCTCGCCTGTGTAGAGAAAAGCTTGAAAGAAAAGAAGCCAGGAAGAATGAAAAAGCTCTTGGCTACAAGTTTTGTCGAGATATTCTAGAATGATACTTTTGGCTATGAGAATCAAGATAAGTGCAAAAGCTGTTGCAAACCTTCAAAGAAAAGCCAAAAGCAGAAATACAAGAAGTTCAAGAAATTTAAGAGGTATGAAAAGTTCATTCCTTAGAAACCCTTTAAGAAATTTGTTTTCCTGAAAAATAAATATGTTGGGAAAAAGAAAAGATTTTCTCCAACTTGTTTCATATGCAAAGGAAAAAATTATGCAAATAAGTGTCCTCAGAAGGACTCTACAAAGGGTAAAGCTAAAATTAATGCTCTGAGTGCAAAAGGAATTTCAGAAGAGCATTATTATCTTGTAAGTGATTTAGAAAGTCTTTCATCTGATATTTCATATCAGACTGATGATGATACTTTTCAAGTAAATCTTGCAAATATTGAAGAATCCAGCAGTGATAGTACTAACTCTGGATATGATTCATTGGTTTCATTTGTTAATATGGTTCATGTTAATATGAATGCTAACTTTCCACATTCGTTAGCACATCTATCTGCAGAATTATTGCTAAAGCAGATTCTGACTCAAACAGAGTGAATATGCGATTGTCCCCATGGGACACCACAAGAAGAATATTCTGTAGGACAAAGTGAGAGAGCTTGAAGACAAGTATTTTCAACAATCTCAGCTAGGCAACAAAGAAAGATTCGCATGCGAGATAGAAGAAGAAGAAGAAGATGATGATTTCTTCGCTCAAGAACAATACTCTCAGTTCTGTTCGTCCACCTTTTTAGCAAAGAATACGTCGAGACAACCTCCACAAAGTGGTAGAAGTGGACCATGGAGAGGTCGAGGCCATGCTCGAGAATTTGTTCCTTATACTTTGTATTTTCCATTTTATTTCGGAGGAGGGACAAAACAACAAAGCCAACATTTACATCCATCCACAATAAATCAAGAACCAGTTCTTGATTCAAAAAAATGGAGGAATAGGATAGAGTTCCTACAAAAAGTTATTGAGAAGGCTACGGATGAGTTCACAAAACTCATTGAAATTGAAGAATGAGAAAAGTCATATCGGTTCGACTATGAGTCTACCTTCATAAAGATAGTTCAGCAAGAAGAACAAGAAGAAGAACAAGCTGAACCAAACCTTGAGGTATGTACTATAAGCTGCACCCAAAATCCATTCATTACAATTACCATAGCCATCCCTCATTTTAAAACATACACTTTGGATGCTATGATTGATACTGGTGCAGACATCAGTATGCTTAGGGCTAAAGCCATTCCCCCTGATTGTTGGCAAGACACACACTTAAAAATAATGTTTGATAAGAAAGAAGTGGTGTCTCAAAAGTTTGCTAAAATCCCAATCACTATTGAAGGTTTTACTAGAATTTTGAAATTCTACCAACATGATATGTTATCATATGACTGTCTGATAGGTGTTGATGCCTTAGAACAATGTGGTACCTTCAGTATCAATAAGGATTATATTTCCCTGTTCCATCCTGATTTATTGATACCAAGAAAATATACTTTCCAATCCATAGTACCCATTTCTAGTCAAAAGAAACAATCTAATCATGATTGGATACATAAATCCATAGCCGTTTGTAAAACCAACATTGATGAGATTATCCAAAAGATCAAGAATGATCTATGTTCTGAGAATCCTCATGCCTTTATTTCAAGGAAAAGGCATATATGTTCACTTGATTTGTATTTACGAGTAAAGACGCATAAGGGAAAGAAATACTACCAAAGTTCAAAGCACATCACAGAGGAATGATACCTGAAGAAAGGAAGGAATGTCAAGAAGAAATCAGAAAATTACTTCATGGAGGTTTCATTCAAGAATCCAAGTCCCCCTGGGCTTGTGCTACTTTTTATGTCAACAAGAGAAGCAAACAAATCAGACAAAAGAAGAGGTTAGTAGTTGATTACAAGCCTCTCAACAAATTTATATCTGTAGTTCAACATCCAATACCTGCTAAAGATGATTTGCTTTCAAGGATCAGAGGTTCTAAAGTATATTCAAAGTTTGATCTCAAAAGCGGATTCTGGAAAATCTTTCTAAGGCCAGAAGATACATACAAAACAACTTTTGTAGTCCCTGGTGGCCAGTATGAGTGGAAAGTCTTACCATTTGGCCTCAAGACAGCACCTTCAGTTTTTCAGAAGGTAATGGACTCAATCTTTAGAGATTTATCAGATTTCTTAATTGTGTATATTGATGATATACTCATCTTTTCAAAATCTCCTAAAGATCATCTTGAGCATCTTGAAAAATTTTATGAAGTTGTTTATAATAATGGATTATGCCTATCTATTTCAAAGATGGAAACTTTTAAGGATGAAATAGATTTTAGGCATTAAGATAAAAGATGGCTCAATTGAGATGCAGAAGCACATTGTATCAAAGATCCAGGAGTTCCCTGATGAACTCAAAGAAAAAGAACAACTACAGAGATTCCTGGGTTGTGTCAATTATATAGCAGGATTCTACAAGAATATTGCTGCAGATCGTGTTCTATTAAACAAAAGATTGAGGAAGAATGCTCCACTGGAGTACTGAGATGACACTTGCTGTCAAAAGAATCAAAAAGCAAGTGCTTGATTTGCCTCCAATGTCACTACTGGCCCAGTCAAAAGATAATAGAATGTGATGCAAGTGACCAATATTGGGGAGCAATACTGAAGGAAAGAACAGAATTTGATAAAGAAAAGGTTTGCAGGTATGCATCTGGTTCTTTCCATGGTTCTGAACTTAAATATCATTCATCTCATAAGGAGATATTAGCTGCTAAGAAAGCAATCAAAGCTTTCTTGTTTTTGTGCAAAATGATCATTTCACCCTGAGAACAGATTTAAAAGATTTCAAAGCAAGACTCTCTGGTGGTGACACTACAAATAAAACTACATTCAATAGGATGCAGCGATGGGGCTTATGGTTCGGCAATTTTTCATTTGATGTCAAACATATCAAAGGAAAAGATAATTCTCTTGCTGATTTTGCAAGCAGAGAATTGAACCATACTCAAAAGGTTTCTGTTAATGTCACTCAAATCATTCATGAGTATGTTGAACCCATGTGGGATACTAGAAACTGTCATAATTATCTGCAGTCAAAGAAGAGATGTGATCAGACAATGTCTTGGGATGCCCAACACCAACTCTTAGCTCAAGGAATTATTTCTGTCAGTCCATATCAAATGACAGAAGTTGCTTGCAGATTTGTTGATCCTGAGATTCCTAATATGGAATATCATTCCTTACAAGATCCAATGGTATTTTGTTCTCTACATTGGCAATGGCGACATTCTAGGTTTGTTGAAGCTAATGATGATGGAAGACCTATAATGGGTCATAGACTCAGACAGTTAATTCCCAGAATTAATACACTCTGGAGATTTGAATTCTCTAGATTATGGCCTGAGGATGATCCCTTAACTAATGATCTTTGGAATAGGCCTAGTGTTCAAGGAGATAGGTAGTATATAGCTAGTCATTTCAAATACTTTCTTTTAAAGTATCTGCCTACTAAAATTTCTGATAGTCCCTTGATTAATGTTTCTGATGATACTGCAAGAAACATTCTAATAAATTGTAAAATTTCTTGGTATGTGAAAGAACATTATTATATCAGGACTAACATGTTACAGGGACATCATGCCAATCCTAATGGTCAGCTCTGGCAAAGAATTATTCTTCATCACACCATGAATGTCCATCCTCCAGGACCTGGACAATTCCTAAGGATTCCTTATCACTATCTGTTTCCTACCAGAAGACATCTCAATCGTGATGCTGATGGGACAGCACACTTATCCAGAGAATGGTTCGAGAGAAATCAAAGGAATCTACAACTTCCAGAGTGTGATGATTTATATGATGATTCATCTTCCACTTCCAGTAATGATGATATCACTGGACCCATTGTACAGTTTGAGGTTTAGTGGTTTGTGGGGCTATGTTGGCAGGCCTGTTGCCGACTTTTAGAAATAAAGTAAGATAAGATTCCTTTTAATCTTATCCGAAGCATGGTGGACCTCCCCACTATCTAAAGGTGCTATCATGGGTGGCATGTACCCATGGTCCGTGTCTCATGGTTTCCTACTTTGGTTCTCGTGAAGGAATCTATGGTTCACCGGGGTTCCCCTGTCTCTCGGTTTGTAAGTTTCGGTTCTACCGGTGAAAAGCTTCTCAAATCCTATAAATAAGGTTTCGGGATTCATTCACTACATCGGTGGATAACGGAGCAAAGTCCTAGGTCAAGGTTCGAAGTCTGGTGTAAAGTCTTTAAGTTCTTGGTGTGAGTAAGAATTCCTTTCAAGAATTCTATATGTCTTTATAATCTATTATGTGATCATTAAAGATCCTCATAATGCAATATGAATGAAATTTCTGTCTTTTTGTTATTGCATTTGAATTGGTATCGGAGCTGGCTGGTTCAGTTTTTAAGCTGATGTATTATGATCAATATTCAATATTTCTATTTTAATTTAAAATTCGGTTTATTATTTATCATCGTAGATTTCTAGTTTAGAAATCTGGTTTGTTCTTTTGTTGTCATCTGTGAACTTGAGTTGATACAGCTTAAGTCAGGAAAAGAGGTGAGGTCCCGCAAGTAAGTCGCCATGTTGAGCACAGTTTAGGTTGACCCGATACCGTAAGCCCTGCAGCGATGTTGCTCATTAGTATCAGTCCAAAATGGCCGCTGAAGCTCGTCCTAGTCTTTTTACTCTCGATGTTGATGATGATTTAATCGGTCATCGAAGTCTTTCCACCAATACCTGCAATTGATCTACAAGAAGAATCTGACCCATTACCAGCATGGAAATTACCCAAGATACCTTATGATCAGGTATACTCTAAAGTATCTAAGTTCCATGTTAGCTAGTACTGTGTTTAAAACTCGTGAGTCAGTAATACAAGTCAGTCGGTCCTCTGCAGGAGAATATAATATCCCTTTGATAGATCAAAGGCTAATATTAAGTCTTTAAAGAAATAAAGTGTGTATAAGTTTGCTCATATAGGTTGTGTGCAAATAGGTATAACTCCTTTGTTCCGACGAGGTCTAAATGCCTCTGTCTTATGTTGTCTAATGGATCTACGTTTTGATAACTTCAAAGATTCATTGTTAGCAGCAATTCAAACTGGTCTTCATAATGGTCCAATATCTTTTGAGGTATATCAAAATTATCCTGTCAATCTCCTCAAAGATGATCTGTTAAAGATGTACTCAAATTACATCTAGCCACAATCTGGTCTAAATATGCGTCCGGTGCCTATCCTCTTGTAATCCATTATAAGATTATCTATCGATTGGCCAATGCTATGCATCCAGCAGTAAAGCATGGTATATCAAAAGGCAACAACGTGGTGAGTCATGTCAATATTGAGTCTCGTAAAATAGAACAAGAACTTATCTCGTGGTCTAGATCAAGGTCCCCAAGGAATGGACTTGTCCAAGAAGTTCATTCAGACCAGTCAACCTAAGTTGCAGAATGCTACAACTGTCAATGAAGATAAGAATAATGTCACCTTATCTTTTAGATCTAAGAGTAGTTTGTCTTCTCTTCCTAGATCTAGTTCGTTTCAATCTTGTAATTCTAATTTCTCTGTAGGAGAAAAATCAACAAGAAAGTCTGACAATGAAAAGGTATTTCTGTGTAGTCATAATTGTTTAGTCCATGATCCAAACACCGATTATCTTTGGTGTAATGATTGTGAACAACTAATCAAGTAGAAATATGTGCCTAGAATGGCCCAACTATCAACATGGCATCATCCGGTGAAGATAATTTCCCGTCTCTGGAAAGTTTAGAATATCGTCATGCCATCAGATCGACCCAAAAAGCAAGATTGCGGTATCAACATACAATTGAGTTGATAGATAGATAGATAGATCCGTCAGAATCATCCAAGATGCTGAACTGGACTAACAAGGCCGTAAGGCATGTGCATGAGAAGGTAAAATCTCATGAAACTATTTTGGCAGAAATGCAAAAGACTTTAAGAGCAATTGAATTAAATAAAAAGGAGAAATGTCTGAAGCTCTTAAGTTGTTACATAGCAAGGTTGATGATGTTAATAAGTGGGTTCATAATATTGAGAAAATGCTTGACACAATCTTCTAAATCTGAGATAAGTAGAGAGGTTCTCTCGAATGTTGTTGATGCCATTCAACCCTTAGTAGATCATACTATCACAATCAAAAATGATTTATCTACTAAGATTACTGTTACTAATAATTTGGTTGAGAATGGTATGTCTCAGATTCAAGACTCTACAGAACAAATTTTGCGAGAAAATAGAGTCTATCCAAGATATCTGTGGAAATACTTCCAGAGATCACTCCACAGATTAAAAGATCTTGGATAATACCAAGAAAGAATAACTAGTCCTAGAAGATTGGTCAAAGATTGTCACATGGAAGCAAGTATCTGAACATGCAGGATCATCAGATAAGCATAAGCAATTGTTAGCTCATGATAATCCATTTTTCTATAAGTATGATGATAAGAAGTCCATAGGAATGGTTAAAATAGAACCTGATTTTGCTGAAGGTATGATACTAGGAGAAACTAGCCAAAGTGGTCATGAACCCATGCAAGGTATGGCAAGAGTTCAAACTCTACAACCAAATTGGTATAAGCTAGAATGTAGATCTATAGCAGAAATCAAAGAAATGGTTCATGGAATGATTGGTTGGGGTAATACTCAGTTAGAATCATATAGAAAAGATCCCCATGCAATTGCTTCAGCAATAGCTAATGGTTTTGTAGGCATAATAAAAGAATGGTGGGACAAGGTTCCACAACAAGGATAAATCCTACAAAGCGGATATATGAGACTTATTACTGCTATTATCAAAGAGTTTATTGGTGAATTAGATGATGATAAACTCTTAAATACTTCTCTATTTCTTAGAGCTAGACTATGTGATATGTCTAGAGTAAAAGAATACCAGTGCTATATGCAAAAGCTTTATTATAATTCTGGTAATACTAATGATACTACTATGAGGATGAGATATGTTGAATCTTTCCTCCTATTTCTCTCTGAGTACAAAAAGACAATGCATGGAAAAACTTCAGAAGAGCTCAGCTTTGGAGCTATAAATCAAATAATAGATCTAACCAATGCTCGCCTGTGTAGAGAAAAGCTTGAAAGAAAAGAAGCCTGGAAGAATGAAAAAGCTCTTAGCTACAAGTTTTGTCAGATATTCCAGAATGATACTTTTGGCTGTGAGAATCAAGATAAGTGCAAAAGCTGTTGCAAACCTTCAAAGAAAAGCTAGATGCAAAAATACAAGAAGTTTAAGAAATTTAAGAGGTATGAAAAGTTCATTCCTGAGAAACCCTTTAAGAAATTTGTTTTCCGGAAAAATAAATATGTTGGGAAAAAGAAAAGATTTTCTCCAACTTGTTTCATATGCAAAGGAAAACATTATGCAAATAAGTGTCCTCAGAAGGACTCTACAAAGGGTAAAGCTAAAATTAATGCTATGAGTGCAAAGGAATTTCAGAAGAGCATTATTGTTTTGTAAGTGATTTAGAAAGTCTTTCATCCGATATTTCATATCGATGATGATGATACTTTTCAAGTAAATCTTGCAAATATTGAAGAATCCAGTAGTGATAGTACTGACTCTAGATATGAATCATTGGTTTCATTTGTTAATATGGTTCATGTTAATATGAATGCTAACTTTCCACATCCGTTAGCACCTCTATCTGCAAAATTATTGCTAAAGCAATTACAGCTCCGACAAAGTGAATATGTAGATTGTCCCCCATGGGACACTACAAGAAAAATCTTTCTGCAGAACAAAGTAAGAGAGCTCGAAGATAAATATTTTCAGCAATCTCAGCTGGAACAGCAAAGAAAGATTTGCATGCAGATAGGAGAAGAAGAAGATGATGAAGATTTCTTCTGTCCTGAAGAACCATACTCTCCAGTTCCTGTCCGTCCACCTTTCCAACAAAGAATACGTCAAAGACAGCCTCCACAAAGAGGTAGAAGTGGACCATGGAGAGGCCGAGGCCGTGCTCGTGAATTTGTTCCTCCTATTTGTTCATTTCCATTCTTATTTCCAGAGGAACAACAACAACGACAAAACAAGAAAAGCCAAAGCATTTACATCCATCAACAAACAAATCAAGAACCAGTTCTTGATTCAAAAAAATGGAGGAGGAATAGGATAGAATTCCTACAAAATTTATTGAGAAGGATATGGATGAGTTCACAAAACTCATTGAAATTGAAGAACGAGAAAAGTCGATTAGTTCGACTTTGAGTCTGCCTTCATAAAGATAGTTCAGAAGAAGAAGAAGAAGAAGAACAAGTGAACCAAACCCCGAGGTATGTACTATAAGCCGCACCCAAAATCCATTCATTATAATTACCATAGCCATCCCTCATTTTAAACCATACACTTTGGATTCTATGATTGATAAAGTGCAGACATCAGTATGCTTAGGCTAAAGCCATTCCCCGATGTTGGAAAGACACACACTTAAAAATAATGTTTGATAAGAAAGAAGTGGTGTCTCAAAAGTTTGCTGAAATCCCAATCACTATTGAAGGCTTTACTAGAATTTTGAAATTCTACCAACATGATATGTTATCATATGATCGATAGGTGTTGATGCCTTAGAACAATGTAGGTGTCTCCTTTGTAAATCCTATACCAACATCCGTGGATATGTGGTTGTCTGTAATTGGACACAAGACGACAGTCTATTTGGTGAACTTGACACTTTTGTCACAATTGTAAAAATGCCAAATTGGTCCCGTGTCCCCAATAGTTTCTAATTGGCTACTCAAGGATATGAAGCATCGAGAAATTTCTTACTTTGGCCCTTAAAAGTGTACATGTGTCATAGGTCAAGTGTTATGGAAAGGCGGGCCCTTTTTGTGTTTTGAGGCATTATGGCGAAAGGATTGAAAATATAAAAGGAATACCTAAGGCCCGAAAAGGACATGTGGTGGTTTGAAAAGTCAAAGGTGGAGAGGTGGGTCATCAAAGGTATTTTGGAAATTTTGACTTTTTGTGGAAAGGAGCAAAGTTATAAAATGCGTTGCGATCTCACCTGGGACCAAATAATGTGACATGTTTGAGTCAACATTGAAAAATCAAAGTGAGGAGGTGGGTCACCGGAGCACTTTGTAGTTTTTAATCTCTATTTTGAAATGAAGTAAAAGTATAAAAGTGAGCCACGAATCTGCTAGGGCCCACATCAAAAGTTAAAGGCGGAGAGGCGGGTCACCGGAATGATTTTTGAAATTTCGGCTTTTTGTGAAAAGGAGAAAAATTATAAAATGAGCTGCGATCCTGCTGGGAACCAAATAATGTCACATGTTTGAGTCAGCATTGAAAATTCAAAGCGGGGAGGCGGGTCACCTGGAGCACTTTGGAGTTTTTAAGCTTTGTTTTAAAATGAAGTAAAAGTATAAAAGTGAGCCTTGACTCTATTAGGGCCCACATCAAAAGTTAAAAGTGGAGAGGCGGGTCACCAGGGATTTTGAGATTCTCATATTTGTTTTGAAAAAGAATGAAAGTCAAAGCAACAACCCCAGATTGACACCGGAAAGCCACGTGTAAAGCCTATATCAAAAGCGGATGGGTGGGCCAAATTGTCCAAAAATGCACAATTTCTTTAAGTGATACAAAATGTGAAAAGCACCCCTAGCCTGCTTCAACTCAAATCTTGTCCATGTGGAGGGCCCATGCTTGTTTGGGGTCCTGCCCTTGAATTTTACTTTTGAAAGAGCACCGATGAGAAACATGGAGGTTTCGCTAGATCTTCCGTACATAGACTTTTCAAGCATCCGATGAAACTTTCTTGGACCCTAGGCACGTGGTACCTTCCATTGGTTCTTAAAATTTTTCAATAGCGTCAAAGACAACATTTCTAGGCCTAAGACACATGGCGAGCCCATGCTTATTTGGGGTCTCTACTTTTGGGCATCGTATCAAAAGTGCATTGAAGAGACACGTGAAGGCTTCTATTGGCTCCTCTTTATACTAAGAATTTTTCAATGGATGAGGTAACTTTCTTAGGCCCAAGGCACGTGGAGAGCTCCGTGCTTGTTTGAGGTTTCTCCTCTAGACTCCATCTTTGAAGTTACGTTTGAAGAGACATGTGGAAACTTCCGTTAGACCTTCCCATGCTCAGAATTTTTAGCAACAGGTGCAACTCGCTCATGTTCTGAACACGTGGAAGGCCCGTGCTCATTTGGGAACCTACCTCTAGACTTCGCCTTTGTAGTATCACCAAGGATACACATGGAGGCTTCCGCTAGCTCCTCTTTACACTTGGCCAAATCAGACTCACAACATAGATATGTGGTATAATCCATGTGCGGATGCTTATTTATGAGAGGCACGAATGTAGGTATCTATTCCTCAAGGTGTAATCTCAAATTTGAAAAGGATTGCTTGTCAAATCAAGCCATATGGGGCCACCTGAGAATCATTGAAAAAGGGGATTTCTTGCATGTCAAAATAAAAGAATGATTAACAAGACCGTCAAAATATTTGACATGGTGCCGTAATCATATTGTAAGAAGGTATGAAATGTGAATGGCTCACAACTTTTCCACTTGGTAGAAACAAAAGGATTATTTTCTTGAAGATTTAGACTTTTGGGGGAAAACTTTGGGATGAGTGAGCGAGTGAAATTGTATAAATGCAATGAGAATACTCTTGCAAATGGTCGGGGTTAATTTTTCTAAGAAAGTTTGAGAAAAAACAATTTTCCCGAGAGACCATCTAACAAACATGTTTATTTTCCTCTATTTTAGATTTAATCACGTCAAGATGGTTGCAAGTGTACATCCATTGAAAAGATCTGAGATTTTTCAAGAAATTATCCATTTTTGATGAATCTAATGAACCTTGAAATTAATTTTTTTTGATCATGAGCACAATTGTTTTTGATCATATTTCAAAATGTTTTCAAATAGTTTTTCTAGTTCTTGTTACAATTTGATGTTGAAATCCCTCTCGAATCACACAAGATCTTGTCTATGTGATAGTATTGTGGCATTAGATATTTCATTATGAGAATAGCTTTCATCCGCTAATGAAATAAACAATTTAAAATCACTTTACTTTCACTATGTTGATAAAGATTGTTTGTAAGCTTATGAGTGTATCTTAGGCATGACGAATCAGGGACTCTCAACGTTTGATTGAGTCTTTATTGGAGCCTTTGTGTTGAATTCTTGAAGAGTGTATGAAATCGTGCATCTCTGGGCCTCCATTGATACACAACTTCTAGTTGAAGGAATATTTTGGCTATTTTGAAGCATTTTGTCTGTGAGGTTTCCAATAGTTGTAAAGGTTCTCAAAGATCTGATATATTTAACTTTATCTTACTTAACTTCCCACCAAAAATTCTCAAACGATGAATCCTACATGAACTACCCCTATTTGTACTATGTATCCACAAAGGTTTAACAAATTTCACTACCAAAATATGCAGAGACAATAAAAATTCAATCATTTTCTTTAATAACCCAAACCTTTTCCAGGAAACATCTCCACTCTCTAGTGTGACAACACGTGAGAGTTAGATTGTGTTGTATTGATCATATTTTCTAAAGGTTCTCATGAAAATTGTGCAAAGAAGGACCTCTTGATATCCTTCACTAATGGGTTATAGAATGGGTCCTCTCACCTGGTTTAAGGCACCACCTAAAGTAGTGAGGGTAGATCAAATCCTCGGTGAGGTGCTTATCCATTTCTCCAACACTTGAGTGAAAAAGAGTCAGCTGAATCCCCTCCATGGATACAAAACAACTCATATCATGATTTTTCTGTCTCTAAGCATCCTACCAGTTTCGTGATGCTGCTCAACCCTTGTAGGAGAATCAATTTGGATACCAAAGTTATTTTAAAATTATATTATTATTATCTTATTTAGTCATGAGTGTCTTTATTTTCTTATAAGTTTACATATTTGTTAGATTATGTGATTGTTTTAAGCCTTTTTCATCATTATTTTTCAAAAACATCTCATTTTTAATTATTTTGTTATAAATTCACAATCCTACAATGTTTACAATGGATCATCTAAAAATTGAAGAAATAAAACTAGTTACAAACAATGTACAAATTTGAATCGACATTAACTTGTTGAAGCAGTGTCCACCGATGTTGTCATTGATAATAGTGATGGTAAAGTGGCAAGAAGTGTAAAAATGTCATTCAGATAGTCTTCATGATTGTTATAGTGTGTATTTTGTCCTATCAATACTCATTCATTCAATGTGCTTAGTGAGTCCTTGTGCATGGTCAAGCATATTTGTGGGTTCTCATGATGTCATGAATGATCAAAAGTGTTGTGAAGAATATTCAATGCATTTTTCATGTTATATTAGTTAGATAATATAACTCTCGGTATTTTTCTTCTATCTCCAAAGGTATGTATGTGCATTGTCTTGGTGAGTGTAGTTAGTACCTTGAGAAGTAAAGTTATAGTCTTGAATGTTTAAGTGCATGCATTTTCTTGAGGTATTAGGTATGAAGAAAATTATGTCTTACATGCATCTCTACGAGGTGTCTCTAATATGTAAAGAAGATTCGATGAAAATGTACGGAGTTAGTGTTATCGTATGATGAGCACACTTTGATTTGGTAAGGAATCTAGCTTATGAATTTAGCTAGTACAATGGGATGTCTTATGAATTTTGGGTGTGTTGGTACCCAAATTTAATCTCCTTGAAAGACCGAGCAACATCATGGATTTGACAAGACACTCAGAGGCAAATAGATAATCATGTATGTCATTTTGTAGCCGGGGAAAAAATCTATCTGACTTGTTAGCACTTAGGTTTTGAAAGGGGTGGGTAGCACCTTAAAAGGATGTGATCTGATCCTAACTATTTTACGTTGTGCCTCTCAACCAAGGTAAGAGAACCTATTTTGTAACCTCTTTTATTGAAGAACAATGATAAATCCTTCTTTTGCATAAATTTTATAGAGAATACCTTGGGAAAATATGATCAACACACCAAATTTGAATCTCATGAGTTGTCACTTCCAAATCATGGAGATATTTTCACAACAAGAAAAAGGTTACTAAAGACATTTGGGACCCTGATTTCTTCTGCATGTTTCGGTGATGGGGATTATGCATTGGCATACACACATGACAAACAAGGGTAGTATGGGTAGGATTGGTTGTTTTTGAATAAATATTTTGTGGGAGGTGGGGTAGGATGAACCTTATTAAACAAATCCTTGAAAAATCTTACAAAATGGAGGGTTAAACCAACAAAATGCCCGAGAATAGCTAAAATGATTCTTTAACTAGAATATGTCCTTCAATGGAAGCCCAAATTAACACATTTTCACACAATATTTGAGATTATATCACGAAGGATCAAGTTAGAAAATCCAACAAAGAATCAAGATCTAAGTCAAAACACGCCTAAGGTACACCTAGAGGCTTACGACAATCTCTGTCAACAGATGAAAGAAAAGTGATTTTAAATCGTTTATTCCAATCCCGGATGAAAGCTCTTAGAGAAATGAAATTGTAGATGCCAATAAAATGTCAAAATTATTGAGGCTGTGTGATTGAATCATATTTTAATACAAGATTGCAATCAGAAAAAAGTAAAACTACTCGCATACATTAAGAAAAATAAATAAACACATTTTGCTCAAGACAACATAGAATAACTCAAATTTGATTAAATCTATCAGCAAGGAAAATTTTCTAGAACTGTCTCAGAGCTTGTCAATGGTTGTACACTTGCAACCACCTTGACATGATCAGATTTAATACAAAAGAGATATACAAGCTTCTCAAATAGCTTCTCAAAATGATGGGCTATGTTAAGCTTTTTCTATTAGAAAATTCAGTCCCGACCCCTAACACTCCAACCATTTGCACGAATTTTTTTCCATTTATAACATTTACAATAGAGCCCCTTTTCCCCCCAAAAATCCAAACCTTGAGTGCTACCAGTGCTTTCCATGATCACGATCACGATTCCCAGAATTAGATCTGTAAAAATTTGTCAGGTGCTCGAGGGGGTAGATCTCATCGAATATCTCCTACATTCAACTCCTTCCTCTAGTAGATCACTCTTTCTTCAATTTTCCAACCACTTCCACCCCTAATCTATCAAATCTGGCTCCTTACGTGCTTGGGAGAAGAAAAATGGAAAATCCGATCGAGCACGATAGTCAGACCATTTTAATGGCAAAAGACATCTTCTAGATCTCCCCACCAAACTCAGATATCAACATTAACTCCCCTCTCTACCTAGCGTGTAGGAAATACCAAGAAATCATGAAGACTCACACTTCAGGTGTGTTTCAGTAAAAATGGGGAAAATTAGATTTAGACTCTTAAATTTGTCATTGATCTTTACTTTGAATTTGGGCCGTCCACGTGGAAGATTAAAACTTAAAAATAGACCCGAGGGTTTCCTCTGACTTTTTACAACTTTTGGAAAAATGGAAAAATTTCACATTTTTTTCCGCATCTCCACCCTTGAGAAATGAGCCTGACACGTGTCTTGAGGTGGGTCCCAAAGGAACCACGGATAAATTCTGCCATTTGACCCTCTTTTTGGAAAAAGGAAAATTTTCCAAGTTTTCCCTATAGCTCTGCCCTTCCACTTCAAGTTTCCAATGTGGGTCCTAGTAGAACCACACTTCCTTTTTTACTTTTAACTCTTTTTCCCACAAAGGAAAATTTTTCCAAATTTCCTCCGAAGGCCCACACCTCCACCGTTGATTGGAGAAAGCTTTGACCTTTCTTCCATTGGGCTTGTAGGCCATTTTTGATATCTTAACCCTTTTGAGCATAAGAGGAAAAAATTCTAAGTTGCCTCCGATGGTCCACTTCCCCACTCCTTTTGACTTGTCAAACTGCCATGTGTCACTATGGCGCACCTTGAGATGGTCCCCAAAAATTAAGACCTTGAATGAGCACGGGCTCACCATGTGTCCTGGCCCAACAAAATTTGTTTGAAGGCTTGAAGCTCAGTGGAAGGCACCAAGTGTCATGCTCAGAGTAGTCTCCTTTGGCCGTTGAAAATTCCAAGAAAAATGTAAAGTGAGTGGAGGCCTCCAAGTGTCATCTGGTGCTTCTTTAAAAGATTCTAAGCGAGCACGGGCTCACCACATGTCCCTGTTCTTCGCCAAATGATTTTAGTTGCATAAAATTTATCTTAGTCCGGGAAAGCAGCAAAAACCTCCACGTGTCCTCTCGGTGCTACTCCAAGGCCAAACCAAAAAGTAGATCTTCAAACGAGCACCGTTTCTCCATGCGGACACATTTTAAGTTGAGGTGATTCATAGAAATTTTGAAGTACCCAGCCGAGCCACGTCCGGCCAAATTGTGCCACATCCATTTGTCGATGCAAGGATGTAAATTTGACTGGGAGAAACACTGTCAAACCGTAAAATACAGAAAAATGATCATTTGAGCCCGAAAATGAAAATTTATCCAAGGATAGAGAATTTAGAAATATTACAAGGCTCAAATACATCCATCTAGAGACACATCCATTCATTTTTCTTCAAGTATTTAGGAAAAAATGACAAGGAAAAAAATCCCATTTTGTGGAGAATGGAAAACATGGGAGAACCGAGTTTTTAGATGAACAGAGAATGAGAGACCCAAATTATAGACCTTTTCCGGAGGAACAAAGAAACAAGGAGCAAACCATGGACCCATAAGTGATCTATGACCCAGGAACAGATTAAAAATGGCAACAAAGATTAACCAGGCACAACATGGGGAAAAAGAAAGTGACAAAGGCCGTAAATCGATAGATTTTCAAAGGCAAATTAGGGCAAGACTATTTTGAGCACCAACAGGGTGCCTCATAGTGAGTGAAACCTCTAGAGTTGACTGGTTCCCTTGATGAATCACCTAAAACTACTAATCAAGTGGGGGTTGAGGGAAAGAAATAACTTAAACTCAACAAAAATAAAATAATAGGGTGATACACCATCACTTTTGGACTTACGCTTGGACAAAACACAATTAATGACTGGTAAAACAATGGTAAACTTCACTACAACTATTTTTTGACATATTTTACACACACAAAAGTTGTTAAAACACACTTGAATGACTTGTAAAACTACAAAACAACTTAGTGGAGGTATTAAGAAGTTGTTAGAACGCAAAGGAAAATAATCATTGAATTAAACACACACAACAACTATTGTAATAAAATTCAAAAAGCATGAAATATGAGGAAAACTAGTATTTTATTGATAAATAAAGAGCACAAGTAAAATGTTTTTGTATATAATACTTCATAATGACAAAAAGAGCCCCCTTTCAACCAACAACGAACAAGGTATAACTAATAAAAGTTACAAACCCTTCACTTAAAAAATAGCCCGCCTGAAAAACATTTAGCCAAGCTAATAGGAGATAATTCCATATTAGCTTTACATGACCAATTTTTGTCTTACTTGGAAAATACAATTTCAATAATAACAAGGATAAAAAAGTCTATATGGACTAATTTCTCTTGGTATAAGATGTTGTTAACTTGATCCATAAAGGGAATGATAACCGGATCGTACCAAGCCACAAACTCATATGATAATTAAACACCACGATTAACAAGATGAAAGCAATTACCCAAAATAACTTTACATAAAACCTTTGTAAACAAATTAGTAACAATATCATATATTATTATTGAACTTAATGAAATACGATGAGTATTGAATTTACTTATATAGGCGAGGAATAACAATCTAAGAACTAGTCAAGGTCGTAGATCAAACCATAAATCAAGGAAATATATAGTCCTCAAGGTACTAGTCAACACCATAGATTTAGGGAAGAATTAAATGTCAAGGATCTATTCAATACCATAGATCAAGGAAAGAACTATATCTAACAATTATATAATATCCCCTAATATCTAAATAAATAAAAAGAAATATCAACAAACATAAATGGGTGAGGATAATTACAATAAAGGTAAATAAAGTACCTAGGTGAAAATGAGCTAGGGTAAATACCTACTCTAACACCCCCTCAAGTGAATCTAAGATAAAAAATAGAAGTGACATGTCCACATTATGATTCCCGATAACTAGGCACGATGAGGTACTCATGTACAATATATCTATGAAGAAATCTCAAATCAAAAGAAGGAAAGAATCTTGCTAAAAGGATAGAGAAAGAAGAAGAAGGAAGATGTTCTCATGAACAATCCCCAAGAACAACTTCCAAAACCCGAAGCATTCCATGCAACTCAAGGTAGCGAGGTAATGAAAAAGTCTTCATAAAGATGTTTGTAACCTGCAGATTGAGTCGAGAATGTATTCCAAGAAAAGAAATCTATCTTGAATGTGCTGACAAATGAAGTGTATGTGTATGTCAATATGCTTGGTCACTACTGCTCAAAAGAGCCTCGAGAAATGTGAATTGTACTTCGACTATCATACCAAAGTACAGTCGGTGAATCCTATGGGAATCCAAACTCTGTCAGTAGCTGTCGAAGCCAAATAATCTACAAACTCTTTGTAACTACTACCTTGTACTCTACCTATGGAGATGAAAGTGCAATAACCTGTTACTTTTTACACACCCATGGAGTTGGAGAAGAACCAAGACAAAAATGATAGCCGGAAGTGGAATGTCTCTGTCATCAATAGAAATTTCCCAATCTGAATGTGTATACCCAACCAACTAAGTGAAAACCCTATTGTAATGTAGGCCAAAGTGGGAAGTTCCATACAAATAATGTAAAATAGTTTTAGCTGCTGCTAGTGACTACTATGAGGAGACTATGCAAACCGAGATACAAGACCTACTATAAATGAAATATCAGGGTGAGTATGGGTCAAGTACATGAGACTACCAACCAACTTCTTATATAATGTAGGATCACAAAGTGGTGTGGTACATGTGGAAGTAAGAGTAACCATAGACCGAAAAGTAGATGGACTTGGCTTGCAATCAGCCATATCAAAGCAATTAAGAATATCACGTGTGTAATTTTTCCGACTCAAATGAATCCCTGAATTTGTCTCGAGAAATCTATAAACCAAGGAAATAATGCAATAACCCAAGATCGAATGTGGGAAGAAGAGCTTCTAGTAAGAAACAAATCATCAACATACAAGACAAGTATCAAAATATCCTCACCAACATTTGGAGATACACTTAATGTATGATAGGAGTGGCATTGAAAAAAACTAGTAGTTAGAAGAAAAGAATCCATCTTCTCATACAAAGCCCGAGGGTCTTCTTTGAGACTGTAGAGAGACGTTCGAGATCCGACAAACAACAGAAAAATCCTGAACAAATCCATTTGGTTGATCCATGTATATTTCCTCTTTTAAATCTTCATGTAAGAAGGCACTCTTCACATCCATCCGGTATAGGGGCCACCTCGTGATGTAGTGATAAAAAGTACAAGGCATACAAAATCCATCTTGGCAATCCGTGCAAAAGTCTTAGAGTAATCAATACCTTCAACTTATGAAAAATCCTTTCCAACAAGACAAGCCTTATACTTGTACATGGACCCATCGGCTGCGTATTTAGTTTGGTATATCCACTTACACCTAACAATATTTCTTCATTTAGAAAGAGATACCGAATCCAAACTATGATTCTTCATGAAAGAAGAATACTCGGTTGTCATCACATCATCCCACTCATGTATCCTATGAGCCTATGAAAAAAATTGTGGATCCTCGAAACTACCGACACAAAAAGTCCGTAACTGTAGAATGTGCATGATGATGCCTAGTGGGTGGAAGATCCAATATGAAAGGTGTTGCCTCAAAAACTATAGTATGACCCCACTTAGGCATAGTGACAACATCAGTGGGAATATGATCCTCAATGACAGCTATAACCTTCTCATTAACCTCCTCAAAGAAAAGATCCTCAAGATGAGTAGAAGGAGGCATGGAAAAGATGAAGAATCATGAGGAATGAAGTGCTCATCAAATGGAACATGTGTTCAAAAAATAACATCATGAGTATCAGGATCTAAAAGTTGATAACCTCTCATGTCCTCACAATACCCTAAAAAGATCAAGGGTTTGCTCTTCTTATCCAAAGATTTCTTTTTTTTCTTTGGCAAAAAGGCCCAAAGATAGCTCCCAAAGGCTAAAAAAAATGAGACATATGGCTTACTTGTTGGACCAAGCTTTCTATGAAGTCAAATGCTCAAGTGCTCTATGTGTGTGCGATTCTAAATATAGTTAGTACAATTACTACTACTGCCTAGTAGATAGGAGGTAAATCTCTAGAATGCATCATACAATTAGCCATTTCCTTCAAAGTTTTATTCTTCCATTCTACTAAGACATTCTATTGTGGAGTATGAGGAACAAAATGTTGGTGAATAATTTGTTGAGCTGCCAAAAATTCAGAAAACTCTTTCTTGAAATACTCTCCCCATGATTAATACGAACGTTCTTTATATAACTAGAAGATTATTTCTCGACCAAATCCTTGAAGAATTTGAAGTGTGAAAAAAATCACTGTTGTACTCGAGAAAATAAATCCAATTACGCCTCAAGAAATTATCAATAAAGGTAAGTTCATACTTAGCTCCATTGAAAGAGGGGTTAGGAAAAACCATCAAGTCACTATGCACAAGCTCAAGTGGTGAAGAAGCTCTCTTTGAAAAATTTTTAGGAAATGGATCTTTGTGTTATTTCCCTAATGCACATCCATGAAAAACTTCCTCAAAACAAGAACTCTAGGAATATCATCAACCATACCATGAGTGCTCAACTTCTTCAAATATATGTAGTTTAGATGTCCAAATCTTTCATGCCAAATCTTACTCTCTGAATTTGCATGAGAAACCAATCTTGTCCCTATAAAGGAAGTTTCATCAAAACCCTCAAAGTGATATAGTCTAGAAGTATGATCAATAATACCTAGAACAACATGTGAATAAGGCTCCAACAAATTTCATACTTCGCCCCATGTAGTGTAAAATTTACACTTTTTCCTTGACCATAATGAAAAATTTGATATACGAGAATACAAATTTGTAGTGATGTTAGGAACATATAGTGCATATTTTATACTTTGCCACCATCAAGATGTATATCACTTTTTTCCTCAACAAAAATAAAGGAAGAATCTCCAACCTTAATTTTGGAAGTAGAACTCAAAACTAGAGAATCAAAAGACTCCTTGGAAGAAGTCATGTGATGAGAAGCACAAGAATCAATAACCCAACTCTTTGTAAGTGGTGATTGAAATTTCTCAACAACATTAAGTGTCTTTCCATGTTGATTAGAAAGAGGTGGAGTGGAGATAGAAAATTTGTGTTTCTTGATTGCATCCTCTAAGGCTTGCATTTTTTTATAACACCTATGTTCTTCATGACCAATACCCCCACAAAAAGAATGTGAAAGACTAGACTTATTCTTTGATTTAAAAGAATCCTTGGGTATAGAGTTGCTTTTTTGGGTTTATGAGCATTTTGAGATGGAGAAGGGGTGGATTTGGTTTTACTTTTGGTTTTCCCTTGCCCTTAGGATTAGATGCTACTAATACCTTTTGATAGGTGGAAGACTCAAGGTGAGACAATTTGGATTCTTCCCTAGTAAGTCTTTCAAAAATATTTCTAATTTAGGCATTTTGAATGTGTCACCTAAGACATCCATGCTAGAGAAAAAGGTAGAAGAATTTTTCTGGAATGGTCATCTCAACTTATATATAATCAAGTAAACACACTCTTAATCTTTCTTATCTCTTCTACTCCCCTTAAATTGTGTCAACAAATGCTTGAACTTGGTAAGATAGTCTATAATTGTTGGAAAATATTTAGGTTTAAGAGAGGTGATCTCAATTTCAAATTGCATGGCTCTCATATGATCCATCTTACCAAATAAATATTCTAATTTCTCCCATATTTTGAAAGAAGAGTCACATTTGTCCAAATGAAAGAAAAGACTGTCACTTACATAAGTTCCTATCAAACCCATACACTCATCAAATTTGCACTGGTACTAAAATTTCTCATATTCTCTAGTGAACACAGATTGTTCTAAAGAAGTTAAAGCCCATAATCCTTTCCTCTTAATTATTGTTTCCATTCTTGTTTTCCATGTGTGGTAATTATGTGTTGTTAATGGCTCAACATGATCTAATGCAAAAGTAGATGTCATTCTCAAAAAATCACCAAAAGAAATGCAAGAACCAAACAATGCAACAAGACCCCCAAGCAATGCAACAAGAGGACCCCCACCCCTCCCCCGATGTTGTCACTTTATAATGAGTGCGTGTTATAATATGAAATTTTTAATTATAGTGTGATTCTAAAAATAAATGTTTGACACTCAAATCCGACTTGCCGATCAAAAGATACAAAATTTACAAGTTTATGCTCTGCTATCTATTTGAGAACCGTTAAGCCCTCATATGACCATACCATATGACAAAGGGGATCGAAAGTGAATTCTATTGGTCTTTCTCGTGGATCTTCTTTATTATCTTTTCTTGGCTTGGGATGCATTGTGAAGACTCAAATTTTTGACTAGATTTGTGTGTGGATGAGCTCGCCATGGAATTCAACCCGAAATATTTTTTTATTTAGTTTGTATGGCTTTCCGGTTCACTTCTCGTGTTGGCCTCTTTACTTCTTCATCTGGGTTTTCAAGGTAAGCTCTAGCATTTGGTTTTTAGCTCTGTAAATGAGCCTTAATGGGTTTCCTCTAAAATGAGCTTTCTTTCTTATTAAAATATATCTGAACTCAATTTCCTTCTCTATTTAACTTTCTTTGAATTCGAGCTTGTGCTGCCATTGATTTGTGCATTACTGACTATGAGTTTTCTTACACTCGACTCAAGTTACCGTAGCTCTGTTAAGGCCCTTATTTATCAATCGCCACCAAGTTCGATTATAAGATGAGCTATGCATTGCCATCAAGATGGGTATCTACCTCTCGAAGACTAGCCATTCATTTTCTCACCTAGATTTATGTTATGACTCCTTCCACTTTTTTTTCAATTCATTGTACTATGCGTTCGAGATGAGATCTATCTTTCCATTAAAAGGGTTTGTTTTCCGCATACACTCTATTGTGCTCTTATTTTCTTGGCCATTTAAATACTTTCCTCTAATGGATTTTTCCACTTTAGCTTTGAGGGTGTGAGACTTATTTCGAGTTGGGATTTTATCATGATTCAAGCCATGACATTTATTAATAAACTCTTCATTTATCTCATTCTCTATGATCTGTAATGTTATACTTATTTATCTATACGAGCTAGTTATTTATAAGCTTAGATTCATGTTATAGAAGCTTTTGTCATAGTGGGGTTGGCTTGGTATGATTTCCATGTAACTCTCTTCCTTTATTTTTAGCTCGATGCAATATTGCTTATTGTGTTCACCATACATTGGTTTATGGGTTGGTTGCTTCTTTTCACAAGTGGTTTTTAAGCACTTATGCTGTATACTTATCCCTGTGAATACATTTGTAGCTCATTGTGAGTGTACCATTATATTTGTGCCTATTCCACATTATTGTCTCTTGTAAGGAAACTGTTAAAATCTTCCCTTGAAGACGCATATTTTCATATGCTTTCATTGCACTACATATGTTTAGATGATGTTATGATTCATGACTATACTGTCATGTCTTGTGCAAAATACACCTTGAAAAATGAAGAATTGGTAATGTAATGAAAATATGCTCCTACAAAATCTGCTTCTGGATGTTTGGCTGTAGTTTAAATTTTAGTTCATACACTTGATGTTGTAGGATTTTATTTCCAATTGTAGTATTTTGTGTAATCTATGTAGTTTATTTACTGAAGTGATCATAAAAGCTTCAGTATGTTACGAACTGTACATTAAAAATTGTTACTTTCCAATAATGTGCCTTCATTAGTCTCGGGAACATTGCCTAGCTCTGGATTCTCTTAATTTGCATGAACTCACTACGTCGTTAGCTTTACTTAGATTTGAGGAGTTGATATTTTCTGTAAAATAGTACCTACCATGATGTTATATGATGTATTATTGTAATGTACTTTTGTTGTTCGATTATGAAGAAACTATAAACTAACTTGCAGATCTGGTCATTTGATAGCTTATCATTGGTGCTCTACCTTCTAAGAATACTTGATGAAGATCTGTCAACTTCTCCTACCTTGTCATTAATGCTTCATGAGATCTTCATATTGTTGTAGCTGAATGAGATGATTGCCATTTTTAGAAATGCTAATGAAGCTCTTCTCTAACCTTTTAAAATTCACTTCATAGTTAAAATTTGTGGCTTCTGGTGTAATCTAATGGACTGTAGATGTCTTGTTCTCCTAAATTCTAAGTTTGTCTTACTTCTATATATTATACATTGTGTAAGGAACTCTATATTCTATTTGTTGAAATTTTCATTCTAGCATGTGTATGGTTGAAGCTTCTTTCTAGGCATCTTGTGCATTACAATATACGTCTAATCATCACTTTCATTAACATGGATGAGATGATTGTAAATTTTTCTATTCTTGAATATCTTTATTTATGATGATGCATATGCATACAAAAATTGTAAGATAATTAGTTATAGACCCCTATCTCTAACATACTCTAGTTTTCTTTTTCCGGTATAGTGGAACAGCAGCCTAGAGCAACCCAAAGGAGATTGGAAGTGGCCTTCAAATTAGGAAATGGTAGTTTTCTTACCTCTTAGGTTTTCATCTTTATATTTTTATGCATTTATTTTCCATTGTTAGCAGACTAAATCCTAAGCCTAATAAAAATCAACATTAATGAAACTACTAGAAAGAAGTGAATAATCGGAACTACACTCTACTCTAGACTATCATGTACGCTAGGTGGGGTACTCAATCGACATCGGGAATTCATTTTTATAGGCAATACTATACATGTAATATGACTCAATGTGGATTCATTGCTTTGCACCCATCTATCCATATCTTGGTGTTCTCCCCCAAATAGCATACCTTTGGGGGAACTCATAATCGATCACTATTCTAACTCCACTTCCCTGAACTATAGATATGACCCCATCCCCATAGAATTTATAGGGTAGGGAGGACTATCTAAAATTCTTGGACCTATAGATGGAGATTGAAATTTTGTGGGGCCCTATATCCATATATGTATGGGCCAATGAGAGAGACCCTACGTCTATCTTCAAGTGCTAATGCAAGATCTTGATGAAGGTGAAAAATTGAAATGGTTGCATCTATGAGGCATGACATTCTCGTAACAATAATTAAAATGCTAATTTGACTTTATGTGATCCTGTAATTTGTCCAAAACTGAGCAACAACGAAAATTTCGTACCTCCCTCGATGATTGAAAAAATGGTCAACAATTAGTCTTAGTGCTATATGGCGGCATCTAGCTAAACCGGGTGTAATGTTAAGGCCTATTCCTAGTAGGTCTTGGTGTATGACGGTTTCCAAGTAGGATAAGGATATTAAAAATTGGTGATGCATGGAGAAGCATTTACAATGCATATGAAGGTGAAAAATAACATAAACAAGGGATTTGGAGCCTAAAGTTGGTCAAGTGTAAATTCAGTCTTAAGAGCATGCCTAATACTCACAGGGAAATGAGATGGGATAAAATTTTTTAGAGTGGATCATGGTTAAATAACAATGGGATATGTTAGAGGTACTAGTTCTCATGGTGTGAGAAAAATTCAGGGTCAAGAAATGAAAATCAGACATATGGAGTTACATTCTTCAAGACCATGTTTTTGATAAGTGGAAATTGAGCACCTCAATGTCTTAGCATTTTTATAAACTGACATGGATTATTGGGATAAATCATAAGAGAATATTTTGGAGGAAATTTGGTTAAAAATATATTGTAAAAGGTATGAGATCAAATGGCTATGAAATAAAATATTTCTATTCATTTTTTTGAAATAGTTTAATCACAAATCATCATCGAAGAGATAGGAGAAATAAGTAAAGTATGGAATTTTTTTTTTGTTGCTACAAGTATGATTGTATGGTAGAGAAAAACATTGGTTTTGTTGAAGTTTTTAGCTAGAGGTTTGTGCTAGATGTTTTATGAAGAAATCCTTATTGTTCCAAATAGATCAGGGTGCCCTTTAAATTCTCACAAAGTTTTCTAAGAAAGTTGTGTGAGAAAAATATGAAATAAATATGATTTAATCCTTACCACTAGAAGCCTATTCATGCAATAAACAATAATAGTATGTTGGAAGATTTATTAAGTAAATGATGTTGACTGAAATATAAGAAGGGTATGAAGACTCTCTACAAACCTAATGCAACATGTTGGATCCCCTATAATTACTTACTGGTGTGTTGGTATAGCTATAATCTATTTTCCTAAAGCTGTGTAACTAGGTCTCTCAAGATGGTGGTATGAACCTCATGCTCAAATGGAGTTTTCTCTAAATAACCTAGGCATATGAGTGTTTGATATGGTGTGCCTTATTGATCTTGAGATTTTTCAAGTGATGGAAAAGTATGAATTTTTTTTTTTTTTTATGCATGGAGGCATGGTAAACCAAAAACTTGTTGTTGAGACCTTTGGACCTAAGTGAACATTCTCTTAAAATAAATTTCATAAAGGCCTTCATATCACAACCTAAAACACCAAAAATATCTAAAGAGTTAGTGTACTTCCTAATCCATTATCTTTCCTTTTTGGAAGCATGATAATATCTAAAATTGTATTATCCATCTCCATGTTGCAAACTCTATTTTCAAGGTGTTTGTCCTAGCTTACCTAGGAACTCAAATGAAGGCTTGTGATCAAAATGATGAATCAAAATACATGGTTGGTTCATGTAATTCAGGAAGGGAGTTCTTGTAACATTAATGGAAGCATATGATAGTTGGAGTAAGATCAAAAGTGACTAGAATAAAAAAATGTACTCGCCAAAGTAGAAGATAAATACCAATGTAAATGTCATTTTAGGCATCTAAAAAATTATATCCTCGATTCTTTAGTATGCAACATATTTTTTAGTATGTTATAACATAATATTTTATCTCCTATAGGCACATATGAGATTGTTAAAGTAGAGATCAGGAAGGGATCTTGGTTTTGACAAGTCATAGGAAGCTATTTCCTTCTGCGGAGGGTTGAGTCATGTTCTTTGGCCCCCTTGATTCAAGTTGAAAAGAGAATGAATTCATAAACATGATAATGTGAATTGTAAGAGACATGAAATATTGGTATCTTTGGGGTATAAATATGATCCACGGTGTTTGAATATTGCTTGCTATATAGAGAGGTATGAAAGTGTGTTGATTTGTGGAGATAGGTGCAAATAAATTAATGGGCTTAAAAATGATCACAAAGTGTTGATGTAAGAAAATAATTGATGAAGTTCATAAATTCATTTAATTGAAAGTCTAAGTTATTTCTTAGCAATTCAAGTGTTAGTTCTTCCTTTACGAGGAGGTCCTTGCAAAACATTCAAGTGGGTGTTTAACTTTTTATTGGAGTGGGTGGTTCAAGATGAGTGGGTTCTTAACACATCATGAAATCATTGTAATTGTTATAGGAAATTTTTCCATGATAGTGCTATGATTTCAATGGGTAATCTACCTTATTGGATTTCCCACCTTAAATTACTTTGTCATCATATGTTTGTTCTTTATCTCTGTATGATTGTATGGTGTGTTCAGTTCAATGTTTGAAAAGAATGATGAATGAATGTTATGCTTGACATCTGAATTTGATTTTCAAAAATTTTAAGAGGCACTCATTCACCCCTCACCTCTCACTGCCTGATTTTTTGAAAATTACTATGAGAGAAAGTATCAAATTTGGAGAAAGTATTATGAATTGAAGGAGATCCTTCATATAAAAAACATGGAAAGTAATGAACTAAAAATTGGTATCTTCATGACCAGGTCACCTCTTTTTAGTGGAACTAATTGTTATAAATTTTTAACCCCTCGAGGAAAAATGGAAAAAGGTTGGACCGGACACGAGCATTGGTTGGGCTATCACAGGAGAATCGGTGTCACGGGTAAAATTTCACGTTTTGGAAGCGCGACAGTGTTTCAAGGAATTTGTGAAATAATTTTGAGGAATTTTATCATCTTCTAGGTTTTGAAGGGGACTCATATTTTACGTAAGGTGAAACCAAGATCCGGCAGCTCCACATTCGACAACATGAGTAAAAATAAAAAATATGAAATTCAGTCTCTGGGTGATCCACTTCCCCTTACATGGCCTTTTGGTTCAAAGAAACCCGGAAAAACTCAAAAAATCAAGAGGAAATTCCTAAAAGCCTCTAAATGGGATAAGGAGCCAAAAATAGCTCACCGAGTATCTCGGTGACCTAACGGCATGCACATGGGGTTGAGCTCATCATATAGCTTGAGCGAGATATGAAACTGTCTATGGGAGCTAGGGTGAAATGAATCACTTAGTGAGCTAATAAATTACATTGTGATGGGATGGAGAAGGTTGGTTCATGAGCCAACTAGAAAGCCCATCGATAGTGTGGGGGTTGTGGGTCCAGATGGCTCGGGGAGCTAGGCTTGGATGAATGAGATCACACGGTGAGGTGGAGATTGTAGTGTAACTCATCATTTTTATCGGTGAGACATGGGTGGAAGCTCGTTGTGGAAATGGCAATCAACGAGATGATGGTATGTATCAATCAAGTTTGGATGAGATCATCATGAAGGAGGCATTGGGGAGTCGGATCAGATATTGAATCAAAGCATGGTAGAGAGGAAGGCGAGGTAGAATGGAGCTCGACAAGGTTCATGCATGGTCGGGATTTCAGATGCCTGGAGTTTTGGTTTTTTGAGAAGCATGAGTGAGATGATTGGAAAATCGTAGGAGAAGCCAAAAACCATGAAACCTCAAAATATGATGCAAGGCTTTTGGGGGTCAACACGGGAAGAAATTCAGATCTGAATGAATGAAAAGTATGATGCGGTGTGCGGGGAATGGCCGAATTTTTTAGACTCGAATTCTAAAAAGAAAAGGACTCGCTAGTGTTCTCAGAGTGTTATCGGGTTTGGAGATCGGGGGAGGAGGTTGATTTTGGAGATCGGGGTGGTGTATATGGTGAGTTAAAATCTAAATTCCCCCAATGTAAACCACAAATTCTAAAAATGGCCCATCGAATCATTTTTGGTACCAAGACACCTTGGTTGCTTTGAGCTCTCCAAGTTGGTAGGTTGAAATTTAGGAAGCCGGGCATGGGCGAGTTACAGAGATATGGAGCTCGGTAGTTGTAAGATGAACTCAAGAAGTGACCCTAACTTTTTTATAATAAATTTCACCCTACTTATCCATTTTAAAAAATTATACTTCAAGTTGGAGAGAGGATTCAAAGAACTATCTTATGAATGGGGTAAATTTTCAAGATAAGGAGGTCGGAGTTAATGAAAAATGAAGATGAAGTACCAAAATCATGAAGCCCATACCGGGTACCCAAGGATGAAGAAAATGAAGCATGGAAACCATTCCTTCTCCACATGTCAAGGTACAATCCAACATGGACTCATCAAATCCTCCCATACCCGTTGTAAGAAAAATATATATTTTTGTGGGTTTTTGAGCCAATTTTGGAACTCTCCTCTCTTCACATTTTCTTACTATTAATTTTAAGGAGTGGAAAGTTTTAAAAGGCTTGAAGTTATTGCATCTTCCTCTCCATTATTCCTAACTGTAGGACATTTATGGAGTTTCAAACCTCCCCTTTCAAGCATTGCGGATAAAAATCATGCCTTTGGCTCTGTTATAATGTCTTGTATCAACTTCTTGGAGCTATAAAATCATATTTGTGGATGTTTGCAACCCTTTTTACATATTATTTTAGCATTGTGATATTTTAATTACATTTAAAGGTTTTTGTGCATTATCTTACTTTCATTGCATGGTTTAATGGTACTATATTTACTAGAAATGTTGTGTGAATGTTATTGTGGTTTGTGGTATTAGATCATCTTCCCAAATAATTTTCTTTCACTTCTATGTAATGTGAGTTGTTCAACACCCTTTTATTCATGCATAACCACCCTTTAGCATAGGTTTTGTTTTACATGCATCGCCTCTATCCTGTCTCCTTGTAGCATTAGGGTAGGATTAGATTAGGTGTTTTTCTACATTTAGGAGTAGTGTAGTGTTTAGTTTAGGAAGAGGAAGCCGACCTTCTCTAGAGATTTATCCCATTCACAAAGTCCCACACTTTAGGATAGCTCCATGTTACCCAATCACAATGAATTACTCACACACATGACAAAAATTTGAGGGGTGTAATGATTTGGTGATAACAATTACGGAATGCTCGATGGGATAAATAATTCATATCTTCACAGCTTTGGAGGCACTTTGCAATAAAATTTAGATTTTAGAAGTCCCTCTACATTTCAGATTTCAAAGTTCGAGGTTGTATTGTAGGGTCCAAATTCTAAATTTTATTTATGGGGTTTTGACATGTGTGAAATAGGCCTTAAGTTCGAAAAGAGTAGATCAAGGGTTTTAGATTGCAAAATTGGTTCAAAGTTTCAAAAATTACATTTTGAACTCTTGGAGTCATTTTGCATTTGGGATTTTAGACTTGAAGGTCCTTTTTGAATTTCAGATTTCAAAATTCCCTTTTGTTTTTCGACTTGGACTTTAGAGATTTCAAACTTCGGACTTTGGAGGTTTTGGGTTTCAAAGTTTGGAGTTTCAATCACACTTTGTATTTTGGACTTTAGAGGTTTTGTGTATGAGTCGGAGTTCTAAAATTTAGATTGTGGAGATTACCAACTTCAAAAAGTTATAATCTCCAAAAATAGACATCCAAGCCCTTCAAGGTTTACATTTCTATTTTTTGAGTTTAGATGTGTAACTTGGAAAAATTTAGCCTTTGGAGGCTTTTTTTCTAGACACATATGGAGAATTCAAGAGTAGAACTCAATAGTTTTAGCAGAACAATTTTTGAAAAATTATGAAAAGTATTTGAACCATATCTAAGAAAAAGAAGGAATATTTTTGTACTTGCAGCTATCCCCTAGTAGAATAAGGAGAGGAAAAAAATCAAGAGGTCTTCATCTCTACCAAACAAAACCTTGTCAACACCTCCACACGGTAGACCTTTACGTTAATCAACTAAAGTCATTAAAACAATTAGAATGGCTCAATTAAACATCACCAAACCCCTTTGTAAACTTCATGGGTAGTAATCTAATTTCCCTCTAAGCACAAAATCCTATTCTGGTGGAAGCATTGAAGAACATTCCCTACTTCACTAGGGAGAATCATAAAACCCCTATTTATTATATTTGAGACATTGCAAATGTCTCAGATTATTCACGAGATCAATGAAATGGATGTTGCAGTTAAACTGTTAGCTTCATATTTCAAGGGAAAGGCTTTGTAGTGGTTCAAAAGCTTAACAACAGGATTAATTACGAATTGGGATCAATTATGCACAACCCTCTGTAATCAGTTTAGAGAAAGGGAAGATAATTTGTCTTTATTGGAACAATTAACCACAATTAAGAGGGCCCCAAATGAACAAATGGGTAATTTTAAGTTCGATTTCAAAAGATATGGATAAAATCCTAGTTTCGTGAAACTAGCTTCCTAAGGTGCATTCCCGGGTAAGTGTAGCAAGTTGGGAGAAAAAAACTAGACATCAAATCTTGAAATTTACAAACCGCAATCATGATCGATTTTTCAGGTTTAGGAAATTCGAACCTAAGACCGCGATCAAGGTTTATAAACTGCGATCCGGTCCTCCGATATAATAAAAATAGTTGCGAGCATCATTTTTCCCTACCATTTTCTCATAATCATACATTTTTTTCCATTGTTGACACTCGTGCTTTCCATTACCTTTCCAAATTGTAATGTTTGCTTCAGGATCACAATAATTTACATGATTCCACAGAGACGAAGAGGTAAACCCTCATTTTTGAATAATTTTCTTGCATTTCAGGTTTTTTTGGTTTTCACGCATTTTTCAATCTTTTGTTTATGTATAAAATTTCTTTCTTTTGTCAGTTTCTTAGAAAGCTACTAATCTTCCAATTCCTCTAAAAATTCCTTGAATTCCTCAAAACCCTCTAAATATTCCTCCACCTCAAATCCCTCCTCAAAAAAATCCTCAAAATGTTCCTCGAACCTTCTTTCGCCTCATGTGGCTCTTATCATCCTCACAGAATCACTAGGAACCCAAGGTGATATCATTACGAAAATCTAAGAAAATAAAATTTCCATTCGAAAATTTTTCACACTATCAGACAAAATCATTCCACAAATCCAACCCACATGACTTTAGCCAACACACTTCAAACATTGATTGGTGAAGTTGACTCTACAATAAACTAAATAGATAGATGGGATACTTTTAGAGATGCTTTTAGGTGTTGGTATGTAGAAAAATTATCTCACATGGTGTGAAAGAGAAAAAAATTGGAAAATACCGTATTTGTGCACTATTTACAGACTCCATAACCAATTCCCCCTTATGACTAATTGCAATGGTTCCCTATCCATTGTTGTCACAACGACAGATTAAGAATAATTTTTTGGGACCGACAAGTGGATGGTTTTTTATTATCCACCATGTAACAACAACAAGGTTCCTCTTTATTTTTTTAAGAAATTGTATTGTGAGTTTATGCTTAATGAGGTCCCCAATTATTTTGACTTTTTTTGGTTTTACAATCGAGGAGGTGGCTCTACATAGACTAGACCAGTGCACATATTGCAGTTGGTCAACCTAGGATGCCCCACGCCCAAAAACCCCCACAACCTTCAATTATCCCTCCTACAGTGAAGGAAGTTGTGGAGATCAACACACTACATGTGTTGAGGTCTCTCACTGACACTCTATCCCAGCATAGTAGCAGATTACATCTAGCAATGTTGGTGGAGGTGTTAGTTCTAGCACACCACACCACTGCGGGTCATGTGGTGTTGTATGGACTAATGGGTGAGATAACCTTTTTGGGTCACATGATCTCTTTTTATGGATGAAATTATAGTAGATGTTTTTGGAAGTGTTGGAAATTTCCTTGGTATTTCATAGGTAAATTTTACATAAATAATATATATAAAAGTTGATTCCATTTGATATTTTAATATATATACTTGATTACATCATACTTGTGTAAAAACTAATTCTTTTATATATTTTAAACAACAAGAGATTATCAATGACACATCCGGTGTGGACATCCTAGCTACTAGATCCCATGTTACAATGTGTGTCTTGATGAAAGTTTCAAGTTACTTACATTTCAAAGTTCATTTGATTTCACATTTATTGTTAAATATATGTTAATGTTTGTGTATGTGTTTCATGTGTACATACATATTAATATGTTAATCTTTTTTAAGAAGGATTCTGGTGAAACATCATCTATTGGGAACTCGAGGTTACTAGCACACCTCATGTTGCTTTTGAGTAGGTTAGTTTCATGATTTTACTATTTAATGTTCAATATTGTTTAAATATTATTAACATACATATCTATATGTGTTCTAGAATTTAATATATATGCATGATCCTTAGTTCCTTACACCATTCTCCTTGACAGTTTTGATTTAATGTTCATCTACATGTTGTTTGTACAACTTATGACTACCACACAA
Source organism: Taxus wallichiana var. yunnanensis (assembly GCA_018340775.1). Classification (NCBI taxonomy): domain Eukaryota; kingdom Viridiplantae; phylum Streptophyta; class Pinopsida; order Cupressales; family Taxaceae; genus Taxus; species Taxus wallichiana. Next base: position 265,177,552 of record CM031240.1, read on the forward strand.
ACTCCTCCCTTTATATAGACTGTGGAGGCTTTTGTTGATGTTTCCATAGCATCTGCAGATACACTCACATAGGTACAATTTTGCAAATTTGTTAAATTTTGGATGAATGTTTTCTTACTAAATCTACAATATCAAATTGTACATGAAATATTTAATTTGAACTATTTATTTGTATGCAGCCTAGTATGAGTCAGAGTGCATTGCCACGACCCCTAAACACTCCCCCTCGTGAGTCTACCCTTGACCTTACAGAGAATCAATGAAAAATTGATAGGGATCATGAGATTTTTGTAAGATTTCACATGCATTAAAATTTATAAGATTCTAAATTATGAATGTATTTTCAATAAATCCACTTCTTACAAATTTAGGTGTTAAAAAACTTGATGTTTATGAATGTACAGGATAACTTGTGTTAGTGTAGAATCACAACACTGCCTTGAATGTCTATAACTAGATGGATTGAGACTCTCAATGTGATTTCACAACATGGAGCATCTCTCAAAGTGTGGGACCTTGCGAGTTGAGAGAGATCTCTGGATTAAGGTCGGTTCCTATTCCTCTATTCAAGTGCACACAAATAAATTGCAAAGGATCTATTCTAAAACCTACTCTATCTTACCAAGGAGACAGGGTTGAGAAGATACAAAAAATAAACCTAAGATAATGAGGTGATGCACCAAAGGAATGTTAGACACTCATTTTACAATTTAACACAGACCACAAAATGTAATACAAACACCATGCACAAGTAACCAAACTATAATGAGAGATCAAAAGGCAACAATGAAACACATGAGAGGGTCGAGAATCATCCATAGACATATATTATTGCTCCAAAGTCGATACAATACATTATAGTGGCCAAGAGGCAAAACTTAGCATTACAACTCAAATGGAAGGTTCAAAAGCTCCGAAATTCTCTTACAGACAAGGGAATAAGGGAGGGTATAAAATGCATCTCTGTCCAACCCTTTAAAATGAGCCCCGACCCCTCTTTTCTAGATTCAACACAGAGAGAAGAAGGAGAGAGAGGCGGGAAAACTAATTTGAAGCTCAACTACTGGCCATTAATGACTCTGTAAATCCACCCCAAATCTATCAAATCTTCCTCAATTACTTGTTCGACGTGTTGAAGGAGGAAAAATGGTGGATCAGATCAAATCCGATCTAGTTGTTGGAGCAAATAGATCCTATATTAATGGCATGAAGACATTTTAAAAAAATTTCCCACTTAACTTCTTCAAAATTAAAGTTTCAGATATCCATGGTGTAGATAAGGTCGAGATCTCTCTAATGGTGCCAAATTTGTTTTTTTCAGCACCTTTGGATAAGAGGATATGCTCATTTGAATATTTGAATCGGTATGTACAAAAATGGTGTAAACCAGTTAGAAGAATGGGTCCGCGGACCTGAAATTCACTTTGTGTCCTTTTGCCCAAAAATACAAAAATTTAAAATTTTCCCCAGACCCTATTATACCTTTTTGTCAAAAAATCATCTTCAGTCCACCGGTCTGCATTTTCCATTTGGGCAAGAAATCACTCTAAGGTATCATTGGCGGAGGCACGACCCATTTTATACTTTCTGTCTCTTGGAAATGAAGCCAAAAAATTAAAATTACTCCCGGAGACCCGCCTCCCCGCTTTGACTTGGAATATGGCCACGTGGAGGGCTGGCATGTGTTTGGGGACCACTTTTTGATTTTTCTTTTAAAGTTGCACTAGGATGACATGTGCCTTCTTCCACAGCTTTTCTTTGTTCGTTTATGTTTTTTACTAAGTCTTTTTCTTGGTAGGGCCATACGTCCGACAAGGGACACATGGAGGCTTGGTGCTTGTCTAAGGACCAACTTTTATATTTACCTATGAAGATGCACCAGGGTTGACACATGGATTCCTTACACTCATTTTAGTCTCCAGCTTGGGTTGCACTTTGAATGTGTGCCATTAAGAAACATGGCACCTTCCTCTTGTACTCTTATACTTGACCGATTCTAGCCCACTTTGAATTTGACCTCTGTTGACCCCTAACCACGCGAGAGGGCTAGCGCAAGTTTGAGTCTCCACCTTGGGCTTTCATTCTTGAAATTGCGCCAAGTCAACACTTGGAACCTTCTACCGAGTCAAAGACTTTTGAATGGCCAATGCAACTTTTGGGGCTCTAGACATGTGGAGGCTTGGCACTTGTTTGAGTCTACCTTTTGGATTTAACCCTTGGAGATGTGCTGATGAGGCACATGGAAGCTTCCACCATCTCTTCCATACTTAGCCAATTTGGGCTCACTCTGAATCATTTGTGAAGCCCGAAGACTTTGATCCTTTCCCCGTTTCTCTCTTGAGAGCCTCTAGTTTCTTTGACACTGTTTTCCTCCTTAGCCGACCCTACTTTTCCATTTTTGAGCCCGTGTGCAACCTAATTGTTAGATTTGAAATGTGAGCTCGTGCGATGGAAGTGAATATTTGATTTATTCTATGTAGGGTCATTTGATCCTTCGTAGACCCTAATTCTCCGTTATAGAGTTCCATTATTGCCTGATTGTTGGATTTAAATGCTAGTTCTAAAGACTGGGCCGACCCTCTGGTTTTGTTCTATGCTGGGGTGTGTTTGACCAATTTTACCCGGTGGGAAAAATTGGGATAACAATTTGGCAACTCACAGGAACATCTTCCTATTAGATGAAGGGACCAGTAGCCTTAAAGTATTGATTGGATGTAGAGTCGAGAATGATATCCTGATATTGATCCTTTTTGCTTTGAAACTTCTTCCTGATTTTCTGCATCCTGCTGACGCTTAACTTGCCCCACTGGGGATTTACCTGATCCTAAGAATGGACTGTCTTTAATCCAATTTTAGTTTCCATGTATTTGTGTTTTATTTGAAACTAGCAACTATTACAAGAAACTATGGGTCTCTCTGTCATGAATACTGAAGGGCCTGGCCTCTACACCTCGGAGAAATACGAACAAAACTTATGTACAAAGACAAAAATCATACATGCATCAAATGAGACATGTAGAGTGTGGAAAAGCACTTCCTTTGCTGTAAACAAAATTTACTCCTACTCCTATACTAACATGAGATAAATAAAAGCTTAAACAAATCTTGCCACATGTAGGGAGAAATAGATTCCTTTCCTCAAAAGGGGCATCCATGTAAATGGTTTGATGCCCAATATGGTTGCTTGTATAAGTGAAAAAAATGACAAGGGGTCGATACTCCACCCATATCATCAAGGTATAAAAATTAATGGAAAATTCTTCCTCAAGCTGATTTGCATTGGAATCCTAGAGGTGTTGATGGTGATCCTTGATGCGTTGATACCCATCTTCATGCCCCGAAGTGGGCATGACTAGTTTTGGCTTCTCCTTTAGCTCCAATGAAGCAAAGTATCGATTGGGTAGGGTTTAGTCCTTTTGGTGTGCCCCTTGGTCTAAATTTCAACTCCATGAATGGATTATTCTTGTTGACCCTCCTAGATGGATGGTGTGAGAGGTATGATATCATCCTCCTTCCTTTTCTCCTCCTTCTCATGTGAAGAACATGGAAGACTCATCTCTTCCAACCTTGGTCCTAGAGAGGTGTTATGAAGTGCATGATGTTGTACTTGAATAATTTCCTTCATGACAGCAGAGCTCATGTGCTTGGAAGGTGGATGATGGAGGAGGAAATGGTGTGATCTCCATGGGATCCTCTCTACCAAATCAATATTCTAAGTTTGATAGATAACTTTCCTCCTTGTTGTCTGTTGCATGTGCTCTACCTCCTCCATGGTGTCCTCCTGATTTGAAACTTACTTACCATGGTTCCCCTCATCTTCAAGCATGAAGTTTGATGGATCAAAATCTTCTTCAACATTAGAGCTTGAGGGGAATAAATTAGGAGGAAGAACTGAAGGTTATTTTGTGGCCTACTCCACACTTGGAACCTTTGAAACTATATGGTCATCCTCCATCATGGATTCGTCAATCAAATCAGGCCCTTGAAATGAAATAAAAAAATCTTCAATGATGCTTTCTTCACTAAGTGGCCTCAACTTTGATTTGATCTCTCCCATTTGCTCCTCTTTAATGGGACTTGGAGCTGGTTGTTCTTCCTCCTTCACTATTTGTGAAACTTGGATCAGATCAGCATCTTCTTTAGATAGAATGCCATCATGGACACTACATTTGGAGCATCCAGACTGTTAAGATTCTTCTTCTTGTTCTTGATCTTCTTCTGCTATAAACTTAGCCTCAGCCACCACTAGCTCTTCAACCTTGACCTCCTCTGTTGGCTTAACCATCAAGGGGATCTTTGTAAACCCAAATTTAGTAGCCCAACTCTTCAGATTATTTGTCATTTCTTTTCTGTTGGGTTCCTCATCTTCTTTTTCTCCTTGAATGGATTCTTGAGTCTCTTCTTAACATGGAATTGGGAAAGCAAGAGGAGTGCAGGTTGGGGTTCAACCAGCTTTGTAATTATTTTTAGTGGGGAGGGGAGTGGAACTTCTTGTTTGTTTGGAGGGGATAAGTGCTTGGGAAAGAAAATGGGAGAAGAATTGAAATAATATGGAACTTTAGGAGATGGAGAAAGGAAATAAATAGTTGGGGTAGAAAGTGAGGGGATTGACTCTTGATCATGTTGAAATGATAAAGTTTGAGGAAGATAAAAGAAAATCTAGGAGGTGGTAAACTTACCCATTGACAAGGTTGTCTTGTGTCCAACTTATAAGCCTCAATCTCCTTAATCCACTGTGTAAGTTGAGGCAGCACTTCAACCATGAAGTCAAGCTTCTCCTGATGGTTGTGGTATCTTGGAAAAGGGCCTCCCCATGGACAAGGTTCCCTTAAATCAATCTTGAATGCCTTCATTTGTGCTATAGCCTTGGACTACAGCATGCTAGCCTACATTCTTTGGATCTTCTCCAACAAATGAGCATTCTTTGTGTAGGTGTTATCATTATATGCATCCCCTTGTTCTCGATAAGCTTCATGTCCAAACTAGTTTTGACCCTGCTCATATGGGTAGGCATAATGGTCTTGGATTTGGTCATAATGTTGATATGGATGGAGTTGGGAAATGATTTTGCTACAGGTGTGAGTTCCATGAAGGGAATGAAGTCATGATTGCACACCTTCATGGAATGGGAGAAAATGAAAAGAGGCGAAGAAGAAAATGGATGAAAATGAGTGGAAATGGATGGAAAAGATCGAAACTTCGAGAGATGGGTTATTGACTAGATGGAGTCTCCGGATGTTCTTTGAATGTGCCTCTAAAGGCTCAATCTCACTAGGAACACATCAACTTGATGAAATAAAGTGAAGACCTCTTGTCCCACCGAGCATGCTAAAACATTTAGTGTAGAATCACATCACCCCGAATGTCTAAAACCGTATGGGTTGAGACTCTTAGTGTGATTGCACAACATGGAGCATATCTCAAAGTGTGGGACCTTGAAAATTGAGAGACCTCTCTGGATTAAAGACGGTTCTTATTCCTCTGTTCGGGTGTACAAAACTAAATTGCAAAAGGTCTATTATAAAACTACTCTATCTTACCAAAGAGATAGGATTGAGAAGATACAAAAAAAAAAACCTAAGCTAACGAGGTGATGTACCAAAGGAATGTTAGACAATCATTTTACAATTCAACACAAACCACAAAAATGCAATACAAACACCATGCACAGTAACCAAACTATAAGGAGAGATCGAAGGAAACAATGAAACACGTGAGATGGTTGAGAATCATCCACAGACATATATTATTACTCCAAAGTCGATACAATACATTATAGTGGCAAGAGGAAAAACTTAGCATTACAACTTGAATGGGAGGTTTGAAAGCTCCACAAATTATCTTATAGACAAGGGAATAAGGGAGGGTGTAAAACACAATTATCCAACCCTTTATAATGAGTCTCACACGCTCTTTTATAGATTTAACACAGAGAGAAGAAGGAGAGAGAGGTGGGAAAACTAATTTGAAGCTCAACTACCAAACATCAATGCCTCTCGCAAATTTACCTCAATTACTTGTTGTTATCCAAAATTCACCCTCAAGGTAATTTTGATAACATGCATCAAATTATTGATCTGAGCAAGTAGATTGATTTAAGGCACAAAATCATGTGTTTTGGGGTCCCCTCAGCTTCTCTCTAACTCTCCCATCCAAGAAAAATCCCAACGAGTTAAAAAAATGGAAAAAATGCAAAAATAAGGTTACAGGACTATTTTAAAGCATTTCGGGTCTGAAGGGTGCGGATCGTACCAGTGCGGGTCATACCGAGGTTTGTCATACCAAGCTTGGGGCCGAAATACAAAGAAAATTGGCTAAGTCGGACATTTTTGTCCCAGGCGGTCCGCAGGACAATTGGTATGCGTTAGGACGCAAGGGACGCGAAAATTTGAAACACCAAAGCGAGAAAAATCGTCAAGTTTTGTTGTTTCACGCGGTTTGGGACATTTGGGACAAAAAGTACGCGTGGGACGCGAAAAGGTGAAAAGGCCACGAAAGAGACAAGGAAGCTCGAATCGACCGATGCGGAGAATGCATCCAGGACAGCGGGACAAAAGTACGCGCGCTTGATCGGTTAATGCTCATTCCCGTTAGTTAAATATTTGGGTAGATATATTTAAATAAAAGAAACATATTCAGCTCTAGTCGAGTTAATGCTCATTCCCGTCAAATGACGTAAAAAACGCTAGGACCCAAAAGCAGTGCCCGCACTCGAAGGCCATAAATTTTGCATTTCTCAACGAAATCGTAGAAAATTGGTACCGTTGGAATCATGGCTCGAGCCCGACACAAAAAAATCAATAAATTATGGATTTGATGAGAGATTGATTGAGATTTTTAGAAAACGTGGCTGGGTTCATAACAATGTTTTATTTGGTGGTTGGGAGTGCAATTAAGAGGCATGGTCATCATTCTTTCTCGCTTACTGACACTGGGACAGTATGGGGATCCTTTTGTAAGTAATATATAATCATTTCAGTCCATTTAATGCCTCTTACAAGAGGTTGAAGGAAAGATTTCGGGATTTCCATTTTCCCTTCTCTTTCTCTTCTCATTTTTCTATAAATTGGAGTGTTGGGCTCATTATAAAGGAGGAGTTTTCAGATAGCAAAGATCTCTGTCAAAATTGCTTTGTGAATCCAATGTGTCGCTGGCCCTTGTAGTGGACTCCTTGCATGGCGATCAGGCCCTTATCTTGTAATAGATTGACTGTGCATATCATATAGCAATAAAATATAAGTTTGTGGATGCATCTTCCCCTCTTTGTGTTTTCTTGCATTCTTCTTGGCCTTTCAACCTTGATTATAAGAATATTGTGTCTACTTTATGCTCTTGCGAGGATCCATTATCATTGTGTATGTTTGAAATATTTTTGTGAATGCATTTCGCTAGATTGTGGAGAACTGTCATCACCTCTCCTAGTGTGCACTTTGCTTTCAGTATTTCATGCATTTGAAGACTACTCTCACACCCTTCTTTTTGGTGTATCACTACTTTAGTGTAGGCTTTCATTTTATGCATTCTCTCTCCGGGTCCCTTGGATATTTAAATTAGAATAGTTAGCTTCCCCGCATTAGAGTAGATTGTGGCGAGTTGGTTTAGGAGCAAGAACCAACTTTCTCTTAAGGTCTATCTCAAGTAGCAAGTCCCACAACTTGGAGATAGTACCCATTTTATCCAATCACACCGTGAGTTCAAGTATACACGCTCATATTAACAAGGGGGTCTTTGTGATTTCATGATAATAGTTCGCACGCCCGGTGGGAGCTTAGAGGTATTCACTTTCATTGTAACAAGATCGATGTGCACTTGTTGTAAGTTCAACCTTTGAAGAAGCTTTAAAAATCATGCATCTGGAAACTCCAAAAGAGGCATAATCCGCTGGTTTCAACAGTCCAAGCCTGGCAAATTTATGAGAAGAATACAGACTAGGTCAAGAACTAGGGAGGAAGGATTGTTTGTTTATCTACACCTATCTCCAGGCAGAGAAAGAAGGGGAAGAAGAGCTCAAAGATCTCCATCTCCACCTAATAGAACCTTGTCAACACCTCCACCTGGTAGGCCTTTCATCCAATCAACAAGAGTTCTTCGACCAATCAGGATGGCACAACCAAATCCGTATGTCAATTTCACTGGCAGCAACCCACTTGCTCTCAATGCACAAAATCCAATCCCAGTTGTAGCATTAAAGAACATTCCATACTTTACTGGAGAAAATCAAACCACTCCTGGTGATCATGTCAAGGACATTGCTAATATTTGTGCAATCCATGAGATTAATGAGATGCAAGTTGTTGTCAAACTATTGGCATCTTCATTCAAAGGGAAGGCTTTGTAATGGTTCAGAGTCTTGCCTCAGGTTCTATCCAAAATTGGAACCAACTATGTATAGCCCTCCATGAGTAGTTTGGAGAGAAGGGAGATAATTTGTCCCTTTTGGAACAGCTGACAACCATCAAGAGAGCTCCCAATGAGTAGCTGACTAACTTCAACTTTAGATTTCAAAGGACTTGGGAGAGGATTCCAATGGCAGTAAGGCCAACAGCAGAAGGTGCTTTTCTATATTACCTTAAAGCTTTAAATTCTGATATTTCTATGTTGATTCAATCCATGGGAGGCACAACTATCCCTGTCGCTTATAGCATTGCCATTAGAGCTGAAAATTGTTTGATTCAAGCTGGAAAGCTAGCTCCTAGGCCTCCAATGCCATTATATCCAAGTTTAGAAAGCCCAAGTACTAATCAAGCACCTATTTTAGCTCCTATTCCCACTCCTAGAAATCAGAATTCAAGTGAAGCTTCTACTTCATCTTCTAGTGCCTCAAACGAACTTCAAGAAGTCATGAAGCAATTGCAAAATTTAGGTAATGAGCTAGTTACACTCAAGAGGCAGCAAGCCCAAAGTTTTAGACCTTCTTATTAGCCTCAAGCTCAACCTAACAGGTAGCCATATCAGCCTCAAAGACCACCCAATCCAGCTGCAAATCAGAATCAAGCAAGGCCTCCTACCAACAGACCATTTCAGCCCTATAATCCCAATGTTGCATCCACATCTAGAGCTTTGGTACCAGTGCAAAATAACATGGCCCAGGAATATGATTGGTGTTTCCCGTGTAGTCAGCCACATAACCAATCAATGTGCTTTAATAGTGCATTAAATCAGGCTCTGATGGTGCAAACCGTTGGTGGGTCGCAAGAGTCTAGCCACGAAGAAGATCAGTAGTAAGAAGCACCTCGGCAAGGACCATCTCTGAACGAAACTACTCTTGTCAATTGGCAGGCTGAAGATTTCTGTGGTATGAATCAAATACCCTCTCAAAGTGTTGCAGCCAACACAAGGTCAAAAAGGAGAAATTTGGGTGAAAGTCACCATTGGCTCCAAGTAATCCACAACCTTCTACCACTCCACAAGTTGTTGGCAAACAAAATATAGTTCTAAACATGCAAGGAGCGCCCAAACCAGCTCCTAAACCAACTCGAGATGTCAATCTGCACGCCCATGTGCAAGGAATGAGTCCGCAAGCTAAAGGATGTAAGAGGGATGCTTCATGCCCATTCAACATCATTGATCGAGATGAAGAAGAAAATGTAAACATATCAATGTGGGAATTACTATCCATCCGGTGCCAAAGAGATTTGCTACAAGCTGCCATGAAGGACTGGTCAACTTCAAATCAACAGTCCAAATGCAAGAGAAGGTACTCACTAATGTTTCTCACTTGGAGGGAATCATGGAGGAAAAAAAGGTAAAATGTTGAAGCCCCCTCCATTTTATGTTTCATTGATCATTGGGGACCAATTGGTACACAATTGCATGATTGACTCCGGGGTAAGTAGTTCAGTAATGCCCAAGAAAATAGCCGATCAATTGGGGCTTCAATATGAAGTCATATCCAAAGGGTAGTGCAACTAGATGGGACAACGGTGACAACAATGGGAGTAAATAAAAACTTGAGCCTTACCTTGCATGCATGCCCCAATGTTGTTGTTTTGTAAGATATCTCAGTGATAGATCTTCCACCACTCTTTTCCATATGTTTGTCAAGGGATTTTACAGCTAAGATTGGAGGTTACTTATCCGCTGATTGGTCACACATGTTGTTCAGAACAAGATATGGAACTAAGGCCACAATCAGATCTGAACCTATTACAAACTTTCACATTGAACCTCACACTCCAAGCCAAATCAATACCAATTGTTCAGCGTTTGATCAAGAAGATTTTCCAAGCACCGATGAAGGCGACATTAGGGTTGGGAGCATCCCCAGATTTGACTCTTGATGAATGGGCAAGCAAGGTGCATGATTTTGATCCTTATCAAGAAATAGAAGAATCTGAGCTAGGAGTTTATTGTTTACATGAAGAGAATCAACCTCTCCCCAGCATCACCAAGCCAAATCATAAGGACAAGAATGAAGTATGGCAATTTTTATTTGATGGATCAAGGAGTAGACAAGGTGCAGGAGGAGGAGCTATGCTCATTTCACCACAAGGTATAAAGTATTTCTCAGCCTTCCATTTTTAGTTTTCTTGCTCAAACAATACAGCTGAGTATGAAGCCTTAGTTCACAGATTGCACTGGGCAAGGAAGAAAGGCATCAAGAATTTACAAGTATTTGGTGATAGTGAGCTGATCGTAAACCAAGTCAAAGGAAAAAATTCTACCAAAAATGATCTGTTGAAAAACTACAAAAATTGGGTATGGGATCTTATTGAAGATTTTGAATCTTTTAGAATCAATTCCATCCCAAGAAAAAGAATGAAGCAAGCAGATGATGGCAGCAATTGGGGCTACGTTTGATATTGTAGAAAATATCAAAAGTGAGAAATCTCGATCTCATATCAAACTAGTTGTGAGACCAGCTGTTCCGGATAACAATATGAGTTGGCAAGTCTTCGAGAATTATCAACAAATTGTTAATTTCCTACAAGAAGAAGCTGAGTTCTCTGCCATAAATCAAGACAAGCTGGAATGGCAGTATGGTGACCAAGTGGTGTAGCTGAGAACTAACAAATTACCAAAAGGCCTCGTAACCTTGGAGTCAATCTTCAACCCGAATGATTAGTTCCGGAAGGAGAAAGCAAACATTCAAGTAAAGGGTGAAGATTCAGAACCTATTTTAGTAGATGAAGGCAAGACATTGCAAATTGGCAAAGTAAGTACTCCACAAGAGAAATCTGATTTTGTTCAGCTTTGTCAAGAGTTCCCAGATGTCTTTGCTTGGACTTACAAAGATTTAAGAGGTTTCAACCCAAAGTTGGCACAACATACTATTGAGTTGGATCTGGAATCCAAGCCTGTCAGGAAAAAGCAAAGGCCAGTGAATCCCCATATCGAACCTCTCATGAGAAAAGAGTTAAGCAAGCTTATTGAGGCCAATATCATCTTCCCCATCAAACACTCAAGTTGGGTTGCAAACTTGGTGCCGGTAAGAAAGAGAAACAGAGAAATAAGATTATGTGTGGACTTTCACTATCTGAATAAAGCATCACTCAAGGATCATTTTCTGCTTCCATCGATGGAACAAAGATTGCAGGTTGTAGCTGGTTCAGAAAGGTTTTCATTGCTAGATGGATATTCAGGCTATAATCAGATAATGGTGAAGGAAGAAGATCAATTCAAGATGGCCTTCACTACAAAATGGGGCACGTATGCTTACAAGAAGATGCCATTTGGACTATCAAATGCCGGAGCAACATTTCAGTGAGCTATGGATATGGCGTTCAAAGGCTTGATCAACAAGATAGTGTTGGTATACCTAGATGATATCACTGTCTTCTCAAAGAATGCAGCAGACCATCTCTTTCACCTCAGACAAGTGTTTCAGAGGTGTAGAAGGTTTGGAGTGTCATTGAATCCAAAGAAGTGTATATTCTTGGCACACGAGGGAAAATTGTTGGGCCACATTGTCTCTAGGGAAGGGCTAACAATTGATCCTGAAAGGGTTGAAGCCATCCAAACACTTCCATTACCACACCACAAGAAATCTCTTCAAAGCTTCTTAGGAAGGATAAACTTTGTCCGCAGATTTGTGCCTAATTTTGCCACTCTTGTGAAGCCTTTAACAATGATGTTGAAGAAGAGTCTTGCATTCAAATGGACAACAGAAGGCACGGAAAATTTTGAGAACATCAAGCATGAAATATCACAAGCTCCAACTCTTATCAACCCAGAATTTTCAAAGGATTTCACGTTGTATGCTTTTGGAGGATCAGATACAATCTCAGCTATCTTGACACAGCTAAATAGAGAAGGTTTAGAACAACCCATAGCATTCTTCAGTCAGATCTTGGAAGATTACGAAGTAAATTATTCTTTCATTGAAAAGCATGTCCTTGCTATCATTAGGAGCTTGAAGAAGTTCAGACACTTGGTCTCAAACAATAAGATTCAACTGCTGGTGTCTCATGCTGGTGTCAAGGACTTTCTCCTAAACAAGGATTTAAATGAGAAGAGAGTAGGTTGGATCACTTGGGTGATGGAATATGATATTGAAATCAAAGTGACCAAGCTAGTTCATGGCAAAGGTTTGTGTGAGCAGCTCGCTTCCAAACAACCAGATGGCTCAAAAGGTGAAGAAGATGTTGTCCTGCTACTACAGAACGATCAAGACCAACCAGCTGATGATGCACCCATTCCATGTTGGACTCAAGACTTGGTGCATTACCTCCAAATAGGCTTGTGCCCTCCAGAAGTGAGCAAGGCAAAGAGGAGATACTTTAGATTACAAGCTATCCCGTATGTACTCATTAATGGTATCTTGTTCAAGAAGGACATCAATGGTGTTCTATTAAGATGCATTGGAACAGGTCAAGTTGAGAAGATCTTACACGAGTTCCATGATGGGGAAGCAGGAGGCCACTTCGCTCCACGAGTGACAGCTCTCAAAATAATGAAAGCTGGTTACTATTGGCCTACCGTGTTCAATGATTACTACTCATGGGTCAAAAAATGCAAGAGATGTGCATTCTTCACAGGGAAAGAAAGGTTAGTAGCGCTGCCCCTTTATCCAATTTCAGTGGATCAGCCATTCATGCAATGGGGATTGGACTTCATTGGGGTTATCAATCCCAATTTGAGTCAAGGCCACAAGTGGATACTTACGGCAACAGACTATTTCACCAAGTGGACTGAAGCAGTGGCACTCAAGGAGGCAAACGAATCCAATATCTTAGATTTCTATGAAGGGATAGTCACGAGGTTTGGCACCCCCCTGCCACTATCATATCGAGACAATGCATTGGCATTCCTTAGAACAAAGATCACTTGAATGTCTGTCAAGAATTATGTGTATCTCAAAGCACTTCATCGAATTATTACCCTCAAGGTAATGGTCAAGCCGAGTCTACGAACAAGAACCTACTAAGAATCATTAGAAGGACTCTGGATGAAAATCAAAGAACTTGGCATGCAAAGCTCAAATCAGCCCTATGGGCTGATAGAATCACACCCAAGAGGTCTACAGGAGCTCTCCATACAAGCTTGTGTATGGGAAAGAAGCAGTTCTACCTATATCACTCGAGTTGCCAGCATTGGAACTCATGAAATAGTTGGAACTGGCTGAGTTTGAACCCATGGAGGTTAGATATGCAAAATTAATGGAGCTCCAAGAAATTAGAGAGCATGCAGCCCAAGCAATAGAGAAGGATCAAGCCTTGATCAAGAAGACTTTTGATAGGAAAGCCAAGGCTAGAACCTTCCAAATTGGAGATCTAGTGTTGAAATGGGATGCAGATCGTGCAAAGCCGGGAAAGCATTCCAAGTTTGATGCCATCTGGAGTGGCCCATACATGATCATTGAATGCAAAGGTAGCAATGCTTTCCAACTAACTAAGTTGGATGGTGAAGAATTACAGATTCGGTCAATGGGATCTATCTCAAACGTTGCTACTAGAAAGATAGCTTCTCACCCTTGTAAATATTAATTTAGAATTTCCATTCCTCTAAGTGCTTATGCACATTGTACTGTTGTTAGAGTAGTTTTTATTTCCCTAAGTGCTTGTGCACATGTCCTATTGCTTCTAGTATGTGCATGTTTACAGTTCATCAAGCTCCTAGAAAAGAATTTGCAGCCACAGGAGAACCAACTCAACAAATGTTTCAATGGCTCAAAGGATACAAGTTTTAAAATTTTAAATCAGCTAAGAGATTATCAAATAGACTCCATGCCCAATGGATTGCTACAAGCAGCTAGCCGTTCTTCATCTGGCAGGTAGATAACCCCGTTGAGTCGCCAAAATTGTTATCCAAAATTCACCCCTCAAGGTAATTTTGATAACATGCATCAAATTATTCAGTCTCGAGCAAGTAGATTGATTCAAGGCAAAAATCATGTTTTTGGGTCCCCTCGACTTCTCTCTAACTATCCCATCCAAGAAAAATCCCAACGAGTTAAAAAAATTGGAAAAAATGCAAAAATAAGGTTGCAAGACTATTTTAAAGCATTTCGGGTCTGAAGGGTGCGGATCGTACCAGTGCGGGTCATACCAAGGTTTGTCGTACCAAGCTTGGGGCTGAAATACAAAGAAAATTGGCTAAGTCGGACATTTTTGTCCTAGGCGGTCCGCGGGACAATTGGGACGTCGGGACACGAGGGACGCGAAAAGCTGAAAGCAGATTTAAAGCGAAAAATCTTCAAGTTTTGTTGTTTCACGTGGTTTGGGACAGCCAGGAAAAAAGTACACGTGGGACGTGAATCGGCCGATTTTTCAAAAGACGTCCATTTCCGGTAGTTCAGGAGAATGCATCCGGCATAGCTAGGACAAAAGTACGTGCGGGACGTGAAAAGGTGAAAAGGCTGCAGAAGAGACAAGGAAGCTGAATCGGCTGATGTGAGAGAATACGTCCGCGACAGCCGAGGACAAAAAGTACGCGTGGGACACGAAAAGCCGAAATAGTGAAGACAAAGAAGAAAAGTCAACGTTTTACCCGTGAACTTCAAACGGCCATAACTTTTGACTCTGAGCTCCGATTTTCACAAAATTGGACTTTCGGAACGAGCATGGCGTCCTCTACGCCAAAAAAATAATATTTCTTGGTGATGTTGGGGAGAGGTCGATACTCTTTATGTAAACAATAAACTCCTAGCTCAGATTCTTCTATTTCTTGATAAGGATCAAAAGCATGCACTTTGCTTGCCCATTCATCAAGAGTCAAATTTGGGATGCTCGAACCTTTGTGTCGGCTTCATCGGTGCTTAAAAATCTTCTTGATCAAACACTGAAACATTTTTACATTCTTAAATTGAGATGTGTAATTATCTAACCATATATAATGTTGATTGAAGTGGATGTCACTATTAGACAAGTTTTCATAAAATAAGCGGAAACACCCTTTCACAAATTCAAGTAGAATGAGTCGATCGTCAGCGATATAATAGTAGAACTCTCTTAAAAATTTTCGATTATTCTCTGTATTATCAAGAGAATGTATAAATTATATATGCATAAAAATGGCAACCTATAATAAGTGTAATATTGTGATTGAACCTCCATTTATGGTTACAACGTATAATAGTACCGATAGGAAATGTGTCCTTGCACATCTAGAATTGTTCATCTAACCATCAAGCTCTATGTGTATTCCTAACATACTCATAAAAATTCATATTTAAATTTTCTCATAAATTGAAAAACAGGTATATGTTCCGCAAATAGATCACACTATTTAAACTCCTTTTCATATTTAAATTGGTATGGTACTGATTTATATTTATTAAAACCAAATAACTTATGTCCTATTGCATGTCCAAATTTCTCATTGATACAACCTTCCAATTTAGGTAATCCACCACACGTACTACAACTTCCATCTAAAAAATCCTGACTATAAAAACATTGTCCAACTCTTTCACAAAATATCGTAGGAATGAAATCCTTGGAAGATATTGGTGAAAATTTTACACCACATCCCAGTAATGTATACTTTTAGAATGTAAATAAGAATGAATATGTTGAACATTATGATAATGCGTTGTAAATTCAACATGTTGCCTACAAAAAGTGGTGTGAGAATGCTCAATTTTTACATAGAATGGTTTCAACATTTCAATAAAAAAGTTGACTAATTTTAATTTCTAGATGCTCATGTTCAAACTTATGAAAAAATTGAGTTTGATTCATATCTAATAAATTCTTTGGATGGGGTTCATGATTAGTAGAACCAACTCTTTCTCTTGCAATATCTCTTGTATTAGGTAACAATCTAGTGTTACCATGCCAAAATTGAACAAAACATTCTCTTATAACATTAGATATATATTTTTACGTATGCGGCGCTCTAGCAAATAATGCCCAAAAATTAGTGTTATTAGGTGATTAAAGGATATTATGCATTTCAATTGCTTTCATTACATTTTTTCAATTAAATTTCAACATTCAATTTTTTTACCTAATCAAACTCTTTTATTTATTCACTTACAACACTAGTAGCAAGTACATGACACACGGAATTACTATCCCTTGTGCATCTCTTGACACCAACAATGTGATATGCATCATGTAGGTTTTCAACAATGCGAGAGGTTTGTACATGTATATTAGATGTTGTCAATCCTAAAGTGTTTAATGTAGGTCTCATTTTATTCAATTTCATCAAAATAACCAAAAACTAACATATTTGGGAATCATTTAAAATTTCAAAATGATTATCCTAAATTTTAGGGAATTTCTTATAATTTTTCATCTAGAAATATTGTCGGACATTGGTTTCATAATGTTCTCATCAATTTCAATAAAATAATAGGTCTCTTTTTCAAAATCCTAGGAGGTGTTTTTGCCAAATCTTGTTTGTATACAGTTTCAAAATAAATTTCCCCATTCACATTTTCATTGTCTCCTTGAATTTCAACATTAATTACATCATGAGCATTTAATTCATCTTTAACATTGCAGTAAAAACATTACCTAGTTCCTCATTTCTTACAATAGTAGGGGTTGAAGATGAACCTCTTCTTGATTCATGAAGTTTACGCATTTTCTTTGAATTTTTCAATCTATTTTCCTCTAATTTGTTTGATATTTTTACTTATTGATTTCCATTTTAAACTTTGTTTCGCATCTCCCACAATGTTTTAGTCAATGTAGGACAACTCCAAATTATGCAAGGAACCATAAAATAATAAATGTTGACATTTTTTGCACCCTGTGCAAAAAGGTTAACTCAAAACTTTTAAGTTTCTTAGATTGATTGAGTCAGAGGTTAGACTATGTTTGGGTCAGCCACCTCGAGAATAAGATACAAATTTTAATTATTTAGTTTTGGATAGTCTTGGAAGTCACATTTGGATCAAAACTACAACTTGGGTGTAGTTATAGAATGTCATGCCTCATAGATGCAACCATTCCATTTGTTACCCTCATCAAAACTATATAACAGACATAAAATACCATCGTAAGCCCCGAGGAGGAAGAAATGTCAACATGTACCAGACATGATGTTCTTAAACTGTAAATAAGTTGTACGAGTTTAATGGACAAGGTATATTTGTACAAGAAGTTTGCATCTACAATGAGCGTCAATAAGGTAAATTTTATTATTATTTTATTTCTATGATTAAGTTAATTATTTAAGTGTTTTGAGTTGTATAAGTTCAATCATTATCCAAATTAATGAAGAAAAATATAGAAAGTAAGGAGATACATCTCATTACACGAAAATATTTTCATTTATTCATGAGGAATAATTGTGTAATTTTTTCTCACACAAGCCATGAGAAATAACTGAAGAAAAGGAATGCATATATTTATGAAATTGAAAATGCAAGGATGTAAAGGAAAATCATCATTTCCTCGAGGAGGCTTTATTTTCTTTTTGAAGTTTTTCTCCTTTTGTCCTATATAAACTACATCATGCTACCTTAAAAGGAGAAGGAAATGGTGTCAATATTGAGCTCAAGGTTTTATTTTAACTCCTTATATTTCAAGTTTTAGAAGAACATGCATTCAAAAGTGAAAATATGGTAATCAAAGATTCATAAAAATTGTAGAATTATTATACCCAAGAAATGCAGCATTCAAGCTTCCATAGTACAAGAGAGCAACCTAGTAAAGCAAAGAGTCATAGCAGCCATGCAATAAAAGGAAGATTTAGGATACAAAGTTTTTATAGAATACCTAAATGAAATTCGTTTCAGAAACAAAGTACAAGTTTTTAGTTTTTCAGCTACAGGATCATCCATCTATGTTCATCATGTCTTCACATTACAAGTTGTAGAACAAGTAAAGCACTTAAGAAACAATTTCAAGGGTTCATATCTAGAAGTTTTCATGATTTACAAAGAAAAAATGAAGCAAGGAATGCAATTTAGAAAGGTACCAATATTCAATAAAGATTAAGCCTCAAGTTCTCATTCCAGAGTTTAGGAAAAGAATATAGATTTTACATGAGTTTTAAACCATTAACTTAAAAAATTTTCCATCCATATAAGCATCAAATTACAAGTACAGTTGGTTCAATATAACACAACTTAAAGGAAGAGACAAAATTGAACGTTTGCATCCACCACCAAAATCAAAGCTACAAGCTCTCAAATTTGAAGTACATTATCAAAATAAAGAAGCTGAGGGTATTTCAGCATGACAAAGAAAATCAAATAAGAAGATTAAGTGTAAATTATAACTTCCATTTAAAAATTTTATTCAGATTGTCAATGAAGAAGTACACACTCGCTCAAATTTCATCGTATAAGTGATTAAACAAATATCAATCCTACAAATTCCAATAAGAACAGATTGATAGATCTAAACAACGATTGTAAAACTCAATTTATCGAGAAAGGATGGGTTATATTGCATAATTCTTCAAGAAGTTTCATCAAAAGTATTATCTTCAAATTCTTGAAGGAAAATACAAAACAAGTTTGTTAAAATAGGGTCTCTTGTAACTCCTACAACATAAGTATCAAAGGAAGAATTTCATAGAGGGATAATGTACATCAAAAGAGCAATGGGTTACCATGCGATTCATCAACAACTTCAGATATTAAAAGGAAACATATTGATATCAGCTTTATAAAAATCACACATTGTTTCATGGATACTACCACCTTGATAAATTAGGAGATAATGGAACAATGACTCCTAAATTATAGGCAACCAACAAGTTAACACCTCTATCCAATCGAGGAGTTATCATACAAAAAAGGAAGAAATATCACTAAGGAGCATCAAGGCCCATATTTACAAATTGGAATGGAAACAATAATTTGTAACAATCATTAATAAGGTTCCCAAGATACGATTAAGAACATATTATTTTTCGATACAAAAAAATTATTGATTTAGGCATGTATTTCAATTTTCAAGATATGAAGGAGCTCTTAGGAGAAATTCAAGTAACATCTACAGCTATGTAAAGGCTATAATGACCTCAGAAATAGGAAATCATGCCTCTTATATAGCAATCTATTCACTACAATAGAGAGAATCTTCAACACACTCAACTCATAAAATGCTCAAACATATATCTCGAACTCTAAGAAATTATTTGTTCATTTACAAAAAATACATGTTTGAAATAAATGACACAAATCAGTAGTGTTTCAAATGGATCAAAAGCTCTGGATAGATATCACCTAAACCAAGAAATCAAAAATAGAGGAGACGCTTACCTTCAAAAAATATGATACAAAAATAGAAAGCTACAAAGTTATCAATAATAGGAAGGTAGATGTTTGGGTAAAGCTTGCGACCTTGAAATAATGACACGTTTATTATCAAATCAACAATGAAAAAAGTAAAACTCAAGGTGTTTTGGTGAATAATTTTGCTAATACAAAATGAACCTGGATTCATGGAAATATATTTGAAACTCAGAGAACAGTGAAACCCTTGACCTCATTTTGTGAAGGGATGAGCACACCAGATCATACGTGCCATATCCATTTGTAAGTGTTTGAGTCATGAATAAAATATGCAATACAATAGAGGTTGAATTATCGAGCTCCAAACTACAAGGAAAAGAGAAAACCCTATTTTAGAATCAACCCAACAAAGCTCGAATGGATAATATGAATGCAAAGAAAGGGAAACCTATGAAATCATTCAAACCCGGATGGTATCGTGGGTTTAAAAGGCTCAAAGAACTTATTTTCCATGGGAATAGTGTTTCAAAAATGGTGACAACCCAGAGCACCATAGTGGTCATGAACGAAGTTTTCACAAAATCTCAATATTAATGAAAATCATCGAATAACTCATTCATGGCAAGGTTTCTCGGAATGACAAAAAAACTCAATCTAGATTGAAAGCAAAGAAATGGCATATTTCAATTTTCCTAGTAACAAGAAAATATAAAGGAACCATGATTGTAGAATGCAAGATAGTTCGAGTTATCAAATTAAAATCACAATGACCCTATCTAACAAATCTAGAATTATTGAAAGAGAATTAAAAACCAAGATCTCAAAATTAATGGAAGTATGAAAAAAATTCAGTTTCATAGAGAAATCTGGAATATTAGGTAGAGTTCATAATATATATAAGGACGAGTTCGAAGCTCGAAATACAGGTATAGATTGAAAATTCCTTTAATTTCACTACATTTATGAACTTATAAATTTTTTGGCACAAGTTACAATGGAATCAGGAGCTTACTAGTTTTTAGGAAGACCCCCTCAAACCCTAGGTTTGTAATTGAGTTCACATCTTGGTTAATGGTCATGCAAAAGAATGAAACCCAAAAATCACCATAGTAAGCGAAAACGACCAAAGTTAGACCATGTTTTACGTCATGACGAGTGGATCAAAGGAAAAAATAAAAAACTGATTTGAAAAGCTTAAAAGGAAAAACACATTATAGGGTCAATACATCTAAATATTACCCTTCAGTTAATGCAGTTGTTAAAGAGTAAAATATAACAAGAAACCCCTCATAGAGAGCTCACAAAGGAGTAAATGATGGCCACATAAGGACAACACCAAAGTCTAGAAGCCCGAATGATCACATAGATGCAGAAAGAGCCTATGTCATAACTCACAAATCAATATGCATGGCCGCATGGGATAATTTCTTTAGAGCTTCACCAAGCTAGAAGATCTTCAAGTGAAAAGACCAAATGATCTCAATATCTTTTAACACACTCATCGAGTTAATGAAACTCATCGAGATGCAACATACAAAGATCATATGTGATTAGAAAACCCTAAACTCAACCAGGTCAAAACATAATATTCGCATGTCAATATCACAAATAAGCATAAGTCAACATTTCATGATGGGTCACCCCATCATGGTAGGGAACCAAATATTTTAAATTAAATAATTAAGTTTAATTGTAGCTTCAAACTATGGTCTATAATCATGATGCCTTGAGACTATAATGTGCTAATGTTTTGAAAGGGGACTGATGATTATTCAAAGGAATAAATATGCCATGATGTGTTGTATGATGTCAAAGTGACCATTTAAACAATGATATATTCTAGGACCAAGACCTTATAATATGCTATGGTCCAAACCAATGATCATAGATTCCATGCTTTTGAAATCAAGTATATATGCCAAGGGTATAATAATCAATTGATTATTATTTGAATTATCATATGCCATTTCACATGGTCAAAGAAGAGCCCATGATGAGGAAGATAGGACCAAGAAACAATGACTAATATTTTACATTAATACTTTCCATAAGTCTCATACCAAAGGAGTTGAAATAAAAAGGGTGCATTAATTTGCATGTGCACATGTGGTCCCCACAGGTGGAGATAGAGTTTTACTAAGTGTTT
Source organism: Taxus wallichiana var. yunnanensis (assembly GCA_018340775.1). Taxonomy (NCBI): domain Eukaryota; kingdom Viridiplantae; phylum Streptophyta; class Pinopsida; order Cupressales; family Taxaceae; genus Taxus; species Taxus wallichiana. Next base: position 265,199,280 of record CM031240.1, read on the forward strand.
GGGATTAAAGGCATTATTTTCATTTGCACAAAATTCAATTTTACATGTGGCCACAAGAAGACATAGGAGATGTCAATATCAGAGACTTGCAAGTGGACCTCACAATATATGGAATACATGGATATTTTTGCAAATTTTTGCAAATAAAGTAATTATTTGTGCTCACATAGAGAGGTTATTTTTGCATGTGCATCAAGGGAAAAGTAAAAGAGTGCCAAGAATATCATTCCAAAAATAAAACACTAAGGAAATTGTCACATCAAATAGTTGAAGATGAATTGCATGCATTGGAGAAGACTTTCTCATCAAGCAAAGCTTATTATTAACCAAATTATTCATCCAACTTTATTAAAAATAGAATAGTCAACTACAGTTTGACTGAGATGTATTTTTGTAATCAAGGTTATTAATGCCTCATTGTATTAGCATGTTTATTTTATTCCTTTATTTATTCATGATAAAGGATAAAAATAGGATGCATGGGTGAGTACAATTTTTAGTCTATTTTTAGGATGGTGGGATGAATAAACTTGCTGTATATTATGTGCAATTGCAAGGCACAAAGAGGAATTTTTGACACAAGAGTGCTGAAGCAAATTTTGTTAGTTTTTCCCTTTAAATGAGAATTGATTTCTTCCTTTCCAATTATTTACAGTTTTATGTATACCTTATTATTTCTTATGAATGTCAAATTCCCTGATTAATCATCTTACCTTGCTACAAATTTAGTTATTTCTACATAATATTAGTGTGCATGTTTATCTTAATAATATTGTTGTGAATCATTCCCTCAATACTTCAAGTGTTTTTGACCTAATATTCTGCTGAAAACTATTGGTTTATACATCCAAAATCCATTCTAAAATTATTTGTGCATGTAATTAGTCAAATCCCTCAAAAATTTTGGTGTATCACTCCAATTTCAATTCATTTACACTCATATTGTTACCCCGATAACCCCAAACAACTAGTTTAGGATACATCAAAAAGGAACTGGGTTTGATACTAGAGACTCACCTCAAAATAGGTATACCCACAGACTTGAGATGTTTCCATTGTATCTACGAAAGAGAGAGATTCCAGAGAAATCTTAGAACACCTATAGTCGTCTCTCTATAGGGTGCACTTTCGAGATATAACACTCCTTGGCACACCCGGTGGGACCACAAATAAGATGTACGAGCAAATCACAATAATATTGGTAGATTCACAATAAAGAAAAGTTACTTTTAGAGCAACAATTTGGAATAATTTATTCTAAAGATCAAAATATTTATTTTGGTGACTTCGTAAGGCTGATTGCAGAGACTAGTTTTTAGAATTTTCAATGCCTAAAGTAACTACAAGATCATTGGTAAGAGGAATTTCTTATGATTTTATTTCTTTACCTTTGAATTCTGTAAGAAGAAGAAGAGTTGGTAACACCAAACCTTATAATAGGCCTAGTTTTAACAACCCTCCTCCTAATTTTCCTTCACCACGTATTAATTTCTTTGTTTAGATCCCAATTTTTCCAATGACTATTCAACCACCTAGGAATTTTTCGACCTTTACGAATGACAACTTATTAGTAATTCTAGTTTACCATGATATCCCTAATGGTGCCATGAAAATTTTTCCGTCAATCTTTGGTGAAAATCAGATTACTCCTATAGAACACATGAAGATGTAGCCTTGAGACTTTTAGTTACATCCTTTAAAGGGAAATCCTGGAAATGGTATAGAACCTTATAAATTGGAAGCATAAGAACTTGGGATGAGTTAGGTGAGAAATTGCTGAAACAATTTCAAGATCATTCGAGATCATTTATCCCTCATAGAACAATTGTCTACAATTAAGAGATCTCCTCATGAATTTATGGCTAGTTTCAACATACGTTTTTCTAGAACTTGGGAAAGAATTCTAGCTAGTGTTAAGCCTCAAGATGATAATGATTTTATTTATTATCTTAGATCCTTAAATACTGATATTTCCACTATGATTTAGTGTATGGGAGGTGACACTCTCCTAACAGCTTATGATATTGCTATAAAGGCTGAAAACAATCTTATTCATGCCAAGAAAATTAGCACTAAGGCCTTCAATGCCTTTTGTAGCATATTTGACACCTATCCCACAACCTATTACCATTTTGGAGCCTACTATTGCAGCCCCATTAGATGTTGTGTTTAAAGATTTGTAGACTACGGGAGACAAGATAACGTATATATAAGATAGACTTGCATTACCTAACAAGCCTTATCAAGCTCATTAACAACAAAACCAGTAAAATCAATAGAATAGGAAGCCTTATTAGTAGAATCAAAATTATAAAAAATAGTATCAGCCAAGGCAATTCAACCTAAAATTTCCTAGTCCATCTAGCACTCTTGTTCTAGTTAACATAGGTTTTAAGGAATGGTATCAACCTTATGATCAGCCTCATTCAACTACCAACCTTGTCCCAAATGTATTCTGGGTATAAGCCTTGTTGACTGACCTTAATCGAAGCATTATACATGCCTCAAATGGAGGGTGGGCAGCAATAATTTCATGTTGATAAAGCACTTGAACAAAACTTGGTTAGCTTCAGAGAGGAAGAATTTATTGCAGTCACGACTAGATCCCAAGAAAAGGTTTAGGAGAGAGGAAAAATAGGCTGTTTTGACCACGATCCCTGATAAAACAACAACTATAAGTCAAAAATCAACTACTAGTTATGTTGTTCCTGAGAAAATAGAAGGTGTTTTAGCTGGTAAAGAACAAAAAAAAATCACTACTTGATCCAAGAAGATTTTTTGTACCTCAGATATCAAGAGCAGCCTAAAGCAAAGTCGGTTTTCGTGAAAGGCTATGCTAAAATAGTAGAATATGTTTCCAAAATTGTTGCTTCTTTTAACATTGTTGATGTAATGAAAAAGCATAATGTTAATATCTCAATGTGGGATGCTCTAAGTATTCCAGGACATCAAAAGATGCTTTCTTATGAACTTGCTAAGCTATATTTCTTCAAAACTAGTAGAAAAGGAAGTCCAAAAAGTAGACATGGTCCTTGGAACAGTGGAACAAGACCGCATTAAAGAAGTTAAATGGATGGTTCAAAAGGTCTTAAATTATCATGATATCAAGAAGCCACCAAATTTTTATTTATCTCTGATTATTGTAGACCATTTAATTCATAATTACATGGTTCACAATGGTGCAAATAACACTGATTATGCCAAATGCGATTGTAGAAAAATTGGGCCTGTAGTATGAGCCTACAAAGAAAAGCGTGTTAGAGCTAGATGGGACAAAAACCACTCGTTGGTATTATCAGAATCCTTTAAGTAACCTTACATGCTTTTCCCAATGTTACAATTCTACAAGATGTGATTGTTGTAGATTTTCCTCCTTATTTTGCCTTATGTTTATCACGAGATTTTACAGCAAAAATAGGAGGTTATATTTCTTTAGATTGGTCATTTTTTTCTTTACTACACGATATGGAACTAAGGTTACCATAAATTTAGAGCCTTTGGCTAGGTTTCATATTGAGCCTCATGCTTCAAACACTGCAGCAAATTACTCAGTTTTAGATCAATTTGATTTTGATGTTACAACTCATGTTTCCGCACTAGATGGTGTTTCTAATCTATTCATGGATGAAAAGACTCAAGAAGAACATGCTTATGACCCTTTCAAGGAAGTATAAGAAGATTTGTTTGGTGTTTATTGCTTGCATGAAAAAAATGCACCAATTCCCTTGTTGTCCAGGATAGAAGAAGCAACAAAAGGATTATGGAAGCTTCACTTCGATGGAGCTAAAAATAAGAAAGGACAAGGTGGAGGTTTAATGCTTACTTCCCCTTCAGACAAAAGGTACTTTTTTGCTTTAAGTCTGTAGTTTTCTTGTACTTGTAATGTAGTTGAATACGAAGCGTTAATTCATGGCTTGCAATGGGCCAGAAAGAGAGGTATCAGTACTTTACAAGTCTTTGGTGATTCAAAATTAGTTATTAATCAAGTGAAAAACTTTAATGTGTGTAATAATTCATTATTGAAGTCTTACAAACATAGAGTTTCATACTTAATGGATGATTTTGATGTTATTGACATTTAATTTGTTCCAAGAGTTGAAAATAACAATTTACAAAGACTTGCAGTTAGCGATTAGCGCTAGATTTGATGTACTAGAATAGATAAAAAACAACAAGGTACATCCACATATAAAATTAATTATCAGACCTTTAGTTCCTAATAATGAAGAGAATTGGCAAGTTTTTGAAGATGATAAATAGATTTGATTTTTTAGCAAGAAGCTAAATTTTCTACAGTAAATCAGGAAAAAATGTAGCACTTCTATGGTGACCAGATTGTTTAGTTAAAAACAAACAAGTTTCCTCAAGGATTGGTCACTCTAGAAGACATTTTCAGTTCTGATGATCAGTTAAGAAAGGACAAAGGAAAGATTTCAACTCACATAGATAACTATGAAGAAATCTTGGTGGATGACAAAAAGAAGCTACTTATTGGAAAGGTATGTTCTTCAGTTGAAAAACAATCATTTATCAAATTATGTAAAGAATTTAGAGATGTTTTTCCAGAAGTATCAAGATCTTAGAGGGTTTGATCCAATTTTAGCTCAAGCATACAATAGAGTTACAACTAAATTCTAAGCCAATTAGGCGAAACAAAGGCCCGTAAATCTGAAAATTGAGCCATTGATGAGAAAAGAGTTATCTAAGTTAATTGAATCAAGTATTATTTTTTCAGTTAAGCATTCAAGTTGGGTAGCTAATCTTGTTTTCGTTTGGAAAAAGAATGGATAAATTAGGCTATGTGTGGATTTCAGAGACCTTAATAAAGCTTCATTAAAATATCATTATCCTCTGCCAAATATGGATTAGATTTTGAGAATAGTTTCTAGTTTGGATAGATTATCTCTTTTAGATGGCTATAGTGGATACAATCAGATCCTTATGTGTGAGGAAGACAGATACAAAACAACCTTCACCACTAAATGGGGCACTTATGCTTATAAAATAATGCCTTTTGGTCTTTCAAATGTCGGTGCAATGTTTCAACGTGTAATGGATATGGATTTTCATAGCTTATTAAATAAATGCATATTGGTTTATTTAGATGATGTCACCATGTTTTCAAAATATTATGATGAACATCTAATGCATTTAAAATAGACTTTTCAGCTTTGCAGACAATTTGGAATATCCTTGAACACAAAAAGTCCATTTGTCAGTTCATCGAGGTAAAATTATTGGTCATATTGTCTCTAAACAAGGTTTATCCATTGATACTTTCATAATCAAAGCTATTTCATAGTTATCCTTACCTCATTAAAATAAGGCACTTCAGATTTTTCTCAGAAAAATCAAATTTTTTTGAAGATTTGTTTTTGATTTTGTAGCATTAGTCAAACCTTTGACAACCATGTGAAAGAAAGAGACGACTTTCTCTTGGAGCAATGAAGGGATAAAATATTTTGAAACAATTAAAATAGCCATTTGATAGGCTCCTACTCTTGCAAATACAAATTTTGATAAAGATTTTACAATGTATGAACTTGCAAGAGATGAAACCATTTAAGCTATTTTAACTCTAATTAATGCAGAAAATATCAAGTAGCCTATTACTTTCTTTGGATAGAGTATACATGACTATGAGATGAGGTACACCTTTCTTGAAAAATAGGTACTTTCAGTAGTTAGAGGATTGAAAAATTTCAAGTACATGCTTTCCAATAACAAGATACATGTCTTAGTCTCTCATCCGAGTGTGAAAACGTTCTTTTCGAACAAAGAGTTGAATGAGAAGAGAGCAGGTTGGATTGCGAAGGTTATGGAATACGACATTGACATTCACATTGCAAAAATAGTAAGGGGAAAAGTTTTATGCAAGCACTGACGATTACTGTTATGGAAAAATAATAGGTTGCAAAATCAGAAGATCTAGAACAACGTGCTGAATTTACATATCACCAGTCAGATAACATAGTGCAACCAGAAAATCAGCAACATGAGCTTATTCAAGAAGTGTAAGAGTCACGATGAATGACTGATTTAGTTAGCTATCTATAACATGGCACTTATCTGGAAGTTATCGACAAGAAAAAATGAAGGTACTTTAGGTTACAAGTTGTACCTTATGCTTTTATTGATGGCATGTTAATCAAAAGATATATAAACATAATCTTGCTACGATGTTTTGACTATGATAGAATTCAATAACTGTTATATGTTTTTCATGAAGGACCTGTAGAAGGTCATTTTTCAACACATACTACAGCCTTAAAAATTATGAAAGTTGGTTACTATTGGCTCAACATATTTAAATATTTCTTCGAATGTATCGAAAGTTTAGGAAATGTGATTTCTTGGTTGGAAAAGAATTCTTAGCTTCACTGCCCCTACAACCTATTTCAGTGGATCAACCATTCATGCAGTGGGGTCTTGACTTTATTGGCATGATAAATCCAACTTTGTCACAAGGACACAAGTGGATTTTGACTGCTACAAATTACCTTACACATTGGACTGAAGCAATAAATTTTAAAGAGGCTAATGAGACTTCAATACTATCCTTTTATTAAGGTATAGTTTGAAGATTTGGTGTTCCAACAACTATAATTTCAGATAATGCCTTAGTGTTTCTTGGTGTAAAGGTAATAGATTGGGCTATTAAGCACATAATTTATTTAAGTATGTCATATAATTATTACCCATAAGGTAATGGGTTAGCTAAAAGTACTAATAAAAATATTTTAAGGATCATCAGAAGAACACTCAAATATAACCAAAAAGCTTGGCATCTAATGTTGAATTCAACACCTTGGGTGATGTGAGTGACCCCTAAAAGATCAGTTGGCAATTCACCATACAACATTGTTTATAGAAGAGAGGAAAGAATTCCCATCTCAGTTGAATTACCTACATTAGATTTTCTACATTAGATGTAATTACTTGAAAATGAACCATTGTAGGTTTGTTATGTAGAATTAAAGGATTTATAGGAGCTAAGAGATCAAACTCATCTCAAAATGAAAAAGAATAAAAATTAGATAAAGAAAACATTTGATAAGAAAGCAAAGTTCAGAATCTTCAATGAAGGAGATATTGTGTTAAAATGAGATGTTGATCGTGTAAAGCAGGAAACCACATGAAGTTCGATCTAATCACGGAGTGGTCCTTATATGATTTCAGCTTGTAAGGAACACAATGCATTTCAGCTTTCAAGGCTGAATGGAGAAGAAATTCCCATTCATGTGAATGGTATGTTTCTTAAACATTGTTATTTAAAATCCTATAGTGTCTACTTAGATTAGGATTTCCTTTTAATAAGTGCTTCATGCACATTTCCTAGTTCCTCATTGCTTACAATAGTAGGGGTTGAAGATGAACCTCTTCATGATTCATGAATTTTCTACATTTACCCAAAATTTTGCAATCTATTTTCCTCTAATTCGTTCTTTGGTTTTTTACTTATCGATTTCCATTTTAAACTTCATTTCGAGTCTTCCAAAAAAATTTAGTCAATGTACAACAACTCCAAATGATGCGGGGCACCTTAAAATAGTAAATGTTGAAATTTTTTGCACCCCGTGTAAAAAAGTTCAACTCGAAACTTTTAAGTTTCTTAGATTGATTGAGTCAAAGGTTAGACTATGTTTGAGTTAGCCACCTCAGAATAAGATACACATTTTAATTCTTTGGATTTAGACAGTCATGGAAATCACATTTGGATCAAAACTACAACTTGGGCATAGTTACAAAACTCAATGCCTCATAGATGCAGCCATATCATTTGTTACACTCATCAGAACTATGTACCAACCATAAATGACCATCAAAATCCCCAAGGAGAGAAGAAATAAAATCATGTATTAGACATGATGTTCTTAAACTACAAAAAAATTGTAGGCTTGAAGGACAATGTATATATTTACAAGAATTTTTCATCTACAATGAGCATCAATAAGGTACACTTGATTTTTAATTTATTTCTATGATTAAGTGAATTATTTAAGTGTTTTGAGTTGTATAAGTTCATTCATTATCCATACAAATGAAGAAAATTATAGAAAGGAAGGACATACATCTCATTACATGAAAATATTTTCATTTATTCATGAGGAATAATTGTGCATATTTTTCTCACACAAGTCATGAGAAATAACTGAAGAAAAGGAATGCATATACTTATGAAATTGAAAATGTAAGGAGGTAAAGGAAACTCATCATTTCCTTGAGGAGGTTTTCTTTTCTTTTTGAATTGTTTCTCCTACTTTCCTCTACAAACTGCATCATGGTACCTGAAAAGGAGAAGGAAATGGTGTAAGTATTGAGCTCGGGGTTTTATTTTAACTCCTTATATTTCCATTTCCTGAAGAACATGTATTCAAAAGTGTAAATATGGAAATCAAAGATTTATAAAAATTGTAAGATTATTGTACCAAAGAAATTTAGCATTCAAGTTTCCTCTATAAAGGAGAGAAACATAGTAAAGCAAAGAGTCATAGAATCCATGCAGTCAAAGGGAGATTCAAGATACAAAATTTTGATAAAATACCTAAATGGTAAGCTGGTTTAGAAACAAGTTACATGTTTTCATTTTTCAGCTACAGGATCATCCATCTGTGTTCATCATGTCTTCACATTACAAGTTGCAGAAAAAGTAAAGCACTTAAGCAACAATTTTAGGGGTTCATATCTATAAGTTTTCATGATTTACAAAAAAAAATGAAAAAAGGAATGTAGTTTAGAAAGGTACCAATATTCAATAAAGATTAATCCTCAAGTTATCAATCCATATTTCAGAAACGAATACAAATTTTCCATGAGTTTTAAGCCATTAACTTGCAAATTTTTGTGTCCATTAAAGCATAAAATCACAAGTACAATTGGTTCAATATAACACAAATTAAAGGAAGAATTAGACTTGAATGATTCCATCCACTTCTAGGATCAAAGCTACAAGATCTCAAATTTGAAGTGCATTATCAAAATAAAGAGGCAGAGGGTATTGCAACATGACAAAGAAAATCAAACAAGAAGATTAAGTGCAAATTATAACTTCTATGTCAATGAATAAGTACTGCTTATCTCAAATGACAGTCATCTAAGTGATTAAACAAATATCGACGCTAAAACTTCCAATAAGAATAGATTGATAGATCTAAACAAGAATTACAAAACTGAAATTATCTAAGAAGGGATGGGTTATCTTATGTAATTCTTCAAGAGGTTTCATCAAAAGTATCATCTTGAAATGCATGAAGGAAAAGACACAACCGAAGTGTTAAAATATGTTCTCCTATAACTCCTATAGTAGAAGTATCAAAGGAATAATTTCATAGAAGAACAATGTACATTAAAACAACAATGGGTTACCATGCTGTGCTACGCCCTTAACCTATTGCTTGTATTAGGATATGAGTAGCCGACTTGTGGCTTACCATATCATTTATAATTTCTCATGCTTAATAGGTCGGCCTTGGTGATGGCCATAGCATATGAATAGTATATGTACGGGATTGTAGGTAGTATTTCATTATCATTTTAGCTTTTGAGTCTTATTATATGGTTTGGAGGTTACCCCCTCGAAGTGGCGAATCTATTTTAATTGCATATTGAGATCATTATTCTGAACTATTGTGTTATTTGGTGTTCTATTGTTTCTCCTAATTTGAATTATACAAGTAATTTCATTACAAGTGGTATCAAAGCTGCGATATGGGCCAAAATTAGGGCAATAAATCTAATGTTTTTGTTTCTAAAATATATTGTGAACTAGAGTGATCTAGTGGGATATATTTTACCAGTAATTGTGAAACATTTCAAGTAAGGTTCCCTAGAAATTTTAGACATTTTTATTTATTTTGCAAACGTTATTACAAATTAAGGGGTTTTCATAAAATCACTCCCTAGGGTGCAAATTGTGGAATATTTTCAAGTTCTTTACATTTTCAGAAATCTCTCAAAAAAATAGTATTAGTATCTTCTTTGTGTTTTTTCCTGTTTGGCCTAATTTGTATCAAAACCGTAAACCCTAAGGTTTGACATCATGGCGGGGCCTTCCACAAGAGCAAAAAAGAATCTGGTTACTCTAGGTAAAACCCCAGATAAATATGGGGTAGAGATTGAAGATATGGAGTTAGAAGGGGTAAATACAGATTCCCCAACACTAGGGTTTCCCTTAGTTGATCATAAGGTGAGCCAACTTGAGTATGAGCTACGAAATGTACAACCGAGATGATCTCTAAAGGAGTCATAGACCAAATCAATCATCGGTTGGATGATATCATGCAACATGTAAAGGATAAACAATATGGACCAAATCGGCCCATATCAACCAAGGAGGATCTTTATTTCAAAATCATGGACAAAATAACTATGTTGGATCACTTTTCTATCCCAATCAGAATCTAACTTATTCACAACCATAGAACATGATGCTAAAGTGGATATGTGCAAATTTGATGGTAAGGATCCCTGAATTGGATAAATCAAATGGATAATTTCTTTTAGTTACATCAAACACCATCAGGACAAAAGGTGACATTGACATCATTGTATCTTGAACCTGGCTAATTCATTTGGTATTGATGGTTATGTGCTCAGAGGCAGAAGAATGGTCTCGGCGTCACTTGGACAATTTTTACCGAGGAGTTGCAATTGCACTATAGTTCAAGTGTTTTAGAGAACTAATTTAGTCAATTATCAAAGTTACGGCAAACAGGATCACCAAAGATCGTGCGCATCAATTCCGAACCTATCCTTAAGGGTGGAGAATATTCTAGAAAAGAATCGAATGACCTATTTCTTAGGGGTCTTAAGAACCAAATCGAGCATGAGGTATGTATGTTTAATCCACTCAAGATTTCGATTCTATTATCATGGCATGTTATGTAGAGGAAAAATTTCTTTGTAGTAAGTGACCACCTTTCATTAACACTAGAGACCGTAGTATCTCTTCCCCTTCATTTTCTAGGGCAATTAGACTCGACTCCTCAACAAATGGAAGAAAAGAGAGTAAAAGGATTATGTTTTAAGCGTGAGAGAAAATATGGACCGGGACATAAATTTCCCGAGAATAAGTTGTTCTATATTGACAAAGGTAATGAGGATGATGAGGAAGATGAAATTATAGGAGAGGTTGAGGAACCAAAGTAGAAGATGAAGTAGAGGATCACAAACCTACAATTTCTTTCCATGCATTGTCAAGTATTAGTACTCCTCAAACACTCAAGGTTATTAACTATCTCAAAAAATAGAAGGTGATGGTGTTGATTGAATCGGGAGTACTCATAACTTCATAAATAGTAAGTTAGCTTCCTACCTCAATTGTTTTATATACCTAGCTCAAGAAATGCAAGTTATGATTGCGGATGGTGGGATGTCAAGTGCACCAAAAAGTGCCATAGTATCAAGTTTTCCATGGGAGAATACATGTTAGACTCACCTATGTTTTCTATGTCTATGGGAGGGGCAGATATTGTTTTAGGTATCCAATGGCTCACAACCTTAGGTGCTATAAAGATGAATTTCCAAGATTTGTTCATGCAATTTCATTTAAATGGAAGGACAATACAATTGAATGGGATGGTAGCTAAGTCTCCATAGATTATTAGCTCTCATTAGATGCGAATGTTCTCTTTAAAAGGAGTAGATGGATTTATAGCAAAGTTATTTTCCATATAAGTACAAAATACAGAGTCTTCAATGCCACCCGATCTTCAAAATATTGTTGATGCTCAATCATCTATTTTTGATGCAATTCCAAAGGGACTACCACCGGTTAGGGATCATGATCATGCTATTCAGGTTGATTCCATGGAGCCAAATGCCTAACATCGACCCTATAGATACCCATATTCCCGAGAAAAGTGAGATCAAGAAAATGGTTGAGGAATTGTTAAAGGCATGTATCACTGTGGATAGCGAGTGAATATTCGTCACCAATGGTCGTGGTATGTAATAAGGATGAAACATGGAGGATGTGTCCAGATTACCAAGAAATCAACAAGTACACCATCAAAGATAAGTTTCCTATTCCAATAATCGATGATTTACTTGATAAATTTCATGGTGTTCTTTATTTCAAAAAATTAGATTTTCGTTTGGGGTACCATCAAATTAAAATAAAAGAGGAAGATGTTCATAAAACGGCTTTCGGGACTCATGAGGACCATTATGAGTTTTTGTAATGCCTTTTGGTCTTACAAATGTGCCATCAACCTTTCAAAGCTTGATGAACACTTTATTTTTAGGCCATTTTAAAAGAAATTTGTATTAGTTTTCTTTGATGACATATTGATTTACATTAAGACATGGGAAGAACACTTGCAACATGTAAATAAAGTGTTTGATGTTTTAGAGAAACATAATCTCTATGAAAATCCATCCAAATTTTATTTTGGTGTACAAGAGGTAGAGTACTTGGGTCACATTGTATCCCATGAAGGCGTGAAAGTTGATCCTCGAAGATCAAAGCTATGGTGGAATGGTCATGGCCCAGAAATATCAAAAATATTTGTGGGTTCCTAGGACTAATGGGTACTATAAAAGATTTGTGCTGGGATATGGTAGAATAGAAACCCCACTCACTACATTTCTAAAGAAGGATGGTTTCCATTGGACAGACGTAGCCACTAAATCCTTTCGTAGCTAAAGGAAGCCATGTACAAAGACCCCAATTCTGGTAATCCAAACTTCTCAAAAACCTTCATTATTGAATGTGACACTTCAGGATTAGGATTGGGAGTAGTTTTAATGTAGGAAGGAAGACCAATTGCATTTGAGAATTACCAATTCAAAGTAAAGGATCTGCTCAAACCTATCTATGAGAAAGAAATGATGGTTATTCTTCATGTGGTCAAGCAATGGAGGCCTTATCTCATGGGTAGACACTTGAAGGTAAAAAATGATCATGATAGTCTCAAATAATTTTTAAAGCAAAGGTTATCACTTGAGGAACAACAAAGTGGGTAAAAGTGGGTAACAAAAATGTTGGTTTATGATTTTGAAATCATATACAAAAAGGGTAAATAAAATTTAGTATCCGATGCATTTTCCGAAGGGATACATCCATATATGCCTTACTATGTGGAATGTCCATGTTGATGGCCACTTGGGTGGATGAAGCAAGATTGGAATGGAATCAAGAAATGGATACACAATATCTAATATAGAATATCAAGCAAGGATCTATGATATCTAAAAAAATTGAGTGGAAAGGTAATGCCCTATGGTACAGGGACATGTTATACTTGAGTAAAGATTCTAAGTTGAAGCATAAGATTCTTGTAGAGCTACATGTCTCACATGTTAGAGGACACTCTGGGTTTTTGAAGACATATCATAGAATAAAAAGATAATTATTTTGGGAAGGACTCAAGGGGGATATACAAAAGTTTGTATCAGAGTGTTTAGTGTGCCAACAGAATAAAGGGGAAACAATTAAGACACCAGGTTTGTTGCAACCCTTACCAATTCCTAGCCAGAGATGGGAGGAGGTCTCCATGGATTTCATCACCAGATTGCCTTGTTCAGAAGGTAAGAATGTTATTTTCATGATTGTGGACAAGCTCACAAAATATGCCCATTTTTATGCCCTATCAAATTCATTTGCAAGTAAATATAGTTTGTAGCTATTTTTTTGGAGACAGTTCAAAGGCTACATGGAACCCCAAAGATAATTGTAAGTGATTATGATGTTATTTTCACAAGTAATTTTTGGATAGAATTATTTTCATGTTTAGGTACTCAGATAGCTCATAGTTCATCTTATCATCCTCAAACTGATGGGAAAACAAAAGTGTTCAACAAATGCTTAGAGGGGTATCTATGTTTTTTTGTATCGAGATAAGAAGGAAAGGTGGATTAAATGGCTACCACCGCGTAATGGTGGTATAACACATCTTTTCATACCTATTCTCAAATGAACCCATTTTTAGCATTATATGGTTACCATCCACCTCCTATCACTTCCTCCTTGAGGGTGCAACTAAGGTCAGGAGAGATGTTGAGGAACACATTCAACATCAACAACAAGTTTTTACTAGTTTGAAGGAGAATTTTGCATTAGCACAAAACAAGATGAAACAACAAGTAGATCAACACCGTAGTGAAAGACATTTTGAAATTGGTGACTGGGTTTTTGTATGTCTTCAACCTTACAAACAGATGTCCCTAAAGCAACATAAAAAAAAATTCCCTAAATATTATAGCCATTATCGTGTTCTACAAAAATTTGTAGTGTTGCTTATAAACTAGAGTTGCCTCCATCTTCACAAATACACCCAAGTATTCCATGTTTCATGCTTAAAGAAGGTTATTGGATAGAAACTTGAATCCCAGACAGAGTTACCAAAACTTGACGAGGAAGGAAGAATCATTTTGGAGTCGAGAAGATTATGCAAACACCTACTAAGAGGCTAAGAACCTAAGACATTAAGGAATATCTAATCAAGTGGAATAATCAGCATAGAAGAGGAGGATGAAGGTTTTCTACAACAACATCAAGGATTACTCAACGTTGAGGACAACATTGGTTTGAAGGGGAAGGACATGCTATGCCCTTAACCTATTGCTTGTATTAGGATATGAGTAGCCAATTTGTGGCTTACCATATCATTTTATTATATCATTTATACTTTCTCATGCTTAATAGGTGCCTTGGTGATGGCCATAACATATGAATAGTATATATAGGGGATTGTAGGTAGGATTTCATTATCATTTGAGCATTTGAGTCTTATTATATGGTTTGGATGTTTCCCCTCGAAGTGGCAAAGCTATTCTAATTGCATATTGAGATCATTATTCTGAAATATTTTGTTATTTGGTGTTCAATTATTCCTCATAATCTGAATTATACAAGTAATTTCATTACATGTAGATTCATCAACAACTTTAGAAATCAAAAGGAAAAATTTTGATATCAGCTTTAGAAAATCACACCTTATTTCATGTATACTTGCCACCTTGATAAAATGGAGAGAGAATGGAACAATGACTCCTAAATTTAAGAGGAAACCAACAAGTTAACACTTGTATCTAATCGAGGAGTTATCATTCAGCAAAGGATGAAATAGCACTAAGGAGCATCAAGGCCCATATTTACAAATTGGAATGGAAACACAATTTGTAACAATCATTAATAAGGTTCCCCAAGATATAGTTAAAAACATATTATTTTTTGATACAAAATAAAATCATTGATTCAGCATGTATTTCAACTTGCAAGAAATGAAGGGATCTCTCAAGAGTAATTCAAGTAACATCTACAACTATGTAAAGTCTATAATGACCTCAGAAACATGAAATCATACCTCTCATATAACATCTATTCACAATAATAGAGAGAATCTTCAAAACACTCAACTCATAAAATGCTCAAACATATATCTCAAACTCCAAGAAATTATTCGTGCATTTACAAAAATCATGTTTGAAATAAATGACACAAATCAGTAGTGTTTAAAATGAATCAAAAGATCTAGACAGATATCACCTAAACCAATAAATCAAAATCGAGAGCAGACACTTACCTTCGTAACATATGATACAGAAATGAAAGCTACAAAGTTATCAAAATAGGCAGGAAGATGTTAGGGTAAACCTTGTGAGGACTGAAATAATGACACATTTATTATCAAATCAACAATTGAAAAAAATAAAACTCAAGGTGTTTTGAGTGAATAACAACTAATAAAAAATGAACCTAGATTTATCAAAATCGAGTTACAACTCACAAGAAACAATGAAACCCTTATGATCATTTTGTGAAAGGATGACCAAGATGGATGATACGTTCCATATGCATCTATAAGTGTTTGAGTTATGAATAAAATAGTGAATACAATAGGGGTTGAATTATTAGATCTCCAAAATAACCTGAATAGAGGAAACCATGTTGTAGAATCAACCCAACAAAGCTCGAATGAAGAATATGAATGCAAAAAAGAAAAAACTAAGAAATCATGCAAACCCGGATGGTGTCATGGTTTGAAAAGGCTCAAAGAACTTCTTTTCCATGGGAATAGTGTTTCCAAAATGGTGACAACCCATAACTACATAACATTCATGAACAAGTTTGTGCGGAAGCTAAATAGCTGAAACGTGAGAACAACTCAATCATGGCAAGGGTTTCTCATATTGAGAAATTAACTCAATCCAGATCAAAAGCAAAGAAATGGCATATTTCATTTTTCCTATTAATAAGTAAATACAAAGGACCCATGATTGCAGAAAGTAAGATAGTGAGTTATCTAATTAAAATCACAACGACCCTAGCGAGAAAAGGTAGAGTTCTTGAAATAGAATTAAACAAATCAAGATCTCAAAATTAATGTAAGCATGCAAAACTTTAGCTTCACTAGAGAAATTTAGAATGTCAAGTAGATTTCATAATACATATAAGGATGAGCTCAAAGCTAGAAATATGGGTACAGATTGAAAATTTCTTTAATTTCACTACAATTATGAACTTATAATTTTTTTGGAACAATATACAATGGAATTAGGAGCTTACCAATTTTTAGAAGGAGCCCCTAAAACCCTTTGTTAGCAATCAAATTCATATCTTGGAGTTAATGGTCATGTAAAGGAGAAACCCAAAAATCACTACAAAGAGCGAAAATGACCAAAGTTAGACTAATTTTGACGTCATGACGAGTGGATGTAAAGGAAAAAATAAAAAATCAATTGAAAATATTGAAAGTAAAAAATATTATAGGGTTCATACATCTAAAGCTCACCCTTCTTGTTACTACCACCATTAAGGAGTAAAATAGAACCAAAACCCCTCATAGAGAGCTCTGCAAAGGAGTAAATAATGGCCACAAAAGGAAAACACCAAAGTCCAAGAAGCCCCGAATGATCACACATATGCAGAAGGATCCTCTGTTAGAACTCATAACTCAATTTTCATGGCCACTGAGATAATTTCTTTAGGGATTCACCAAGCTAGAAGAGCTTCAGTGAAAAGACCAAATGAGCTCGAGATATTTTAACACACTCACCAAGTTAATTAAACTCATTCGAGATGAAACGTACGAAGATCATAGGTGCTAAGAAAATCCTAAACTCAACCAGGGTTAAAACATAATACTACATGTCAATATCACAAAGAACCCTAACTCAACATTGCATGATGGGTCACCCCATCATGGGAAGGGAACAAAATATTTTAAATAAAATAATTATGTTTTACTATAGCTTCAAACTATGGTCTATAATTATTATGCCTTCAGACTATAGTCTGTGCTAATGTTTCTGAAAGGGGCCCGATGATTATTCAAACAAAGACATATGCCATGATGTGTTGTATGATGTCAAAGTGGCCATTTAAACAATGATATATGCCAAGACCAAGACCTTATAATATGCTATGGTCCAAACCAATGATCAGAGATTCCATGCTTTTGAAATCAAGTATATATGCCAAGGGTATAATAATCAATTGATTATTATTCAAATTATCATATGCCATTTCACATGGTCAAAGAAGAGCCCATGATGAGGTAGATAGAACCAAGAAACAATGAGTAGTATTTTACCTTAATACTTGCCAAAAGTCTCATACCAAAGGAGTTGAAATCAAAAGGGTGCATTAATTTACATGTGCACATGTGGTCCCCATAGGTGGAGATAGAGTTTTTCTAAGTATTTGGGATTAAAGGAATTATTTTCATTTACACAGAAGTCAATTTTACATGTGACCACAAGAAGACAGAGGAGATGTCAACATCAGAGACTTGCAAGTGGACCTCACAATATATGGAATACATGGATATTTTTTGCAAAGTGTTGCAAATAAAGTAAATTTTTGTGGTCACATAGAGAGGTTATTTTTATCATGTGCATCCAAGGGGTAGAGTTAAAAAATGCAAATAATATCATTCCAAAGATAAAACACTAAGGTAAGTGTCACATCAAACAATTGAAGACAAATTACATGCATTATAGAAGACTTGGTCATCAAGAAAAACTTATTATTAGCCAAATTATTCATCCAAATTTATTAAAAATAGAATAGTTAAATGCAGTTTGATTGAGATGTTTTTTTGTAATCAAGGCTATTAATGCCTCATTGTATTAGCATGTTTATTTTATTCCTTTATTTATTCATGATAAAGGAGAAAAATAGGATGCATGGGTGAGTACAATTTTTAGTCTATGTTTAGGATGGGTGGGATAAATAAATGAGATATATATTGTGTGAAATTTCAAGGCACAAAGAGAAATTTTTGGACACAGGAGTGCTGAAGCAAATTTTTCCAATTTTTCCCTTTGAATGAGAATTGATTTCTCCCTTTCCAATTATTTGCAGTGTTTTGTGTACCTTATTATTTCTTGTGAATGTCAGATTCCCTGATTAATAATCTTACGTTGCTGCAAATTTAGTTATTTCTACATAATATTAGTGTGCGTGTTTATCTTAACAATATTGTTGTGAATCACTCCCTCAATACTTCAAGTGTTTTTTCCTTAATATTCTGCTAAAAATTGTTGGTTTGTGCATCTAGAATCCATTCTCAAATTATTTATGCATGTACTTTGTCAAAGCCCTAAAAAAATTGTGTATCACCCTAGTTTAAATTCATTTACTGAGTCAGCTTTTTACCCTCAAAACCCTAAAAAAGTAGTTTAGGTTACATCAAAAAGGAACCAGCCTTGATACTAGAGACACACCTAAAAATAGGTATACCCACAGACCTGAATTGTTTCCATTGTATCTACGAAAGAAAGAGATTCGGAGCAAGCTTAAAATACATGCATTCATCTCTATATGGGATGCAATTTCGAGAGATAAATGTTTTTGACACACCCAGTGGGACCACGAATTAGATTTGTAAGAAAATTACAATAATTTACACCAGATTCACAACAAAGAAAAGTTACATTTGGAGCAACAAGCTGCAGTAATTTATTCTAAAGATCAAAAGATTTATTTTGTTGACTCCATAATGATGATTTTATAATAGTTTTTATAACATGTTCAATGCCAAAAGTGACTACAAGATCATTGGTAAGAGGAATTCCTTCTGATTTTATTTCTTTACCTTTGAATTCTACAAGAAGAAGAAGAGTTGGTAACACCCTACCTTATAATAGGCTTGGTTTTAACAACCCTCCTCCTAATGTTCCTTTACCATGTATTAATTTCTTTGTCTAGATCCCAATTTTTCCAATGACTATGCAACCACGTAGGAATTTTGTAACCTTTACTAGCGGAATCCCATTAGTAACTCTAGTTTATCATGATATCCCTAATGCTGCCATGAAAATTTTGCTTCTTCATTCGGTGAAATTTAGATTACTCCTACCGATGGGGTGGGAGAGGTGCATTCAAGTCACATGGTTATGTGCTTGCCCACCCGGATTCAAATCCCCCGAGGCACGATCCTCCTCGGAGGTGGTTTCGCCGCAGAGGCGGTATCTCTCGTGATGACACTTTGGTGATTACTCGTCACCGCCGACACCGTGTGTCTGCTCCTCTCGTTGTTGACACTGGTGGCTCCTTCTCCTCTTGCTCGACACCGGTGGCTACTCCGCTCATTGTTTCTGCTCCTCTCACCATGCGGTCATGGCTGCTCCTCTTGCACCGACACTTGTGGCTACTCGCTTGTTGCTGATCCTGGTGGCTACTCCTCTCACTACCGACAGCTGGTGGCTATTCTAATAGTTGTCCCACTCACCGTGGTCGTTGTCAACAGCTTGCTTCATCTTCACTTCGAGTTTCATGGTTTCTTCAATTGGGTTCCTAATAGTGGTCCCCATCATCGTAACCAAGTTGTGGATTGTCTAAAAAAATCCTCAAGTGTACAAGGATGTGGTCCTTTCAAACACCCTCAATTTACCCTCAATCAAAAAAAAAAAAAGAAATTTAGATTACTCCTACAAAACACATACAAGATGTTACAACCCTATATGAAGTCCATAATATAACACATGAAGATGTAGCCTTGAGACTTTTAGTTGCATCCTTTAAAGGGAAAGCCTTGCAATGGTATAGAACCTTAGAAATTGGAAGCATAAGAACTTGGGATGAGTTAGGTGAGAAATTTCTGAAACAATTTCAAGATCATTTGGATCATTTATCCCTCATAGAATAACTGTCTATAATTAAGAGATCTCCTCATGAATTTATGGCTAGTTTTAACATACATTTTTCTAGAACTTTGGAAATAATTTTAGCTAGTGTCAAGCCTCAAGTTGACCATGCTTTTCTTTATTATCTTAGAGCCTTAAATAATGATATTTTAACTATGATTCAAAGTATATGGGATGTGACACTCTCCTGACAACTTATGATATTGCTATAAAGGATGAAAACAATCTTATTCAAGCCAGAAAATTAGCACCAAGGCCTTCAATTCCTTTTTTAGCAGATTTGGCACCTATTCCACAGCCTATTACCACTTTGGAGCCTACTATTCCAGCCCCATCAGATGATGTGTTTAGAGCTTTGCAGATTATGTGAAACAAGCTAACATCTATTAAAAATAGACTTGCATTACCTAACAGGCCTTATCAAGCTCCTTATCAACAAAAATGACAAAATCAACATAATAGGTAGCCTTATCAGTAGAATCAAAATTATAGACAACATTATCAGCCAAGGCAATTCAACCCAAAATATCCTAGTCCATCTAGCACTCTTGTTCCATTTAACATGACTTCTGAGGAATTGTGTCAACCTTGTCATCAACCTCATTCAGTTGCCAACTACCCAAATGCATTATTGAGTATAAGACTTGTTCCCATGACCTCAATCAAGCATTTTACATGCCTCAAATGGAGGGTGGGAAGAAATAATTTCATGTTGAGAAAGAACCTAAACAAAACTTGGTCAGCTTTAGAGAGGAATAATTTATTTCCATCACGACTAGATCTCAAGAAAAGGTTCAAGAGAGAGAAAATAAAGAGGTATGTTCTACCCATAATCACTGATAAAAAAAACTACAGGCCAAATATCCACTAATAGTTTTGTTGTTCCTCAGAAAATAGTAGGTTATTTAGTTGTTAAAGAACAACAAAAATAATCACAACATGATCCAAGAAGATTGTTTATACCTCAGATATCAAGAGCAGCTAAAGTACAGTCAGTTTTCACCAAAGCCTATGCTAAAATAGTAGAATCTATTTCCAAAACTATTTTTTCTTTTAGCATTGTTGATGTAATGAAACATCATAATGTTAATATCTCAATGTGGGATGCTCTAAGTATTCTAGGACAATAGGAGTTACTTTCTCATGAACTTGCTAAGCTGCAGATTTCTTCAAAACCAGCATAAAAGAAAGTCCAGAAAGTAGATATGTTCCTTAGAACAATGGAACAAAACAACATTAAAGAAGTTAAATGGATGGTTAAAAATGTCTTAAGGGTAGGTGCGCGAAGTTGGGGAAAAAAAAAGTGGACAAAAACTGAAGAAAAGTAAAATTCGTATGCATTCTATTATAATGCAATCGTGTTTTAAATTATCGGGTTTGGGATTTATCGAGGCATAACACATACGTGTTATAATGCGTATAGTAAAAGGAGACCCGAGCATCTATCATTTTATCTCCCTCAAATGTGAGTTTCAAATCTTAACCATGCCCTTGCATTTTTTTGTTGAGATGGATCTCAAGCTCAAAGGATCATTTCTAGATCGCTAGGAAGATCTCGAATCGATTATGACACCACAAAGAAGAGGTAAGCACAATTCTTTTCTCAAAATTTCATTGAAATATGATAATTATAGATTAAAATTTGAATTGGATACATATTTTTATTATTACGAGTTAGAGGTCGAGGAATAAACCACAACCAAACCCTGTTATTCCTTTCATCCCTTTCGACACTCCCACAATTTCTCAACATCGCCTGGGTAGTCAAGATGATTTAGTAGCCCACATAGTTGAAAACAAAATTGAAATTAAGAATTTAATCAAAACAATGAGGGATTCACAATCTACAAACCCCCACTGTGCCTCTCTCGAAAACACATTGGAGGCATTACTTGTTCAAGTTGACATGAAATGGGAAAAATTGATCATTGGATAACTTACAGAGAGGGTTGTAGGGTTTATTATTGCAAAAAATTGTCATATGTGGATGTTGTTGGTGCTCAAATTAGTCTCGCCCCATTTGCCATTAAAATCCCTCAGTTTGCGGCCTCTATCACGTTTTTTATCTCCCCGTGTTAGTACTTGAAGAATTTGTCCTCCATTTGGTTTCCATGATTAGTCCCTTCCTTGGTCGAAGATCACTTAAAAATCCATAATTTGTTTTTCATTTCTTTGTCCATCTGAAGGTGTCTGTCAATTGGGCATAAAACTTGAGTTGTTCCTTTCCTTCCATTTTCCGCAATCGTGTGTTGTTGTCCTTGCCATTTTTGTCCCAAATACCTGAGGAAACGTGATTGAATGTAGCTTGGAGGATCATGTTTGAAACTTACAACATTTCCAAATTCTCTATCCTTGAAGAAAATTTCATAAAACCCCGATAGGATTTTAGAGGGCCCCAAAGTGGAGGTCTCGGATCTAACGAGACGTCTCTAGGTGCCACGGAGTCCGAATAATCACCCGTTGAAGAAATAGCATGTTTTAGGCTAAGGGATCTTAATGGACTATGCTTGGACGAGGTAGCCAAAAATCATGGGTAGTTTAGGGAACCAAAAAAATCCTCCACTAGCGTTCACCAGGCCATCTAGACATGTTGGTCCAGACGGTTTGGTCCCGAAGCTATCGTTTGCAAAATACGGATTTATCACTTGACATTGACTTAGACTACATTATTTTGAGCATTTGGAAACAATAGGACAACAAGAGAATAGAATGGGGATGGAGAAAACCACAAGAATATTTCATAAAGGGATTCAACAAGGAATTTTGGATGTAACGAGATGTCTCTAAGTGCCATGGAGTCGATAAATCACCTATCAAAGATATAACGTGTTTTGGCCTTAGGACCCTTATGGGACTATGCCCTAGGACAAGGTAGCCCGAAATCACAGCAACATATAAAACCAAAATAAAGCCTCCACTAGAATTCACTAGGCCATGCAGATGTGTTGGCCTAGATGGTTTGGTCTTACCTGTATCGTTTGCAAAATACAACATCTAGACCTTACACGACTCGGACTACACTATTTCATGTGTTTACAAACAATAGTACAACTAGAGAACCGAATAGAGCTGGAGAAAACCGCGAGAGGTTATTGTAGAGGCATTCAACATAGAGGTTTTGGATCTTACGAGATGTCTCTAGGTGTCACAAAGTTTGAGAAATCACATGTCGAAGATATAAGGTGTTTTGGTCTCACAACTCTTAAGAGACTACGCGAGTAACGAGGTAGCCCAAAAGCATGGGGAGCTTAGGGAACCAAAATGAAGACTCCACTAGTGTTCACCAAGAAATCTTGACATGTTGGCCTAGACTATTTGGTCCAATGAGCTACTATTTACAAAATATAGCATCGGCACTTTATATCGACTCGAGACTAAACTATTTCACGCATTTACAAGCAATAGGACAATGAGAGAACTAGAAGGATATGGATAAAACCATGAGAGGATTTTGTAGGGACCGAGACTTTTTCCATGTTAGTAATGAAGAGCTTCAAACTTTCATTGAACGACTACATAAATCTAACCTAAATAGTCAGAGTAGTAGACTAAATCAACATTCTTTTTTCACATATAAAATGAATTTCTTCCTTCAAAAAATAAACTATAGGTGAATGCTCAATAAAAAAATAAATTACAATTATAAACAAGTTTCGTGCTCAATTATCAATACTTCATTGCATTTTTATTACCATTATACTTCGCTTTTGGAACTACCTAGTTTGATTTGTGAAGTTGAAGTAGCTGGGATTATTAAAAATAATCAACTTGGCATGTTTTCCTTAAGATTATCCATGATTCTATTGATAACATCACGTAGATATTCCATCCTAGTTAAGTTGTGATCCTTCCACGTTTCCCATTTTTCATTTTCTTCTACTCGTATCTTCTCTTTAAGTTCTTACAAATGTTTTTGGGTAATCAAATTGACTCTTCATGACTTTCGAAGGCATTTCTTCTTGAATCATAGTGACATCTTCACCTAAGTGTTTTTCTTCACAATGTTCATTGTCATCTAAAGTTGAAGATCTGGACATTTATATGGCCTTCGGCTTCTTTTGGCACAAACAACCTTCGTAATATCCAAAACATTCAAGCTCTTCATTCTCTATTTGATTGAAGATATTCATTCTTTCAAAATGCACAGTTGGAACATTGGTGGTCTCTCATACAAAACTAAGTCCATAGTCTTGTTAGTGCGGAATCACAAGCACTTCTGGATGCTGATCAGATTTGTAGTTTGAGCATTCAAAGAATCTAGTGTGATTGCACAACATTGAATCCTCTCTCCAAGTGTGGGAATTGCAAATATGAGAAAGGAATCTCCAGAGAAGGCTGGTTCCTGCTCCTAAACTACCTGCCACAAGCTATTCTAGTGCAGGCAAGCTAATCTAATCCTAATCTAACCACCAAGGAGTGAGAGAGAGAAAAGAGAAAAGAAAAAAATCCTACACTAAAACGGTGATACACCAGAGAAGGAGAATGTTGAACATCTATCAAAGCTGCCATGGAACAAGGAGAGGTGAGCAATGGGAAGGATGGACAGATGCATCACAAACCCAAAGATAGATTTCACACAGAAAATGTCCCAAAACTCCATGAACACAGCTCCAGACCTGTAATGAACATTAGAACATGCACAAATACCTGCAATGAAGAGAGGCAAGAAGAGAACAAGCAAAAGAACGAGCAGGGATGGACATGAGATGCATCACAAACAACATTTTTGTTGGTCCAGGAAGTTTGCACAGAACATCATTTCAATAGTAAAAGGAAAAAACACCATTACAGAAAGGGGAGGAGGTTCACACTCCATTTTAAACCCGGAGAAGAAAATAAGGGAGGGCAGAGCAGAAAAGATGAACCACACTTTGAAAAATGAGCCAAATATGGCTTTATACAATGCATGGGTCGAGCCCAGGAGAGAGAAAACATGAAAAGACATGGGAGCCATTCCTCATTAAATTCAGATGCATTAAAACAGCATGGGTGTCCTTACAAACCCATTCCACGACATTCTTTGCCATGTTGGAGAAGAATATGACCCATTTCGCATTAAACCGGTTGTTGAAACGTCACTTCTGGCCATTACCACACGCCAGAGACGTTTCTTGATTTTCTCTCTCCAAACTGAACTAAAATGCAATATTGACCCTGGAATCGTGTAGAGAATTTCACTAGCTTTCCATTGATATAAAGAACGTGAAAATCCAAGCTCTGGATCGAAAGATATGGCAATTTGAAGATTTAGGTCAAAAACAGGCCAAAACGGATTGGCGGAAAATAATTAAATTTTTCCCGCGCTCGCCACTTGGATGACACGTGTCGGCCTCGATTCATCCGTGGGCTCATCCTCTCGAAAATTATTTTTGGGCCCTTCCTTAATTTCTTGCCACTTGGACACGTGGCACTATTTTATTGGTTTGGGCTTGAGGGGCGCACTTTAACCTTGCGCCAAACACTTAAAGAACTTTTCAACCTTATGACACGTGGCACGTAGTGATTCGTCCATGGGCCTCCTTTTCTCTTTTCGGCCATTTCACCTTTTCGCATCTAACGCGTCCCTCGTGTACCTTTGGCCCGGCTGTCCCAAACTTCCTGGGACAAATATCTCTAAACCGCCCGATTCGGGCTTCCTTGTCCCTCTTGAGGTGAAGACACATGGTGAGATTCCATTCGTTGGCGGCTCTTTCGGCTCTCCGCGTCCCACGCGCGCACTTTTGGCCCAACTGCCCTGCACGAAAGTCCCTGTTTCGGCCAAACCACTGGTTCACGTCCTCCGCGTACTTTTGGCCTGGATGTCTGAAACTGTCTGGGACAAATATCTCCGAACCGCCCAAAATGGACCGACTTGCGCTAAATGGCCTATCCGTGCCTGCGCGTACTTTTTTTGGCCCAAATTTATCCCAAAGCTGCGTGAAACAATACTTAGGCAATTTTTTCCCTCTTTTTGGCTGGTTCACCTTTTCGCGTCCCGATGTCCCAACTGTCCCAAGTGTCAGGCGCCTGGCGGCTTTTCGGCCGATTCATGCCCCGACGCCCCAACTGTCCCGTAGACCGCCTGGACTAGGACTTAGCCAATTTTCTTCATTTTTTCGGTCCCAAGCTTGTTTTTTTGCAATTTTTTCACCTTTTCTAACTCGTTGGGTTTTCTTCTTAGACAGGAGAGTTAGAAAGAAGCCGAGGGACCCTAGAAACACGATTTTTTGCCTTGAATCAAGTATACTTTCTTGGGGTGAATAATCTGATGCATGTTATCAAAATTACCCTGAGGGGTGAATTTTGGATAACAATTTGGTGACTCAGCGGGGTCATCTGCCTGCTGGATGAAGTTACCAGTTGCCTGAAGCATCCATTGGGCATGGAGTCATGAGTTGTAACCTACAACTGATCTGAACTTTGAAAACCTCCTCTCTGAGCCACTTGGAAACCCACTGAAATGGAGTCGTTCTCACCAAAATGCCACTGAAATGGACTGTGCAAGAGCAAAACCAGCACCAAAAAAACTATGTACAGAACTAAAAATCATACATGCTCCAAATGGAACATGCAGAGTGTGCACAAGAACTTCTTCTGCTGAAAGCAAACCTACCTACTCTACTCTAACTGGAAGCAAGGGCAAGCTAAACAAACCCTGCAATTAGTTGTGAGAAATAGCTTCCCTTTCTCAAAAGTGGCAGCCATGCAATTGATTTGGCATTGAACATGGCTGGTTGGATGGATGGAAAATCAACAAGAAGCTAGTCTTCCACCAAAGTCATCAAGGTATCGGTGAAGGAAAATTCAATACCTCTTTTAGTTGCTCGCATTTAGATTGAAGAGGTATGACAGCTGATCCTTGGTACTTTGTAGCTCACCCTCATGCTCGAAGCAAGCATGACTGGTTGTGACTTGATTTGGCTCCAATAAATCCAAATACCGATTGGGCATGGTATGGTCCTTTGAGTATGCCCATTGCTCGATTTTCAACTCCAAAATGGAGTCTTCTTGTAGACCCTCCTGAATGGATGGTGTGGAAGCAATGGTAGAACCCTTCTGCCCTTTCTCTTCCTCCAATGAAGAACATGGAAGATTTAAATCTTCCAATCTTGATTCCAAAGAGCTGCTATAAGATGCAGGCTGCTGCAAATGAATGTTCTCCTTCATGACAGCAGACTCAAGTGTTTGGAATGTGGATGATGAAAGAGAGAATGGTGGAAACTCAACCGGCTCTTCTCCATCAAAACAGTCCTCCAAATCTGACAGATAAACTGCCTCATTGTTGTCCTGCTGCAAATGCTCAACTTCCTCCATGGTGTCCTCTTGATCTGTAACTTGACCACCATGGTTTCTTTCACCCTCCAACATTGAGTTTGAGAGATCAAACTCCTCTTCAGTACTAGAACTTGAGAGAGGTGAAGTAGAAAGAAGAACTGAAGGTTCTTCTATAGCCTGCTTTGTGCTCAAAGCTCTTGGATCTACAATTTTCTCCTCCACAACTAGAATGTGCTCCTCTTCTTTTGGATTTGGAGCAGCTTCTCCTTCCTCCAATGTTTGAAGACAATCTTGCTCTTGATTGAACTCTTCCTCCAGCATGAAGTTTGTCAAGTCAAACTCTTCAATCTGCTGCTCTAGAGGACAAGTTGGGACTACAAGATCTTCTTCTGAGCTTTCTTCCTTTATGGCTGATTGTGCAACTTGAATTGAATCAGCATTCCCTTCAAATAGAGTGCCAATACGGACACTACTTTCTGAGCAAACTGACTGCTGATCTGCTTCTTCTTATTGCTCTTCTTCTGCTGCCACAAAATCAGTCTTAACCACTATTTGTTCAACCTTAGCCTCTTCTATAGGTTTAACCATCAAGGGGATCTTTGTCATCCCAAATTTGGCAGCCCAAACCCTCAAGTTGTCTGTCATTTCTTTTCTATTGGGCTCCTCTTCTTGTTGTCCTTCATGGCCGATTTTTGCAATTTCTTCTTCCCCACATGGAATTGGGAATGCAAGAGGAGGGATGAGTATTACTCAATTGATTTGGCAATTTTTTGTGGTGGTAGAGGAGGTGAAACCTCTTGTTTCTTTGGAGGAGGGGGTATTTTTGTTAGCTCTTGTGGAGGGGATGACTGTTTGGAAGGAAAAGGGACAAAAGAATTGAGATGAGGTGGAAGACTAGGGGGTGGAGAAATGGATTCAACACTTGGGACAACAGATGGAGAGTTTAAAACTTGACACTGCTGAGATAAAATAGATTGGGAAAGAGGAAAAAGAAAGGCATGAGATGGCGTGCTTACCCATTGACAAGGTTGTTGAATACTCCTCTCATACACCTCTATTTCTTCAATCCACTTTGCAAGCAATGGCAGCGTTGCAATCATGAAGTCAAGCTTCTCTTGAGGGTTGTAATGCCTTGGAAAAGGTCCCACCCATGGACAGGGTGCTCCACAACCGATTCCAAATGCTTTCATTTGTGCTTGAGCCCTGGACTACACCATCTTTACCTCCATCTTTTGGATTTTCTCCAACAGACCAGCATCTTGCATCTGATGGTCTTCATTATATGCATACTCTTGCTCTTGGAAAGCTCCATAGCCAAACTGATTTTGGCATTGCTGCTCATATGGGTATGCATGCTGATTTTGAATTTGTTCAAAATGCTGATTTGGAGGATTTAAAAAATATGTTGGAGGTGGGAAACATTGCTGCTGTTGTAAATGTGAGTTCCATGATGGAAATGAAGTCATGATTGCAAAACTTCATGGAATGGAAAAGAATGAAAGGGATGGAAAGAAATATGGATGGAAATGGATGAAAACGGGTCTCAGAATAACTTCGAGAAATGGGTTGCTGATCGAGACGGAGTCACGGATGTGTTTGCAAGTGCCTCCAAAGGCTGAAATCTTCACAGAACACACCAACCTACAAAAGATGAAGTGGAAGACCTCTAAGGTCCCACCCCGCGTGCCGAAGCTGTTAGTGCATAATCACATCACCCCTAGATGTTGATCAGATTTGTAGTTTGATCATTCGAAGAATCCAGTGTGATTACACAACATTGAATCCTCTCTCCAAGTCTGGGACTTACAAATATGAGAAAGGAATCTCCAGAGAAGGCTGGTTCTGCTCCTAACTACGCCGCCACAAGCTATTCCAAAGTGCAGAAAGCTAATCTAATCCTAATCTAACCACTAGGGAGATAGGGAGGGAGAGAGAAGAGAAAAGAACAAAAAGCCTACACTAAAACGGTGATACACCAGAGAAGGAGAATGTTGAACATCTATCAAAGCGCCATGGAACAAGGAGGGGTGAGCAATGGGAAGGATGGACAGATGCATCACGAACCCAAAGATAGATTTCACACGAGAAAATGTCCCAAAACTCCATGAACACAACTCCAGACCTGTAATGAACATTAGAACATGCACAAAATACCTGCAATCAAGAGAGGCAAGAAGAGAACAAGCAAAAGAACGAGTAGGGATGGACAGATGCATCACAAAATACGTTTTGTTGCTCCAAAAGTTTGCTGAGAACATCATTTCAATAGTAAAAGGCAAAAACGCCATTACGGAGCGGGGAGGAGGTTTGAACTCCATTTTCAACCCTAGAGAAGAAAAGAAGGGAGGGCAAAGCGAAAAGATGAACCACACTTTGAAAACCTCCTCTCTACCTCTAAGGTCCCACCCGGCGTGCGAAGCTGTTAGTGCGGAATCACAGCACCCCTGGATGCTGATCAGATTTCTAGTTTGATCATTCGAAGCATCCAGTGTGATTGCACAACATTGAATCCTCTCTCCAAGTGTGGGACTTGCAAATATGAGAAAGGAATCTCCAGAGAAGGCTGGTTCCTGCTCCTAAACTACCTGCCACAAGCTATTCCAGTGCAGGCAAGCTAATCTAATCCTAATCTAACCACCAAGGAGATAGGGAGAGAGAGAGAAGAGAAAAGAACAAAAGCCTACACTAAAAAAGTGATACACCAGAGAAGGAGAATGTTGAACATCTATCAAAACTGCCATGGAACAAGGAGGGGTGAGCAATGGGAAGGATGGACAGATGCATCACGAACCCAAAGATAGATTTCACACAGAAAATGTCCCAAAACTCCATGAACACAGCTCCAGACCTGTAATGAACATTAGAACATGCACAAATACCTACAATGAAGAGAGGCAAGAAGAGAACAAGCAAAAGAACGAGCAGGGATGGACAGATGCATCACAAAACATGTTTTTTGTTGCTCCAGAAGTTTACACAGAACATCATTTCAATAGTAAAAGGAAAAAATGCCATTACAGAGAAGGGGAGGAGGTTCGAACTCCATTTTCAACCCTGGAGAAGAAAAGAAGGGAGGGCAGAGTAGAAAAGATGAACCACACTTTGAAAAATGAGCCAAATATGGCTTTATACAATGCATGGGTCGAGCCTAGGAGAGAGAAAACATGAAAAGATGTGGGAGCCATTCCTCATTGAATGCAGATGTATTAAAATAGCATGGGAATCCTTACATACCCATGCCCCGACATTCTTTTCCATCTTTGGAGAAGAATACGACCCATTTCGCATTAAAACTGTTTATTGAAATGTCACTTCTGGCCATTACCACATGCCAGAGATGTTTCTTGATTTTCTCTCTCCAAACTGAACTAAAATGAAAGATTGACCCTGGAATCGTGCAGATAATTTCACCACTTTCCATTCATATAAAGAACGTGAAAATCCAAGCTCTGGATCAAAAGATATGGCGATTTGAAGATTTAGGGCAAAAAGCAGGCCAAACGGATTGGCGGAAAATAATTGAATTGTTCCTGCGCGCTCTGCCACTGGATGACACGTGTCGTTCCCGATTCATCCATGGGCTAATCCTCGAAAATTCCTTTTGGGCCCTTCCTTAATTTCTTGCCACTTGGACACGTGGCATTATTTTATTAGTTCGGGCTCGAGGGGCACACTTTTACCTTGAACCAAACACTTAGCAACTTTTCAACCTTCTGACACGTGGCACGTAGTGATTCGTCCGCGGGCCTCCTTGTCTCTTTTCGGCCATTTCACCTTTTCACATCTGATGCGTCCCTCGCGTACCTTTGGCCCGGCTGTCCCAAACTACTTGAAACAAATATCTCCGAACCGCCCGATTCGGGCTTCCTTGTCCCTCTTGAGGTGAAGACACGTGGTGAGATTCCATTCGTTGGCGGCTCTTTCGGCTTTCCGCGTCCCACGCGTACTTTTGGCCCAACTGTCCCGAATGAAATTCCCTGTTTCAACTGAATCTGGCCGGTTCGCGTCCTCCGCATACTTTTGGCCCGGATGTCCCAAACTGTCTGGGACAAATATCTCCGAACCACCTGAAATGGATGGATTTGCGCCAAATCGCCAATCCGCGCCCGCACGTACTTTTGGCCCAGCTGTCCCAAACTACGTGAAACAAGACTTAGGCAATTTTTCCCTCTTTTCAGCCAGTTTTCCTTTTCACGCCCCACCGTCCCGACGTCCCAATCGGTCCCAAGTCTTTGTGCAACCGCTGGCGGCTTTTGGTGGTCGTGCCCCGATGCCCCAACAGATCCCGTGACCGCTGGACTAGGACTTAGCTAATTTTCTTCATTTTTCGGCCCAAAGCTGGTTTTTTTGCAATTTTTTCACCTTTTCTAACTCGTTGGGTTTTCTTCTTGGCGGGGAGAGTTAGAAAGAAGCGAGGGACCCGAAACATGATTTTTGCCTTGAATCAATATACTTTCTCAGGACTGAACTGATGCATGTTATCAAAATTACCCGAGGGTGAATTTTGGATAACAAGTCTAAATAGTTGCATCCTGTGGCAAAACATTGAACATTGGTGGTTTCCTCCACCCGTGCTTTGAGATACCTCATCCGAGCGTAGTCCCTTAAGATTCCCGAGTCCAAAACATGTTATATCCTCGACGGGTAGTCTCTCGCACTCTGTTGCATCTATAGATGTCTCGTAAAATCCAAGACTTCCATGTCAGGACCCTCTACGAAATCCTCTCATGGTTTTCTCCATATCCATTCGGTTGTCTCGTTGTCCTATTGTTTGCAAATGCACGAAATAGTGTATTTACGAGTGAGTGTAAGTTTGCTAGATGATGTATTTTGCAAAGGATAGCTTGTGGGACCAAAATGTCTGAGCCAATAGGTCCAAATGGTTTGGTGAACTCTATTTGAGGATTTTTTTGGTTCCCTATGCTCCACGTGCTTTCCGGCTAGCTCGTCGGGCGTAGTCTCTTAAGAGCCTTAAGACCAAAACACCTTATATCTTCGACATGTGATTTCTCAGACTCCATGGCACCTAGAGATATCTCATTAGATCTGAAACCTCCATGTTGAAGCCCTCTACAAAATCCTCTCGTGGTTTTCTCCATCTCCATTTGGTTCTCTTGCTGTCCTATTGTTTGTAAACGCATGAAATAGTGTAGTACGAGTAAGTGTAAGGTCTTTAGATCTTTGTATTTTACAAACGGTAGCTTGTGGGACTGAACCTTCCTTTCCAACACATCTAGATGGCACAGTGAATGCTACTAGAGGCTTTTTGGTTCCCTATGCTGCCGTGCTTTCGGGCTACCTTGTCCGGGGTAGTCCCTTAAGAGCCACGAGGCCAAAACACGTTATATCTTCGAGGGTGATTTTCGAACTCCGTGGCACCTAGGGACATCTTGTTACATCCAAAACCTCCATGTTAAAGCCCTCTACAAAATATTCTCACAGTTTTCTCCATCTCCATTTGATTCTCTCGTTGTCTATTGTTTTGCAAATGCTGAAAATAGTGTAGTTTGAGTCAGTGTAAGGTTCTAGATGTTGTATTTTACAAAACGGTAGCTTGTGGGACCAAACCATCTAGGCTTGCATGTCTGGATGGCCTATTGAATGCTAGTGGAGGATTTTTTTACTCCCTATGCTACTGTGCTTTCGGGCTACCTCTTTTGGTGTATTCCTGAAGAGCCATGAGCCCAAAACACGCAATATCTTTGAGGATGATTTTCGGACTCTATGGCACCTAGAGGTTTCTCGTGTGGTCCGAGACCTCTATATTTGGGCCCCCTCTACAAAATCCTATCATGGTTTTATCCATCTCTGTTTAGATCTCTCGCTTTCTATTGCTTTGCAAACGCGCGAAATAGTGTAGTACGAGTTAGTGTAAAAATTGCTTTAGATGTTGTATTTTACAAATGGTAGCTTTTGGGACCAAACCGTCTAGGCCAACTGACACATCAAGATGGCCTGGTTAATGCTAGTGGAAGATTTGTTTTTGTTATTATGTATCCCATGCTTTCGTGGATACCTCGTCCATGCGTAGTCCCTTAAGATCCCCGAGGACAAAACACGCTATATATTTGACATGTGATTTCTCAAACTCTGTGGCACCTAGATATGTATCATTACATCCAAAACCTACATGTTGAAGCCCTCTACAAAATTTTCTACGTAGTTTTTCCATCTCCAATTGGTTCCCTCATTGTCTTTATTGTTTACGAAACACTCAAAATAGTGTAGTCTTAGTCAATGTAAGGTTAATAGATGATGTATTTTACAAACGGTAGCTTATGGGACCAAACTTTCTAGGCCAACACATCCGGATGGGTTGGTCAATGCTAGTGGAGGATTTTTTTGGTTCCCTATGCTACCCTTGCTTTCGAGGGTACCTTTATCTGGGCATACTCCCTTAAGAGCCCCGAGGCCAAATCACGCTATATCTTCTACTGGTGATTTCTCGGACTCCGTGGCACTTAGAGACATGTCATTAAATTTGAGACCTCCATGTTGGGTCCCTCTACAAAATCCTATCCTGGTTTTATCCATCTCCATTCGGTTCACTTTTTGTCTTATTGTTTGTAAATGCGTGAAATAGTGTAGTCTGAGTTAGTGTAAGGTTGCTAGATGTTGTAATTTGCAAACGGCGACTTGTCATACCAAACCAACTACAAAAATGTCGGGGTGGCTAGGTGAACACTAGTAGAGGATTTGTTTTGGTTCCCTAAGCTCCCCATGCTTTTGGGATACATCATTCGATCGTAGTCTCTTAAGAGCCCCGAGGCCAAAAATGCTATATATTCAACAAGTGATTTCTCGGACTGTGGCACCTAGAGATGTCTTGTCGAGATCTAAGACTTCCATATTGGGTTCCTCTATAAAATTATCTCTTTGTTTTCTCCATCTCCATTCGGTTCTCTCGCCATCCTATTGTTTGTAAATGTGTAAAATACTTGATGCGAGTTGGTGTAGGTCATCGGACACTATAGTTTGCAAACGAAGCTCGTGGGACCAAACTAACTACGTCAACATGTCTAGATGGCCTGGTGAATGCTATTAGAGGGTTTTTTTGGTTCCCTATGCTTCTCATGATTTCAGGCTACCTCATCCAGGCGTAGTCCCTTAAGAGCCCTGAGGCCAAAACACACTATATCTTCGACGAGTAAGATCTTGGACTCTGTTGTATCTAAAGAAGTCTTGTCGAGTAACCGAGACCTCCATGTTGGGTCCCTCTACAAAATAATCTCATAGTTTTCTTCATATCGATTCGGTTCTCTCTCTTTGCCCTATTGTTTGTAAACGCGTGAAATAGTGTAGTCTAAGTCAGTGTACGACTGTCAGACGCTATAGTTTACAAACGGAAGCTCATGGGATGAACCAACTACACCAAAACATTGGTGTGCCCAAGTGAAGCGCTACTATATGCTTTGTTTTGGTTCCCTATTGCACCGTGCTTTTAGGCTATTTCATCTAGGTGTTGTCCCTTAAGAGCCACGAGGCCAAAACACGCTTTATCTTAGACATGTGATTTCTCAAACTCCATGGCACCTAGAGATGTCTTGTCGGATCTAAGACCTCTATGTCGAGGCCCTATAAAAAATAATCTCATGGTTTTCTCCATCTCCATTTGGTTTTCTTGTTGTCTTATGGTTTGCAAACATGTGAAATCTGCCCGATGCGAGTCGGTGTATGGCTGCCGGATGTTATAGTTTGTAAACGGAAGCTTGTGGGACCAAACCAACTACGGAAACACATCGGGTTTGCCGGTGTGAACATTATTAGAGGTTTTTTATGGTTCACTATGCTACCTTTGCTTTCGGGCTACCTCATCTAGGCGTAGTGTTTTAAGAGCCCTGAGGCCAAAACACACTATATCTTTGATGGGTGATTTCTTGGACTCCGTGGCACCTATAGATGTATCGTCAAATCCAATACCTCCATGTCACATCCCTCTACGAAATCCTCTCATAGTTTTCTCCATCTCCATTTGGTTCTCTCGTTATCCTACTATTTGTAAATGTGTGAACCACCTATATTGTATGAACCACCTATATTATAGGTGGTGAAATGAGAATTTTAATTTGATATTTTTACAATATAGGTGGTGAAATGAGAATTTATGTTTTTGTTCCTTTCTAATATTTGATTTCTCTTAGCTTCACTTGGTTTCGAGAATAATAAATTCTCAAGACAATGCCAACCACATGAAGGTGGAAGATTTTTTGGCACCAATAACCTACATAAACATGTTAGTAAGCAATCAAATAGAATTTTAAATCATACATAATTTAAACAAAATCATTTATGTAAATATTCAATTTAAATTCATGAAGAACATACATTTGTAAATTCAATCTAATGAAGCTGAGGATCAACTCTATTCTTACGATGAGCAAGAATTATGTCATGATCGAGTCACGAACCTTCCATAGATTCTTGTTTGATGGCCAACCTTGATATTTGATCAATTTAATATTTGTTGCAAGGACCAAATGTGAATAGTGAAGTATCTTCCGATGTACTTCATAGTCTTCAAACAACCAAATGTTTGATTTTTTGATAGGATATCATCGAAGCCAAGTTCAGTGACTACCACTAACCCAATGGGATACTCAAGGTCTTCACCATCAATGACTGTGGAAGTCAAATTTTTCCCCTCTACACAATGAGACAAGAAGTAGTTTGTTCCCTCTTTGTTAAATTTTGTCGCAATAACTGCAAAAACATGCCCTATGTATCAAAAAGTAAAATTATTTAGTTAGTTTAAAAATACATTGAGAGTTGACCATTTAATAATTTATAAATCTAAAACATGGCAAGTACATATATGTATGTACCTTGTTGCACTAAATCAAAGACTTGGTCAAAGTCAGGTGATGTTATCATTTGATCTTAAGACCCTCTAAGTTGTAATGCTCATGGAACTTGATGTGTGTCAAGTGGATTTAGAGGTCTACAAGTCCATCCATCCACCCACTGTAGTGACTCACATTCATTCCATGCAAAATCAATGCATGATATATAAAAACATGTCATGCACCTAGTATAAATAGTCCAAGCATTTGCATATGAACTACAGAATGAGTGCATATCACTTGATGTTGTAACTGTCATACAATCTTCAAAGTTTTCCAGATGTTATTCCTCTATCAACAAAAATATCTATGAACTGTTGATCTCTCTTGAGATTCATGGCCCATATTCTTGACACACCAATAAACAATGTTCTTGCATCTGTAAATTTAGGGCCATCCTTGAACTTTATATATTCTCTTGTAAGTGCTCTTTTTAGACATACTCCTACACCATCATGCTCTCCTTTTCCATGTCATGCCTCATTAAAACTCCAGATATGTTGTACATTTTTTTCTTTGTGCATCCTTCTTAACCAATAAAACATCATGTATTCTTGAATTGTGATGTGCAGTTGTCCGACCAAATGTAATGTTGATCGAAAAAAATGTTCCTCTCATTCAAGTTTGCATAAAACACCTAGAAACACCCTTGTACATATTTTGTAGAATGTGTCCGATCATCATTGATGTAGAAATGATACTCTCTTAATATTTTTGATCTTTCTCAGTGCTTTCAAGAGAGTGCATGAATGCTATATGCACGAAAATAGAAACTTGCACTAAGTTATAATATTGAGACTGAACCTCTATTTGTGGCTGCAATGTGTAATTCTATGCGAAGTTAACTACTGAAACAATAGTACCAAGTGGGAATGTGTCCTTACTTAACTTGAATTACTCATCCAGGACATTGAGTTCTATGTGTGTGCCTTACATACTCATAAAAGTTTCCTCTTTGAATTTGACCATATATTCTGATACAAGTAATTGTTTTCTAACAAGCTCACACCTCTTAGATTCTTTTCCATCTTTGAATTGTATACCACCGATTTATATTTGGTGAAATCAACTTATTCTTTTCCTATTGAATATGTACTCTCCTCATGGATACAACTTTTCAAATTTGGCAAGCCACCACATACATTGCACATTCCATCCAAACATGCTTTGTTATAAAAAAATTGTCTTGTTGATTTTTCACAAAA
This sequence comes from Taxus wallichiana var. yunnanensis, assembly GCA_018340775.1. Taxonomy (NCBI): domain Eukaryota; kingdom Viridiplantae; phylum Streptophyta; class Pinopsida; order Cupressales; family Taxaceae; genus Taxus; species Taxus wallichiana. Next base: position 265,236,673 of record CM031240.1, read on the forward strand.
TATTGTCGGAATAAATTCCCTTGAAAATTTTTGTGGGACATTTAATCAAAACTCCTGCAACATGATGCCACTATGAAAAACACAATGTATTTGAAAAAAACATCATAATGCATTGAAAATTCAACATGATGCCTGCAACAACAAGTGGTACGTGAGCAATTGATTTTCACATAAAAGGGTTTGCTCATTTCAAATAATCTTTGGATAACGTTAATTTGTGGATTTTCATTCTTAAACTTACGAAAAATTCTTTTTGATTCATATCTAAGAAATGTTTTGCACATGATTCACGATTACGAGAACCTATTCTTCTTTTTATTGTAACTCTTCTATTTGGTGACACCCTTGTGTTCTCATTCCATAATTTTAAAATTAATTATTTTAGAATATCAGATGTATTCTTGTCTTTTCGTGGAAGTTTTCTAGAGAAACCTCAATAGTCGGTGTTATTGGTGACTCAAGACGTTACGTCTCTCTATTGCTTTCATTAGTGTTTTTCTATTTAGCTTCAAAGAACTACTTGTTTTTCTAATCAAGCCTTTATTAACTATTTTATCACTTACTATACAATTACTAAGTGCACATCGTGTAGCATTACTATCTTTGGTGCATATTTTGCCACCTACAGTTTGGTATGTATTATTTATGTTTTCAATAATTAACGCATTATGATCAACAAAATTAGATGTTCTTAACCTCGGGGTCTTCATTATAGGTCTCATCTTAATTAATTTCATCAATGTAACAAATAGTTGACATCTTTGTTTGTCATTTAAATTCTCAAAGTAATTATCCCAAATTGCACTAGCTTTTTTTTCTCACATTTCTTTCGGGAATTTTGTTAGGCATTGGTTTTATAATGTTTTCATCAATTTCAATTAAGTAAATTGTTTTTCTTCACAAAATGAAGGAGGTGTTCATAGAGGTGAAGATTCATTTACAAGGTTGCTTTCTTCATTCATTGTTTTCATATGAATTTCAAGGTTAACATTTGGATTCTCGGGTAAGGGTTTAAAAATTTGATTCATAGAAATTTCTTCATCCATACCAACATTATCATTCATTGCAAAATAATTATTATCTACATTTTCATTCTCGTATTTCATCCCCATTTTCTAATACATTAGTTACATTTGATATAGCGGATGTACCTTTCCCTGCTCCAAGTTTTTGCATTCTCTTTAATTTCTTTATTCTCTTCTCTTCCAATTCTTTATGGTGTCTTGTTCTTGACTTTCCTCTTGTCCTTAGCTCGATGTTTATCGCCCATGATTATAAAAATCAACTAGTGGGGTAGGGGAAAAAAATGAACTACTAAAAATCGTGCAAGAATGTAGACAAAACAGGATGTTTGCAAAATTCTGTGAAAGAGATGAAAGGGATGTTAGGGGCCACAATACATAAACAAATAAAAATGATTACACGTTATAATATGTACTTGTTTTGTATTTTCTCTTTTTCCAAGCCATGCCTCAAGGCTTGGGATTCAGATTGGATCTCCAAGCCTTAGGCATGGACCTATAAAAACACAACAAACAACATCCTTTTGCAAGAAAATGTAAAAATTACACTTCACCTATAATAAATCAAAATAAAACAATTGATCCATTTTTAAAAAATATACCACAACATAGAGCCGAGTTTCTTCTTTCTAAAAATATAAATTTTCAAATTTTCGACTAATATAAGGTTTCCATATTATTGATTTGCTAATTATGCCTTTGTATAGCTATTTTTTTGAAGTGTAAATATGTCTATCTTTCATGGTATATCTTTTTTAGGGTGATCAAAATTTAAACAAAATTATACTAGCCCAAACTAGGCATAATTCTATACATATGAAAAAAAAATTTCTAATTTTTGATATTTTTGAGGTAGTTGGGGGAAGAGGGACGGTCAAAGCTCTGTTATTTTTGAAAACATAAAATTTATGTACTAGAAAAATCGTAAATAAAAAAATATTCGCTATAAAAATCTTTTTAAAAATGGAGCCCAAACTAGATGCTCCTAGCTATCTTTCTACCAAAAGATTTTCAAAAATACTAAATGGTGCTCAAAAATGGTGGGGGCACGAAAGTCACTCTATTATGTATTTTAACAAAAACAACAACATCTATTGTTATTTTAGTTGTTTGAACTATTTAAACTTATCCATTTTCAATAAAATTTAGTATCTTAGAAACTAGACTCAAAATACTACGATTCATATTTCTACAACATCTTCCAATTTTGAGTGTAACTATTTGAAAACTCATACAAGTCGAAGATTTATTTTTTCAAAAAATGCGTCCACTTAAGACCCTCCTTTCGCCCCCAACTTAGTACACTTACCCTTAAATGCTCACAATATCAAGAATCCACCACCTTTTTATTTATCTCTAATTATTTGATACCATTTATTTTATAACTACAAGGTTGAAAGTAGTGCAAGTAGAATAGTTATGCCAAAAGAAATTACATAAAAATTGGGTTTGCAGTTTGAGCTTACAGAGAAAAGCATGTTGCAGCTAGATGGGACAGACGATCTGATACAGTTGGTATTATCAAAAAGCCTAGACGTAACTATACATTCTTGTCCAAGCTTTATAATTCTACAAGATGTGACTATTGTAGATTTGCCTCCTTATTTTTCCTTATGTTTATCACAAGATTTTACAACAAAAATAGGAGGTTATCTTTCTTTAGATTGGTCATTTTTTTTCTTTACTACATGATATGGAACTAAGGTTACCATAAATTCAGAGCCTCTAGCTAGGTTTCATATTGAGCCTCATGCTTCAAATGCTGTAGCAAATTACTCAATTTTAGATCAATCTGATTTCGATGTTAGAGCTCATGTTTCCGTAGTAGATGGTGTTTCTTATCTATTCGTGGATGAAAAGACTCAAGAAGAACATGCTTATGACCCTTTCAAGGATGTAGAAGAAAAAATTTTCTTTGTTTATTGCTTGCATGAAGAAAATGCACCAATTCCCTTGTTGTCAGGATAGAAGAAGGGTTATAGAAGCTTGACTTAGATAGAGCTAAAAATAAGAAAGGACAAGGTATATGTTTAATGCTTACTTCCCCTTCAAACGAAAGGTACTTTTTAGCTTTAAGTCTGCAATTTTTTTGTACTTGTAATGTAGCTGAATATGAAGCATTAATTCATGGCTTGCAATGGGCCAGAAAGAGAGGTATCAGTACTTTACAAGTCTTTGGTGATTCAGAATTAGTTATTAATCAAGTGAAAAACTTTAATGTGTGTAAGAATTCATTCTTTGAAGTCTTACAAACATAGAGTTTCAGACTTAATGGATGATTTTGATGTTATTAACATTCAATCTATTCCAAGAGCTGAAAATAAGCATACGAGATAGACTTTTTGTTTTCTTTATGTTTTTACACCACTTTCATGGAAAAAATCTTTTAAAAAATATCACTACAAAAATACAAAATAAAATAGATCTCAAGATAGATAACAACATCTAAATTTTCACCAAAGGAAAAAAAAATAATCAAGTTTTGGTCTTCCAAATCATTGAATTTTGAGTGTTTAATATAGATAAACATATCCATTGTTAAAAAAATTTAGTAGTTTAGAAACTATATTATGGATGCTACGATTCATATTTATATAATTTTTCTAATTTTAAGTGCACACATTGCTAATAATCCCTACAAGTTCAAATTTCATTGTTATTTATAATATGATGTCCACTTATGAACCCCTTCCCCACCTAGCTTGCTACACTTACCCTCCTCTACTTCTTAAAGGCCCTAAATTTAGACATATATATAGGATGATACAATTTATGGGAGGGATGAAAGCTGCTAACAACCTACAACATAGCCATTAGAGTGGAGAACTCTTTGATCGAAGCTAGTAAAATTTCACCGAGGCCACCTATGCCCCTATATCTATAAATCGGGAACCATACTACTAGTCAAATGCTTGAGTTGAACCCCATTTGAGCCCCTAGAAATCAGAGCAATAATGAAGCATCCACTTCTTCCGGAAATTATGAGGAACTTCGGGGAGGTTATGAAGCAACTATGTAACATTTAGGGAATGAGTTGGTGACTATCAATAGGCAACAAGCCCAAAATTTTGAACCATATAAGCCTCAAACTCAATCAAATAGGCCTTTGTATTAACCAAATAGACCTCCAAGACAAGCTACTGAAAAAAAAATAACCAAAGACAACCTCAAGTTGTCAAAATATTTCAACCATATAATCAAAGCGTAGTTCAACACCATAGCCTTGGTTCTAACTCAAAACAACATTACACAAGAGTATGAATAGTTATTTTTAAGTAATGAATCTTACAATCAAGAAACATGCTTCATTGGTGCTCTAAATCAGGCCTTAATGGTACAAACTGTTGGTGTGACCCAAGAGACAAAGGAGGAGGAAAATGATTAGCAAGTGGCTACTCAAGAAACACCCCAGAATGATACCTCACTTGTGAACTAGAAAAGCGAGGATTTTTGGGCATGAATTAATATCCTTATCAAGGTGTGACAACCAATACAAGGTCCAAAATAGAAATATAGAGGAATGGAGATCCTCTAATCCAATTATTTCTCAGCTTCCTATCATACCCCAAGGCATTAGTAATGCAAAAGAAGCCTAAAACCCTCCAAATCATCCTAAGACACCAGTTGTAATAGGCCATATACCAGCTTATGTGCATGACAAGGTTGTACCCAATAAAGGACAATAGAAGGATAGTTAAACTCCTTTCAAAATCATTGATCAAATGAACAAGATGAACGTGAGCATTTCCATGTGGGAATCACTTATAATTCTGGGATAAAGAGATTTATTGAAATTGTCCATGACCAACTAGTCTAATTCAAATGAGTCGTCTAAAATCTATGAAAAGGTTCTCACCTATATAAAGCAACAATAGGGAGGTGAACCAAGTAAAAATTTTAATCCTCTACCATTTTATGTGTCCTTTATTATCGGTAATAACTTGGTGCACAATTGCATGATTGATTTGAGGGCAAGCGATTCGGTAATAGGGCCTAAAATATGAACCGGTCTCTAGGGAGTGCTATAAATGGATGGAATAATAGTAGGAACAATTGGAGTATTCAAAGGGTTAAGCCTTACACTTCATTTCATGTCCCAATGTCACTGTCCTACAAGATGTATCCATGATTGAATTACCACCACTCTTCACCCTTTTCTTGTTAAGATATTTCATTGCTAAAATCGAAGGCTACTTGTTTGAAGATTGGTCTTAAATGCTATTGAGAATGACATATGGAGCCAAATCCACAATCAAATTGGAACTAATTAGAAATTTTCATATTGAACCCCACATGATAAGTCCGATCAATGCCAATTGCTCTTCTTTTGATCAAGAAAATTGCCCAAGAATTATGGAAACAAGTACTAAATTTGAAGGCATTCCAGATTTAATATTAGATGAATGGGAAAACAAAAGACACATTTTTTATCTATATAGGAAGATGGAAGAAGCTTAACTATGCATATATTTCTTACATAAACAGAATCCACCTCTCCTTAACATCACAAAGCCAGATGTTAAAGATGACAATGGAGTATGAAAACTATTTTTGATGGTTCAAGGAGAAGGAAAGGTGTTGGAGGGGGTAAAATGATTCGTTTTCCTCAAGGGATAACCTAATAATAAACTTTTTACTTTCAATGTATTTATTCAAACAACACAACTGAATATGAAGCATTAATTCACGTGTTTCATTGGGTAAGCAAAAGAGGTGTCAATAATTTGTAGGTGTTTGGAGATAGTGAATTGATTTTGAATGAAGTCAAAGGGAATAACACTACTAAGAATGATCTCCTAAGGAGCTACAAGAACTAGGTTTTGGAACTCATTGAATATTTTGAGGTATTTAATTTTGAGTCCATTCTAAGGAATAAAAATGAGGCTACGGATAGATTTACAGTAGTTGGAGCAGCATTTGATGTGGTTGACAGTATCAAGAAAGATCAAAATCAACCTCATATACAAGTGTTTGTAAGGAAAACTATTCCAAACAACAGCACGAGATGGAAAGCTTTGAGAATAATCAACATATCATAAATTTCCTATAGGAATAAATTGAATTCCTTGCCAAGTACCATGATAAATTAGAGCAACAATATGGAGATCAAGTTGTTCAATTAAGGATGGAAAATATTCTAAAAGGCTTAGTGACATTGGAATCAATATTTAATCTCAATGATCATTTCTGAAAGGAAAAGGAAAATATTTAGGTTCAAGGGGAAGATACAAATCCCATTTCAGTTGGGGAGGGTAAATTATTCTAAATTGGAAGAGTAATTACTGATAAAGAAAAATATGATTTCATACAGCTTTTCCAATAATTCCTAGATGTATTTTCTTGGAGCTATAAGGACTTGAGAGGATTTAATCCAAGGTTAACACGACACTATTGAACTAGATCTAGAAGCTAAGAACATTAGATAGAAACAAATACCAGTTGTTGGTGCTCAATTTGATCTCGCCTCATTTGTCACTGAAATTATTCATTTTGCGGGCTCTGTCATCTTTTCTATCTCCCCGTATTGATGCATGAAATTTTTTTCCTCCATTTGGTTGCCATGATCAGTACCTTCCTTGGTCAAGCATCACTTAAAATCCAGAATATGTTTTTCATTCCTTTGTTCATGTGAAAAGAATCTATAACTTGGGTGAAAACTCGGGTTTTCTCTTCCTTCCATTTTCCACAGTCACGTTTTGTTGTCCTTGTCATTTTTGTCCCAAATATCTGTGGAAACATGATTATATGTGGCTCGGAAGATCATATTTTAGCCTTATATCATTTCCAAATTCTCTATCTTGAAAGAAAGATTCATTTCCGGGCTCAAATAGTGATTTTCCTACATTTTACAGTTTGACGATTGTGTTTTTCCACATCAAATTTACATCTCAACATTTGTAGAAATGTGGCATTTTCTGGTTAGATGCGGCTCAGCATCACACTTTGAAAACTCTAAGGCTCGATTCAACTAAAAACTTGTCCATGTGGAGGGCTGACGCTCATTTGAGGATCCTCGTTAGGGTCCCACATTAATAATTGCGACATGGAGACATGTGGAGGCTTCTTTTGTATTTGAATTTTTTTTTCTCAATCTGCTTTGGTATTTTCCAAATTCTATAGAGTTTTCAAGAAATAGAGCCTTAAGAGGGAAGTCATTCTCAAAATTACATCCTGTACCACACTGCACCCCTTACTCCTCATCATTATGTTTCTCTGTAAGATCACCTCCTCAAAATAATATGGCTCAATCTCCACCTGGACCTCCATTTGTTGTTAATACTTTTGCTCCCATCAATTTTAGAGGTATGCCTAGCTATCCAAATGATGTGCCACAAGATGTAAAAAGTAGATTGCTTAAGTTTCAAGGAAATAATGGAATCACTTTGGTGATTAGCATTTGAAGCTCTTTGTCAATATGATGGAGGACTTGAAATAGAATTTGAGGATGTATACATTAAATTGTTTATCCATACTCTAGAAGAAGATGTAAGGGACTAGTATAAATCTTTACGAGATAATTCCATTGAATCCAATATGGACTATTTTTCATCATTCTTTAATGAAATTCCTTGTCATTTTTGTCTACAAAGTGCCATTGAGTGGATTAAAAACTTTATTTGTGACTCCAAGGATTGTTAAGTTTGATATTTTGAAGTTGGAATTTCTCGCGTGATTGTAAAAACATGAATTACCGAGAGAACATGGATGCGAGGCGAGTTGCGAGAGGAAAAAGAGGGAAAAAGTATGAAATGATGAAGGTTACAGGTGCAAAGGATGAAAAAGGTGTTTCCTTGAGGGTGAAAAGGATTACCTGTCAGATCCAGCTATGCAGAGCCTCCAGAAAATGATTAAAAAAGGATTTCTTGCATGATAGAATCAGAATGATTAGGACTGCCAAAATGTTGTGGCATGCTATCCTAGTCATTAGATGAGGGCCCAAGAAATGTGATCAATTCATAATTGGTTCACTGGCGACTTTCGGATCTCGAATTTGTTAAACATCACTTTACGAGGAAAATTGGTATCAAGCAAAGGTCCCTCAAAATATTCTTCTTTTTTGGGGAAAATTTGGGAGTGAAATGTATAAATGTAATGAGAATACTCTTGCAAATGGTTGGGGTTGAATTCCTAAGTTAAAATTTGAGAGAGCCCATCTTCTCGAGAGACCAATTCAAGATACCTAGTTAATTTCTTCTATGTTAGATTTTCTATCATGTCATGTTGGTTGTAGATGTATAGCCATTGACGAGCACCGATATTTCTTTGGAAGCTATCCCTTGATGAATCTAATCAATTTTCGATTAATTTTTGTCAATCTTGGAACAATTTGTGTATCCGCTTTGTTTTTCATAATGTTTTGCGAAATGGTTTTCTTATTCCTATTATAGTAATACATTGAAATCTTTGTGAAATCACACAAGATCTCGTCGATGTGATAGTTTATTGGAATTTTGAAATTCATTTCAAGAAGATCCATCATCCCTGTGATGAGATAAACAAATTTAAAATCACTCCACTTTCATTTGTTGGTATAGATTATCTGTAAGTCTTTGGGTGTACCTTAGACATGATTGATCAGATATTTTGGTGTTTAATTGAGTCTTTTAACTCGAGACTTTGTGCTATATTCTCAAAGATTGTGTGAAACCATGCTGATCTGGGCCTCCATTGAGGCACACCCTCTGGTTGAAGGAATGTCTTAGCTATTCCGAAGCTTTCTGTCATTTAACTTTCCAATTGTTGTGAAGTCTCTCAAATATATGGTATAATCAACTTTATCCTGCTTAATCTCCCACCAAAATTATTTAAAAACCATGAATCCATCCTAAACCACCCCTGTTTGCCCTGTATATCAACAAAGGAACAAAATCTATTTACTAAAATATGGAGAACAATCGGTATTTCATAATGTCTTGATAACCTTAGCCTTGTTTTGAAAGTGTCTCCATCTTTTAGAAGTGACAAATCTTAAGAGTTAAATTATGGAGTATTGATCATACTTTCCCAAGATTTTCTTCATAAACTTTGTACAAAAAGAAGGATATCTCCATCTCCTTCATAAAACAGAGGTTACACTATGGGTCCTCTCACCCTGGTTGAAAGGTACGACCTAAAGTAGTGAGGATAGGTCAAATCCTCTTGAAGGTGCTATCCATCTCTCAACAAATCTGAGTAACAAAGGGCCGTTAGATCTCATCCCCGACTAAAAATGACACACATGATGATGTATCTATCTTTAAGCTCCATGTCGAATCTGTGCTATTGCTCATCTTGAAAGGGAGAACAAATTTGGATACTAACACTAGTGGTACCATTTCTAGGGACTCTTTGAATTATTTTACAAATGCAGTACATACATACCCTGGTAATGCTTCTTATAAATTTTAAAGTGCAAATACATTGTTGAAAAATATTTCTCTATTCAGATCTGTAAGAATTGTTCAAAGTTGTATGTTTGAAAGTGATATTTCAATCTTATATAGTTATTGCACTAAGATTTGTATCATCATTGAAAAATTTGGGTAGAAGAAGAGTAGATCTTGTAAGCTTTGCATGAATTTGGTATTAACAGACATTTGATAGGTCTTTCATAGTGCATTTACTCAAAATAAGGTGAAAATACTTAGTGGCGACTCCGTGTTGTTTAAATTCTTTATAAATACTAATGACTTAACATATATCAAGTAAGATTTTTCATTAATATCTACAAAGAGAAGGAAGAAGATCTGACTTCACCAGGGACCCTAGTAGAAGGTTGTTTCAAGAGTTGGGAGAGTCTAATTCATAAGGAATAAAAATTTGGAAGGTTGTAGGAGATCAAGCATCAAGAAAAGAGATCTCCATTGGTGAAACTGATCGCCTATGATTGAAGATTGCAATACTTCCTCAACTCCTTCTAAATCAGGTAGTCTCTTTATTGAATTGAGCTCTTCATCTGGAGAGGATCCTTCTTTTGTATTTGAAATTTTTTCTTCTCAATCTGCCCTAGTGTTTTCCAAATCTGATAGAGTTTTCCAAGAAACAAAGCCTTTAGAGGGAAGTCATTCTGAAAATTACATCCCTGTACCACACAAACCCCTCACTCCTCATCAATATATTTCACTTGTAAGATCACCTCCTCAAAATAATATGAGTCAAAGCATCCACATAGACTATTATTTTTGTTAATACTTTTGGTCCCATCAATTTTAGAGGTATGGTTGGTTATCAAAACTCTATGCCACAAGATGTAAGAAATAGATTTCCTAAGCTTCAAGGAAATAATGTAATCACTAGTGATCAACACTTGAAGCTCTTTGCCCATATGATGGAGGACTTTGAAATAGGATTTCGGGATGTATACATGAATTTTTTTATCCATACTCTAGAAGAAGATGCAAGAGGGACTGGTATAAATCTTTTCCCAATAATTCCATTGACTCTAGACAAAGATGAAGAATTCTTTTAGAATGTAGTATGGTGATTAAACATACCCTAGGTTTCTTTTATTAAAATTTAAAAATATAAAAAAATCCTAATGAATCAAAGTGCATGATTTCAATACAATATTTAACAAAACATTGAGAAGACTTCTGTTAATTTGAGGCCATGTGATGAATCATGTCTGATAAAGTATTTAGATGGATTTGATAAGAAAGTTGCTTACTATTTGAGGGATAAGCACCTGGAACTTTGAAAAAGGCCTTTACCATGGCTCTGCAAATTGAGAACATCATTAAAGAAGTTGGAAAACCTCCTAAGAGGGAGGGTGTTAAACTGATCAACCCTGAGAAGCCTTAATCAAGTAAGGCTACGGGTCTTGAGAAAGTTATAAAGACTTTGGCCAGAGCTTTCAAAGAAATCTCTTACAAGCTAGCCAGAGAAGAGAAAAGAATTGGACAAGTTTCTCAAGGTCAACATAAGCAACAAGGACAAGATAGATTTGCAAATCATCCTAGAAATGATCAAAGATCTGATGAAAAAGGTAAAGGACCCATGGGAGCGAGACAACACCAAGATAGGGAAAATAGAGTAGTGCATGATCCTCTAAATGCTAGAGTTGTTATTGTTGAAGAGACAAATGAAATTGATTGGTGTGACAAATGTTTCTTACCCCACCCGCCATGTGAAGTAGATCAGAAAGTTGAAGAATCTGATGATGATGATAACACTGATGATGATGCATGCATGGTGGACTTCTCTACAAGATCACAACAAGGATTAACTTTAATGAAGTAATAAGTGCAAGAAGCTGCTACAAGTTTTGGGATTGCGTTAAGCAGGGTAGCTCTTCTTCCTCCCTCTCATACTTTAGAAATAGCTATGGTAAAATATTTTGAACTTCCTAATAATTATTTTGAGTAACTAAGATATCTAATGATTAAGAATTATGATGGAGGAGTCCCATCGAGAAGAGGATAGACCATTGTTAATGAATGTTGTTGTTTCCTAAGAAAAAGAGTATAATACAAGAAGTAAAGATATCAAAGGGGTAGGGCCTCAAGCTAAATGAAAAACCCTAGTTCTCACCAATGTCCCAAAAGAAACTCCAAAGAAATGTGCATCTGGAAAATGCCTTGTTGTCTCAAGTAGAACTGGTGTTCCCACCCATGCCCAAAATGTGAAGAATCTTGTGCCATCTCGATGAGTTTATCAATCTTTATCCAAATGCTTCTTTGCTCAAATACATTCCTTATGACATTGCCCAAGTCTTGAGTTAGATCAAGATTTTTGTCCCAATTGTTGAACTTCTTAGGATTCCGACCACAAGAAGAGGGATTTTGAGTATTTGGGAATGGAAGAAGATAGGAGTACCCAAGGTAGAAATATAAATAATGTAAATACTCCTCCTCCAACCATTGTGAGACCTAGAACAACCACAAACATTGGAGGAGATAGGTGGACCACTTGAAGTTTACTTAGGAACATCTTTGTTTGAGTCTCAATTAGATGTTGTTCCATTTTTTACAACAACGATTATTAAGGACGAGAATGCTACACAATTGTATGTTTGATTCTAGAGCATCATGCAACATTATGCCTCTAGAAGTCATGAATGAATTGAACATTAAAGTGATAACAACTTATGGCAAGTGTCTTGTAATGGACTCTAGATATGTGCCTATTGTAGGATGTGTAAAAGGTTTGGTGGTACAACTTACAACTTATCTGGGTAAGAAATTGAAACTTGATGTTGTTATTGATGATTGCGCTACCAAATGGGGCATCTTTTGTTATCAAGAAAGTGGGCTGCAAGTGTTGGTGGAAGTGTTTAGATGGATATGTATTTTTCCACCATTCCAATTGAAGGCAGCCTTATAAAGCTATATGGAAAGAAGAAGATGTTGCACCTCATTGAAGGTCCCAATAATGCTTCTTATGAAGTGTTGTATGCTGATAACTTTGTCGGGTTTCTTTGATGGAAAAGAGCACAAGATTGAACAATGTAAGCATCTTGAAAAAGTAGGTTTTCCTTGGACCTTGTTATTCAATGGAGCTTGTTCCAAGTTTGGAAATGGTGCCGGTATTGTTTTGATTTCCCCAAGCTAGGAAGAGTTTGTTTTTTCTTTCAAAATCAACTTTGAATGCACTAAAAAAAATTCTGAATATGAAGCATTGTTGTTAGGTTTGATAATTGCATTGAAATATGGTGTAAAGGCTATCATTGTCAAAGGAGATTTAGATCGATTGTTAAGCAAATTAGAAATTTGTATGCTACTAAAAATCAGAGAATGAAACAATACAAGCATGTAGTTTGGGATTTGATTGAAATGTTTAACGAGATCTAATATTTTGCACCATGATAGAAATTTTAATGTTGTTCGAGAGAAGTTAGTATTACTAGGATACATATTTGGAATTTGTACAATATCTCCATTTTTGAGTATGATGTTGAAATAATAACAAGGCCATTTATCCTTAACAACATTAAAAATCAGAAAGTGTTCGATGATGAAGCCTAGCTGAAATGATTTCTACATAACCAAGGCAAATTTGCTGACCAAAAATAGATTGGGAACCAATGGTGTGTGTTCTTGAAGGAAAGAAAGGAAAATTTATTTGGAAAATACATCATCCAGCTAAAGACAAACATGATTCCTAGAGGTTTGGTAGCACTTGAATCAAATTTTGATAATGTTGATTACATTATTAAAAGAAGTATGTCGATTTCAAGAGATGTGGAAGAGCACAACACAGGCACAAAGAAAAACCATGTAAAATCAGGTTAGGAAGCAATCTCAAAGCAAGGAAGAGAAGTAGTCCTATGTTCAATTGTTGAAGAAATTTAAAGACTTCCTAGCTTGGTCTTACTCTGAGTTGAAGGCATATAGGGAAGATTTGTTCTAACATGAGATTCCTCTTGAATCTAATGCCAAGACTTTCAGGAAAAAATAGAGGCCTATCAATCCGCTCCTTTTTTTCCAAATGTATGAAGAATTGAAGAATTTGAGGGATGGAGGGATTATTCAGCCCACAAGGTACTCATCTTGGGTTGCAAATTTAGTACCTATCGGGAAAAAGAATGGTGATATAAAGGTCATGCGTAGTTTTTAGGAACTTGAATGAAGCATCATTGAAAGATAATTACCCTTTGCAAAACATGGAGAATATGCTATAATTGGTAATTGGTTCTAAATTATTATCCACTTTGGATGGTTTATCTTGCTATAATCAATTTGTTGTGAAGGAGTAAAAAAGAATAAAGAATTCCTTTACCAATCCTTGGGTAACTTATGTCTATGTCAGGATTCCTTTTGGCATAATGAATTTGGAGCAAATTTCTAGAGAGCAATGGATGTAGCGTTTACTAGTTACATTAATGATTTCATTAATGTTTATCAAGATGATATAACTATGTTTTCTAAACAATAAATGATCACTTGCAACACTTGGAGAGAATGTTGTTAAGGTGTAGAGAGCATGGCATATCATTGAATCCCAAGAAGTGCCATTTTGGAGTGCAAAAGGAAACGTTGTTTGGTCACATTGTATCAAAAGAAGGGGTCATGATTGATCCGAGAGAGTGGAAGCCTTCAACAAGGTTCCAATTCCAAGAACTAAGAAGGGAGTTCAATCCTTATTTCGACAAATAAACTTTATCAAAAGATGTGTCTAAATTTTTTGAGGTGACCATCCCCATTACTAGCATCTTTGAAGAAGGACCAAGTAATCAAAAGGGAAGAAGCTTCCATTCAAGCTTTGAATGAGATCAAAGAAGCATTAAATCATGCCCTTGTTTTGGCAGCTCCAAATTACAAGAATCTTTTTCAAGTGTTTTCTTTTGCTTTAGAAAACACCATTGCATCTTTTTGTTGCGAAGGATGATAAAGGGGTAGAGAGACCAATTCCCTTTTTCAAGTAAGGTATTGCAAGGAGGCTGAGTTGAAGTACACCATTATGGAGAAGCAAGCATTTTCCTTGGTGAAAGAAACAAAGGTTTTCAGACCGTACATCTTGAGCTCTAAAGTTGGTGCTTATATTCCCAACTCATGGTGAAAGACATCCGATCGAGATGGAGGTCTCAAGAAAAAGATGCGAGATGGGTAAACAAGTTCGCAGGAATATGACATGGATATCCAAACCACAAAATTGATAAGAGGTTTGGGCCTAGCTAAGCTTATGGCTGAGAGCAACTTGCAAACTATTGAGGTGAATGAAGTAGAAGGAGAAAGGGTGGATGTCCTTTAAAATTTGGTAAGCTCTGAATGGTACAAAGATATAATATTTTATCTCAAACATCTATGCTGCCCTAAACATTTAAGTAAAAATCAGAAAAGAGTTCTTAAGTTAGCCTCTCAAAAATATGTCAAGACTGGTTTTGGGTTAGTTTGGAAGAACCCAGAGGAGTTCTCGTAAGGTGCATTGCTAAGGATGAAGCCCCAAAGGTAATTGCTGATTTCCATGGAGGAGTTTGTGGGGGACATTTTTCTAGAAGAGTTACAACACATAAAATCCTTAGGGCTGGTTATTGGTGGCCAACTCTTTTCAAAGATACAACTCTATTGGCTAGGAAATGTGAAAGTTTCCAGCATTTTTTATGGAATAATGAAAGCTCGAGGCTCCCTTCCTTTACAACCTATGTTAATTAAAGCCCTATTTAAGAAATGGGGAATGGATTTCATTGGTGAAATTTCAGATCCTTCCAGTGTTGGTCATAAATAGATTCTTGTAGCCAATGATTATCTCACTAAGTGGGTAGAAGCAATCCCCACCAAGAAAGCAACACACCAAGTTATCATGGACTTCATGATAAATCAAATCATATGCAGATTTGGAGTGCTAGTTAAGATTGTTGCTGATAATGCCATCAATTTGAGCCAAACCTTTGGTTGCAATGTGCAAAGAGTATGGAATCAATTTGACATATGCTGCTAACTACAATCCCCAAGTAAATGGAAAAGATGAGTCCAACAATAAAAACTTGTTGAAGATCATTAGAAGAACCTTGGAGCTGAACAAAAAGAAGTGGGGTGAGTAAATGAAGTTTGCTGTTTGGGCTGATAGAATCACTGTCAAAAGAGTTATTGGTAAAAGTCCATTTGAGTTGGTATATGGAACTCAAGCTTTGCTACCCCTTCATTTGCAATTGTTTTCATTTCAATTTGTTCAACAAATTGAAGATCAAGAAGTTAGTCCATATGATGCTCGAATCAATCAAATTATTGAGTTAGATGAAGAAAGAAGGGCATCCCATCAGCGGCATGTGAAGTTCAGAGAAAAGTTGAAGAAGTTATTTGACAAGAAGGTGACTCCCAGATATTTCAATATTAGGGATCTAGTGCTATAATGGGATAGAAGGCATGAAGTTAAGGGCAAGCATGGTAAATTTGATGCATTGGGGATGAGCCCTTATTCAATTGACATTCAAATTGGTGAAAATATCTTTTCCTAAAAAAGACCTAGATGGGGAAATGCTTGAATTTCTTATTAATGGTAGGAATTTGAAACATTTCCTTGATTGATTTCTTAGAATCAAGGTATACTCCATTGTATAGTCTATGGTATTTTGGTTTTTTTAAATTTGTGTTTTTCTATTTTTGTTTGTCTGGTCCTTGGCAGCCATTTTGGTGGTTTCTCGATTCATTCTTGGGGAGATGGTTATTATTGTTACGCTCAACAAGATTTTTCTTTGAATATTTGGCCCGATGGTTTGTTTTTGGCACTTGGTCTACTATTTGTTTTGTTAGCACTCACAAGGAGTTCCCATCCCCAAGTCAAAGCCAATGTTGGTGCTCAATTTGATCTCACCCCATTTTTCATTGAAATTCTTCATTTTACGGGCTCTGTCATCTTTTCTATTTCCCTGTATTGATGCATGGAAAATCTTTTCTCCACTTGGTTGCCATGATCACTCCCTTCCTTGGTCGAGGATCACTTAAAATATAGAATTTGTTTTTCGTTCCTCTGTCCATGTGAAAGTAATTTGTAACTTGGGTAAAAACTCGAGTTTTCCCTTCCTTCCATTTTCCATAATCACGTTTTGTTGTCCCTATCATTTTTGTCCCAAATATCTGTGGAAACATGATTGGATGTGGCTCGAAGATCATATTTGGGCCTTATATCATTTCCAAATTCTCTTTCTTGAAAGAAAGATTCATTTCTGAGCTCAAATGGTGATTTTCCTACATTTTACGGTTTGATGGGTGTGTTTTCCTCGTCAAATTTACATCTCAGCATCTATGGAAATGTGGCCCTTTCTAGTTAGATGTGGCTTGGTAGGGCACTTTAAAAACACTAAGGCTTGCTTCAACTCAAAATTTGTCCACGTGGAGCTCGGATGAGTCATTTGAGGATCCTTCTCGGGTCCCACCTTAAAAATTGCTATAGGAAGACATGTGGAGGCTTCCACCAGCCTTCGCTCTATACTTAAACTTTTCAAAGCAATTTTCTAATGCTTGGGACACTTGGAGGGACCATGCTTATTTGGATACTAGCCCCTAAGTTTTATTTTGAAAAAGTGCCAGGGAGGACACTTGGAGGCTTCGCTCACTTTGCCCTTGCTTGGACTTTCCAATGGCCAAGGAAAATAGTCTTGCACCCTAGATAGATGGTACCTTCCATGGATCCTTCAAATTTTTTAAAGAAGTCTTCTTGACTCGAGACACATGGTGAGCTTGTGCTTCTTGGGGTCTCAATTTTGAGGACCATACCAAAGGTGCACCAAGGTGACATGTGGAGGCTTTCGCTAGCTCCTTTTTATTGAGACTTTTTCAAAGGCCAAAACGTTTTTTTCTTGGGCTCAGGGCACATGGAAGGCCCACACTTGTTTGGAAACTTACCCCTGTAATTATCCTTTGCGGTTGCGCAAGGAGACATGTGGATGGCTATAATATAAAGTAGAGATGGGGTAGAATCAACGGTTGTTGTGCATTTCACCTCTTTTTCCACCTTTTTTCCAAGACTCCTCGAGGTGTGAATATGCATTGTTTTTCATCATTTTTAATGAAATTCCTTCTCATTTTTGTCTGCATAAAGTGCCATTGAGTGGATTCATAAATTAATTTTTCAATCCAAGGATTGTTAAGGTTGATATTTTGAAGTTGGAAATTCTCGGGCACTTGCGAAAGCGTGAATTACTAGAGAATATGGATGTGGGGAAGAGTTGAAGAGGAAAAAGAGAGGAAAATGATGAAATGATGAAGGTTACAGTGCAAAACAATGAAAAAGGTAATGCCTTGCGGGTGAAAAGGATTACCTATCGATCGAGGTGTGCAGAGCCTCAGAAAAATGATTAAAAGAGGATTTCTCGCATGATGTGAGAATCGGGATGATGAGAATGACTACCAAAAAGTTGTGGCATGGCATCCTAGTCATTAGTTGAGGGCCTAAGAAATGTGATCAATTCATAATTGGTCCACCTAGCAACTTTCGGATGTGAATTTATTAAATGTCACTTTTTGAGGCAAATTTGTAGCAAGAAAAGGTTCCTTGAATATTCTTCTTTTTTTGGGGAAATTTGGGATGAGTGAGCAAGTGAAATGTATAAATTCAATGAGAATACTCTTGCAAAAGGTCGGGGGTTGAATTCTTAAGAGAAAATTTGAGAGAGCTCGTCTTCCTGAGAGACCAATCCGAGATACCTGGTTAATTTCTTTTGTGTTAGATTTTCTATCATGTCAAGTTGGTTGCAGATGTATAGCCATTGACAAGCATTGAGATTTCTCTGGAAGCTTTCCCCTGCTGATGAATTTAATCAATTTCAAGTTAATTTGTGTCAATCTTGGAGCAATTTGTGTCTGTTTTGTTTTAAAATGTCTACAAATGGTTTTTCCTATTCATATTAACATATTACATTGAAATCTTTGTGAAATCACATAGGATCTTATCTCTGTGATAGTTTAGTGGAATTTGGGTGTACCTTAAGCATGATTGATGAGAGATTTTTGTGTTTAATTAAGTCTTTTAACTCAACCTTCGTGCTAGAGTCTCAAAGACGTGTGAAACCGTCTTGATCGGGTCTCCATTGAAGCACACCTTCTATTTGAAGGAATTTCTTAGCTATTCTGAAGCTTTCTATCGGTTGGATTTCCCATTGTTGTGAAGTCTCTCAAAGATCTGGTATAATCAACTTTCTATTGCTTAATCTCCCACCAAAATTATTCAAAAACCATGAATCCATCATGAGACCACCCCTGTTTGCCATGTATATCAACAAAGGAAGAAAATCTATTTACTAAAATATGCAAAACAGTAAGGATTTCATAATTTCTTTAGTAATCTTGTCCTTTTTTGAAAGTGTCTCCATCTTTTAGAAGTGACAACTCTTAAGAGTTAAATTATGGAGTATTGTTCATACTTTCCCAAGTTTTTTCTTCATAAAATTTGTGCAAAAGAAGGATATCTCCATCACCTTGATCAAATAGAGGTTACACTAAGGGTCCTCTCAGCCTTTTTGAAAGGCGTGGCCTAAAGTAGTGAGGATAGGTCAAATCCTCTTGAAGATGCTATCCATCTCTCCATAAATTTGAGTAACAAATGGCTAGTTAGATCTCATCCCCATTTATAAAATGACACACATCATGTTCAATCTGTCTCTAACCTCCATGTTGAATTTGTGATGCTACTCATCTTGAAAAGGAGAACAAATTTGGATACCAACACTAGTCAACCCTCATATTGATCCTCTCATGAGGAAGGAACTAAAAAAACTCATTGAGGCAAGTATTATTTTCCCAATCAAGCACTCTTCATGGGTTGCTAATCTGGTAGTCTGGCGAGGAAGAGAAAGCTGGGAAATCAATATTTATGTGGAATTATAAGACTTTAAAAGGATTCTCTCAAAGACCATTATCCACTTCCTTTTATGGAGAACATTTTACATGTAGTAGCTGGTTCGAAAAGGTTACGTCTCCTAGATGGTTACTTAGGCTAGAATCAAATTTTGGTGAAAGAAAAAGACCAATTCAAGACAACCTTCAATGGGATGATAAAAATATATCTCTAGCATACTTAGATGATATCAATATATTTTATGAGGATGTAGCAAGTCACTTTTTCACCTCAGGAAAGTGTTCCAAAGATGTAGGAGATTCAGAGTGTCTCTAAATCGAAGAAGTGTATAGTCCTTGCTCATGAAGGAAAGCTTCTAGGCCACATGGTGTCCAAGGAGTGGTTGAAAATTGTTACGGAAAGGGTAGAATCTATCCATGCACCTTTGTGATTTCCAAGTCATAAGATGGCTCTCAAAATATTCTTGGGAAGGATCAATTTTGTTCTAAGGTTTGTTTTTTATTTTTGCACTCTTGTTAGGCCAATAACCATGATGTTGAATAAGAGAATGGAATTTAAGTGGACAACATAGGGAAATGAGTGTTTCGAAGATGTCAAGAATGTCATATCTCAAGTTCCAACTCTCATCAATCTGTAATTTTCCAAAGACTTCATTTTATATGCCTTTAATGGTTCGAGATACATCTCGGCTATCTTGTGGCAGCTAAACAAGGAAGGATCCGAACATCCCATTTCCTTCTTCAGTCAAATATTGGAAGATTATGAGGTGAGATATTATTTCATTAAGAAGCATGTCCTTGTTGTTATTAGGAGTTTGAAGAAGTTCAGGAACTTGGTTTCAAAAACAAAAATAGTTATTGGTGTCACATTTTGGGGTAAAGAACTTCCTCTAAACAAATACTTGAATGAGAAAAGGGTAGGTTTGATCACTCATGTCATGGAATATGGTATAGAGATTAAGGTCACCAAGTTAGTTCGTGACAAGGGATTGTGTGAGAAACTATCTTCCAATCAACACGTTGAGACAAGTGATGAAGAAGAAGTTTTTAGTGTTACAAAATAATCAAGGACAAATAGATGATAGTGCGCCTAATCCTTGTTGGACTCGAGGATATGATCCATTTCCTGTAAATAATTCTATTTCCTCCATAGATGAGTAAGGAAAATAGGAGCTATTTTAAACTCTAAGCCTTTTTTACATTCTTATTGATGGTGTTTTGTTCAAAAGGGATTTTAATGGAGTTCTATTGAGGTGTGCTCTGGGAAAATCATATTGAGAAGAAGCTACATGAGTTCCATGATGAAGAATGTGGAGTTCATTTTTCTCCACGAGTAATAACCCTCAAGATCATGAAGGCTGGATATCCTGATGTTTAGTGACTTCTATGCATGGACCAAGAAGTGCAAAAATGTGCATTCTTCACGGGAAAGGAGAAGCTATCGGTACTTCTCCTCTATCCAATCTTAGGTGATCAAGCATTGATGTAGTGGGGATTGGATTTCATAGGATTCATCAATTCAAAATCAATCCAAGGCCACAAGTGGATCCTAACAACAAGACTACTTCATTAAGTGGATTTGAAGTAGTAAGCGCTCAAAGAAGCAAATGAGTCTAGCATATTATACTTTTATGAGGGAATAGTAATAAGATTTGGAGTCCCATCTACTATAATATCATATAATTATATAGAACTACTTGGTACAAAGATCACCAAATGGGCTGTTAGAAATGGTATATCTCTCATCAACCATCTAATTATTACCCTTAGGGTAATGGGAAATAAAAGTCTAAAAATAAGAACTTTATGAGAATCATCAGAAAGAATAAAAATGAAAACCAAAGGACATGACATACTAAACTCAAATCATCCTTTTGGGCTCATAGAATCACACCAAAAAGGTCAACGAGCATCTCTCCTTACAATCTTGTCTACGTGAAATAAGTAAGGATGCCCATATCCCTTGAGTTTCCAACTTTGGAGCTCCTTGAAAAGTTGGAGTTATCATGGTTTGAGCCTTTAGGAGCTAAGTATGTAGAACTCATGGAGTTGGAAGAAATAAAAGAGTATGAAATACAAACCATGGAGAAGGATCAAGCCTTAATCAAGAGGAGCTTTGACAAGAAAGCTAAAGTAAGGAATTTTTAGGAAGGATACTTGGTCCTAAAATGATATGAGGATCGAGGATAAGATGGAAAAGAAATCCAAATTTGATGCCATGTGGAGTGGCCCCTACATGGGCACATGATGTAAAATTAGAAATGCTTTCTAGCTATCCATGTTAGGTGGAGAGGAACTTCTTATTCCATTCGATGGAATCTACCTCAACCATTGTTCTTTGAAAAGAAATATTCTTGCCTTTGTATATATTAGTTGAGTATTTTCGTTCCTCTAAGTGGTGGTGCACAGTATCTTGTTATTAGAATAGGTTTTGGTTTCCAAATGTGCCTTTGGCATAGGTTTTCTTTCTCCTGGTTATATCATTTAAAAATTTAGGATACCTCTCGGAAAGGAATGTTATAATAAGAAACTCAAAGTTACAAGGAACAGTTATAATCCTTAAAATGTTTCAAATGCAGAAAAACTAAAATCAGATTAAGGGATAGATTTCAGAATTTGTATCCTCTTATCACATTAGATCAATTGTGATGTGAGGTTCTAGCACCTTACAAGATTAGACAATCATGTTTGATTTAGTAGGGGAAATATAATCCATAAATCATAGATCCACCATCAAAGTTGAAGATTATAGATTATGATGTACAGTCGATTTAGACTAAGCTATAACTTAAATTAGAGAGTGAATAAAAGAGCTTAAATAGAAAATAATGAGAAAATAATGAGAAAGAGATAAAATAAAAAAACAAGCATGAGAATAGTAAAAGAACTCTCTTTTATTAGAATCTTATACAATTTTACTCGCACTTCCACTTTGCTCCTTAGTATTTCACTTCTTCTACAAAGCTATGTCTCTTGATCAGTTAATACAATACTCATCTAACATTATTCTAGTGTCTTACATACTCTTATAGTGTCTTACAAGTATGATCTCGAGTCTTTAATAATGGACTGTACAAATGTAAACATTGCTAAAGCTAATCTCGAGAGGGATCACCCAAATCAATGTGGGTGGGTGAATTAGTTAGGCCACTTCACTCTTAATTGTGAATGAAATTTTCAATACAATTTGATTAGAAAAGCTTTACTAATGTTAGGGTGTACTTAAATGGTTGATCCCACTTGACATTATCACACGAACAAATGGGCCCTATGGGCTATTGTTGTATAACGGATGACAGTCTTACATCAACACAATCCTCAATTTAAGAAGCAAACCCCTTTATTTTTTCAATGTCTCCTCAATGTTGAAAACATAAAGTCAACCTCAAATCCTTATTGATTTCATTTCGCTTTGTAAATCTTATGGATTTGAAGGAAATCCCAACCTTCATTAGTATTCCAAATAACTTGATTGGAATGAGGAAAATTAGTTGTAAAAAATTTGATTTTCTGAAATGAAAGGAAAAGGAAAATTTCAAATCAAAACAATTTTCCATTCATGCAAACTTTGAGATTTTCTTACAAGAATTGGAAAGTGCAAGTGACAAATCAATTCTAGGTCCAACGGTGTTTTCATCCAGATTTGAGGAAAATTTTGAAGGTTCAAATTAGTTTAGGATACCAAAGGTGACTCTATGCCCAATGGATACATTCAAGCTACTAGTCAACCACATCTAGTAGGAAGATGTCCCCACGAGTTGCCAAAATTGTTATCCCTTTTTCCCTAGGAAAAATGGCTAATAGGGTAAGCTGGACCGATCACTAAAGAAGGCCCTCATAGGATAATTTGGGGTCATAGGTAAAATTTTACATTTTGGAAGTATTATAGTGATTTAAAGAAGGTGTGAAATCATTCAAAGAAATGTTATCCTCTTCTAGATTTTTATGGGGACTCAAAGTTTACCCAACGTGAAAGAAGGCTTCCGGCGGGCCCACATTGGACAAATCAAGAAAAAAAAGAAAAATGTGAAAACTAGTCTCTAGGTGCTCCACTTCACCTTAGATGGCCTTCAGTTACAAAGAACCTAAGAAAATTTCAAAAAATTAGGAGGAAATTCCTAGAAGCTTCAAAATGGGCTCAAGATCCAAAAATAGTTCACCGAGTGTGTTAGGGAGCTAAGGGCATGCGCATGCGATTGATGTCCTCTCATATGGCAGGCAAGCTATGGAATTTTCTATGGGAGCTAGGGTGTAATGCAGTTGCTTAACAAGCTACTCGGTTACATTGCAAAGGGATTGAGAAGGATGACTCACCGAGCTAACTCGGTGAGCCCATCGGTAGTGTGTGGGGTTACGGGTCTAAACAGCGGAGAACCGAGATCGGATGACCAATCTCACATACTAAGGTGGAAATTGGAGTGTAACTCACCATTTGGCTTAGTGAGACATGGGTGGAAGCTCGGCATGGATAGGATGATTGGGAGATAATGGTGTGCATCGAGCAAAGGATTGCCATGAAGGAAACATCGGGAGTTGGATCGTAGACCGACTTGGTGTGGTGGTGACCAAGCTAAGGTAGAATGGAGTTTGGTGGGGTTTGTGGGTGGTCGGGATTTTGAATACCAAGTTTTAATTTTTAGAGAAGCGGGAGAAAGTTGAGTGGAAAATCGAAGGATAAGGTTGAAATCCACTGAAACCCCGATATCTAATGCGGAGTTTTGGGGTCAACTCGGGGTAAATGCGGGATGAAATTTGGAGTTTGGAAAAAAAAAAAAGTAAGGTTTTGTAAGCAAGGAATATATGATGTCATTAGACTTCAAAGTCCAAAATGAAAAGAACTTGCTAGTGTGATGATTGTTAGCGAGTTCGGTTATCGTGGGGGTAGAGGTTGAGTTCATATATCGAGGTGGTTTATGTGGCAAGTTAAAATCAAAAGTTCCCTCAATGTAAACCTTGAAGTTCAAAAAATAGCCGACTAAGTCATTTTTTGGGCATCAAAGCCCCTCGATTTTGAGCTCTATAAAGCAAGAGGTGGTGAGTTAGGAAGCGAAGCATGGGCAAGTTGAAGACATGGATCTCGGTAGGTGGAAGATGAACTCAAGAAGTTACCCTAACATGTTTAAGAATAACTTTCAGCTTTTTGAACTATTTTTAACAAAATTATACTCATTGGAGAGAGAATTAGAAGCACTATCTAATGGAGGGGTTAAATTTTAGAGATCAAGAGGTTAGGTGAATAAAAAATGAAGAGTAAGTATGAAAAGCATGAAGGCCATACCTAGGATGATGAAAATGAACCATGAAAGCCATTCCTTCTTCACTTGCCAAGGTACAATCAAGCATGGACTCATCAAATCCTTTTGTTATCTAGTAGAAGTGCACTTTCTGTTTATATGGGTGATAAATTTGTGTGTCTTTTGCTTTTCCCTCACTTCGTGCATATACAATTGAGACATTGTTATCTAATTTTTCTCCTCAAGAAAAATTGGACAACACAACCTTGGATGCAGAGAGAAAATTAGAGGTTTCTTCAGCTATGTAAGGTCATAATCAATTTTGAAAATCACATTGCGAGACAGATCGTCGTGGAATGAAATGCAAGCTCGAAATCAATGGTTAAGTGGATGTCGAAGAATATCAGATCTCATTTGGAAGAACAATGAAGAAGGTTCGATGTTTTTAGTTTTTGCTTTTTGTACACTTTGGAGAAAAACATGGCAAAAAAAGGGCAAGCAATGTCCAAAACGTGAAACCCCAAAAGTCAACATTTTTAGACTTTCGGGTTTTGGGGTTTCAAAACTCTCGAGCACAAAGTTGGAAAATTGGCCCCAAAAGTCTGAAATCCCAAAGTCCGAAAGTCTAAAAATTTAGACTTACGGGATTTTGGGGTTTCGGAGACCTTGGCAAGTGGTAGAAATGGAGCAGAAATGTTTGAAATTTTGAAGTCCGAAAGTCCAAAAATTGTACTTTCGGGGTTTTGAGAGATTTAGGAATCATGCCGTAAAAGCGGTGAGCAAAAATCTTTAAATCTCGAAGGTCCAAAGTCCAAAATTTTGGACTTTGGAGTTTCAGGTTTTAGACTTCCAAGTTTCGGAAGTCTTAAACCTCAAAACATGAAAATCACCCCTCAATGTCCGAAACTCCAAAACACGAAAGTCCAAATTTCAAACTTTTAGGCATGGGTTTTGTTATGGAATCCATCATTGTTGCAAGTGAATTCAATGCATTATTTGGGTGGTTGAAGCAAGAATTCAAATTCTTCTCATCTCTTTCTCTCATTCTTCCTATATATTGTAAGGAGGGGAATTTTTCTAGTTGTTTGAAATTTTGATTTTGCACCCTCCTTTATTCTCTTTCTGAATGTGGATTTGTGGAGTTCAAACCTCCCCTTCAAACTGTAATGCAAATTTTGCCTCTTGGCCATTGTAGTGTAATGTATCAAATTCATGGAGCAATAATACATGTCATTGATGATTTTCAACCCTCTCTTGTGTTCATTGCCTTCATCTGATCTCTCATTATAGTATTGGTTATCTATGCATGGTAGTTGTATTACATTTTAATGGTTTGTGTTTAATGGAAAAGTAGGTATTTAAAATTCCTTTGGTGCATCACCTTTGTTAGTTTAGGTTTATTTTCTTGCATCTTCTTAACCCTATCTCCTTGGCAAGTTAGAGTAGATTTTAGAGTAGATCCTCTACAAATTATATGTGTGCACCTGAACAGAGGAATATGAACCAACCTTCATCCAGAGAGCTTTCCCAATTGCAAATTCCCACACTTTGGGAAAATCTCCATGTTATGCAATCACACTGAGAGTTTCAACCCATCGAGTTGCAGACATTCAAGGGTGTTGTGATTACGCATCAACAAACACCTCACAAACCTGTGCATGCAGATCCTAGATGAAGAGGTGAATATCTAGATTACTAAGGGATGGTTCCCTTTTTGGAGCATCCCTAGACTAGATCTTTGGGGTTAAAGGTGAGAAAATTAATTGTAAATTGAAAAGGTGATACACCAAAGATTGTGAGAGCTTTCGATACAAAAACGTGCACAAATCGATAATGAAAATTACCACATTACAAAAACCATTGAAAATTAGGTGAAATTTCAAGGCAAGTTAATAGAAATATGATAAGGGATGAATCAAAATATATAGATTTGATAGGCATACATACTAAAATGACACACAACGATTGTTTTTTTGTAAAAGGGGAAGATGAAATAAGTTATTAACTTAAAAGACTCGGGAAGAACACAAGAATTACCTATCTTAATGAAAAGATTTGCAAAAATCTCTGGAAAGGAAAAAATAATTTAATTCTCAAGTGGGCATTATGCAAAGAAAATACAAGCACTTTTTACATAAAAAATATCTCTCAATACTTTACAAAACATGAATATATAGTAAAAGGGGTGGAGCTGCAAGCTCAACACCACATTCCAACAACAGTTCAACTATATTTGCATGATAATTTTAGGTCTTTCTAATGAACAAAATAATAATAAATCTAAAATAGACATGTTGCTCCATTAAGGCAAAACTAGGCTTCCACTTCTTATCTTATCTCATACTCAAAGTGTGTTGACCCCTGTAGTCCTTCCTTGGTATGTATACGAGACTTTTCCTTACATTAAGGTAATTTGGATAAGTTTAGGTAAAGGAACCTCTTTTAATTAGCCAAAAGGATAATTTTGGACTCATCAACTTTTGGATTATTAGCAAAAGGGCTATTTTGGCTTTTACCAACTTGCTTGGCATGCACTCTTATTGGTTAAATTTGGCTTTGCATAAGAGTAAGGTTTAAAAGCTTATGCAATGAGGCAATTAATCACCGAACCTCACCCTTCAATGCATGTAAAAGACTAAAAGGGGCTTATTTGAGGGTATGGAACATGTTTAGCTGACCACGGTTAATTTGACTCTACTCTGATCAAAAGTGAGGTTAGGGCTTAAACCCTAAAGTGTTTCATTTTGTCACTTGGATTTTGGAATCTTTTGGAAGTGGCCATGTAAAAGGGGGAATTCTGGAAAACTTCCATGGCCGCCATTGTTCCTTGCTTTAGATATCTTTATTAATTGATAGTCACCATAGTTCACTTTAACTCTGCGTTTCACCCTTTTACTGAAAAATTTCTATACTTATTTCTTGTTCTACTATCACGAATTCGACCAAAAGACTTGGGGTTTGTGTTATGTTTTCTAGTTATGTAATTTATTTTAGTTGGGTCTGTTCCCTACTCCCCATTTTTCATACTGGTGTGGAGCTCTGCATTGACCTTCCATATGGTCACCATGAAAGAACCTTTCGAGTTGGTTGTATTGTTATCTACTCTCTGCATTGTTGCATAATCAATTTTTGCTTGGTGTTTCAAAATTGAGTGGCCCAAAATATTGACCCTGGTCTGCTCCTACCCACAACTCGACATTAATTTTGGTGGTTCGCCTGTACACAGATCTGGAGCCATAGTTTTGTTTTATTGGCTCGCCAATCAGTTATTCGAGCCTGCTATGTAAGAAGGTGAGTTTTATTCTATTTTATGGATCGTATTTCTGTGTTTCTTACAATGGCCACCAGTGATGTCTGCGTTGAAGCTCTGTTTTGGATTTGTAAGCCGTTCGTGTGTTCGACAAATTTATTCTTTTTCCCATTTCCACGTAGGGTACTCGACTCTAGTAATATGACTTCTTCTCACATTTTTGACTTGATGATTTCAAGGAAGACTCCGTAGAAAAATTGTGTAACGGCCACTTTATGATAGCTCTGTTCCGCTGTAACAAGTTGGTCGTTGATCCGAAAATGGTACTCGGTTTTTAACTTGTACTTAGAAAATTTTCAGATTCTTAACTTGACAAATTTAAAATTGATCAAGAGTACCTTTTATCCAATTTTGGTTATACTTGAAAGCCCAAATTTTAAAATCTTCCAGAATGATAAATTAATCCAATTTCCAACTTAAGTGAATTTTACTAATTCTATTACAAAACCATGCAACTAATTCACAAACTGAATTCAAATATGCAATCAAACTATATTTTCAATTCACAAATCTGAAATTGTATTCACCGCTCGATCGTGGGTTATCGATCTTTGAAATTTACTTCAATCCGTTTATTCCAGCTTTTGTGCTTATTTTATCAATTAATCAATTGACAATTTTTTATCGATCAAAAGCTTTCAAAAATATGAATAAAAACATCACAATTCATAAATTGATAATGAGGGTCACTCGAAGACTACGTCTCCGAATTCACAGAAAGTGAATCAATCTATTCAATGACCAATAAAGTACAATAACACTTCAATAATTTCTAAACAGATCATAACCTCCAAATGAGTTGATCAAAGACATTGGAAACTCTAAAATTTACTAGAAATTGTTTGCAAAATGATCTATCGCTCCTACGGTGCTTCCAAAGTGTAATCCCCTTGCAAATGTGATTGAAAACATGTAAAACTTGATATTTATAAACACTTCATGAAAAAAGTTATATATCTCGGAAATCTTACCAAAAAAAAAAAGAACAACTTTCCTTTTTCTCAATGGCTTGGTTTAGACCGAAGTGCTTGGAAAATTAAGATCTCTCTTGGTCCCTCATGCATGTTCTATGCAACTACGATGGAACATCACCTAAAGAGGAAAATATAAAACACTTCATAAGAAAATAATACCACCATTGTCTTCATCTCAAAATTTCAAGTGATTTTTCTTTTTACTCCAAGTTCTAATTTCTGCGTCTAAGTGCCTCAAAACCGAGCTTGACTACAAACTTCCTTGTCTGGTCTCCAAAACCACAGAGCACGATCTCTTTTAATATAGATGAGCTCATTTATTATCACCACCGAGCTAGGAGGTGATTCGATTAGCGTGAGTGCTTTGGGGGCACGAGGTTCACGGTTCGAATCTCGGTGGCATGCGTTTTAGTGGTGTGTTTTATTGTGATGGGGACATATCCCACATTAGCATTGTGAAGGGAGAATGAATGGTTTACATGCCGAGAGATCGAGAATGTTTTCATGGAAATAGCCACATCCGATCCTTTTGCTAAGATCCACATAGTTTCCTCTGAGTTTTCCACTGATATGCCAAGCTATGTGAGACTATGTTGGTTTCATCGAGTCTTTGGCCGAGGTGAATGGGATAAAATAACATCCCCGTGCATTGTTTGTTGTTCAAAGTTGAACCCCAACAAAGTAATAAGGATGAACCACCAAGATATAAGGGATAACATAGATCCTGATCAACATGGATAGATAACCATATAGAACTAAACCTAAACAATGTTGAATTGGATAATATAAATCCCGAACATTGTGGTATAAACTCAATCCATACAAGTAATTTGGTAAACGTGATCAACTTGGTAGGAGTTAATCGCCCCACCGAGTTAGTAATATAGCTCGACGGAGCTTATTATCAATGTGCAATGCAAAAATAAACTCATAGTGCAAAAATCAAACTCAAAATACAAAATCAAGCTCATAATGAAAAATTGACATCCACTTGGTGGTTTGAGATCCCACCACGTCTGCAAACAAGAATATATCTCTCACGGCGGCCGGGCTTCCTTCCGTTACAAAATTTGAGCCTCTTGTTCTTTTCCAAAAAAACATAAGTCGAAGATCGGAAGCCGAAACGATATAAAAAGACTTTTTATCTTTTATTCCTTGCCATGTGCCACATCCAGTGATTGGAATTTGCTTACTGAGGTGAGCCGTTTAAGACCATAACATTGACCCATGATAGAATCTACATACAAACTTTGTTTCGAAGTTCAACATACCGTAAGAAAGGTCTCGAGAAGCCCTTCAAAGCATGGTCTAAGTTTAGCGAAGTTTATGAAATATATTTATAGTGAAAAATCCTCTAGATTATCCGTAATGCTAGTGTCTCAAAAATGGCTCGGATTTTTCTTGTATCGCCATGTAGATATTTACTTAGCCCAGCTCAATGATATTGAAGGTAAGCACACATTGGTTTAGCTTGGCTCATCCCTTATCCATTTTCCCTTCTTTTAAGATTGGCTCTATCTCTTTTGTGGGTTTTTGAATTTTTCCGTGCTTTTCAACCATTATTTACTAACATTTTCTCATTGAAATGCCAACTATTTGGATTTTTGGTATTTTAATATGGACACTACTATTTTATTCAGATGGCCCTCCGCTCAAAGACAAATCTCTTTAATCATTCTTTCTAAATCTTTCCTCCTGTACAATCTCTTACTTTCATTGTTTTGAGATGATTTAGAGAGCCTCTAATCATTTGGCTTCTTCGTCTCCTCAAATCAGCCCTTTCACATCAGGTGTAATACAATTAGATAGCTCCATTGCCCTTGAAACTAAAAGTATTGTTCTTTCTTCAAATGAATCCACCATAAAAGGAATTTTTTGGTTGAATTCTGGTGGCTTTGCAAATCCATGTGTTCCCCAAAATAAGTCTATCTGCAACATCATATAGGTAAGCTTATGAAATATTGGATATATCAGAAGTCTATGAAATCCCAACTTATCCGATCTCTTCTTGAAGTTCTTCAATTTCAGGAGGCTAAAGAAAATTTCAAAATACTCATCAATTATATCAGCTAGAAAATCATCATCTATCAGTTCTCTTCGCCTCTCTATATATCAATTTTGAATTAAGGATTCAAAATGTTGATTAACATAAACTTTGAGAATGTCATCCAATATTAAAAAGGTATGGTTTCAACCATCTAATGCCATTAGTTGAAGCTATATAGAAACAAGCATTATTGTTATGATGATCCTAATTTGATATAATTTGTATTCACACGCAAATGTCGAAGACATCTCCATCTAAATTTTATTGCTCCATACTCTAGATAAACAATGTATAGTATAAGTTCCGAAAGAAAATTAACTAACAAATTTTTTGCAATTGAAGCAAATTTGAGTCATTGTCCACAACTTTATTTCCTAGAAGAACCACTTCGTAAATGTATACATCATAGTCCTCATTAAGCCTTGATGTTCTTTCATATTTTCTCTTTTTGGTCCAATAATTTTTCATACACAATATGACTATGATAACATATTTCACTTGCGGTGTTGTGGCTTATTCCATATGTTGGACCTGAAATTGTTGTCTCCTTCTTGTTGTAGATGTAAAAAAATTCTCCTTTTATGGATTGCATTTAATTTATGTGCATTGAATCTTAGTTCAACATGTACCTACATGTATCTAATGGATTTGCACATATGGACTTGAATTTTATAGATTACAACATGCTTTAACCCCTAAGTATTTGAAAATGTGTGATTTTAACTCTTTGACGAGAAAATGAAATTCCTTATTCTCGTTTCTCCCTTTTCTAAGGTGGAAAATATATCTCATTTCTAGAACTCTTTTCTCGGAATATTCAAAATCATAGTTGCAGATTTGATTTGTTGAAGTGAGTGACTTTGCAATAAGCGCAATCGCCATGCAAAATATTATGTGGTGTAACTCTTCATTGTTTCATTTGTATGGATGTGACTTTCTCTAATGTAAATCATATTGTCTTTATTCTATAAATCTGCATTATGTTGGAAGTCTACTTTTCTTTTCAAAATCTTTATGCTAAAATTATAAATATTTTTGCTTCTTGTAGCTTGTCATTGTCTTGATTTCTCTTAAACTTGAAACAATCTGCTTTCTGAAAGTTGTACTATTTCATCTGTACATGCACACTAAGAGAAATGGTCGGGAAAAATAGTGAATGGCATAGGCCTTTATTTTCATTATTTTGTTGATTTCTCTTGTGATATGATTCTTATTGATTCTTTATTATATGATTCCTATATTTCCTCTGTACTTCTTGATTTCAAGTACATTTTCAAGAAAGTCTATTTGTCTAGAACTATGAATACAAGAGAACTGGAAAATATTGAGCTATAACCATTTGTTATTTCTTCTTTTAGGTACTCATTGATGATCTCTAAACTATCTACTAGGGAATTCGTTCACAAAACCACAATTCTTTTGTTGTTTTACTTTCAAATATAAAATGATAGTTTAACCTAGTGATTTAATTGTTTATTCCTTAGAAGTGAAACTTGCAAAGAGAAATGAATTAACAAACACACATACGCTAAGTATTTTTATCCTAGAAAACTCCAAAGGAGGAAAAACACGCGCAAAAGGAAAAAAACTCTTTCTTCCCTTTTTTCTTTATTGGAAAATTCAAAATATAAGAGATCCAAACTTTACAATAAGTGAGAAACAAAATTGACAATGTTGCACACTTCCTCCCAACTACTTTACTGATCTGTTCTCAAATTCTTCCTTCAATAAACTCAATTCCAATGCTTTATAACTCTTACACTCACTCCCATAAAGTCTCTTACTTCCAATAATTAAAATATCTCCTCCCTACATGTATTTATAGTCTTTATCATGTCCTCCCATACACCAGAGGATGGGAATGGTCATGGAGGAGAAGTGACATAAACAACCTTTCCAATTTTGGGACTGTTTGTTTTGAATTTTATTTAGTGTCCAAACGTGACAACACCGCTCTGCAATTCGGCACCGGTGGTTACAAGAGCACCACCTTGGCTAGGAAATGGTTACAGGACTGCCACCCTAGTTGGGTGGTAGTTATGTAACCAAAACTCTAAATAGAACAATGGTTCTATTAACATATAGACATAACCTCCATTTTTTCATTTTCCTTCTTTGTTCTCTGGTTGATTTGATGAAGTAGAGTCATTTAGGATCCCTAAGGATGACACCTCCACTTCTTTAGAGGATTTTGGTCCCAAAAATCTTAGTGGGGGAGTGGATGAGGAACTAATTCCATCACTTTCTCCTTTGAGTACCATCGGGCCTTCTTAGGTGTCTTTCCTTTCAGTCCAATCTGCTAAGACTCATGCATACTCTTCTAGTCTCTCTAAACTTTTTCTCGCAACACTACATCCTGCTCCAATTCTCTTCACGAGTCCAAGACACAATCCTCAATGGAAGGTAACAATTGTAGTCCTTCATCTTCATCTAGCATGGATGGATCATATAGGTGCAAGTTCTCACAGTTTACTACTGAGTACATCCTCATAAATGAAAAAAATAAAGTCAATTTTTATTTTCACTAACCTTATCCAATATGGTGAAGAGCCCATATTGTAGTGGCTTGAGCTTTCATGCTTGACCTTATAGTCTCTCCTTAGTCAAGCAAAGCAAAAATCTATCTCCAACATGAAGCTTATGCTCTCTCCTGTGCTGATCGTGCCAACCTTGTACTTGGCTTGAGATTTCTCTAACTATTCTTTGACTTTGAGATGGATTTTCCTAATCCTCTCAATGAATTTGTTTTCTCTAGTCACCTCTATGTCTTGTGTCTCCTCCTCATCCTGCTACCCAACTGCTATGTCCAACGGATTTGTAGGTAGATATCCCAAACATGCTTCAAACGGTGACTTCATAGTGGATGTGTGTACTTCTTAGTTGTAGGAATGTTGAATGTAAGCTAAGGACTCATCCCAAGTCCTTGGGTATTTTCTATTATAACCTCTTATCAACTGTACCAAAGTCATGTTCACCACCTTTGTCTGTCCATATGTTTGTAGATAGAAATTCATGATCCTCTGTAACATGGAATCCATATTCTCCCACAAAGTAGTCCCAAACTTCCCCAAGAACCTGGAATCCCTATTAGAAACAATAGACTTTGGAAAGCCAAAATGCACCCATACATTAGAAAATAGAAGATTTGTTCCCTCATGTGCTTTTTGTGTCTTTTTACATGCCATAAGAATACACATTTTACTGAATCTATTAACAACAACATAGAGATAGTCATGGCCATGTTTATACATAGATAATCCTCTTACAAAATCTATAGAAATGTCCTCCACAGATGTGTAGGTACTTTGGAAAAGGCATATAAAAACCCTCCTTCATAGTCTTAGGCTTGCTGGTACAACAAAGTTTACATGCATGCATAGATTTTGATACCTCTTCTTGCATATTGGGCCAATACACATACCTTTGTAAGTGGATTAGGGTCTTACAAAAATTGAAATGTCCCTCTACTTTCGAGGTATATGCTTCCCTCATCAATATAAGTCTTTCTTCTTTAGGCACACAAAGCTTCCCCCATTAGTGGAGCAGACCATCCTTGAGATAACAATCTTCAATCCCCATCCTCTCAGTCCCTTGGGACTCTAACTGCTTAAATGTCACCCCAAAGTCTCTGTCCTGGAATATGCCTCTTCGTAAGATTCCTTTGAAGTGATCAATTTGAGATATAGTGGCCAAGTAAGAGAAATTCTCCTATGTAGGCAGCCTAAAAAACATGTGTGCCACCATGTTCATACTACCCTTCTTGTATTTGATCACCAGATTAAATTTTTCAAGGAACCCCATTTATTTGTAGAGCCTTTATTAGTACAATTTGGACTGTTCTTGCAAATACTAGAGAGGTTTATGATCAATGTGCAAAATATTTTCTTTTCCCAACAAACAATGCTTCTATTTTTTTATTTCCTGAACTAGTGCATACATATCCTTATCATATATTGAATATCCTTCAACTACTGAAGTAAAATTTTTAGAATGATAGCATATGGGTTTACCTCCCTAAAGCAACACTACACCCATAGCATAATTATTGGCATCTATCTCTACTTCAAAGGGCTGCTGAAAATTAGGAAGAGAAAGTACTTGAGCATGACTAATCTTGTATTTTAATAACTCAAAGGATTTTTCTTGTTACTTACCCCAGTCAAAACCCTTACTCTTTATAGACACTATGTGTAGAGGTGTTGTAATTGTGGAGAATCCCATAATGAACTTATGCATATACTCTACTGATCCCACAAAAATCCTTGTCTCTATGGCTCTTGTTGGTGTTGGCCAATTGGTGATGGATTCCACCTTCTTTAGATCCACTCATAGCTTTCCTCCTTCAATCACGTGCCTAAGAAAGATGAGTGACTGTTTGGAAAATTCACATCTATTCATATTACAAAGTAGTTATTTCTCCTTGGGAACTTTCAAAAATTGCTACAAATGAGTTAGATGTTCCTCCCATGTGGAAATAAAAATCAAAATATCATTCAGATAAATAATGACACATGCATATATGAAATCCCACAATACCTCATTCATCAATCTCACAAATGTAGTGGGTGTATTGTATAAACCAAATGGAATTACTAACCACTCATAAAAATCTTATTTTGTCTTTAAGGCAAAGTTTTCCATATATCCTCCTCATTCATTCTAACTTGGTGATAACCTAACTCGAGATCCAACTTTGTGAAGAATTCGGCATGTCAAGCTAGTCCAAGAGATCATCTATGCGGGAAGTGGATACTTTCTCTTTATGCTAATTTTTTTCGAAGTGCGGTAATCAATGCACATTCTCCATGAACCACCCTTATTTTACACTATCACAATAAAGGCGAACCACATGGTAAGGTTCTCGACATATCACACCATGGTCTAGTAGTTCTTGGAGTTACTTCTTTACTCAAGACTCTCCATAAAGGATATCCTATACATCTTGATGTTCGTAGAGGGACTCGGAAACAATTTGAATCTCGTTCTCTACTTCCAGCTTTGGTGGTAACCCAATGGGAACCTAAAACAATTCCTGTAAAGACTAAATAATAGTGTCCGAATCTTGTTTTCATTGGTTATAAATATCTAAAACTTCCATCCAATCTTGTTTATCCTTTAACAAAAGTAAACAAAATTGATTATGATTTTCTTGAATAAGTTGTTTTTCTTGGTTAGCACTCACCATAGTAACATGTGTCTTACGTTGGTGTGCCTAGATGTTGTATCTAATCCCATCCTTGACCCATCTGTATTGGTTCTCCCTTCTCATGAAGATAGAATCCATGATATACAAGTAAGGACTCTTGAAAACAACATCAAATACATCAAGTGGAATGAAATCAGCTTCCAATACATCAATATGCTAGACATTTATCCCAAACTTGACCTTACATATTTTTGCTAACTAAATTTCAACACCCTTCTTCACCCAACCCAAAGGATAAGGGTGTGGATGTTCGTAAGTCTCAAGACCAATCTTCTTTATAACTACTTCAAAAATCAAGTTAGACTGAGAAACGATATTAACCAAAGCATTTACCTTAGTTCTCTTGATCTAGATTTCGATATGGAATATTCTACTCATCTCCTCTTCCTAGGTGTTTATGTTAGTGGAAGTGCATCCAAGGATCTTGTGTACATCGAGACATATTGGATTTCCACCTCCCCTTCCTTCTTTACAATTGCCATGGATTTCTTTGAGTCCTGGTGTGGTTCTTCATATGTAACTTCGGACATGTAGTGTCATTATGACAATTAATATCACAATTCTTGCAAAAATTCTTGGTATCTTTATAAGTATTTAAAGTAGTGGCATCTTGTTTACCTTTCCCTTTCCACTTACCTTTGTTAATTGTTTTCCCATGTTCTTTATTTTGTTAATTTGTCGACTTCTTTACCTTTGGCTCTACTTCTCCTTGCTTATTTTCATCATCTATATAGTATGCCTGCAGACATGCCTTGTTGAGAAATTTGGGATTTGTGGAGATGAATTTTCTTTGAAGGTGAGTGTGAAGTCCTCCCAAGTACTTAGTTAGAATATCCTCATCCCCAAAGTCGCGTTCAACAACATGGCATGCCTCCAAAACTCCATACTAGAGTCTTACATACTTTGATGACTACCTTGTCTAAAAACTGCTATTTAATCATTTGGTTAGTCTTGTGGCCAATAGGATAAAAGCTAGCTCTAATTAGTTCTTTAAATTATTTCCACGATTTCACAATAGGACATTTCTTCATTTCACAAGTGGCAAGATGGGTTTCCCACCATACCAAAATGTGTCCCTCAATTTTGAGATGTACAAAGGTGATCCTCTATGCCTTAGTGACATTATGGATGCTAAAGTAGAATTCCAATTATTTTAACCATTTATCAAGAAATTCTACATCTACTTGTCCTTCAAATCTTTTAATTTCAACTTTTGTTTCAACTTTAAAAGGAGCATGATCATATTTTACCTTCTCTCTTGCCATTAAAGTCTCTTCTTCACGCTCTTCCCATATTATTCCTCATTGTGGCTCCTCCCTATGCCAAATTTTTCGGCTAAGCCTCGAACCATTGAGTCCTTTGAGTCTTGCTTATAATGATGTTGTCTTCGAAAATCTACAAGTTCTTATTTTCTTCTAAACATCCTATCCATCATGGTCTCCAACATTTCGATTCTATGGACAAAGTTCTCTTCCTCCATTTGTCCCTGAATTCTTTGTTTCCACGTCCTTGTAGAAATATCTGGAATGCAAGGTAAAGCCTCTTCACCTTTAGATCTCGTCACTGTCATACAAATCCAAGAATGAATACCACAGTCTTGGATACTTGTTAGCTCTGATACCAAAATGATATGTAAACTATCTACTTTGGAATTCATTCACAAAACCACAATTATATTGTTGTTTTACTTTCAAATAGAAAATGATAGTTGAGCTAGTGATTGAATTTTTTATGCCTTAGAATTGAAATTTGCAAAGAGAAATGAATTAACACACACACATATGCTAAGGATTTTTATCCTGGAAACCTCCAGAGGAGGAAAACCAATCAGAAGGGAAAATAACTCTTTCTTCTCTTTTTTACTTTATTGGCCAATTCAAAATATAAGAGATACAAACTTTAAAATAAGTGAAAAAGGAAATTGACAATGTCTCACACTTCCTCCCAACTACTTGACTACTCTGTTCTTAAAATATTCCTTCTACAAACTCAATTACAATACTTTATAACTCTTACACTTACTCCCATGAAGTCTCTTACTTTCGATAATAAAAATTGTCCTTCCTATATGTATTTATAGTTTGTCTCATGTCATCCTGTGCACTGGAGGATGGGAAAGGTAATGGAGGAGAAGAGACATGGACAACCTTTCTAATTTTTGACTATTCATTTTGAATTTTATTCTCTGTTTGAAAATGATAGAACCACCGCCTAATGCGGACCGATGGTCACATGACCATTATCCCGCACAGACGACAGTTATTGGAAGGCCACCCTAGCTAGGCGGCGGTTATAGGACCGTCGCTCCGGTTGGACGGTAGTTACAAGACCACCACCCTGGTTGGGTGGTGGTTTTGTAATCTCCACTCGCATAGAGTGGTGATTTTGTTAACATATAGACAAAACCTCCATTTCTTCATTTTCCTTCTTTGTTCTGGTCGCTAATCCGATGAAGTAGAGTAATTTTGGATCCCTATGGATCAGCCTAGGATGGAAAAGAAGGAATGCAAAATAAACCTAGAATTCAAGGACCGCAGGGAAAATCCATCTAAAATAGGCAATGACGGATTTTCCCTTCTCTTTGTTCATAATTTCATATACATGCACTTTCTTTTCTTTGTATTGTACTTTATCAGTTATTTCCCACTTTGTTTGTGTTGGATAAAGGTACCTTTAAATTGTGAAATAAATGAAGATAACCTATTTTTATGAGCTATAAATACTTCCTTTTGAATTTATTTTTCATTAACATGATGTTAAATGAATTCTTTGCAACTCAAACACACTAAGAAATTTTCACTTAATCATAATTAATGAATCAAAAGTACCTTGATTTAATCAAAACTAAAATAAATGAAATTAACAACCTACTTTAATTTCCTTCTAAAATGGGCTATCCCTTTGCTCGCTCTGGGATATCCATTTTCATCCTTTCATGTCTTTCCTATCGTGCCGTGGTCTTTCATCGCTTCTTACTGGGATGATGCACAATCATGACATAGATGATGCAAGGAAAGACATCTTAAGAGGAAGATTGACATTCTAGAAGAAACATAACAACATTTCAGACCCTTCTCCTTGTATTTAGAATTTTTAACAACCCCCTTCATTCTAGGAAACAAATTTTTAAGTTGACCTCTTGAGGCGTGTGTCAAAAATGTAAACATTTTTGGCGATTATCCGCGATTAGTTTCTTCTAGCTGAAAAGACTAGTGCCTTAAACTCATCCATTGAGCACGAGTCAAAGCCCAAACTAGTTCTTTCATTTTATACTAAAAATTATTCCCTTCGAAATAAAAAAACAAGAACAAATTTGGAAAACTAGATCCCATGCATTAAATGCACTTATTGAATTGGAAAACAACACGTTTTTGTGAGAAATTTATTCATATGAAAATCCTACCTACCGAAGTCTAACAAGATGCAAATGAAACAAAATGAAACCTAACATAGGCTAGGAAAAGTAGCTTCCCTTTCTCAATAACTGAGGCCATGGGTTCATCTTGTAAAATAGGTAACATGATGAAGATTGAAACAAGACATGTACCTTTAATTTGTTCAAAAGATCAGTCTAAAAAATGCAACATACCTCTATCTGATCTGCAAGGTGGTGTGAAGTGTTTTGGGGCTGGTACTTGAGAACATGACACTATTTTTTGTGCTCTAAAATAGGCACGAATTCTAGTACTGATGAAATAGGATTTAAAATAGCCAAATACTTAATAGAAAATGGCCTCCTCATAGTTGGAAGGTTGATTTTTGTGACTTGCACTTTCTTTTCACTACCTTCTTCTCCATTTGAAAGCATGCTGCGACGCTGATAAGAATGTTGATCTATTTTATGAAACTACTATTCTGTTTCATCTGTAAGGATAGTCTAAAAATGATTTGAAGTCATTTCATCCTCTTCAAGCCTTTGTTTATCCTCTATCATGACTTGAATTCAATCCTTCATCATTTTGATTCATCATGCATCCTAAAAATTCCATTTTAACCTTTCCAAAAGCTTGTTGTCCATCTATGTTGTTTGTTGAATCTTCTTATATCCTTTTTGAACCACCGCAACTCTCCTATAGTGTAACAATCTCTAATCATGCAACACAATAAGGGTCTTTACAATCAACTATATCACCTTGATTATTATTCGAATTGTTCTTCCTTTTCATTAAGAAGGAATCCTTTCAAGATAAAAAATATTGTTCATACACTAAAGTTGTTGATTCATTTTCAATTCTCACTGAAAATCCTCTTGATTGAAATTGATTCATCATTCTCTTCATATTTGGCACATTGAAATGAATCAAGAACTTGTGTGAATATGATGCCTTCATGCACACCACACTCAAAAAAATTGATATTTTTGATGATCTCCCTCTTATGCTTGCTCTTCGCAAAATAAAATTCCACCTCTTGCATAGGTTCTTTCTCCTAATGTGGAACAAAATCGAACTAAAATTTTGAAATTCATTCCTACAAATTCCGCATGAATTCCGGCTGTTATTTTCTTCAATTGGCTGCCCCTCCTGGATAATTTTATGATCTTCACCTTCATGAATTGGCATTGCAGATGAAGGAGGAAGGGTGGGACACTTCTCATATTGATTTTGTAATTTTTGGGAAAAGGAATGGAGTTCGAAATATACATCCGAGGAAGTGGTATTTGGAATATAAAGCAACAGAAAGAAAACTTGAAATCTTAAATTTGAACTCGGTATGTGATTGTGCAATAGAGGGGATATAATTTGCAGCATCCTGAAAATTTGGAAACCGATAAAGGGGATACATTGGCTGATAAGGAAGGTATGTGGGCATTTGATTATGACGAGGGGAATGTAAGTGGGAACATCCCATTAATAGGGTTCCTCAACCCGATTCCCGTCATTCTCTAATGCTTCCAAATTTTCAACGTGTTCTTTGATAGCTAAATATATCTTCTTTAATCTATTAAGCTTAATTTGAAGATCTTCCTCATGTGTATAATCACCATAAGCATTTATATAACCCCAACCTTGAACATCATAACAATTGTCATACTGATAATCATGTTGATATGTGAGGTTCAAGTTATGTGGATATTCATTTTGATAGGGGTCATAGTATTGATCTCGAAGGAGAAAATTTGTAAAAAGGTTGTGGATCCGACAAATGCAGCTCTTAGATAGTATAATTCCACTAAGGAATTAATGTCATGATTGCATGACCTCATAAATATGTCAAAATGGAAAAATAGGTCTCTCGTAAATAAAAACAGGATCTTTAAAACAACAAAATAATAAGATCTATTTTTTTAAATACCTCAAAAGGTTATAGTTGAAAGACTTGATGTCACTTTAGGCTTGAAAAACATTGTCGGTGATCGAAATCGCTTTGTGGAATCATCGGATAAGTTCTAATTTGAATCTTCAATTGTTTGAAATCATCAATATTTGTTTCTCTCCTACCGGGCTTGTCAAAAACTATTATGTAGCAGAAGTGCACCT
The DNA here is from genome assembly GCA_018340775.1 of Taxus wallichiana var. yunnanensis. NCBI lineage: Eukaryota > Viridiplantae > Streptophyta > Pinopsida > Cupressales > Taxaceae > Taxus > Taxus wallichiana. The sequence continues at coordinate 265,278,155 of CM031240.1, forward strand.
ATTTTGAGGGGTGATAGATTTGTGTGTCTTTGTTTTTCCGTCATACTTCGTGGATATACAATTGGGATACCTCATAAGCAAGTGGGTCTCTTAGATGTGAGGTCAATCTTGATTACTATTGGCTGGTTCCCTTTTTGGAGTATCCTAGACTAGATCTGGGGTTAAAGATGAGAAAATGAAATGTAAACTGAAAAGGTGATACACCAAATATTGTGGGATCTTTCTCGATACGAGAATGTGCACAAACCGATAATGAAAATTACCACAATACATGAATGAGATGAAAATTAGGTGAAATTTCAAGGCAAGTAAATATAAATCTAATAAGGGATAAATCAAAATATAAAAATTTGATAGGCATGCACACTAAAATGACACACAATGATTAAATTTTTGTAAAAGGGGCAGATAACATAAGTGATTAACTTAAAAGACTAAGGGAGAACACAAGAATTAACTATCTTAATGCAAAGATTTGCAGAAAAATTATGGAAAGGAAAAATCAATTTTATTCTCAGTGGACATTATTGCAAAGAAAATGGAAGCACTATTTTACATCCAAAAATCTCTCTCAATACTTTGGAAAGCATGAATATATAGTAAAAGGGGTGGAGCTGCAAGCTCAACACCCATAGTTCCAACAACCATTCAACTATATTTTCATGATAATTTTAGGTCTTTCTAATGAATAAAATAATAATAATGCTAAAATAAACATGTTGTTCCATTAAGGCAAAAATAGGCTTCCAATTCTTATCTTATCTCATAGTATTTGTGATGAGTCCTCTAGTCATGCCTTGCCATGTGTAAGAGACTTTTAGCTTACATTAAGGTAACTGGATAAGTTTAGGTAAAGGAACCTCTTTTAATTAGCCATTGGATAATTTTGGACTCATCTACTTTTGGATTATTATGTAAAAATGTCTATTTGGCATGCACTCTTATTGGTTAAATTTGGCTTTGCATAAGACTAAGGTTGAAAAAGCTTATGCGAATGAGGCAATTAATTACTCGACCCTCACCATTCAATGTATGTAAAAGACTAAAAAGGGGCTTATTTTCGGATATGGAGTATGTTTACCTGACCATGGCTAATTTGACTCTACTCTGATCAAAAGTGAGGTTAGGGCTTAAACCCTAAAGTGTTTCATCTTGTCACTTTTTTGGAATCTTCTCGAAGCGACAGTGAAAAAAGGTGAAAACTTCCATGGCTTCCATTTATCCTTGCTGTAGATCTCTTTATTCATTTACAATCGCCATGGTTAACTTCGTAACTCTGCGTTTCACCCTTTTATTGCTAAAATTTGTATAGTTCTTTCTTGTTCTACTATCACGAATTCACCCAAAAGAGTTGGGGTTTGTCTTATGTTTTCCAGTTATGGAATTTATTTTATTTCGATCTGTGCCGTACTCCTCATTTTTCATACTTGTGTGGAGCTCGCATTGACCTTCCATATGGCCACAATGAAATATCCTTTCGAGTTGGTTTTATTGTTATCTACTCGTGCATTGCTTCATAGTCGATTTTGTGCTTGGTGTTTCAAAATAGAGTGGCCCCAACTATTGACACTAGTATGTTGCTAACCATAACTCAACATTTATTTTGGTGGTTCACCTTTGCATGATCTAGAGCCATAGGTTTGTTTTATTTTCTCGCCAATCGATTATTCGAGCCCGCCAATTAATAAGGTGAGTTTTATTCATTTTTGTGGCTTGTATTTATGTGTTTAATACAATGGCCGCTATTTATGAATGCATTGAATCGTTGTTTTGGCTTTGTGAGTCATTCGTGAGTTATAAAACTCGATCCTTTTGCCCATTTCTACATAGGGTACTCGGCTCTTGTAATTTGACGTCTGCTCACATTTTTGACTCGAGGGTTTCATGGAAGACTAAACGAGAAAATTGGTGTAGCCGCCACATTATGATAGCTTTGTTCCACTTTGTAACAAGTTGGCCATTTTTCATTGAAATTCTTCGTTCTACGGGCTCTGGCTGTCTTTTCTATCTCCCCATATTGATGCATGAAAACTCTGTCCTCCATTTGGTTGCCATGATTAGTCCCTTCCTTGGTCGAGGATCACTTAAAATCCAGAATTTGTTTTTCGTTCCTCTGTCCATGTGAAAATAATCTATAAACGGGAAAAACTCGGGTTTTTCCCTTCCTTCCGTTTTCCACAGTCACGTTTTGTTGTCCCTATCATTTTTGTCCCAAATATCTATGGAAACATGATTGGATGTGGCTCAAGATCATATTTGCACCTTATATTATTTCTAAATTCTCTTTCTTGAAAGAAAGATTCATTTCTGAGCTCAAATGGTGATTTTCCTACATTTTATGGTTTGGTGGGTGTGTTTTTCCCCGTCAAATTTACATCTCAGCATCTATGGAAACATGGGACTTTCTGGTTAGATGCGGCTCGGTGGGGCACTTTGAAAACACTAAGGCTTGCTTCAACTCAAAACTTGTCCACGTGGAGGTCTGGCGCTCATTTGAGGATCCTCCTCAAGGTCCCACCTTAATAATTGCGATAGGGAGACATGTGGAGGATTCCACCGGCTTCGCTCTATACTTAAACTTTTCAAAGAAATTTTCTAAGGCCTGGGACACGTGGAGGGACCATGCCTATTTGGGGACTAGCCCCTAAGTTTTATTTTGAAGAAGTGCCAAGAGGACACTTGGAGGCTTCCGCTCACTTTGCCCTTGCTTGGACTTTTCAACGACCAAGGAAAATTGTCTCAGACCCTAGACACATGGCGCCTTCCACTGATCCTTCAAATTTTTAAAGAAGTCTTTCGTACTTAAGACACATGGTGAGCTTGTGCTTGTTTGGGGTCTCAATTTTGAGGACCATACCAAAGGTGCACCAAGGTGACACGTGGAGGCTTTTCTTTGCCTCCTTTTTACTTGAGAATTTTTATAAGGCCAAAACATGTTTTTCTTGGGCTCGGGGCACATGGAAGGCCCACACTTGTTTGGAAACTTTCCCTATAATTATCCTTTTCGGTTGGATCAAGGAGACACGTGGATGGCTATAATATAAAGTAGAGACGGGGAATAATCAATAGTTGTGCATTTCACCTATTTTTTCCACCATTTTCTCCAAGACTCCTGGAGGTGCGAATACACATTGTTTTTCATCATTTTTAATGAAATTCCTTGTCATTTTTTTCGCAAAGTGCGGTTGAGTGGATTCGAAATTAATTTTTGAATCCAATGATTGTTAAGGTTGATGTTTTGAAGTTGGAAATTCTCAGGCACTTGCAAAAGCATGAACTACTAGAGAATATGGATACAGGATGAGTTGAAGAGGAAAAAGAGGGAAAATTATTAAATGATGAAGGTTGCAGGTGAAAACGATGAAAAAGGTAATGCCTCGAGGGTGAAAAGGATTACCTGTCAGATCTAGCTGTGCAGAGCCTTTGAAAATTATTAAAAAGAAGATTTCGCATGAAAGAATCAAAATGATGAGAATGACTACTAAAAAGTTGTGGCATGGCATCCTAGTCATTTGTCAAGGACCCAAGAAATGTGATCAATTCATAATTGGTCCACCTAGCACTTTCACATCCGAAATTATTAAATGTCGCTTCGAGGCAAATTTGTAGCAAGAAAAGGTCCCTTGAATATTCTTCTGTTTTGGGGGAAAATTTGGGATGAGTGAGCAAAGCGAAATGTATAAATTCAATGAGAATACTCTTGCAAAGGGTCGGGGTTTGAATTCTTAAGAGAAAATTTGAGAGAGCACGTCTTCCTCAAAGACCAATCCGAAATACTGGTTAATTTCTTTTGTGTTAGATTTTATATCATGTCAAGTTGATTGCAGATGTATAGCCATTAACAAGCATTGAGATTGCTTTAGAAGCTTTCCCTATTTGATGAATCTAATCAATTTTGAGATAATTTGTGTCAATCTTGGAGCAATTTGTATCTGTTTTGTTTTATAATGTCTGCAAATGGTTTTCCTATTCCTATTAACATATTACATTGAAATATTTGTGAAATCACACGAGGATCTCATCCTGTGATAGTTTAGTGGCATTTGGGTGTATCTTAAGCATGATTGATTAGAGATTTTGGTGTTTAATTAAGTCTTTTAACTCATCCTTCATGCTAGATTCTCAAAGATTGTGTGAAACCGTGCTGATCTGGGCCTCCATTGAAGCACTCCTTCTAGTTGAAGGAATTTCTTAGCTATTATGAAGCTTTATGTCATTTGGATTTCCAATTTTTGTGAAGTATCTCAAAGATCTAGTATAATCAACTTTATCCTGCTTAAACTCCCACCAAAATTATTCAAAAACCATGAATCCATCACGAACCACCTGTTTGCCATGTTTATCAACAAAGGAAGAAAATCTATTTACTAAAATATGAAAAAACAATCGGGATTTCATAATGTCTTCAATAACCTTGCCCTTTTTGAAAGTGTCTCCATCTTTTAGAACTCGACAACTCTTAAGAATTAAATTATGGAATATTGATCATACTTTCCCAAGGTTTTTCTTCATAAAATTTGTGCAAAAGAAGGATATCTCCATCTCCTTGATGAAACAGAGGTTACACTAAGGGTCCTCTCACCCTTTTTGAAAGGCACGGCCTAAAGTAGTGAGGATAGGTCAAATCCTCTTGAAGGTGCTATCCATTTCTCCATAAATCTAAGTAACAAAGGGCTAGTTAGATCTCATCCGTAGCTACAAAATGATACACATCATGATCAATCTATCTCTAACCTCCATGTTGAATTTGTGATGCTACTCATCTTGAAAAGGAGAACAAATTTGGATGCCAACACTATTCAACCTCATATCGATCCTCTCACGAGGAAGGAATTGAACAAATTGATTGAGGAAAGTATTATTTTCCCAATCAAGCACTCTTCATGGGTTGCTAATCTAGTACTAGCGAGGAAGAGAAATAGGGAAATCAATATTTATGTGGAATTCTAAGACTTTAAAAAGGATTCTCTCAAAGGCCATTATCCACTTCATTTTATGGAGAAAATCTTACATGTAGTAGCTAGTTTGGAAAGGTTATGTCTCCTAGATGGCTACTTGGGATAGAATCAAATTTTGGTGAAAGAAAAAGACCAATTCAAGACAACCTTCACCACAAAATGGAGGACCTATTCTTATAGGAAAATGCCATTCGGGTTGTTAAATTCCAGAGCTACATTCCAAAGGAATATGGACATGGCATTCAATGGGATGATAAAAAAGATATATCTAGTGTACTTAGATGACATCAATATATTTTATGAGGACGTAGCAAGTCACTTTTTCACCTCAGGAAAGTGTTCCAAATATGTAGGAAATTCTAAGTGTCTCTAAATCTGAAGAAGTGTATATTCCTAGCTCATAAAGGAAAGCTTCTAGGCCACATGGTGTCCAAGGAGTGGTTGAAAATGGATCGAGAAAGGGTAGAATCTATCCATGCACTTTGTGATTTCCAAGTCATAAGATGGCTCTCAAAAGATTCTTGGGAAGGATCAACTTTGTTCTAAGGTATGTTTTTATTTTTATACTCTTGTTAGGCCAATAACCATGATTGTGAGTAAGAGAGTGGAATTTAAGTGGACAATGAAGGAAATGAGTGTTTTAATAATGTCAAAAATGTCATATCTCAAGTTCCAACTCTCATCAATGTAATTTTCCAAAGACTTCATTTTATATGCCTTCAATGGTTCGAGATACATCTCGGCTATCTTGCGGTAGCTAAACAAAGAAGGATCCGAACATCCCATTTCCTTCTTGATCGGATATTGGAAGATTACGAGGTGAGGTGTTCTTTCATTGAAAAGCATGTGCTTGTTGTTATTAGGAGTTTGAAGAAGTTCAGAACTTGGTTTCAAAAAACAAAAAATAGTTATTCGTGTCACATTTTGGGGTCAAGAACTTCCTCCTAAACAAATACTTGAATGAGAAAAGGGTAGGTTTGATCACTCATGTCATGGAATATGGTATAGAGATTAAGGTCATGAAGTTAGTTCGTGACAAGGATTGTGTGAGAAACTATCTTCCAATCAACACGTTGAGACAAGTGACGAAGAAGAAGTTTTTTTGGTGTTACAAAATAATCAAGGACAAGTATATTGTAGTGCACCTAATTATTTTGGACTCGGGATATGATGCATTTCCGTAAATAATTCTATGTCCTCCATAGATGAGTAAGGAAAATAAGAGCTATTTTAGACTCTAAGCTATTTTTGTGTTCTTATTGATGGTGTTTTGTTCAAAAGGGATTTTAATGGAGTTCTATTGAGGTGCACTAGGGAAAATCATATTGAGAAGATGCTACATGAGTTCCATGATGAAGAATGTGGAGTTCATTTTTCTCCACGGGTAATAACCCTCAAGATCATGAAGGATGGATATCCAGAATGTTTAGTGACTTCTATGCATGGACCAAGAAATGCAAAAAATGTGCATTCTTCACAAGAAAGGAGAAGCTATCAGTACTTATCCTCTATCCAATCTTAGGTGATCAATCATTCATGCAGTGGGGATTGGATTTCATAAGAGTCATCAATCCAAATTCAATCCAAGGCCACAAGTGGATCCTAATAGCAACAAACTACTTCACCAAGTGGACCGAAGTAGTAACGCTCAAAGAAGCAAATGAGTCTAGTATATTAGACTTTTATGAGGCAATAGTAATAAGATTTGGAGTCCCATCTACTATAATATCGGATAATTCTATAGAATTACTTGGTACAAATATCACCGAATGGGATGTTAGAAATGGTATATCTCTCATCAACCATCTAATTATTACCCTCGGGGTAATGGGAAATAAAAGTCCAAAAATAAGAACTTTATGAGAATCATCGAAAGAATCAAAATGAAAACCAAAGGACATGACATACTAAACTCAAATCAGCCTTTTGGGCTCATAGAATCACACCAAAAAGGTCAACGAGCATCTCTCCTTATAATCTTGTCTACGGGAAATAAATAAGGATGCCCATATCCCTTGAGTTTCCAACTTTGGAGCTCCTTGAAAAGCTGGAGTTATCATAACTTGAGCCTTTAGGAGTCAAGTATGTACAACTCATGGAGTTGGAAGAAATAAAAGAGCATGAAATACAAACCATGGAGAAGGAACAAGCCTTAATCAAGAGGAGCTTTGACAAGAAAGCTAAAGTAAGGATTTTGTAAGAAGGATACTTGGTCTGAAATGATATGAGGATCGGGCTAAGACGGAAAAGCAATCCAAGTTTGATGTCATGTGGAGTGGCCCCTACATGGGCACATGATGTAAAATTAGAAATGTTTTCTAGCTATCCATGTTGGGTGGAGAGGAACTTCTTATTCCATTCAATGGAATCTACCTCAACCATCATTCTTTGAAAGGAAATATTCTCGCCTTTGTATATATTAGTTGAGTATTTTCATTCCTCTACGTGTTGGTGCATAGTATCTTGTCATTAGAAAAGGTTTCATTTTCCATATTTGCCTTTGGCATAGGTTTTACTTCTCTGGTTATATCATTTAAAAAATTTAGGATACCTCTTGAAAAGGAATGTTATAATAAGAAACTCAAAGTTACAAGGAACACTTATAATCTGTAAAATGTTTCAAATGAGAGAAACTAAAATCAGATTAAGGGATAGATTTCAGAATTTGTATCCTCTTATCCCATCGAGATCAATCGTGATGTGAGGTTCTAGCACCCCTTACAAGATTAGAAAATCATGTTTTATTTAGTAGGGGAAATATAATCCATAGATCATAGATCCACCATTAAAGTTGAAGATTATAGATTATGATGTACATTCGATTTAGACTAAGTGATAACTTGAACTAGATAGTGAATAAAAGAGCTTAAATAGAAAATAATGAGAAAATAATGAGGAAGAGATAAAAGAAAAAAATAAGCATGAGAACAGTAAAAGAACTCTCTTTTATTCAAAATCTTATACAATTTTACTCAGCACTTCCACTTCGCTCCTTAGTATTTCACTGCTTCTACAAAGCTATGTCTCTTGATCAGTTAATACAATACTCATCCAACATTATTCTAGTGTCTTACAGTCTGATCTTAGTCTTTAATATTGGACAGTATGAATGTAAACATTGTTAAAGCTAATCCTGAGAGGGATCACCCAAATCAATGTGGGTGGGTGAATCAGTTAGGCCACTTCACTCTTAATTGTGAATGAAATTTTCAATAGAATCTGATTAGAAAAGCTTTACTAATGTTAGGGTGTACTTAAGTGGTTGATCCCACTTGACATTATCACCCGAACAAATGAGCCCTACGGGATATTGTTGTATAACGGATGACAGGTCTTACATCAACACAATCCTCAATTTAAGAAGCAACCCACCTTATTTTTTCAATGTCTCCTCAATGTTGAAAACATAAAGTCAACCTCAAATCCTTATTGAGTTCATTTCGGTTATAAATATTACGGATTTGAAGGAAATCCCAACCTTCATTAGTGTTCCAAATAGCAATTGGAATGAGGAAAATTAGTTCTAACAAATTTGATTTTCCAAAATGAAAGGAAAAAGAAAATTTTCAAATCAAAACAATATTCCATTCATGCAAACTTTGAGATTTTCTTACAGAATTGGAAAGTGCAAGCGAAAGATCAATTCTGGGTCCAACGGTGTTTTCATCCAGATTCCGAGGAAAATTTTAAAGGTTCAAATTAGTTTAGGATACCAAAGGTGACTCTATGCCCAATGGATACATTCAAGCTATTGGTCAACCACATCTAGTAGGAAGATGTCCCCATGAGTTGCCAAATATGTTATCCCTTTTTCCCCCGGGGAAAAATGGACAATAGGGTAGAAGCTGGACACGATCACCTGCAAGGCCCACGATAGGAGAATCTAAGGTCATAGGTAAAATTTAATGTTTTAGAACTATTACAGTGATTTAGAGAAGGTGTGAAATAATTTCAAGAAATGTTTTCCTCTTCGGATTTTGATGGTGACTCGAGTTTACCTAATGTGAAAGAAGGCTCGCGAGCCCACATTGGACAAAACAAGAAAAAAATAAAAATTTGAACACTAGTCTCTAAGTGCTCCACTTTGCCTTAAATGGCCTTTCGGTTCCAAAGAACCTAAGAAAATTTCAAAAAATCAGGAGGAAATTCCCTAAAAGCTTCAAAATGGGCTCAAGATCCAAAAATAGCTCACCGATTGTGTCGGGGAGCTAAGGGCATGCGCATGCAATTGATCTCCTCACATATGGGAAGTGAGCTATGTAATTTTCTATGGGAGCTAAGGTGTAATGGATTGCTCAACGAGCTACTTAGTTACATCGCAAAGGGATTGAGAAGGATGACTCACCAATCCAACTCAGTGAGCCCATCAGTAGTGTGTGGGGTTACAGTTCTAAACAGCTCAGAGAACTGAGACCGGATGACCAATCTCACATACTAAGGTGGAAATTGGAGTGTAACTCGCCATTCGGCTCAGTGAGACATGGGTGGAAGCTTAGCGTGGACAGGATGATTAGGGAGATAATGGTGCGCATTGAGCAAAGGATCGCCATAAAGGAAACATTTGGAGTTCGATCGTAGACTGACTTGGTGTGGTGGTGATGAAGCTAAGGTAGAATGGAGTTTGGTGGGGTTTGCGGGTGGTCAAGATTTTGAATACCTGAAGTTTTAGTTTTTCAGAGAAGTGGGAGCAAGTTGAGTGGAAAATCGAAGGATAAGGTTGAAATCCCTAAAACCCTAATATCCAATGCAGAGTTTTTGGGGGTCAACTTAGGGTAAATGCGGGATGAAATTTGGAGTTTGGAAAACAAAAAGTAAGGTTTTGTGTGCGGGGAATATATGAAGTCATTAGACTTCGAAGTCCAAAATGAAAAGGACTCGCCAGTGTGCTCAGATTGTTAGTAGGTTCAGATATCGCGGGCAGAGGTTGAGTTCATATATCGAGGTGGTTTATGCGGCAAGTTAAAATCAAAATTTCCCTCAATGTAAACCCCGAAGTCCAAAAAATGGCCCACTAAGTGATTTTTTGGGTGTCAAACCCCCTCAGTTTCCGAGCTCTATAAAGCAGTAGGTGGCGAGTTAGGAAGTGAAGCATGGGCAAGTTGAAGACATGGATCTCGGAAGGTGGAAGATGAACTCAACAAGTTACCCTAACATGTTTAAGAATAACTTTTAGCTTTTTGATCTATTTTTAACAAAATTGTACTCGTTGGAGAGAGAATTAGAAGCACTATCTAATGGAGGGGTTAAATTTTAGAGATCATGAGGTTAGGTGAATAAAAAATCAAGAGTAAGTATGAAAATCATGAAGGTCATACCCAGGATGATGAAAATGAAGCATAAAAGCCATTTGTTCTTCACTTGCCAAGGTACAATCAAGCATGGACTCATCAAATCCTCATGTTATCTAGTAGAAGTGCACCTTTTTATATGGGTGATAAAATTTTGTGTCTTTTTATTTTCCCTCACTTATGTGCATATACAATTGAGACACTTTGTTATCTAATTTTTCCCCTCAAGAAAAATTGGACAGACACCTCGACGCAGAGAAAATTAGAGGTTTGCTCAGCTATGTAAGGTCACATTCAATTTTGAAAATCACGTTGTAGACAGGATCATCAATGAAATGCAAGCTCATAAATCAATGGTTAAGTAGATGTCGAAGAAGATCAAATCTCAGCTAGAAGAACAATGGATAAGGCTTAATGTTTTTAGTTTTTGCATTTTTGGCACTTTGGAGAAAAACATGGCAAAAAATGGGCAGGCAATGTCCAAAACCTGAAACCCCAAAAGTCAAAGTTTTTAGACTTTCAGGTTTTGGGGTTTTAGAAAATCTCAGGAACGAAGTTGGAAAATCGGCCCAAAAGTCTGAAATCCCAAATTCTGAAATTCTAAAAATTCAGACTTTTGGGATTTTGGGGTTTTGGAGACCTCGGCAAGTGTGCCAGAAATGGAGTGGAAATGTCTGAAATTTTGAAGTCTGAAAGTCCAAAAATTATACTTTCAGGGTTTTGGGAATTTTAGGAATCATGCAAGAAAAGAAGCGAGCAAAAATCCCAAAATCCCGAAGGTCCGAAGTCCAAAATTTTAGACTTCGGAGTTTCAGGGTTTTAGACTTCGAAGTTTCAGAAGTCTCAAACATCAAAACATGAAAATCACCCCTCAATGTCTAAACTCCAAAACCTGAAAGTCTAAAATTTCAGACTTTCAGGCCTTTGGGTTTCAGACTTTTGGAACTCTCAGTGCACCATTTTTATAGAATGACACCTCGACCTTCAAATGGCCATAACTTTTGACTAGGAACTTGGATTTACACAAAAAAGGACTAAGTTATTAAAAATGAAATATACAATCCACCATTTTTTAGGGTGTGAGACTTCCCACCTACTATCATAATGAAGTATGGGCTTCCTTTCTTGCCCAACAAGGAAAAACACATAGAGGCATGGGTTTTGTCATGGAATCCATCATTGTTGCAGGTGAATTCAATGCATTTTTTGGGTGGTTGAAGAAAGAATTCAAATTCTTCTCATCTCCTTCTCTCATTCTTCCTATATATTGTAAGGAGGAGAATTTTTCTAGTTGTTTGAAATTTTTGTTTTGCACCCTCCTTTATTCTCTTTCTAAATGTGGATTTGTGGATTTCAAACCTCCCCTTTAAATTGTAATGCAAATTTTGTTTCTTGGCCATTGTAGTGTATTGTATCAAATTCATGGAGTAATAATACATGTCGTGGATGATTTTTCAACCCTATCTTGTGTTCATTTCCTTGATCGATAACTCATTATAGTATTGGTTATCGTGAATGGTAGTTGTATTACATTTTAATGGTTTGTGTTTAATGGAAAAGTAGGTGTTTAAAATTCCTTTGGTGCATCACCTTTGTTAGTTTAGGTTTATTTTCTTGCATCTTCTTAACCCTATCTCCTTAGCAAGTTAGAGTAGATTTTAGAGTAGATCCTCTACAAATTGTATGTGTGCACCTGAACAGAGGAATATGAACCGTCCTTCATCTAAAGAGCTTTCCGATTTCAAATTCCCACACTTTGGGAAAATCTCCATGTTATGCAATCACACTAAGAGTTTCAACCCATTGAGTTGCAGACATTCAAGGGTGTTGTGATTACGCTACAAACACCTCACAAGCTATGCGGATCCTAGATGAAGAGGTGAATATTCATATTACTAAGGGATGGCTCCCTTGTTGGAGTATCCCTAGTCTAGATCTTTGGGGTTAAAGGTGAGAAAATGAATTGTAAACTGAAAAAGATGATACACCAAAGATTGTGAGAGCTTTACGATACAAAAACGTGCACAAATTGATAATGAAAATTACCACATTACACAAACCGGATGAAAATTAGGTGAAATTTCAAGGCAAGTTAATAGAAATATCATAACGGATGAATCGAATATATAGATTTGATAGGCATACATACTAAAATGACACACAATGATTATTTTTTTGTAAAAGGGGAAGATGAAATAAGTTATTAACTTAAAAGACTCGGGGAAGAACACAAGATATAATTACCTATCTTAATGAAAAGATTTGCAGAAAATCTCTGGAAAGGAAAAAATAATTTAATTCTCAGTGGGCATTACTGCAAAGAAAATGCAAGCACTTTTTTACATTAAAAAATATGTCTCAATACTTTACAAAACATGAATATATAGTAAAAGGGGTGAAGCTGCAAGCTCAACACCCACAGTTCCAACAGCAGTTCAACTATATTTGCATGATAATTTTAGGTCTTTCTAATGAACAAAATAATAATAAATCTAAAATACACATGTTGCTCCATTAAGGCAAAACTAGGCTTCCACTTCTTATCTTATCTCATACTCAAACTGTGTTGATTCCTCTAGTCCTTCCTTGGCATGTGTACGAGACTTTTTCCTTACATTAAGGTAATTTGGATAAGTTTAGGTAAAGGAACCTCTTTTAATTAGCCAAAAGGATAATTTTGGACTCATCAACTTTTGGATTATTAGCAAAAAGGGCTATTTTGGCTTTTACCAACTTGCTTGGCATGCACTCTTATTGGTTAAATTTGGCTTTGCATAAGAGTAAGGTTTAAAAGCTTTTGCAATGAGGCAATTAATCACCGAACCTCACCCTTCAATGCATGTAAAAGACTAAAAAGGGGTTTATTTGACTCTACTTTGATCAAAAGTGAGGTTAGGGCTTAAACCCTAAAGCGTTTCATTTTGTCACTTGGATTTTGGAATCTTTTGGAAGTGGCCATGTAAAAGGGGGAACTCTGGAAAACTTCCATGGCCGCCATTGCTCCTTGCTTTAGATATCTTTATTAATTGATAGTCACCATAGTTCACTTTATAACTCTGCGTTTCACCCTTTTAATGAAAAATTTCTATACTTATTTCTTGTTCTACTATCACGAATTCGACCAAAAGACTTGGGGTTAATTTGTGTTATGTTTTCTAGTTATATTATTTATTTTAGCTGGGTCTGTTCCCTACTCCCCATTTTTCATACTGGTGTGGAGCTCTGCATTGACCTTCCATATGGTCACCATGAAAGAACCTCTCGAGTTGGTTTTATTGTTATCTACTCTCTGCATTGTTGCATAATCAATTTTTTGCTTGGTATTTCAAAATTGAGTGGCCCAAAATATTGACCCTGGTCTGCTACAACCCACAACTCGACATTAATTTTGGTGGTTCGCCTGTACACAGATCTGGAGCCATAGTTTTTTTATTGGCTCGCCAATCAGTTATTCGAGCCTGCCATGTAAGAAGGTGAGTTTTATTCCATTTTATGGATCGTATTTCTGTGTTTCTTACAATGGCCACCGGTGATGTCTGAATTGAAGCTCTGTTTTGGATTTGTAAGTCGTTCGTGTGTTCAACAAATTTATCCTTTTTCCCATTTCCGCGTAGGGTACGGGACTCTAGTAATATGACAACTTCTCACATTTTTGACTCTGTTCCACTGTAACAAGTCGGTCGTTGATCCGAAAATGGTACATGGTTTTTAACTTGTACTTAGAAAAATTTCAGATTCTTAACTTGACAAATTTAAAATTGATCAAGAGTACCTTTATCCAATTTTGGGTATACTTGAAAGCCCACATTTTAAAATCTTCCAAAATGATCAATTAATCCAATTTCCAACTTAAGTGAATTTTACTGATTCTATTACAAAACCATGTAACTAATTGACAAACTGAATTCAAATATGCAATCAAACTATATTTTCAATTCACAAATCTGAAAGTGTATTCACTCCCGATTGTGGGTTATCGATACTGAAATTTACTTCAATTCGTTTACTCCAGTTTTGTGCTTATTTTATCAATTAATCAATTGATAAATTTTTATCTCATCAAAAGCTTTCAAAAAAATGAATAAAAACACCACAACTCATAAATTGATGACAGAGTTCACTCGAAGGCTACCTCTCCAGTTTCACAAAAAATGAATTGATCTATTCAATCACCAATGAAGTACAATAACACTTCAATAATTTCTAAACAGATCATAACCTGCAAATGAGTTGATCAAAGACATTGGAAACTCTGAAATTTACTAGAAATTGTTCCCAAAATGATCCATGGCTCCTACAATGCTTCCACAATGTAATCCCTTTGCAAATGCGATTGAAAACACGTAAAAAATTGAGATTTATAAACACTTCACTTGAAAAAAATATATATATCGGAAATCTTACAAAAAAATTGTAACAACTTCCCTTTTTACTCCATGGCCTGGTTCGGACTAGAAGTGCTTGGAAAATTCAGATCTCTGTTGGTTCCTCATGCATGTTCTGTGCAACTACGATGGAAAATCACCTACATAGGAAAATATATAACACTTCATGAGAAAATAAGACCACCATTGTCTTCATCTCAAAATTTCAAGCAACTTTTCTTTTTACTCCAAATTCGATTCTACGCCTCTAAGTGCCTCAAACCGAGCTTGATTTGCAAACTTTCTTGTCTAGTCTCCAAAAACACAGAGCACGAGATCTCTTTTTATATAGGAAATCTCATTTATTATCACCGCCGAGCTAGGAGGTGAGTCGGTTGACATGAACGCTTTGGGGGCCTAAGGTTCAGTTCGAATCTCGGTGGCATGCATTTTAGTGGAGTGTTTTATTGATGATGGGGACATATCCCACATTGGCGCCTTGAAGGGAGAATGAATGGTTTATATGCCTAGAGATCTGCCAATGTTTTCATGGAAATAGCCACATCTGAGCCTTTTGCTAAGATCCAAATAGTTTCCTTTGAGTTTTCCACTAATACGCCAAGCTATGCGAGACTGTGTTGGTTTCACTGAGTTTTTGGCCGAGGTAAATGGGATAAAACAACATCCCCGTGCATTATTTTTTGTTCAAATTTGAACCCCCGACAGTAATAAGGATGAAACACCAAGATATAAGGGTTAACATATATCCTGATCAACTTGGATAGATAACTCTATAGAATTGAACCCAAACAATGTTGAATTGGAGAATATAAATCCCGAACATTGTGGTATAAACTCAATCCATACGAGTAATTTGGTAAATGTGATCAACTCGGTGGGGAGTTGATCACCCCACCGAGCTAGTAATATAGCTCGACCGAGCTGATTATCAACCTGCAATGCAAAAATCAACTCATAGTGCAAAAATCAAACTCAAAATACAAAATCGAGCTCAGAATGAAAAATTGACATCCGCGTGGTGGTTTGAGAGCCCACCACGTCCGCAAACAAGAATATATCTCTCATGGTGGCCAAGCTCCCTTCCGTTACAAATTTTGAGCCTCTTGTTCTTTTCCAAAAAAATATAAGTTGAAGATCAGAGGCCCAAAACCATATCAAAAAGACTTTTCATCTTTTATTCCTTGCCACGTGTCATGTCTAGAATTGACTATTTACCAGGGCTGGCCTGTTTAAGACCTTAACATTGACCGATGATAGAATCTGCATACAGACTTTGTTTATGAAGTTCAACATACCGTAAGAAAGGTCTCGAGAAGCCCTTCAACACGGTCCAAGTTTAGGAGATATATTTATAGTGAAAATCCTCTAGATCATCTCGTAATGCTAGTTTCTCAAAAATGGCTCGGTTTTCCGTGTATCGCCGTGTAGAGATTTACTTAGCCCAACTCAATGATATTGAAGGTAAGAACACATTGGTTTAGCTTGGCTCATCCCTTATCTATTTTCCCTTCTTTTAAGCAGCTCTGTCTCTTTTGTGGGTTTTTGAATTTTTCCTATGCGTTTCGACCATTATTTTTCGACATTTTCTCATTCAAATCCCAACTATTTAGATTTTGGTATTTTAATATGGACACTACTATTGTGTTTAGAAGGCCCTCCACTCAAAGAAAAATCTCTTGAATCTTTCTTTCTAAATCTTTCCTCCTATACAATCTCTTACATTCATTGTTTTGAGATGATTTAGAGAGCCTCTAATCATTTGGCTTCTTTGTCTCCTCAAATCAGCACTTTCACATCAGGTGTAATACAATTAGATAGCTCCATTGCCCTTGAAACTAAAAGTATTGTTCTTTCTTCAAATGAATCCACCATAAAATGAATTTTTGGTTGAATTATGGTTGCTTTGCAAATCCATATGTTCCCCAAAATAAGTCTATTTACAACATCATATAGGTAAGCTTATGAAATATTTGATATATCATAAGTCTATGAAATCCCAGCTTACTCGATCTCTTCCTGAAGTACTTCAACTTTAGGAGGCTAAACAAAATCTCAAAATACTGATTAATTATATCAGCTAGATAATCATCATCTATCGAGTTCTCTTCGCCTCCTATATATCAATTTTGAATTAAGGATTCAAAATGTTGATTAACATAAACTTTGAGAATTTCATCCAATATTAAATAAGTATGGTGTCAACCATCTAATGCCATTAGTTGAAGTTATGTAGAAAAAAGAATTATTGTTATGATGATCCAAATTTGATATAATTTGTGTTCACATGCAAATGTCGAAGACATCTCCATCTACATTTTATTGCTCCATACTCTAGATAAACAATGTATAGTATAAGATCCGAAAGAAAATTAACTAACAAAAATTTTGCAATTGAAGCAAATTTGAGTCATTTCCCACAACTTTATTTCCTATTATCAATTCTAGAAGAACCACTTCGTAAATGTATACATCATATTCCTCATTAAGCCTTGATGTTCTTGCATATTTTCTCTTTTTTGGTCCAATAATTTGTCATACAAAAAATGACTGTGATAACATATTTCACTTGCCCAAAGTGTTGTGGCTTATTCCATATGTTGGACCAGAAATTATTGTCTCCTTCTTGTAAATGTGATTTTTTTCTCCTTTTATGGATTGCATTTAATTTATGTGCGTTGATTCTTAGTTCAACATGTACCTTCCGCATGTAATAGATTTGCACATATGGACTTGAATTTTATAGATTACAACATGCTTGCAACCCCTAAGTATTTGAAAATGTGTGATTTTAACTGTCTAACAAGAAAATGAAATTCCTTATTTTGTTTCTCCCTTTTC
The DNA here is from genome assembly GCA_018340775.1 of Taxus wallichiana var. yunnanensis. NCBI lineage: Eukaryota > Viridiplantae > Streptophyta > Pinopsida > Cupressales > Taxaceae > Taxus > Taxus wallichiana. The sequence continues at coordinate 265,295,624 of CM031240.1, forward strand.
TAAGGTGGAAAATATATCTCGTTTCTGGCACTCTTTTCTAGAATATTCAAAATCATAGTTGCAGATTTGATTTGTTGAAGTGTTTGATTGTGAAATAACTGCAATCTGCCATGCAAAATATTATGTGGTGTAACTCTTCATTGCTTCATTTGTATGGATGTGAATTTCTCTAATGTAGATCATATTGTCTTTATTATGCAAATCTGCATTATGTTGGAAGTCTACTTTTTCTTTTCAAAATATGTATGCTAAAATTATGAATATTTTGCTTCTTGTAGCTTGTCATTGTCTTGATTTCTCTGAAACTTGAAACAATTTGTTTCCTAAAAGTTGTAATATTTCATTTGTATATGCACACTAAGAGAAACAGTCAAGAAAAATAGTGAAGGGAATAGGCCTTTATTTTCATTATTTTGTTGATTTCTCTTGTGATATGATTCTTATTGATGATGTTCTGCTCCTATATTTCCTTTTGTACTTTGTGATTTTCAAGTACATTTTCAAGAAAGTCTATTTGTCTAGAATTGTGAATATAAGAGAACTGCAAAAATATTGAGCTATAACCATTTGTTATTTCTTCTTCTAGGTACCCACCGATGATCTGTAAACTATCTACTATGGAATTCATTTACAAAACCAAAATTTTATTGTTGTTTTACTTTCAAATAGAAAATGATAGTTTGAGCTAGTGATTTAATTGTTTATTCCTTAGAAGTGAAACTTGCAAAGAGAAATTAATTAACACACACACATACGCCAAAGATTTTTATCCTAGAAACCTCTAAAGGAGGAACACCACTCGCGAATGGAAAAAAAATCTTTCTTCCCTTTCTTCTTTATTGGACAATTAAAAATATAAGAGATTCAAACTTTACAATAAGTGAGAAAGGAAATTGACAATGTCTCACACTTCCTCCCAACTACATTACTGATATGTTCTCAAATTCTTCCTTCAATAAACTCAATTCTAACGCTTTATAACTCTTACACTTACTCCTATAAAGTCTCTTACTTCCAATAATTAAAATATCTCCTCTCTACATGTATTTAAAGTCTTTATCATGTCCTCCCATGCACCAAAGGATGGGAATGGTCATGGAGGAGAAGATACATGAAAAACCTTTCCAATTTTGGGACTGTTTGTTTTGAATTTTATTTTTTGTCCAAACGTTACAAGACCGCCCCACAATGTAGACCGATAGTCACAAGACCGCCACCCTAGTTAGGAAGTGGTTATGTAACCAACACTCTACACAAAATGAAGGTTCTATTAATATATAGACATAACCTTTGTTTGCTCATTTTCATTCTTTTTTGCTGGCTGATTTGATGAAGTAGAGTGATTTTGGATCCCTATGGATGAAACCTCCATTTCTTAGGAGGATTTTGGTCCCACAAAAGCTTAGTAGGGGAGTTGATGAGGAACTAACTCCCTCACTTTCTCCTTCAAGTACCACCGGGCCTTCTTAGGTGTCTTTCCTTTCAATCCAATCTGCTAAGACTCATGCATACCTCTTCTAGTCTCTCTGAAATTTTTATGCAACATTACATCCTCCAATTCTCCTCATGAGTCCAAGACACAATCCTCAATGGAAGGTAAAAATTGTAGTCCATCTTCATCTAGCATGGATGGATCATATAGGTGCAAGTTCTCACAGATTAATACTGAGTACATCCTCATAAATGGAAAAAAAATAAAGTCAAAATTTATTTTCGCCAACCTTCTTCAATATGGTTAAGGGTCCATTTCATAGTGGTTTGATCTTTCGTGCATGACCTTGTAGTCTCTCCTTAGTCAAGTAAAGAAAAATTCTATCTCCAACATAAAGCTTATACTCTCTCCTGTGATGATCATGCCAGCGTTGTACTTGGCTTGAGATTTCTCTAACTATTCTTTGACTTTGAGATGGATTTTCTGAATCCTCTCAATGAATTTGTTTTCTCTAGTCACCTCTATGTCTCGTGTCTCCTCCTCATCTGCTTCCCAACTGCTATGTCTAATGGATTTGTAGGTAGATATCCCAAACATGCTTCAAACAGTGACTTCATAGTGGATGTGTGTACTTCTTAGCTGTAGGAATGTTGAATGTAACCTAAGGAATCATCCCAAGTCCTTGGGAATTTTCTATTATACCCTCTCATAAACTGTACCAAAGTCATGTTCACCACCTCTGTTTATCCCTATGTTTATGGTTAGAAATTCGTGATCATATGTAACCTGGTATCCATATTCTCCCACAAATTAGTCCTAAACTTACCTAAGAACTTGGAATCCATGTCAGAAGCAATAGACTTTGGAAATCATAAATGCACCCATACATTATAAAATAGAAGATTTGTTCCGACATGTTCTTTTTATGTCTTTTTACATGCCATAAGAATACACATTTTATTGAATCTATTAACAACAACATAGAGATAGTCATGTCCATGTTTAGACATTGATAATCCTCTTACAAAATCTATAGAAATGTCCTCCCATGGACGCGTAGGTACTGAAAAAGGCATATTAAAACTTTCCTTCCTAGTCTTAGGCTTGCTGGTACAACAAATTTTACATGCACGTATAAATTTTGATACTTCTTCTTGCATATTGGGCTAATACACATACCTTTGCAAATGGGTTAGGGTCTTACCAAAACCAAAATATCCCTCTACTTTTGAGGTATGTGCTTCCCTCATCAATATAAGTCTTTCTTCTTTAGGCACGCAAAGCTTCCCCCATTATTAGAGCAAACCGTCCTTGAGATAAAAATCTTCAACCCTTGTCCTCTTAGTCCCTTGGGACTGTAACAACTTAAATGTCACACCAAAGTCTCGTCCTGGGAATATCCCTCTTCGTAAGCTTCCTTTGTGAAGGGATCGATTTGAGATATAGTGTCCAAGTAGGAGAAATTCTCCTATGTATGCGGCCTAGAAAATATTTGTGCCACCAAGTTCATACTATCCTTCTTGTATTTGATCATAAGATGAAATTTTTGAAGGAACCCCATTCATTTGTAGAGCCTTGCCTAGTACAATTTAGATTGTTCTTACAAATACTAGAGAGGTTTATGATCAATGTGAAAAAGATTTTCTTTACCCAACAAACAATGCTTCTATTATTTAATTTCCTAAACTAGTGCATACGTTTCCTTATCATATACTGAATATCCTTAAACTACTAAAGTAAAAGTTTCAGAATCACAGCATATGGGTTTAACTCCCTAAAGCAACATGACACCCATAACATAATCACTAGCATCTATCTTTACTTAAAAGGGCTGCTGAAAATTAGGAAGAGAAAGTACTTGAGCATGACTAATCTTGTATTTTAATAAAGCAAACGATTTTTCTTGTTCCTTACCCTAGTCAAAGCCCTTACTCTTTACAGACACTATGTGTAGAGGTGTTGTAATTGCGGAGAATACCATAATGAACTTTTGCATATACTTTATGATCCCACAAAAATCCTAGTCTATGTGGCTCTTGTTGGTGTTGGCCAATTGGTGATGGATTCCACCTTCTTTGAATCCACTCATAGCTCTCCTCCTTCAATCACATTCCTAAGAAAGATGAGTGATTGTTTGGATAATTCACATTTATTCATATTACAAAGTAGTTATTTCTCCTTGGGAACTTGCAAGAATTGCAACAAATGAGTTAGATGTTCCTCACATGTGGCACTAAAAATCAAGATATCATCCGGATAAATAATGACACATGAATATATGAAATCGCACAATACCTCATTCATCAATCTCATAAATGTGGTGGGTGTATTGCATAAACCAAATGGAAGTACTAACCACTCATAAAAACCTTATTTTTTCTTGAAGATAGTCTTCCATATATCCTCCTCATTCATTCTAACTTGGTGATACCTAACTTGAGATACAACTTTGTGAAGAATTTGGCATGCTGAAGCTGGTCCAAGAGATCATCTATGTGGGGAAGTGGATATCTTCTCTTTATGGTGATTTTTTTTGAAGTGCGGTAATCGATGCACATTCTATAGGAACCACCCTTATTTGGCACTATCACAATAGGCAAACCACATGTCGAGGTTCTTAGACATATCACACCATGGTCTCGTAGTTCTTAGAGTTACTTCTTTACTTCAAGTACTCTCCATAAAGGATTGCCTATACAACTTGATGTTCAGTAGAGGGGACTCTGGAAACAGCTGAATATCATGCTCTACTTCCAGTTTCGGTGGTAACCCAATGGGAACCTAAAACAATTCCTAAAAATACTGAATAATAGTGTCCAAATCTTGTTTTCCCTGGTTAGAAATATCTAAACCTTCTATCCCATATTGTTTATCCTTTAACAAAAGTAAACAAAACTAATTATGATTTTCCTCAATAAGTTGTTTTTCTTGGTTAGCTCTCACCATAGTAACACGTGTCTTACGTTGGTGTGCCTAGATGTTGTAGCTGCTCCCATCCTTGACCCATCTGTATTGGTTCTCCCTTCTCATGAAGATAGAATCCAAGATATACAAGTAAGGACTCCTGAAAACAACATCAAATACATCAAGTGGAATGAAATCAAATTCCAATACATCAATATAGTGGGCATTTATCCCAAACTTTACCTTACATATTTTTTATAACTAAATTTCAACACCCTTCACCCAACCCAAATGATAAGGGTGTGGATGTTCATAAGTCTCAAGACCAAGCTTCTTTATAATTGCTTCAGAAATCAAGTTAGACTGAGAAATGATATTAACCAAAGCATTTACCTTGGTTCTCTTGATCTAGATTTTGATATGGAATAGTCTACTCATCTCCTCTTCCTAAGTGTCTATGTTAGTGTGTTAGTGAAAGTGCATCCAATGATCTCATCTACATCAAAGACATATTAGATTTCCACCTCCCCTTCTGTCTTTACAATTGTCATGGATTTCTTTGAGTCCCCTGGTCCAAATATTTAGGTGTAACTTCTGACATGTAGCGTCAATATGACCATTAATATCACAATTCTTGGGATCTTTACAAGTATTTAAAGTAGTGGCATCTTGTTTACATTTCCCTTTCCACTTACCTTTGTTACTTGTTTTCCCATGTTCATTCTTTTGCTAATTTGTCGACTGCTTTTCCTTTAGCTCTACTTCTCCTTGCTTATTTTCATGATCTATATAGTATGCCTACAGACACACCTCATTGAGAAATTTGGGATTCGTGGAGATGAATTTTCTTTGAAGGTTAGTGTGAAGTCCTCCCAAGTACTTAGTCAGAATATCCTCATCCTCCAAGTCCATGTTCAACAACATGGCATGCCTCCAAAAATCCATAGTATAGTCTTACATACTTTGATCACTACCTTGTGTTAAAAAATGCTATTTAATCATTTGGTTAGTCTTGTGGCCAATAGGATAAAATTTAGGTCTAAGTAGTTCTTTAAAATATTACCACGATTTCACAGTAGGACATTTCTTCATTTCACAAGTGGCAAGTTGGTTTTCCCACCATACAGAATGTGTCCCAAAATTTTGAGACATGTAAAGGTGATCCTCTATGCCTCGGTGACATTATAGATGCTAAAGTAGACTTCCAATTGTTTTATCCATTTATCAAGAAATTCTACATCTACTTGTTCATCAAATATTTTAATTTGAACTTTTGTTTCAACTTTAAAAGGAGCACTGTCATATTTTTCCTTCTTTCTTGCCATTGAAGTCTCTTCTTCATGCTCTTCCCCATATTATTCCTCACCACGGCTCCTCCCTATGCCAAATTTTTCAGATAAGCCTCGAAGCATTGAGTCCATTGAGTCTTGCTTAACATTTGTTTTCTTATGAAAATCTACAAGTTCTTATTTTCTTGTAAATATCCTATCCATCATGGTCTCCAACATTTCGATTCTATGGACCAAGTTCTCTTCCTCCATTTGTCCTTGAATTCTTTGTTTCCACTTCCTTGTAGAAATATCTGGAACGCAAGGTAAAGCCTCTTCATCTTTAGATCTTGCACTGTCATACAAATCCAAGAACGAATACCACAATGTTGCATACTTATTAGATTTGATACCAAAATTATCTATAAACTATCTACTTTGGAATTCGTTCACAAAACCACAATTATATTGTTGTTCTACTTTCAAATAGAAAATGACAGTTGAGCTAGTGATTGAATTTTTATACCTTAGAATTGAAATTTACAAAATAAATGAATTAACACACACACACATATGCCAAGGATTTTTATCCTGGAAACCTCCAGGAGGAAAACCAATCGGGAAGGGAAAATAACTCTTTCTTCCCTTTTTGCTTTATTGGCCAATTCAAAATATAAGAGATACAAACTTTACAATAAGTGAGAAAGGAAATTGAAAATGTCTCACACTTCCTCCCAACTACTTGACTACTTTGTTCTTAAAATATTTCTTCTACAAACTCAATTCCAACACTTTAGAACTCTTACACTTACTCCCATGAAGTCTCTTACTTCCGATAATAAAAAAATCTCCTTCCTACATGTATTTATAGTCTTTCTCATGTCCTCCTGTGAACTGGAGGATGGGAAAGGTAATGGAGGAGAAGAGACACAGACAACATTTCCAATTTTTTGACTATTTGTGATGCCCACTTATTTCCGACACACAAGACAACATAGCAAAATACAGGATAATTTTGTTTTTGACTTGTTTGAAACATAACATGACACAACAAGTGGTCATAATGGCAACAACTAGCTCCTTGAACAACTTGACACAACGATGACCACAAGGGCAACAAGGAAACACCCAACACCCATCAAGGACAGTTCACTTTTCTCTCTTGACAAGACACCACAACAAGACCAACCCATAATACCTAGTTACAGTTCAGGACACTCCACAGCAAATTCCTTTAAGGTGATGTATTTACTAAAACAGTCTTTCAAGGCCTGACTTTGGGGTTTAGAAGATTCATGTTATGATTCATACAACTCTTCCTTAGGGTTATATTTCTTTTCTTTCATACTATTGACTAAATAGCTTAAGGCCAAGCTTTCTAAAATAGGATCATCAATTATATGTCAATAACTTGTTTAATTAATTTGATTTAAGAACATTTTCAATTTCTCACAAGGTTAATTAATCTTACTCAAACCAATGACACTTGTTCCACACCTCTATTACATAGGTGATAAGCACAAGCTCCGATTGGGGAAACGTACCGATTAGGGTTTAGAGAAATAATATTCCTTGTTTAAGGATGAAATTTTGACCTTTCTTAAGAAATATCACCATGAATCAAGGCGAGGGTTAACAGAACAAGACAAACAGAATTCAGCTTCAGGGTCTCATTGCTTATAAGTCTTTTATTGAGGCTAAGAGTTTATCAAGATTGGTTAAGAGTTCCATATTTACTTTACTTAATTAAGTTTGACAAAGGAGAACATTTCAAACCATTGAGAGAGATTTAAGGGTTTCTTAATAAATTTCCCTCCTACTTATAAATCTTATTATCTTTTAAAATCTATCCATTGATTTTACCATAACACCATTTAAGAATTCACCATAAAAGGATAATGTTAATTAGTTTAGCTTGGGAAAAAAACCAAGTAATTATATTTCATTACAAAAGATAGTTTCCTTTTTTATCATTCCAGGTCTCAAATGTTATCAAGTAGATCACATCTACATTAATTTATTCATATACATAAATTTTAGTTCAAATTTTATAAGAATTATCCATCCCATTTTATAATGCTTTTGAAAAAATTGTTATTGTGTCTTAGAAATATTTACAACTCGACATTTTAAGTCAAGAGCAAAGTTTAACAAGACATAGTCAAGTGCATTTTAACTCAAGAGAAAATTTTAACAGTACTCAAGTGTGAAAAAAAAACAAGGATTACATCAATTCTTTCCAACACGATGGACAACCCAAAGGGACATACCCGCTCTAAGGAATCATGACGAGGGAACAAGAGAGTAATAACATTGGTCAAGCCACGCTACTATTCTAAGGACTAAATAATAGTCTAGGATCTCCCATAACCAAGCGGTAATAAGCTTTTATCTTTTCCATGATAAAAAAACAAGCCAAAGTTCAACAGTTACCACAACAATACTCCACAATAAATTACACTAAGGCTGTCCCTTCTTCTAAAATTTCCAAGAGGCCCTTTCCAGAGTTTAACAAGAATATAAAGATTCGTACAAAGGAACTTCGTAACCAAGATTGATGAAAAAATCTACAAGTATTTCCATCATCTAATCACATAAGCCATCTGCAACAATTAATAACATGAGTATGTTCACGAGAACTGAGCAAGATAAGACTAGACATAGCAACAATAAGCTACAATATAACAATATCATGAAAGGAACATCCTATTTCAGGAAATGGTTCAAAGCTCTAAACTCTAACAACCTTTTGAAACAAGATATAATTTTCACCATACCAACTAAGAAGAGAGCCACAAGTTTTAGTTATGAAAAATATCTGGAAAACCACAAAAGTTTGACAACCAAATATGCAAGACTATGGAATTTATAAGATTAGACACAAGAGTTGAGAGTATTAGGATTTCAATCATGTAATCCAGTAGATTACGTGATGGAAATCTAAATTTTAACTCATCAATCAACATTCTCAAGATGAAGTTGAAAGATAAAAGCTAGTCATGATCTTAGTTGCCAAAAAAAAAAAAAAATTTCACAATCATTAGGAAGGCCATAGGCCTAATAGGTTAGAAGTAAACAACGAGGGTAAGAAGAGAGTTCCATCATGTAATCAAAAGGTTAAATGGCTGAAAATATTATATTCAAACTCACAACCATTATCTCTTATCTAATAAGTGACTTCATAGCTAATAAGGATGAGTGCAAAGGATGAAAACAATGTCCGGAAAATGTATTGCCTAGCAGCCTACCTACTAAACATAACCAGGGCTGGAATAGTGACAAGCCTCATAACTACCCAAGTCCATTAAGCAAGCTAGCATTCTAAACACATCCATCCAATTTTCATAACACTTTAGATTTATAACCCTCCCATTCTAGAGGAACATAGCCATGAATCTAGACTTGGTTGAAAATTTCTGAAGTCAACTCACTTTCTAATATCATAAATGATGTAAACAAAAATAGTCTCTCAACTCTCCTTAGTTTACATCTCATCACTAAGTTTATGCTAACCTATGCAGTGATTAAGCACATAATATACCACTGAAGATAGATATCCTCCCACAATGATCTTCTATAACGATGTAATTACTATCATTAGGTTCGATACATATACAAACTATTCCATATTTTCTTTTCCTTTTAAACAACAAAATATATTCATGAGCTTCCATCACAATCATTCTAAATTTGTAATGAAAGGTCACTCATCAAGAAGGAAGTATAAAAGCAATTTATACTAAATTAAGGAACATCATGTTACCTTAAGAAGATGATGAAAACCTTAACTTTCACAAACCATGAAAGATATTACCTTAACTCCATCAAGGCATTATGTCTATACTTGATTAAATCGACCACACATGGAATCATCAACATTCCACATCATAACACCATAAAGGTCATTAATATTATCAAATTTTACTCCTAAGAAGAGTAGAATCAAATGGGGTTCTGTCAATAAATCATGCCCTTTTATAACAAAAAAAAATCTAAGCTTTTGTCCCATTCAGAACTTGACAATGAAATTGAAAAGATAGAGTCTAAACCAAAATAATTGACCCCAAGGTTCTCAATTTGTGTTTATAGCGCACAATAAACAAATTGCTAATTCCTAAACTGATAACAAAAATAACACATGCACTTCAACTCGGCTTAGCCCATAAAAAAATGATATGCAGATGCCCGAATGGAAACATGACGTGCGAGTATATTATGGGATCACAACAATTTAAATCGCTTTAAGAGGCGTATTTGTTCACTACGCTCTTGCCAATGTAAGTTGTTGAAAATAGACATGTTTACAGATGTCTTAGATGTTAAAGAAGAGAAGTTAATTTTTCATGACGTTATTTGAAATCCACTAGATTTATGGATTTGTAATCCTTCACTGAAGTTGCAGAAGACAAGGTAATGATTTACTTCTTAACTTAATAATTCATGAAACTATCTTCTCTTACTTTTTTTAAATTTCTGTGCAGAAATAGTGAGGGAATCAAAGGGATTTCATTGGGCAAGGATAGATCCGAATAAGAGGTTTGAGGAAGGGAACTTGGATTCAATGAGGAATTCACTAAGAGTTCTCGCTTTGGGAAGGCGCATGAAATCCAGTGGACAAATCCAGATGAAATTTAACAAATTTAGATATCTAAAATTAAATGCAAACATTCCTCTTTTACCTCTAAAATTAGAGCAACTTGAGAGATTGTGTGCATATCAAGGCCCAATATACAGTGATGTTAATCAAAGACTAACACAATCCACAAAACCACTACCTAATAACATTTTCAAGAAGGAAAAAAAGTAACATTTCAAGAGCTTGTTAGATTATAGCGTATTGTTGAGATGGTTAGTTTATCTTGCATGTTCCATCTTCCACAAAGCACACCCATTAGATCGGCCAGCAACAACAACCCCAAGTCAGATTCCATTTCCCTTGAGATTGTTGGGCGTTAAAACATTCATTCAATTCCTTGTTGGGCAGAAGCAAGGAGAATGCAGTGAGGGCAGGAGGGTCTTCATCGACCAATCATACTAGCAAAGGAGTCAGATGCTTTCACCTAAAAACACAATCTAATTCTCCCACCAAACCCACGTGTCCAACAAAGAAAAAGTTTCCATGTCTAAAAATTGACCCCCTAAGAAAAATAATTCACAAGGAAAGCTCACGTGGCCAGAGAGTCAAGGAAGGCATGATACACAACAAAAAAACATTTACCAGGAAGTTTCAAATTCCACCCTTTATTTCAACAAAACTTCAATGGAGCAGGTCTGAAACGATTTCAACCCATGCGGCCCCCAAGACTGGCACAAGTCAGACCAAAAGCATGAAAATATGTATTCATTAAGAACATTAATGAATGGTAGTAGGCCACCAAACACCATACCTTTGCCAGCACCAAACAAGGATCTTTTTGCAGCAAGGAAACAAGCCAACATCAAATCAGCAATTATTTTCATTTGATGATAGCCATGTGACCAAGTCAGGACGCAACTAGAGTGGTAAGGGGGTAGGTGGTAGTTGAAAGGATTAAGTTGAGGAATGAAAGTATTCATCCCCAAACAAATCTTGTGCCCCACACACACAAAACCTCCCTATTCAAGCACACGACAGACATAAAAGAAGATAGGAAAACAACACCCAAACCAACCAAGCCGGTTAACAACAAGGACATACACACTGGCATGGCAGAGAGAGCAGAAACATAAACATATTTTCCTTTAATTCAACGATTAAAACCTCAAGCGAGAATGACTAATCATCCTAGGGAAGAAGATAAGGGCTTGACGTTCGAAAGAAACTACATAATAATGAGCAACCACGGCGTCACAAAAGGAGACCCTCTTCTTTGTGCGAACCGGAGCTCGGTCTGTGAAGCAACCAACCAAACAATAAAATTGTTTATCGATAATTAATCATAACGTTGATAACAATCGACAATGAGATACTGAAGTTATCGCCGATCGAGAATTAAAATAATAATATTATTAATATTTTCAATACTCTTATTATTACAACTTAATAAAAATTATTAATCATATTAAGAAGGGTCAACATACAAGCTCGACAATTTGAGCACACAGTTTTTCTTTAATAGGGGAAAACGTAACGGGCGTTGCAGGGCCAGCAACGGCAATAATGACACGAAACCAGCAAACACGATGAAGAGGGAGAAGGTTGAATATTCCCTGTGAAAAGGGTGAAGCCCACCAATGATTGACGGGGGCATAATGACATTCAATGCTTAACACACGATCTCCAAAGTATGAATAGGCATAACAACGAATGGGGCATTACATTCTCCTCCCCTTAAGAAAAGCATCATCCTCGATGCGACATAAACAGAGGAAAGGAAGCGACAAGCAAAAAGGAATAGATGGGGGTAAGGGTACACTCTATGGTTATGGTTTGAGATGCTAAATCATGGCCTTAGGGTGGCCTTGGAAACAATTGGCAGGAATTTAAATTTTTAAGTTTTGTGAAGATTGGCAGTTCTCTTTTATTCATTATTTCATTAGTCTCTTTCCATTATCATTATTTCTAGTTTTAGTTCTTTTAAAATTTCATAGTTGTAGAGTTTTAGTTTATTCATTCTTGTGGGTGTCCAACATGAACTGCTAATACACACCCTACAGGGGTCATACAAGACACTACAGATTCACAAACATACAAGTACATACTTCAAAATGGTACCACACCACAAGAGATCAGTCAATGTATGGAAGAGAACATGCACGGACCAAATAACATAGTACCTATCACACCACTATGTTTGATAAATAATTCTTGAACAAAAGTGTACTACAACAACCTGAAATTTCCATAGTCTCACAGATGAAGTTTTTTTTCACATAACTCTTAAAATAACTACATGTATACAGGTTCAACAAGGGCATCAACGCCATATCCACAACATCAAAAATAAATTCAACTAACATGAGTAACACATACATCATATGACCACTCCCAAGACATCACAATAACTTAACATATATCTTGAAACATCAATCATACACAAAAATATCTTATGCCTCCCTCAAGTCTCATATGCCTCCTTCAAACTCTTATGCCTCCCTTAAGTCTCTTATGCATCCCTCAAACTCTTATTCCTCCCTCAAGTCTCTTATGCCTCCCTCAAGCAAGCCGGTTGTCCCCATGGCCCAAGACACATAGGGTTTGAACATTCCTAACCCAAGTGACATAGTAATGCGTAGTTCAACAACTTGCTAGTTACTTGTAACTCCTTGGGGTGTACCCCCAAACAATGAAGCGGGTTCATAGGTCCCACCATTCCATGGTGCATCCTATGACCCTATTCCACACATCATGACAATATAACCAACATAACAATCTGATCCAAATGCCAAGTGGAAAATTACAAGCCTTGGGCAAGGCGGAAAAATCTTAAAAATTTAAAAGAAGATCCAAAACCAAGTAAGACAAATGACCAAATTTCCATAGTTAGTGTCAAAATCCACATGTTAGTACTACAAACCAAGAAAATGCCCAAAATGTAAAGCATGAAAATCAAGAAAATTACTGGTCCTTGTAGAAATAAATTAAAAAGTTTAATTTATGAATAAAATAAACATATAATAATGTCACATTATGATAACTGTGTGGCCTTATCTGGCCACCAAGGGGTACTTAACGAGTTGTTAGCACTCGGAACATCGAGCCTCAACTCGCAAAATAAAATAGCAATAGTACAATAGTCATCATCTCTATCAGAATCATCCCGCCACCACTTCAACAAGGCTAAACACAGTCATAGCTACACGAAGGTTGAATCCATAAAACAACCAAATAAGGAGAGCAAGAGGAGCACAAGCCACCATATACCGAGTCTAAGGTTGGCTCTAGTGATTGGTCAGCCATACACCTTCCTCACTCTAGACATACACTTTTACCAATTTCCTTTAGGGTCTGTTAGTGCAAGGTTCACAACATAATATGTAACTACATCACTAACACAATGGTGGTACACATAGAATTGCATGGGTTATTTCTCCAACTATGGAACAAAATCAAACTAAAATTTTGAAATCCATTCCTACAAATTCTGCATGAATTCCAACTTGCTATTTTCTTCAATTTGCTGCCCCTCCTGGATAATTTTATGATCTTCACCTTCATGAATTGGCACTGCAGATGAAGGAGGAAGAGTTGTCTACTTCTCATATTGATTTTGTAATTTTTGGGAAAAGGAATGGGATTGAAATATACATTCGAGGAAGTGGGATTTGGAATAGCAACAGAAAGAAAACTTGAAAACTGAAATTTTGACTCAGTATGTGATTATGGAATAGAGGGGATAGAATTTGCAATGACCTAAAAATTTGGAAAGCGATAAAGGGGATACATTGGCTAATAGGGTTCCTCAACATGATGCCCATCATCCTCTAATGCTTCCAAATCTTCAACGTGTTCTTTGATAGCTAAATATATCTTCTTCAATCTCTTAAACTTAATTTGAAGATCTTCCTCCTGTGTATAATCGTTATAACCATTTATATAACCCCAACTTTGAACATCATAACAATTGTCATACTGATAATCATATTGATATGCAAGGTTCAAGTTATGGGGATATTCATTTTGATAGGGGTCATAATACTAATCCGAAGGAGAAAATGGGTAAAAAGTTGTGGATCGACATTTCTGACTCTTAGATAGTATAATTCAGGTGAGGAATTGATGTCATGATTTCATGACCTCATAAATATGTCAAAATGGAAAAATAGGTCTGCTGCAAATAAAAACAGTATCTTTAAAACAACAAAATAATAAGATCTTTTTCTTTTTGAAAAATACCTCAAAAGGTTATAGCGAAAGACTTGATGTCACTTTAGGCTTGAAAAATATTGTACTGGTCTGAAATCGCTTTGTGGAATCACCAGATAAGTTCTAATTTGAATATTCAATTGTTTGAACTCAACAATATTTGTTTCTCTCCTACCGTGTGTGTCAGAAACTATTATCTAGTAGAAGTGCACCTATTTTGAGGGGTGATAGATTTGTGTGTCTTTGTTTTTATGTCACTTATGTAGATATACAATTGGGATACCTCATGAGTAGTGGGTCTCCTAGATGTGAGGTCAATTTCAAGATAACTATTGGCTGCTTCCCTTTTTGGAGTATCCCTAGACTAGATCTGTGGGGTTAAAGGTGACAAAATGAAATGTAAACTGAAAAAGGTGATACACCAAATATTGTGCGATCTTTCTGGTACATGAATGTGCACAAACTGATAATGAAAATTACCACAATACATGAATGAGATGAAAATTAGGTGAAATTTCAAGGCAAGTAAATATAAATCTGATAAGGGATAAATCAGAATATACAAATTTCATAGGCATGCACACTAAAATGACACACAATGATTAATTTTTTGTAAAAGGGGCAGATAACATAAATGATTAACTTAAAAGACTCAGGGAGAACACAAGAATTAACTATCTTAATGTAAAGATTTGCAAAAAATTTCTGGAAAGGAAAAATCAATTTAATTCTCAGTGGGCATTACTACAAAGAAAATGGAAGCACTTTTTTACATCCAAAAATCTCTCTCAATACTTTGCAAAGCATGAATATATAGTAAAAGAGGTAAAGCTGCAAGCTCAACACCCACAGTGCCAACAACCATTCAACTATATTTTCATGATAATTTTAGGTCTTTCTAATGAATAAAATAATAATAAAGCTAAAATAAACATGTTGTTCCCTTAAGACAAAAATAGCCTTCCGATTCTTATCTTATCTCATAGTCAAACTGTGTTGACTCCTCTAGTCATGCCTTGGCATGTGTACGAGACTTTTGCTTACATTAAGGTAATTTGGATAAGTTTCGGTAAAGGAACCTCTTTTAATTAGCCAAAAGGATAATTTTGGACTCATCTCGCTTTTGGATTATTATGTTAAAAGGTCTATTTCGGCTTTTACCAACTTGTTTGGCATGCACTCTTATTGGTTAAATTTGGCTTTGCATAAGACAAAGGTTAAAAAGCTTCTGCAATGAGGCAATTAATTACCGACCCTCACCATTCAATGTATGTAAAAGACTAAAAAGGGGCTTATTTTGCGGGTATGGAGTATGTTTACCGACCATGGCTAATTTGACTCTACTCGATCAAAAGTGAGGTTAGGGCTTATACCCTAAAGTGTTTCATCTTGTCACTTTTTGGAATCTTCTCAAGCGGCAGTGAAAAAGGTGAAAACTTCCATGGCTTCCATTTATCCGTGCTTTGGAGATCTCTTTATTCATTTACAATCGCCATAGTTAACTTCGTAACTCTGCGTTTCACCCTTTCTTGGCAAAATTTGTATAGTTCTTTCTTATTCTACTATCACGAATTCACCCAAAAGAGTTGGGGTTTGTCTTATGTTTTCCAATTATGGAATTTATTTTATTTCGATCTCGTGCGCTACTCCTCATTTTTCATACTTGTGGGGAGCTCTGCATTGACCTTCCATATGGCCACAATGAAATATCGTTTCGAGTTGGTTTTATTGTTATCTACTCTGTGCATTGCTTCATAGTCGATTTTGTGCTCGGTGTTTCAAAATAGAGTGGCCCCAACTATTGACCCTAGTATGTTGCTAACCATAACTCAACATTTATTTTGGTGGTTCACCTTTGCACAGATCTAGAGCCATAGGTTTGTTTTATTTTCTCGCCAATCAGTTATTCGAGCCCGCCAATTAATAAGGTGAGTTTTATTCTGTTTTGTGGCTTGTATTTATGTGTTTATTACAATGGCCGCTATTTATGAATACATTGAATCGTTGTTTTGGCTTTGTGAGTCATTCGTGAGTTATAAAACTCGATCCTTTTGCCCATTTCTACATAGGGTACTCGGCTCTGGTAATTTGACATCTGCTCACATTTTTGACTCGAGGGTTTCATGGAAGACTAAACAGAAAATTGGTGTAGCCGCCACATTATGATAGCTTTGTTCCACTGTAACAAGTTGGCCATAATGCTAGTTCCTTAAAAATGGCTCGGTTCTGCCATGTATGGCTGTGTAGAGCATTACTTAGCCCAGCTCATTGATCTTGAAGGTAAACACACATTCGTTTAGCTTGGCTTGTTCCTTAGACAGTTTCCCTTCTTTTAAGCTTGGCTCTGTCTCTTTTGTGGGTTTTCTGAAGTTTTCCTATGCTTTTCAACCATTATTTACTGACGTTTTCTCATTGAAATGGAAAATATTATGATTTTCGGTATTTGAATATGGTCACTAGTATTTTGTTTAGAAGGTCTTCCACTCAAAGCATAATCTCTTGAATATTACTTGCTAAATCTTTCCTCTACAATCTCTTGACTTTTCGGTGTTTCGAGAAGATTTAGAGAGCCCAAAATCATTTGGCTTCTCCGTCTCCTCAAATCACCACTTCTAAATCATGTGTAATACCAATTGATAGCCCCATTGCCCTTAAAATTGCAACAAATGTTATTTCTTCAAATGAATCCACCATAAAAGGAAATTTCAGTCGAATTCCGGTGGCTTTGCATATCCAGTTATTCCCCTAAATCAATCTATTTGCAACATCATATAGGTAAGCTTCTGAAATATTTGATATAAAAGAAGTCAATGAAATCCCGGTTTTCCCAATATCTTCTAGCAATTTTTCAAGTTCAAGAGTCTCAAAAAAACTCTCAAAATACTCATCAATTATGTCAGTTAGATAATCATCATCTATCAGTTCTCTTCGCTTCTCAATATATCGATTCTGAATTAAGGATTCAAAGTGCTGATCAACATAATCTTTGAGAATGTCATCAAATGTTAAAGAAGTATGGTGTCAAAAATCTGATGCCATTAGTTGAAGCTATGTAGAAATGGGCATTGTTGTGATGATGACCTAGATTTGATAGAATATGTTTTCACACGCTAATGTTGAAGAAAAATCCATCCACATTTGATTTCTCCATACTCCAGATAAACAATATAAAATATAAGTTCAGAAAGAAAATTCACTAACCAAAATTTTACAACTGAAAAAAATTTGAGTCATTGTCCATAGATTTCTTTCCTATTAGAAATTCTAGAACAACCACTTTGTAACTGTATACATAAGATTCCTCATCAAGCCTTGATGTTCTTGCATATTTGATCTTTCTGGTATAACCGCGATAACATATTTCATTTGTCCGGTGTTGTGACATATTCCATATGTTGGACCTGAAATTGTTGGCTCCTTCTTTCTGTAAATGTGAAAATTTTGCTTCTGTCATGGATTGCATTTAGATTGTCTACTTTGATTCTTATTTCAACTCATACCTACCAATATGTAATGGATTGGAATAACTGGACTTGAATTTTATAGATTACAACATGCTTACAAACTTGGAGTATTTACAAATGTGTGCTTTTAACTCTTTGATGGGAAAAGGAAATTCCTTATTTTATTTCTCCCTTTTTTGAGTTGGAAAATATATCTCGTTTATGGCACTCTTTTCTGGAATATTCAAAATCATAGTTGTAGATTTGATTTGTTGTAGTGTGTGATGGGAATAGTATGTTGTTTGTTGAATCTTCTTATATCCTTTTTGAACCACCGCAACTCTCCTATAGTGTAACAATCTCTAATCATGCAACACAATAAGGGTCTTTACAATCAACTATATCACCTTGATTATTCTGGAATTGTTCTTCCTTTTCATTAAGAAGGAAGCCTTTCAAGATAAAAAAATATTGTTCATGCACTAAAGTTGTTGATTCATTTTCAATTCTCACCTGAAAATCCTCTTGATTGAAATTGATTCATCATTCTCTTCATATTTGGCACATTGAAATGAATCAGTAACTTGTGTGAATATGATGCCTTCATGCACACCACACTCAAAAAAATTGATATTTTTGATGATCTCCCTCTTATGCTTGCTCTCTTGCAAAATAAAATTCCACCTCTTGCATAGGTTCTTTCTCCTAATGTGGAACAAAATCGAACTAAAATTTTGAAATTCATTCCTACAAATTCTGCATGAATTCCAGCTGTTATTTTCTTCAATTGGCTGCCCCTCCGGATAATTTTATGATCTTCACCTTCATGAATTGGCATTGCAGATGAAGGAGGAAGGGTGGGACACTTCTCATATTGATTTTGTAATTTTTGGGAAAAGGAATGGAGTTCGAAATATACATCCGAGGAAGTGGGATTTGGAATAGCAATGTAAAGAAAACTTGAAATCTTAAATTTGAACTCGGCATGTGATTGTGCAATAGAGGGGATATAATTTGCAGCATCCTGAAAATTTGGAAACTGATAAAGGGGATACATTGGCTGATAAGGAAGGTATGTGGGCATTTGATTATGACAGGGAATGTAAGTGGGAACATCCCATTAATAGGGTTCCTCAACCTGATTCCCGTCATTCTCTAATGCTTCCAAATTTTCAACGTGTTCTTTGATAGCTAAATATATCTTCTTTAATCTATTAAGCTTAATTTGAAGATCTTCCTCATGTGTATAATCACCATAAGCATTTATATAACCCTAACCTTGAACATCATAACAATTGTCATACTGATAATCATGTTGATATGTGAGGTTCAAGTTATGTGGATATTCATTTTGATAGGGGTCATAGTATTGATCTGAAGGAGAAAATTTGTAAAAAGTTTGTAGATCTGACAAATGTAGCTCTTAGATAGTATAATTCCACTGAGGAATTAATGTCATGATTACATGACCTCATAAATATGTCAAAATGGAAAAATAGGTCGATCGCAAATAAAAACAGGATCTTTAAAACAACAAAATAATAAGATCTATTTTTTTTTTTTAAATACCTCAAAAGGTTATAGTTGAAAGACTTGATGTCACTTTAGGCTTGAAAAACATTGTATCTTGTCTGAAATCGCTTTGTGGAATCATCGGATAAGTTCTAATTTGAATCTTCAATTGTTTGAACTCATCAATATTTGTTTCTCTCCTACCGGGCTTGTCAGAAACTATTATGTAGCAGAAGTGCACCTATTTTGAGGGGTGATAGATTTGTGTGTCTTTGTTTTTCCGTCACTTCTGTGGATATACAATTGGGATACCTCATAAGCAGTGGGTCTCTTAGATGTGAGGTCAATCTTCAGATTACTATTGGCTGGTTCCCTTTTTGGAGTATCCCTAGACTAGATCTGTGGGGTTAAAGATGAGAAAATGAAATGTAAACTGAAAAAGGTGATACACCAAAATATTGTGGGATCTTTCTGATACAGGAATGTGCACAAACTGATAATGAAAATTACCACAATACATGAATGAGATGAAAATTAGGTGAAATTTCAAGGCAAGTAAATATAAATCTAATAAGGGATAAATCAAAATATACAAATTTGATAGGCATGCACACTAAAATGACACACAATGATTAAATTTTTGTAAAAGGGGCAGATAACATAAGTGATTAACTTAAAAGACTAAGGAGAACACAAGAATTAACTATCTTAATGCAAAGATTTGTAGAAAAATTATGGAAAGGAAAAATCAATTTTATTCTCAAGTGGACATTATTGCAAAGAAAATGGAAGCACTTTTTACATCCAAAATCTCTCTCAATACTTTGGAAAGCATGAATATATAGTAAAAGGGGTGGAGCTGCAAGCTCAACACCCATAGTTCCAACAACCATTCAATTGTATTTTCATGATAATTTTAGGTCTTTCTAATGAATAAAATAATAATAAAGCTAAAATAAACATGTTGTTCCATTAAGGCAAAAATAGGCTTCCAATTCTTATCTTATCTCATAGTCAAACTGTGATGAGTCCTCTAGTCATGCCTTGCCATGTGTAAGAGACTTTTAGCTTACATTAAGGTAATCTGGATAAGTTTAGGTAAAGGAACCTCTTTTAATTAGCCATTGGATAATTTTGGACTCATCTACTTTTGGATTATTATGTAAAAATGTCTATTTGGCATGCACTCTTATTGGTTAAATTTGGCTTTGCATAAGACTAAGGTTGAAAAAGCTTATGCAATGAGGCAATTAATTACTGACCCTCACCATTCAATGTATGTAAAAGACTAAAAAGGGGCTTATTTTCGGATATGGAGTATGTTTACTCGACCATGCTTAATTTGACTCTACTACGATCAAAAGTGAGGTTAGGGCTTAAACCCTAAAGTGTTTCATCTTGTCACTTTTTGGAATCTTCTCAAGCGGCAGGTGAAAAAGGTGAAAACTTCCATGGCTTCCATTTATCCTTGCTGTAGATCTCTTTATTCATTTACAATCGCCATAGTTAACTTCGTAACTCTGCGTTTCACCCTTTCTTGCTAAAATTTGTATAGTTCTTTCTTGTTCTACTATCACGAATTCACCCAAAAGAGTTGGGGTTTGTCTTATGTTTTCCAGTTATGGAATTTATTTTATTTCGATCGTGCCGTACTCCTCATTTTCATACTTGTGTGGAGCTCTGCATTGACCTTCCATATGGCCACAATGAAATATCCTTTCGAGTTGGTTTTATTGTTATCTACTACGTGCATTGCTTCATAGTCGATTTTGTGCTTGGTGTTTCAAAATAGAGTGGCCCCAACTATTGACACTAGTATGTTGCTAACCATAACTCAACATTTATTTTGGTGGTTCACCTTTGCAGATCTAGAGCCATAGGTTTGTTTTATTTTCTCGCCAATCGAGTTATTCGAGCCCGCCAATTAATAAGGTGAGTTTTATTCTTTTTGTGGCTTGTATTTATGTGTTTAATACAATGGCCGCTATTTATGAATGCATTGAATCGTTGTTTTGGCTTTGTGAGTCATTCGTGAGTTATAAAACTCGATCCTTTTGCCCATTTCTACATAGGGTACTCGGCTCTTGTAATTTGACATCTGCTCACATTTTTGACTCGAGGGTTTCATGGAAGACTAAACAGAGAAAATTGGTGTAGCCGCCACATTATGATAGCTTTGTTCCACTTGTAACAAGTTGGCCATTTTCATTGAAATTCTTCGTTCTACGGGCTCTGTCGTCTTTTCTATTTCCCCATATTGATGCATGAAAACTCTTTCCTCCATTTGATTGCCATGATTAGTACCTTCCTTGGTCGAGGATCACTTAAAATCCAGAATTTGTTTTTCGTTCCTCCTGTCCATGTGAAAATAATCTATAACACTGGGAAAAACTCGAGTTTTTCCCTTCCTTCCGTTTTCCATAGTCACGTTTTGTTGTCCCTATCATTTTTGTCCCAAATATCTATGGAAACATGATTGGATGTGGCTCTGAAGATCATATTTGCACCTTATATTATTTCTAAATTCTCTTTCTTGAAAGAAAGATTCATTTCGAGCTCAAATGGTGATTTTCCTACATTTTATGGTTTGGTGGGTGTGTTTTCCCGTCAAATTTACATCTCAAAGCATCTATGGAAACATGGGACTTTCGGTTAGATGCGGCTCGGTGGGGCACTTTGAAAACACTAAGGCTTGCTTCAACTCAAAACTTGTCCACGTGGAGGTCTGGCGCTCATTTGAGGATCCTCCTCAAGGTCCCACCTTAAAAATTGCGATAGGGAGACATGTGGAGGCTTCCACCGGCTTCGCTCTATACTTAAACTTTTCAAAGAAATTTTCTAATGCTTGGGACACGTGGAGGGACCATGCCTATTTGGGGACTAGCCCCTAAGTTTTATTTTGAAGAATCGTCAAGAGGACACTTAGAGGCTTCCGCTCACTTTGCCCTTGCTTGGACTTTTCAACGACCAAGGAAAATAGTCTCACACCCTAGATAGATGGCGCCTTCCACTGATCCTTCAAATTTTTTAAAGAAGTCTTCTGTACTAAGACACATGGTGAGCTTGTGCTTGTTTGGGGTCTCCAATTTTGAGGACCATACCAAAGGTGCATCAAGGTGACACGTGGAGGCTTTTGCTGCCTCCTTTTTTACTGAGAATTTTTATAAGGCCAAAACATGTTTTTCTTGGGCTCAGGGCACATGGAAGGCCCACACTTGTTTGGAAACTTTCCCCTATAATTATCCTTTTCAGTTGGACCAAGGAGACACGTGGATGGCTATAATATAAAGTAGAGACGGGGAATAATCAATAGTTGTGCATTTCACCTATTTTTTCCACCATTTTTCTCCAAGACTCCTGGAGGTGCGAATACACATTGTTTTTCATCATTTTTAATGAAATTCCTTGTCATTTTTTTCTGCAAAGTGCCATTGAGTGGATTCAGAAATTAATTTTTGAATCCAAGGATTGTTAAGGTTGATGTTTTGAAGTTGGAAATTCTCGGGCACTTGCAAAAGCATGAACTACTAGAGAATATGGATATCTGGGGATGAGTTGAAGAGGAAAAAGAGGAAAATTATTAAATGATGAAGGTTGCGAGGTGAAAGCGATGAAAAGGTAATGCCTCGAGGGTGAAAAGGATTACTGTCGAGATCCAATTTGCAGAGCCTTTGAAAATTATTAAAAGAGGATTTCTCGCATGAAAGAATCAAAATGATGAGAATGACTACTAAAAAGTTGTGGCATGGCATCCTAGTCATTTGTCGAGGACCCAAGAAATGTGATCAATTCATAATTGGTCCACCTAGCAGCTTTCACATCGAAATTATTAAATGTCGCTTTCGAGGCAAATTTGTAGCAAGAAAAGGTCCCTTGAATATTCTTCTGTTTTGGGGGGGAAATTTGGGATGAGTGAGCAAGTGAAATGTATAAATTCAATGAGAATACTCTTGCAAAGGGTCGGGGTTTGAATTCTTAAGAGAAAATTTGAGAGAGCACGTCTTCCTCAAAGACCAATCCGAAATACCTGGTTAATTTCTTTTGTGTTAGATTTTATATCATGTCAAGTTGATTGCAGATGTATAGCCATTAACAAGCATTGAGATTGCTTTGGAAGCTTTCCCCTACTGATGAATCTAATCAATTTTGAGATAATTTGTGTCAATCTTGGAGCAATTTGTGTCTGTTTTGTTTTATAATGTCTGCAAATGGTTTTTCCTATTCCTATTAACATATTACATTGAAATATTTGTGAAATCACACAGGATCTCATCCTGTGATAGTTTAGTGGCATTTGGGTGTATCTTAAGCATGATTGATTAGAGATTTTGGTGTTTAATTAAGTCTTTTAACTCATCCTTCATGCTAGATTCTCAAGATTGTGTGAAACCGTGCTTTGATCGGGCCTCCATTGAAGCACTCCTTCTAGTTGAAGGAATTTCTTAGCTATTATGAAGCTTTATGTCATTTGGATTTCCAATTTTTGTGAAGTATCTCAAAGATCTAGTATAATCAACTTTATCCTGCTTAAACTCCCACCAAAATTATTCAAAAACCATGAATCCATCCTGAACCACCCCTGTTTGCCATGTTTATCAACAAAGGAAGAAAATCTATTTACTAAAATATGCAAAAACAATCAGGATTTCATAATGTCTTCAGTAACCTTGCCCTTTTTTGAAAGTGTCTCCATCTTTTAGAACTGACAACTCTTAAGAATTAAATTATGGAATATTGATCATACTTTCCCAAGGTTTTTCTTCATAAAATTTGTGCAAAAGAAGGATATCTCCATCTCCTTGATGAAACAGAGGTTACACTAAGGGTCCTCTCACCCTTTTTGAAAGGCACGGCCTAAAGTAGTGAGGATAGGTCAAATCCTCTTGAAGGTGCTATCCATTTCTCCATAAATCTAAGTAACAAAGGGCTAGTTAGATCTCATCCGTAGCTACAAAATGATACACATCATGATCAATCTATCTCTAACCTCCATGTTGAATTTGTGATGCTACTCATCTTGAAAAGGAGAACAAATTTGGATGCCAACACTATTCAACCCTCATATCGATCCTCTCACGAGGAAGGAATTGAACAAATTGATTGAGGAAAGTATTATTTTCCCAATCAAGCACTCTTCATGGGTTGCTAATCTAGTACTAGCGAGGAAGAGAAACAGGAAATCAATATTTATGTGGAATTCTAAGACTTTAAAAAGGATTCTCTCAAAGGCCATTATCCACTTCATTTTATGGAGAAAATCTTACATGTAGTAGCTAGTTTGGAAAGGTTATGTCTCCTAGATGGCTACTTGGGATAGAATCAAATTTTGGTGAAAGAAAAGACCAATTCAAGACAACCTTCACCACAAAATGGAGGATCCAAAACCTATTCTTATAGGAAAATGCCATTCGGGTTGTTAAATTCGAGCTACATTCCAAAGGAATATGGACATGGCATTCAATGGGATGATAAAAAGATATATCTAGTGTACTTAGAT
Organism: Taxus wallichiana var. yunnanensis; assembly: GCA_018340775.1. Taxonomy (NCBI): domain Eukaryota; kingdom Viridiplantae; phylum Streptophyta; class Pinopsida; order Cupressales; family Taxaceae; genus Taxus; species Taxus wallichiana. The sequence continues at coordinate 265,320,465 of CM031240.1, forward strand.
GACATCAATATATTTTATGAGGACGTAGCAAGTCACTTTTTCACCTCGGGAAAGTGTTCCAAATATGTAGGAAATTCTAAGTGTCTCTAAATCGAAGAAGTGTATAGTCCTAGCTCATAAAGGAAAGCTTCAGGCCACACGGTGTCAAGGAGTGGTTGAAAATGGATCGAGAAAGGGTAGAATCTATTCATGCACTGTGATTTCCAAGTCATAAGATGGCTCTCAAAAGATTCTTGGGAAGGATCAACTTTGTTCTAAGGTATGTTTTTATTTTTATACTCTTGTTAGGCCAATAACCATGATTGTGAGTAAGAGAGTGGAATTTAAGTGGACAACAGAAGGAAATGAGTGTTTTAATAATGTCAAAAATGTCATATCTCAAGTTCCAACTCTCATCAATCTGTAATTTTCCAAAGACTTCATTTTATATGCCTTCAATGGTTCAGATACATCTCAGCTATCTTGCGGTAGCTAAACAAGGAAGGATCCGAACATCCCATTTCCTTCTTCAGTCAGATATTGGAAGATTATGAGGTGAGATATTCTTTCATTAAGAAGCATGTCCTTGTTGTTATTAGGAGTTTGAAGAAGTTCAGGAACTTGGTTTCAAAAAACAAAAAATAGTTATTCGTGTCACATTTTGGGGTCAAGAACTTCCTCCTAAACAAATACTTGAATGAGAAAAGGGTAGGTTTGATCACTCATGTCATGGAATATGGTATAGAGATTAAGGTCATGAAGTTAGTTCGTGACAAGGGATTGTGTGAGAAACTATCTTCCAATCAACACGTTGAGACAAGTGACGAAGAAGAAGTTTTTTTGGTGTTACAAAATAATCAAGGACAAGTAGATTGTAGTGCACCTAATTCTTTTTGGACTCAGGATATGATGCATTTCCTGTAAATAATTCTATGTCCTCCATAGATGAGTAAGGAAAATAATAGCTATTTTAGACTCTAAGCTATTTTTGTGTTCTTATTGATGGTGTTTTGTTCAAAAGGGATTTTAATGGAGTTCTATTGAGGTGCACTAGGAAAATCATATTGAGAAGATGCTACATGAGTTCCATGATGAAGAATGTGGAGTTCATTTTTCTCCACGGGTAATAACCCTCAAGATCATGAAGGATGGATATCCGAGAATGTTTAGTGACTTCTATGCATGGACCAAGAAATGCAAAAATGTGCATTCTTCACAAGAAAGGAGAAGCTATCGTACTTATCCTCTATCCAATCTTAGGTGATCAATCATTCATGCGGTGGGGATTGGATTTCATAAGAGTCATCAATCAAATTCAATCCAAGGCCACAAGTGGATCCTAATAGCAACAAACTATTTCACCAAGTGGACCGAAGTAGTAACGCTCAAAGAAGCAAATGAGTCTAGTATACTAGAATTTTATGAGGGAATAGTAATAAGATTTGGAGTCCCATCTACTATAATATCGGATAATTCTATAGAATTACTTGGTACAAATATCACCGAATGGGATGTTAGAAATGGTATATCTCTCATCAACCATCTAATTATTACCCTCGGGGTAATGGGAAATAAAAGTCCAAAAATAAGAACTTTATGAGAATCATCGAAAGAATCAAAATGAAAACCAAAGGACATGACATACTAAACTCAAATCAGCCTTTTGGGCTCATAGAATCACACCAAAAGGTCAACGAGCATCTCTCCTTATAATCTTGTCTACGGAAATAAATAAGGATGCCCATATCCCTTGAGTTTCCAACTTTGGAGCTCTTGAAAAATTTGGAGTTATCATAACTTGAGCCTTTAGGAGTCAGTATGTACAACTCATGGAGTTGGAAGAAATAAAAGAGCATGAAATACAAACCATGGAGAAGGAACAAGCCTTAATCAAGAGGAGCTTTGACAAGAAAGCTAAAGTAAGGATTTTGTAAGAAGGATACTTGGTCCTGAAATGATATGAGGATCGGGCTAAGACGGAAAAGCAATCCAAGTTTGATGTCATGTGGAGTGGCCCCTACATGGGCACATGATGTAAAATTAGAAATGCTTTCTAGCTATCCATGTTGGGTGGAGAGGAACTTCTTATTCCATTCAATGGAATCTACCTCAACCATTGTTACTGAAAGGAAATATTCTCGCCTTTGTATATATTAGTTGAGTATTTTCATTCCTCTACGTGTTGGTGCATAGTATCTTGTCATTAGAAAAGGTTTCATTTTCCATATTTGCCTTTGGCATAGGTTTTACTTCTCTGGTTATATCATTTAAAAAATTTAGGATACCTCTTGAAAAGGAATGTTATAATAAGAAACTCAAAGTTCAAGAGAACACTTATAATCGTAAAATGTTTCAAATGCAGAGAAACTAAAATCAGATTAAGGGATAGATTTCAGAATTTGTATCCTCTTATCCCATCAGATCAATCGTGATGTGAGGTTCTAGCACCCCTTACAAGATTATAAAATCATGTTTTATTTAGTAGGGGAAATATAATCCATAGATCATAGATCCACCATTAAAGTTGAAGATTATAGATTATGATGTACATTCGATTTAGACTAAGTGATAACTTGAACTAGAGTGAATAAAAGAGCTTAAATAGAAAATAATGAGAAAATAATGAGGAAGAGATAAAAGAAAAAAATAAGCATGAGAACAGTAAAAGAACTCTCTTTTATTCAAAATCTTATACAATTTTACTCAAAGCACTTCCACTTCGCTCCTTAGTATTTCACTTTGCTTCTACAAAGCTATGTCTCTTGATCGATTAATACAATACTCATCCAACATTATTCTAGTGTCTTACAGTCGATCTTAGTCTTTAATCTTGGACAAGTATGAATGTAAACATTGTTAAAGCTAATCGAGAGGGATCACCCAAATCAATGTGGGTGGGTGAATCAGTTAGGCCACTTCACTCTTAATTGTGAATGAAATTTTCAATAGAATCTGATTAGAAAAGCTTTACTAATGTTAGGGTGTACTTAAGTGGTTGATCCCACTTGACATTATCACCCGAACAAATGAGCCCTACGGGATATTGTTGTATAACGGATGACAGGTCTTACATCAACACAATCCTCAATTTAAGAAGCAACCCACCTTATTTTTTCAATGTCTCCTCAATGTTGAAAACATAAAGTCAACCTCAAATCCTTCTTCAGTTCATTTCGGTTATAAATATTACGGATTTGAAGGAAACCCCAACCTTCATTAGTGTTCCAAATAGCAATTGGAATGAGGAAAATTAGTTCTAACAAATTTGATTTTCCAAAATGAAAGGAAAAAGAAAATTTTCAAATCAAAACAATATTCCATTCATGCAAACTTTGAGATTTTCTTACAAAATTGGAAAGTGCAAGCGAAAGATCAGTGCAGGTCAACGGTGTTTTCATCAGATTCGAGGAAAATTTTAAAGGTTCAAATTAGTTTAGGATACAAAGGTGACTCTATGCCCAATGGATACATTCAAGTTATTGGTCAACCACATCTAGTAGGAAGATGTCCCCATGAGTTGCCAAATATGTTATCCCTTTTTCCCCACGGGGATAAATGGACAATAGGGTAGAAGCTGGACACGATCATTGGCAAGGCCCTGATAGGAGAATCTAAGGTCATAGGTAAAATTTAATGTTTTAGAACTATTACAGTGATTTAGAGAAGGTGTGAAATAATTTCAAGAAATGTTTTCCTCTTCTGGATTTTGATGGTGACTCAGAGTTTACCTAATGTGAAAGAAGGCTCTGGCAGGCCCACATTGGACAAAACAAGAAAAAAAATAAAAATTTGAACACTAGTCTCTAAGTGCTCCACTTTGCCTTAAATGGCCTTCTGGTTCCAAAGAACCTAAGAAAATTTCAAAAAATCGGGAGGAAATTCCCTAAAAGCTTCAAAATGGGCTCAAGATCCAAAAATAGCTCACCGATTGTGTCAGGGAGCTAAGGGCATGCGCATGCAATTGATCTCCTCACATATGGGAAGTGAGCTATGTAATTTTCTATGGGAGCTAAGGTGTAATGGATTGCTCGGCGAGCTACTTAGTTACATCATGCAAAGGGATTGAGAAGGATGACTCACCAATCCAACTCGGTGATCCCATCGGTAGTGTGTGGGGTTACTGATTCTAAACTTGACTCAATGGCCCGAGACCGGATGACCAATCTCACATACTAAGGTGGAAATTGGAGTGTAACTCGCCATTCGGCTCGAGTGAGACATGGGTGGAAGCTTAGCGTGGACAGGATGATTAGGGAGATAATGGTGCGCATTGAGCAAAGGATCGCCATAAAGGAAACATTTGGAGTTCGATCGTGACCGACTTGGTGTGGTGGTGATGAAGCTAAGGTAGAATGGAGTTTGGCGGGGTTTGCGGGTGGTGAGATTTTGAATACCTGAAGTTTTAGTTTTCGGAGAAGTGGGAGCAAGTTGAGTGGAAAATCGAAGGATAAGGTTGAAATCCCTAAAACCTAATATCCAATGCAGAGTTTTGGGGTCAACTTAGGGTAAATGCGGGATGAAATTTGGAGTTTGGAAAACAAAAAGTAAGGTTTTGTGTGCGGGGAATATATGAAGTCATTAGACTTGAAGTCAAAATGAAAAGGACTCGCCGAGTGTGCTCAGATTGTTAGTAGGTTCAGATATCGCGGGCGGAGGTTGAGTTCATATATCGAGGTGGTTTATGCGGCGAGTTAAAATCAAAATTTCCCTCAATGTAAACCCGAAGTCCAAAAAATGGCCCACTAAGTCATTTTTGGGTGTCAAACCCCTCGGTTCCGAGCTCTATAAAGCAAAGTAGGTGGCGAGTTAGGAAGTGAAGCATGGGCAAGTTGAAGACATGGATCTCGGAAGGTGGAAGATGAACTCAACAAGTTACCCTAACATGTTTAAGAATAACTTTTAGCTTTTTGATCTATTTTTAACAAAATTGTACTCGTTGGAGAGAGAATTAGAAGCACTATCTAATGGAGGGTTAAATTTTAGAGATCATGAGGTTAGGTGAATAAAAAATCAAGAGTAAGTATGAAAATCATGAAGGTCATACCTGGGATGATGAAAATGAAGCATAAAAGTCATTTGTTCTTCACTTGCCAAGGTACAATCAAGCATGGACTCATCAAATCCTCATGTTATCTAGTAGAAGTGCACCTTTTTATATGGGTGATAAAATTTTGTGTCTTTTTATTTTCCCTCACTTATGTGCATATACAATTGAGACACTTTGTTATCTAATTTTTCCCCTCAAGAAAAATTGGGACAGCCTGACAACCTGGGCGACGAGAAAATTAGAGGTTTGCTCGGTATGTAAGGTCACATTCAATTTTGAAAATCACGTTGTAGAGCAGGATCATCAATGAAATGCAAGCTCATAAATCAATGGTTAAGTAGATGTCGAAGAAGATCAAATCTCGGCTAGAAAAACAATGGATAAGGCTTAATGTTTTTAGTTTTTGCATTTTTGCACTTTGAGAAAAACATGGCAAAAATGGGCAGACGATGTCCAAAACACGAAACCCCAAAAGTCAAAGTTTTTAGACTTTTGGTTTTGGGGTTTTAGAAAATCTCGGGAGCGAAGTTGGAAAATCGGCCCCAAAAGTCGAAATCCCAAATTCTGAAATTCTAAAAATTGGACTTATGGGATTTTGGGGTTTTGGAGACCTGGCAAGTGTGCCGAGAAATGGAGTGGAAATGTCTGAAATCTTGAAGTCTGAAAGTCCAAAAATTATACTTTCGGGGTTTGGGAATTTTAGGAATCATGCGAAAAGTAGCGAGCAAAAATCCCAAAATCCCAGAAGGTCGAAGTCTAAAATTTTAGACTTCGGAGTTTTGAGTTTTAGACTTGAAGTTTGAAGTCTCAAACCTCAAAACATGAAAATCACCCCTCGATATCTGAACTCCAAAACACGAAAGTCTAAAATTTCAGACTTTCGGGCTTTCGGGTTTCGGACTTTTGGAACTCTCGGTCCACCATTTTACAGAATGACACCTCGACCTTCAAATGGCCATAACTTTTGACTAGGAGCTTGGATTTACACAAAAAGGACTAAGTTATTAAAAATGAATATATCTGATCCACCATTTTTAGGGTGTTAGACTTCTCACCTACCACCATAATGAAGTATGGGCTTCCTTTCTTGCCCAACAAGGAAAAACACATGGAGGCATGGGTTTTGTCATGGAACCCATCATTGTTGCAGGTGAATTCAATGCTTTTTTGGGTGGTTGAAGAAAGAATTCAAATTCTTCTCATCTCCTTCTCTCATTCTTCCTATATATTGTAAGGAGGGGCATTTTTCTAGTTGTTTGAAATTTTTGTTTTGCACCCTCCTTTATTCTCTTTCTAAATGTGGATTTGTGGATTTCAAACCTCCCCTTCAAATTGTAATGCAAATTTTGTTTCTTGGCCATTGTAATTATCTTGTATCAAATTCATGGAGTAATAATACATGTCTGTGGATGATTTTCAACCCTCTCTTGTGTTCATTTCCTTGATCTGATAACTCATTATAGTATTGCTTATCTGTGCATGGTAGTTGTATTACATTTTAGTGGTTTGTGTTTAATGGAAAAATAGGTGTTTAAAATTCCTTTGGTGCATCACGTTTGTTAGTTTAGGCTTATTTTCTTGCATCTTCTTAACCCTATCTCCTTGGCAAGTTAGAGTAGATTTTAGAGTAGATCCTCTACAAATTATATGTGTGCACCTGAACAGAGGAATAGGAACCGGCCTTCATCTAGAGAGCTTTCCGATTTCAAATTCCCACACTTTGGGAAAATCTCCATGTTATGCAATCACACTAAGAGTTTGACCCATTGAGTTGCGAGACATTCAAGGGTGTTGTGATTACGCTACAAACACCTCACAAGCTATGCGGATCCTAGATGAAGAGGTGAATATTCATATTACTAAGGGATGGCTCCCTTGTTGGAGTATCCCTAGTCTAGATCTTTGGGGTTAAAGGTGAGAAAATGAATTGTAAACTGAAAAAGATGATACACCAAAGATTGTGAGAGCTTTACGATACAAAAACGTGCACAAATTGATAATGAAAATTACCACATTACACAAACCAGGATGAAAATTAGGTGAAATTTCAAGGCAAGTTAATAGAAATATCATAACGGATGAATCGGAATATATAGATTTGATAGGCATACATACTAAAATGACACCAATGATTATTTTTTTGTAAAAGGGAAGATGAAATAAGTTATTAACTTAAAAGACTCGGGAAGAACACAAGATATAATTACCTATCTTAATGAAAAGATTTACGAGAAAATCTACTGGAAAGGAAAAAATAATTTAATTCTCGGTGGGCATTCTGCAAAGAAAATGCAAGCACTTTTTACATTAAAAATATGTCTCAATACTTTACAAAACATGAATATATAGTAAAAGGGGTGAAGGCAAGCTCAACACCTGATTCAACAGATTCAACTATATTTGCATGATAATTTTAGGTCTTTCTAATGAACAAAATAATAATAAATCTAAAATACACATGTTGCTCCATTAAGGCAAAACTAGGCTTCCACTTCTTATCTTATCTCATACTCAAACTGTGTTGATTCCTCTAGTCCTTCCTTGGCATGTGTACGAGACTTTTTCCTTACATTAAGGTAATTTGGATAAGTTTAGGTAAAGGAACCTCTTTTAATTAGCCAAAGGATAATTTTGGACTCATCAACTTTTGGATTATTAGCAAAAAGGGCTATTTTGGCTTTTACCAACTTGCTTGGCATGCACTCTTATTGGTTAAATTTGGCTTTGCATAAGAGTAAGGTTTAAAAGCTTATTCAATGAGGCAATTAATCACCGAACCTCACCCTTCAATGCATGTAAAAGACTAAAAAGGGGTTTATTTTATGGAACATGTTTTGACCACGGTTAATTTGACTCTACTTTGATCAAAAGTGAGGTTAGGGCTTAAACCCTAAAGCGTTTCATTTTGTCACTTGGATTTTGGAATCTTTTGGAAGTGGCCATGTAAAAGGGGAACTCTGGAAAACTTCCATGGCCGCCATTGCTCCTTGCTTTAGATATCTTTATTAATTGATAGTCACCATAGTTCACTTTATAACTCTGCGTTTCACCCTTTTACTGAAAAATTTCTATACTTATTTCTTGTTCTACTATCACGAATTCGACCAAAAGACTTGGGGTTAATTTGTGTTATGTTTTCTAGTTATATTATTTATTTTAGCTGGGTCTGTTCCCTACTCCCCATTTTCATACTGGTGTGGAGCTCTGCATTGACCTTCCATATGGTCACCATGAAAGAACCTCTCGAGTTGGTTTTATTGTTATCTACTCTCTGCATTGTTGCATAATCAATTTTTGCTTGGTATTTCAAAATTGAGTGGCCCAAAATATTGACCCTGGTCTGCTACAACCCACAACTCGACATTAATTTTGGTGGTTCGCCTGTACACAGATCTGGAGCCATAGTTTTTTTATTGGCTCGCCAATCAGTTATTCGAGCCTGCCATGTAAGAAGGTGAGTTTTATTCCATTTATGGATCGTATTTCTGTGTTTCTTACAATGGCCACCGGTGATGTCTGAATTGAAGCTCTGTTTTGGATTTGTAAGTCGTTCGTGTGTTCAACAAATTTATCCTTTTTCCCATTTCCGCGTAGGGTACGGGACTCTAGTAATATGACAACTTCTCACATTTTTGACTCTGTTCCACTGTAACAAGTCGGTCGTTGATCCGAAAATGGTACATGGTTTTTAACTTGTACTTAGAAAAATTTCAGATTCTTAACTTGGACAAATTTAAAATTGATCAAGAGTACCTTTTATCCAATTTTGGGTATACTTGAAAGCCCACATTTTAAAATCTTCCAAAATGATCAATTAATCCAATTTCCAACTTAAGTGAATTTTACTGATTCTATTACAAAACCATGTAACTAATTGACAAACTGAATTCAAATATGCAATCAAACTATATTTTCAATTCACAAATCTGAAAGTGTATTCACTCCCGATTGTGGGTTATCGATACTGAAATTTACTTCAATCCGTTTACTCAGATTTTGTGCTTATTTTATCAATTAATCAATTGATAAATTTTTATCTCATCAAAAGCTTTCAAAAAAATGAATAAAAACACCACAACTCATAAATTGATGACGAGTTCACTCGAAGGCTACCTCTCCGAGTTTCACAAAAATGAATTGATATATTCAATGACCAATGAAGTACAATAACCCTTCAATAATTTCTAAACAGATCATAACCTGAAAATGAGTTGATCAAATACATTGGAAACTATGTAATTTACCAGAAATTGTTCCCAAAATGATCCATGGCTCCTCTGATGCTTCCACAATGTAATCCCTTTGCAAAATGCGATTGAAAACACGTAAAAATTGAGATTTATAAACACTTCACGAAAAAAATATATATATCTGGAAATCTTACAAAAAAATTGTAACAACTTCCCTTTTTACTCCATGGCCTGGTTCAGACCAAAAGTGCTTGGAAAATTTAGATCTCTGTTGGTCCCTCATGCATGTTCTGTGCAACTACGATGGAAAATCACCTACAGAGGAAAATATATAACACTTCATGAGAAAATAAGACCACCATTGTCTTCATCTCAAAATTTCAAGTGATTTTTCTTTTTACTCCAAGTTCTGATTCTACCTCTAAGTGCCTCAAAACTGAGCTTGACTGCAAACTTTCTTGTCTAGTCTCCAAAAACACAGAGCACAGATCTCTTTTTATATAGGAAATCTCATTTATTATCACCGCCGAGCTAGGAGGTGAGTCGGTTGACATGAACGCTTTGGGGGCCTAAGGTTCGCAGTTCGAATCCTGGTGGCATGCATTTTAGTGGAGTGTTTTATTGATGATGGGGACATATCCCACATTGGCGCCTTGAAGGGAGAATGAATGGTTTATATGCCTAGAGATCCTGCCGATGTTTTCATGGAAATAGCCACATCTCGAGCCTTTTCTAAGATCCAAATAGTTTCCTTTGAGTTTTCCACTAATCATGCTATGCGAGGCGTGTTGGTTTCACTCGAGTTTTTTGGCCGAGGTAAATGGGATAAAACAACATCCCGTGCATTATTTTTGTTCAAATTTGAACCCCGCGAGTAATAAGGATGAAACACCAAGATATAAGGGTTAACATATATCACGATCAACTTGGATAGATAACTCTATAGAATTGAACCGACAATGTTGAATTGGAGAATATAAATCCCGAACATTGTGGTATAAACTCAATCCATACGAGTAATTTGGTAAATGTGATCAACTCGGTAGGGATTTGATCACCCCCGAGAGCTAGTAATATAGCTCGATTGAGCTTATTATCAACTGCAATGCAAAAATAAACTCATAGTGCAAAAATCAAACTCAAAATACAAAATCGAGCTCATAATGAAAAATTGACATCCACGTGGTGGTTTGAGAGCCCACCACGTCCATGAAACAAGAATATATCTCTCATGGTGGCCAAGCTCCCTTAGTTACAAATTTTGAGCCTCTTGTTCTTTTCGAAAAAAATATAAGTTGAAGATCGAGAGGCCCTGAAACCATATCAAAAAGACTTTTCATCTTTTATTCCTTGCCACGTGTCATGTCTAGAATTGACTATTTACGAGTGGCTGGCATTTAAGACCTTAACATTGACCGATGATAGAATCTGCATACGAGACTTTGTTTATGAAGTTCAACATACCGTAAGAAAGGTCTCGAGAAGCCCTTGACACGGTCCAAGTTTAGGAGATATATTTATAGTGAAAATCCTCTAGATCATCTGTAATGCTAGTTTCTCAAAAATGGCTCGGTTTTCCGTGTATCGCCGTGTAGAGATTTACTTAGCCCAACTCAATGATATTGAAGGTAAGAACACATTGGTTTAGCTTGGCTCATCCCTTATCTATTTTCCCTTCTTTTAAGCAGCTCTGTCTCTTTTGTGGGTTTTTGAATTTTCCTATGCGTTTCGACCATTATTTCTTGACATTTTCTCATTGAAATCCCAACTATTTAGATTTTTGGTATTTTAATATGGACACTACTATTGTGTTTAGAAGGCCCTCCACTCAAAGAAAAATCTCTTGAATCTTTCTTTCTAAATCTTTCCTCTATCTGATCTCTTACATTCATTGTTTTGAGATGATTTAGAGAGCCTCAATCATTTGGCTTCTTTGTCTCCTCAAATCAGCACTTTCACATCAGGTGTAATACAATTAGATAGCTCCATTGCCCTTGAAACTAAAAGTATTGTTCTTTCTTCAAATGAATCCACCATAAAATGAATTTTGGTTGAATTATGGTTGCTTTGCAAATCCATATGTTCCCAAAATAAGTCTATTTACAACATCATATAGGTAAGCTTATGAAATATTTGATATATCATAAGTCTATGAAATCCCAGACTTACTCGATCTCTTCTGAAGTACTTCAACTTTAGGAGGCTAAACAAAATCTCAAAATACTGATTAATTATATCAGCTAGATAATCATCATCTATCGAGTTCTCTTCGCCTCCTATATATCAATTTTGAATTAAGGATTCAAAATGTTGATTAACATAAACTTTGAGAATTTCATCCAATATTAAATAAGTATGGTGTCAACCATCTAATGCCATTAGTTGAAGTTATGTAGAAAAAGAATTATTGTTATGATGATCCAAATTTGATATAATTTGTGTTCACATGCAAATGTCGAAGACATCTCCATCTACATTTTATTGCTCCATACTCTAGATAAACAATGTATAGTATAAGATACGAAAGAAAATTAACTAACAAAATTTTGCAATTGAAGCAAATTTGAGTCATTTCCCACAACTTTATTTCCTATTATCAATTCTAGAAGAACCACTTCGTAAATGTATACATCATATTCCTCATTAAGCCTTGATGTTCTTGCATATTTTCTCTTTTTGGTCCAATAATTTGTCATACAAAAATGTTTGTGATAACATATTTCACTTGTCCCAGTGTTGTGGCTTATTCCATATGTTGGACCAGAAATTATTGTCTCCTTCTTGCTTTGTAAATGTGATTTTTTTTTTCTCCTTTTATGGATTGCATTTAATTTATGTGCGTTGATTCTTAGTTCAACATGTACCTTCCTACATGTAATAGATTTGCACATATGGACTTGAATTTTATAGATTCTGACATCTTTATGACCCCTAAGTATTTGAAAATGTGTGATTTTAACTGTCTAACAAGAAAATGAAATTCCTTATTTTGTTTCTCCCTTTTCTAAGGTGGAAAATATATCTCGTTTTCTGGCACTCTTTTCTAGAATATTCAAAATCATAGTTGCAGATTTGATTGTTGAAGTGTTTGATTGTGAAATAAGCTATAATCTGCCATGCAAAATATTATGTGGTGTAACTCTTCATTGCTTCATTTGTATGGATGTGAATTTCTCTAATGTAGATCATATTGTCTTTATTATGCAAATCTGCATTATGTTGGAAGTCTACTTTTTCTTTCAAAATATGTATGCTAAAATTATGAATATTTTGCTTCTTGTAGCTTGTCATTGTCTTGATTTCTACGAAACTTGAAACAATTTGTTTCCTAAAAGTTGTAATATTTCATTTGTATATGCACACTAAGAGAAAGCAGTCAAGAAAAATAGTGAAGGAATAGGCCTTTATTTTCATTATTTTGTTGATTTCTCTTGTGATATGATTCTTATTGATGATGTTACGCTCCTATATTTCTTTTTGTACTTTGTGATTTTCAATTACATTTTCAAGAAAGTCTATTTGTCTAGAATTGTGAATATAAGAGAAGCTGCAAAAATATTGAGCTATAACCATTTGTTATTTCTTCTTCTAGGTACCCACCGATGATCATAAACTATCTACTATGGAATTCATTTACAAAACCAAAATTTTATTGTTGTTTTACTTTCGAATAGAAAATGATAGTTTGAGCTAGTGATTTAATTGTTTATTCCTTAGAAGTGAAACTTGCAAAGAGAAATTAATTAACACACACACATACGCCAAAGATTTTTATCCTAGAAACCTCTAAAGGAGGAACACCACTCGCGAATGGAAAAAAATCTTTCTTCCCTTTCTTCTTTATTGACAATTAAAAATATAAGAGATTCAAACTTTCTGATAAGTGAGAAAGGAAATTGACAATGTCTCACACTTCCTCCCAACTACATTCTTGATATGTTCTCAAATTCTTCCTTGATAAACTCAATTCTAACGCTTTATAACTCTTACACTTACTCTATAAAGTCTCTTACTTCAGATAATTAAAATATCTCCTCTCTACATGTATTTAAAGTCTTTATCATGTCCTCCCATGCACCAAAGGATGGGAATGGTCATGGAGGAGAAGATACATGAAAAACCTTTCCAATTTTGGAATTTGTTTGTTTTGAATTTTATTTTTGTCCAAGCGTTACAAGAGCCCCACAATGTGGTGATAGTCACAAGACCGCCACCCTAGTTAGGAAGTGGTTATGTAACCAACACTCTACACAAAATGAAGGTTCTATTAATATATAGACATAACCTTTGTTTGCTCATTTTCATTCTTTTTCTTTGGCTGATTTGATGAAGTAGAGTGATTTTGGATCCCTATGGATGAAACCTCCATTTCTTAGGAGGATTTTGGTCCCACAAAAGCTTAGTAGGGGAGTTGATGAGGAACTAACTCCCTCACTTTCTCCTTCAAGTACCACGGGGCCTTCTTAGAGTGTCTTTCCTTTCAAATGATCCAATCTGCTAAGACTCATGCATACCTCTTCTAGTCTCTCTGAAATTTTATGCAACATTACATCCTCAATTCTCCTCATGAGTCCAAGACACAATCCTCAATGGAAGGTAAAAATTGTAGTCCATCTTCATCTAGCATGGATGGATCATATAGGTGCAAGTTCTCACCAGATTAATACTTGAGTACATCCTCATAAATGGAAAAAAATAAAGTCAAAATTTATTTTCGTGACCTTCTTCAATATGGTTAAGGGTCCATTTCATAGTGGTTTGATCTTTCGTGCATGACCTTGTAGTCTCTCCTTAGTCAAGTAAAGAAAAATTCTATCTCCAACATAAAAAGCTTATACTCTCTCTGTGATGATCATGCCAAAGCATTGTACTTGGCTTGAGATTTCTCTAACTATTCTTTGACTTTGAGATGGATTTTCTGAATCCTCTCAATGAATTTGTTTTCTCTAGTCACCTCATGTCTCGTGTCTCCTCCTCATCCTGCTACCCAATGCTATGTCTAATGGATTTGTAGGTAGATATCCCAAACATGCTTAAACGGTGACTTCATAGTGGATGTGTGTACTTCTTAGTTGTAGGAATGTTGAATGTAACCTAAGGAATCATCCCAAGTCCTTGGGAATTTTCTATTATACCCTCTCATAAAGCTGTACCAAAGTCATGTTCACCACCTCCTGTTTATCCCTATGTTTATGGTTAGAAATTCGTGATCATATGTAACTGGTATCCATATTCTCCACAAATTAATCCTAAACTTACCAAGAACCTGGAATCCATGTCGGAAGCAATAGACTTTGGAAATCATAAATGCACCCATACATTATAAAATAGAAGATTTGTTAAGACATGTTCTTTTTATGTCTTTTTACATGCCATAAGAATACACATTTTATTGAATCTATAACAACAACATAGAGATAGTCATGTCCATGTTTAGACATTGATAATCCTCTTACAAAATCTATAGAAATGTCCTCCCATGGACGCGTAGGAAGTCTGAAAAAGGCATATTAAAACTTTCCTTCCTAGTCTTAGGCTTCTTTGGTACAACAAATTTTACATGCACGTATAAATTTTGATACTTCTTCTTGCGTATTGGGCTAATACACATACCTTTGCAAATGGGTTAGGGTCTTACCAAAACCAAAATATCCCTCTACTTTTGAGGTATGTGCTTCCCTCATCAATATAAGTCTTTCTTCTTTAGGCACGCAAGCTTCCCCCATTATTAGAGCAAACTAGTCCTTGAGATAAAAATCTTCAACCCTTGTCCTCTTAGTCCCTTGGGACTGTAACAACAAATGTCACACCAAAGTCTCTGTCTGGGAATATCCCTCTTCGTAAGCTTCCTTTGTGAAGGGATCGATTTGAGATATAGTGTCCAAGTAGGAGAAATTCTCCTATGTATGCGGCCTAGAAAATATTTGTGCCACCAAGTTCATACTATCCTTCTTGTATTTGATCATAAGATGAAATTTTGAAGGAACCCCATTCATTTGTAGAGCCTTGCCTAGTACAATTTAGATTGTTCTTACAAATACTAGAGAGGTTTATGATCGATGTGAAAAGATTTTCTTTACCCAACAAAACAATGCTTCTATTATTTAATTTCCTAAACTAGTGCATACGTTTCCTTATCATATCTTGAATATCCTTAAACTACTAAAGTAAAAGTTTGAGAATCACATGACATATGGGTTTAACTCCCTAAAGCAACATGACACCCATAACATAATCACTAGCATCTATCTTTACTTAAAGGGCTGCTGAAAATTAGGAAGAGAAAGTACTTGAGCATGACTAATCTTGTATTTTAATAAAGCAAAGGATTTTCTTGTTCCTTACCTAGTCAAAGCCCTTACTCTTTCTGGACACTATGTGTAGAGGTGTTGTAATTACGGAGAATACCATAATGAACTTTTGCATATACTTTTGATCCCACAAAAAATCCTAGTCTATGTGGCTCTTGTTGGTGTTGGCCGATTGGTGATGGATTCCACCTTCTTTGAATCCACTCATAGCTCTCCTCCTTGATCACATTCCTAAGAAAGATGAGTGATTGTTTGGATAATTCACATTTATTCATATTACAAAGTAGTTATTTCTCCTTGAGAACTTGCAAGAATTGCTACAAATGAGTTAGATGTTCCTCCCATGTGGCACTAAAAATCAAGATATCATCCAGATAAATAATGACACATGAATATATGAAATCCCACAATACATCATTCATCAATCTCATAAATGTAGTGGGTGCATTGCATAAACCAAATGGAAGTACTAACCACTCATAAAAACCCTATTTTTCTTGAAGAAAGTCTTCCATATATCCTCCTCCTTCATTCTAACTTGGTGATAACCTAACTTGAGATCTAACTTTGTGAAGAATTTGGCATGCTGAAGCTGGTCCAAGAGATCATCTATGTGGGGAAGTGGATATCTTCTCTTTATGGTGATTTTTTTGAAGTGCGGTAATCGATGCACATTACATAGGAACCACCCTTATTTGGCACTATCTGATAGGCAAACCACATGTCGAGGTTCTTAGACATATCACACCATGGTCTCGTAGTTCTTAGAGTTACTTCTTTACTTCGAGTACTCTCCAAAGGATTGCCTATACAACTTGATGTTCAAGTAGAGGGGACTCTGCGGAAGCAATTTGAATATCATGCTCTACTTCCGATTTCGGTGGTAACCCAATAGGAACCTAAAACAATTCCTAAAAATCTTGAATAATAGTGTCCAAATCTTGTTTTCCTGGTTAGAAATATCTAAACCTTCATCCCATATTGTTTATCCTTTAACAAAAGTAAACAAAACTAATTATGATTTTCCTCAATAAGTTGTTTTTCTTGGTTAGCTCTCACCATAGTAACATGTGTCTTACGTTGGTGTGCCTAGATGTTGTATTTGCTCCCATCCTTGACCCATTTGTATTGGTTCTCCTTCTCATGAAGATAGAATCCAAGATATACAAGTAAGGACTCCTGAAAACAACATCAAATACATCAAGTGGAATGAAATCAAATTCAATACATCAATATAGTGGGCATTTATCCCAAACTTTACCTTACATATTTTTATAACTAAATTTCACACACCTTCTTCACCCAACCCAAATGATAAGGGTGTGGATGTTCATAAGTCTCAAGACCAAGCTTCTTTATAATTGCTTGAAATCAAGTTAGGCGAGAAATGATATTAACCAAAGCATTTACCTTGGTTCTCTTGATCTAGATTTTGATATGGAATAGTCTACTCATCTCCTCTTCCTAAGTAATCATGTTAGTGTGTTAGTGAAAGTGCATCCAATGATCTCATCTACATCAAAGACATATTAGATTTCCACCTCCCCTCTGTCTTTACAATTGTCATGGATTTCTTTGAGTCCCTGGTCAAATATTTAGGTGTAACTTCGACATGTAGCGTCGATATGACCATTAATATCACAATTCTTGGGATCTTTACAAGTATTTAAAGTAGTGGCATCTTGTTTACATTTCCCTTTCCACTTACCTTTGTTACTTGTTTTCCCATGTTCATTCTTTTGCTAATTTGTCATTGCTTTTCCTTTAGCTCTACTTCTCCTTGCTTATTTTCATGATCTATATAGTATGCCTACGAGACACACCTCATTGAGAAATTTGGGATTCGTGGAGATGAATTTTCTTTGAAGGTTAGTGTGAAGTCCTCCCAGTACTTAGTGAGAATATCCTCATCCTCCAAGTCCATGTTCAACAACATGGCATGCCTCCAAAAATCCATAGTATAGTCTTACATACTTTGATCACTACCTTGTGTTAAAAATGCTATTTAATCATTTGGTTAGTCTTGTGGCCAATAGGATAAAATTTAGGTCTAAGTAGTTCTTTAAAATATTACCACGATTTCACGGTAGGACATTTCTTCATTTCACAGAGTGGCAGAGTTGGTTTCCCACCATACGAGAATGTGTCCCAAAATTTTGAGACATGTAAAGGTGATCCTCATGCCTCGGTGACATTATAGATGCTAAAGTAGACTTCAATTGTTTTATCCATTTATCAAGAAATTCTACATCTACTTGTTCATCAAATATTTTAATTTGAACTTTTGTTTCAACTTTAAAAGGAGCACCTTTGTCATATTTTTCCTTCTTTCTTGCCATTGAAGTCTCTTCTTCATGCTCTTCCCCATATTATTCCTCACCACGGCTCCTCCCTATGCCAAATTTTTCAGATAAGCCTCGAAGCATTGAGTCCATTGAGTCTTGCTTAACATTTGTTTTCTTATGAAAATCTACAAGTTCTTATTTTCTTGTAAATATCCTATCCATCATGGTCTCAACATTTCGATTCTATGGACCAAGTTCTCTTCCTCCATTTGTCCTTGAATTCTTTGTTTCCACTTCCTTGTAGAAATATCTCGGAGCGCAAGGTAAAGCCTCTTCATCTTTAGATCTTGCAGCATCATACAAATCCAAGAATGAATACCACTGATGTTGCATACTTATTAGCTTTGATACCAAAATGATCTATAAACTATCTACTTTGGAATTCGTTCACAAAACCACAATTATATTGTTGTTCTACTTTCAAATAGAAAATGACAGTTGAGCTAGTGATTGAATTTTTATGCCTTAGAATTGAAATTTACAAGAGAAATGAATTAACACACACACACATATGCCAAGGATTTTTATCCTGGAAACCTCCAGAGGAGGAAAACCAGTCGGGAAGGGAAAACAACTCTTTCTTCCCTTTTTGCTTTATTGGCCAATTCAAAATATAAGAGATACAAACTTTACAATAAGTGAAAAAGGAAATTGAAAATGTCTCACACTTCCTCCAACTACTTGACTACTTTGTTCTTAAAATATTCCTTCTCAAACTCAATTCTGATTACTTTAGAACTCTTACACTTACTCCCATGAAGTCTCTTACTTCCGATAATAAAAAATCTCCTTCCTACATGTATTTATAGTCTTTCTCATGTCCTCCCCGTGAAGGTGGAGGATGGGAAAGGTAATGGAGGAGAAGAGACATGAGAAACATTTCCAATTTTTTGACTATTTGTGATGCCCACTTATTTCCGACACACAAGACAACATAGCAAAATACGGGATAATTTTGTTTTTGACATTTGAAACATAACATGACACAATAAGTGGTCATAATGGAAACAACTAGCTCCTTGAACATATTGACAAGCGATGACCACAAGGTCACAAGGAAACACCCAACACCCATCGAGGACCGGTTCACTTTTCTCTCGACAAGACACCACAACAAGACCGACCCATAATACCTAGTTATAATTGGGACACTCAGACCAAATTCCTTTAAGGTGATGTATTTACTAAAATTGCATCTTTCAAGGTGTGACTTTGGGGTTTAGAAGATTCATGTTATGATTCATCAACTCTTCCTTAGGGTTATATTTCTTTTCTTTTATACTATTGACTAAATAGCTTAAGGCCAAGCTTTCTAAAATAGGATCATCAATTATATGTCAATAACTTGTTTAATTCATTTGATTTAAGAACATTTTCCATTTCTCACAAGGTTAATTAATCTTACTCAAGCCACTGACACTTGTTCCACACCTCTATTACACAGGTGATAAGCACAAGCTCCGATTGGGAAAGCGTCGATTAGGGTTTAGAGAAATAATATTCCTTGTTTAAGGATGAAATTTTGACCTTTCTTAAGAAAGGTCACCATAAATCAAGGCGAGGGTTAACGAGAACAAGACAAACAGAATTCAGCTTGTGGTTTCATTGCTTATAAGTCTTTTATTGAGGCTAAGAGTTTATCAAGATTGGTTAAGAGTTCCATATTTACTTTACTTAATTAAGTTTGACAAAGGAGAACATTTCAAACCATTGAGAGAGATTTAAGGGTTTCTTAATCAATTTCCCTCCTACTTATAAATATTATTATCTTCTAAAATCTAACCATTGATTTTACCATAAGATCATTTAATAATTCACCATAAAAGGATAATGTTAATTAGTTTAGCTTGGGAAAAAAACCAAGTAATTATATTTCATTAGAAAAAATAGTTTCCTTTTTGATCATTCAAGGTCTCAAATGTTATAAAGTAGATCACATCTACATTAATTTATTCATATACATAAATTTTAGTTCAAATTTTATAAGTATTATCCATCCCACTTTATAATGCTTTTGAAAAAATTGTCATTGTGTCTTAGAAATATTCTGACTCGACATTTTAAGTCAAGAGCAAAGTTTAACAATACTCAAGTGTGAAAAAAAACAAGGATTACATTAATTCTTTCCAACCCGATGGACAACCCAAAGGGACATACCCGCTCTAAGGAATCATGACGAGGGAACAAGAGAGTAATAACATTGGTCAAGCCACGCTACTATTCTAAGGACTAAATAATAGTCTAGGATCTCCCATAACCAAGCGGTAATAAGCTTTTATCTTTTCCATGATAAAAACAAGCCAAAGTTCAACAGATTACCACAACAATACTCTGATAAATTACACTAAGGAACTGTCCCTTCTTCTAATATTTCCAAGAGGCCCTTTCGTAGAGTTTAACAAGAATATAAAGATTCGTACATGAAAGGAACTTCGTAACCAAGATTGATGAAAAAAATCTACAAGTATTTCCATCATCTAATCACATAAGCCATCTGCAACAATTAATAACATGAGTATGTTCACGAACTCGAGCAAGATAAGACTAGACATAGCAACAATAAGCTACTAGCTAACAATACCATGAAAGGAAACATTCTATTTCAAGAAATGGATCAAAGTTCTAACCTCTAACAACCTTTTGAAACAAGATATAATTTTCACCATACCAACTAAGAAGAGAGCCCTATGTTTTAATTATGAACAATATCTCGAAAACCACAAAAGGTTGACAACCAAAATATGCAATACTATGGAATTTATAATATTAGAACAAAGAGTTGAGAGTATTAGGATTTCAATCATGTAATCCAGTAGAATACGTGATCGAAATCTAATATGCTACCCATCAATCAACATTCTCTAGGTGAAGTCGAAAGATGAAAACCAGTCACGATCTTAGTCACCAAAAACAAACAATAGTTCACAATCATTCTAGAAGGCCATAGGCCTAATAGGTTAGAAGTAAACCACGAGGGTAAGAAGAGAGTTCCATCATGTAAACAAAAGGTTAAATGGCTGAAAATATTATATTCAAACTCAAACCATTATTTCTTATCTAACAAGTGACTTCATAGCTTAATAAGGATGAGTGGAAAGGATGAAAAACAAAGAAAATCAATGTCTGGAATAGGTATTGCCTAGCAGCCTACCTACTAGACATAACCAAGACCGGAATAGAGACAAGCCCCATGACTAACCAAGTCCATTAAGCAAGCTAGAATTCTAAACACATCCATTCAATTTTCATAACACTTTAGATTTATAACCCTCCCATTCTAGAGGAAACATAGCCATGAATCTAGGCTTGGTTGAACATTTCCGAAGTCAACTCACTTCAAAAATTGTAAATGTTATAAAAAAAAATAGTCTCTCACTCTTCTTAGTTTACATTTCATCACTAAACATATGCTAACCTATGCAGTGATAAAGCTCATAATACACCACTGAAGATAGATATCCTCCCATGATGATCTTCTATAAAGATGTAATTACTATCATTAGGTTCGATACATATACAAACTATTCCATATTTTCTTTTCCCTTTTAAACAACAAAATATATTCATGACCTTCCATCATAATCATTTTAAATTTGTAATGAAAAGTCACTCATCAAGAAAGGAAGTACAAAACAATTTTTACTAAATTAAGGAACTTCATGTTACCTTAATAAGTTGATGAAAACCTTAAATTTCATAAACCATGAAAGATATTACCTTAACTCCATCAAGGCATTATGTCTATACTTGATTAAATCGACCACACATGGAATCATCAACATTCCACATCATAACACCATAAAGGCCATTAATATTATCAAATTTTACTCTTAAGGAGAGTAGGGTCAAATGGGGATTCTATCAATAAATCATGCCCTTTTAAAACAATAATAAAAATCTAAGCTTTTGTCCCATTCGGAACTTTGACAATGAAATTGAAAAGATAGAGTCTAAACCAAAATAATTGACATGAGGTTCTCAATTTGTGTTTATAGCGCCTGATAAACAAATTGCTAATTCCTAAACCGTTAACAAAAATCAAACATGCACTTCAACTCGGGTTAGCCCATAAAAAAAATGATATGCAGATGCCCGAATGGAAACATCGGTGTGTAGAGTATATTGCGGGATCACAGCAATTTAAATCACTTCAAGAGGCAGCTTTGCTCACTACGCTCTTGCCAATGTAAGTTGTAGAAAATCGACATGTTTACAGATGTCTTAGAAGAGAAGTTAATTGTTTATGACGTTATTTGAAATCCACTAGATTTATGGATTTGCAATCCTTCACTGAAGTTGCAGAAGACAAGGTAATGATTTACTTCTTAACTTAATAATTCATGAAACTGTCTTCTCTTAATTTTTTAAATTTACGTGTAGAAATAGTTTGGGGAATCAAAGGGATTTCATTGGGCAAGGATAGATCCGAATAAGAGGTTTGAGGACGGCACTTGGATTCAATGAGGAAATCTCTAAGAGTTCTCGCTTTGGGAAGGCGCATGAAAGCCAGTGGACAAATCCAGATGAAATTTAACAAATTTAGATATCTAAAATTAAATGCAAACATTCCTCTGCCGCCTCTGAAATTAGAGCAACTTGAGAGATTGTGTGTGTACCAAGGCCCAATATACAGTGATGTTAATCAAGACTAACACAATCCACAAAATCACAACCTAATACCATTTTCAAGAAGGAAAAAAAATGTATCATTTCAACAGCTTGTTAGATTATAGCGTATTGTTGAGATGGTTAGTTTATCTTGCATGTTCCATCTTCCACAAAGCACACCATTAGATCAGCCCAACTGCAACAACCCCAAGTCGATTCCATTTCCCTTGAGATTGTTGGGCGTTAAAACATTCATTCAATTCCTTGTTGGGCGAAGCAAGGAGAATGCGGTGAGGCGGAGGGTCTTCATCGACCAATCATACTAGCAAAGAGTCGAGATGCTTTCACCTAAAAACACAATCTAATTCTCCCACAAACCCACGTGTCCAACAAAGAAAAAGTTTCCATGTCTACAAAAATTGATTCTAAGAAAAATAATTTAAAAGGAAAGCTCACGTGGCCAGAGAAGTCAAGGAAGGCATGATACACAACAAAAAAACATTTACTAGGAAGTTTCAAATTCCCCCTTTATTTCAACAAAACTTCAATGGAGCAGTGCAAACGATTTCAACCCACGCGGCCCCCAGATCGTGGCACAAGTTGGACTAAAAGCATGAAAAGATGTTTTCATTAAGAACATTAATGAATGGCGGAGAGGCCACCAAACCCCATGCCTTTTCTAAGCACCAACAAGGATATTTTTTGCAGGAAACAAGCCAACATCAAATCAGCAATTAGTTTCATTTGATGATAGCCATGTGACCAAGTCGGGGCAACTAGAGTGATAAGGGGGTAGGTGGTAGTTGAAAAGATTAAGTTGAGTATTGAAAGTATTCATCCCCCACCAAATCTTGTGCCACACACACACAAAACCTCCCTATTCAAGCACACGCAGCGGACATAAAAGAAGATAGGAAAACAACACCCATGCCAACCAAGCCGGTTAACAACAAGGACATACACATTGACATGGCAGAGAGAGCGAAACATAAACATATTTTCCTTTAATTCAACGATTAAAACCTCAAGCGAGAATGACTAATCGTCCAGAGAAGAAGATAAGGGTTGATGCGTTGAAAGAAACTACATAATAATGAGCAACCACGGCGTCACAAAAAGGAGACCCTCTTCTTTGTGCGAAGCAGAGCTCGATCGTAGGCGACCAACAAAACAATAAAATCATTTATTGATAATTAACCATAACGTTGATAACAATCGATACAAATGAGATACTAAAGTTATCGTCGATCGATAATTAAAATAATATCATTATTATTATTTTTATCACTATTATTATTACAACTTAATAAAATTATTAATCATATTAAGAAGCATCAACATGCAAGCTCGACAATCTAAGCACACGGTTTTTTTCTTTAATAGGGGAAAATGTAACGGGCATTGTAGGGCCAACAACGGCAATAATGACACGACACCAGAAAACATGAAGAAGAGGGAGAATGTTGAATATTCCCTGTGAAAAGGGTGAAGCCCACGATGATTGTGGGGCATAATGACATTTGATGCTTAACACCACGATCGCCAAAGTATGAACAGGCGTAACGACAAATGGGGCATTACATTCTCCTCCCCTTAAGAAAAGCATCATCCTCGATGCGACATAAAAAGCAGAAAGGAAAGGCGACAAGCAAAAAGGAATAGATGGGGGTAAGGGTACACTCTATGGTTATGGTTTGAGATCTTAAATCATGGCCTTAGGGTGGCCTTGGAAACAATTAGCGTGAATTTAAATTTTCAAGTTCTGTGAAGATTGGCAGTTCTCTCTTATTCATTATTTCATTAGTCTCTTTCCATTATCATTATTTCTAGTTTTAGTTCTTTTAAAATTTCATAGTTGTAGAGTTTTAGTTTATTCATTCTTGTGGGTGTCAACATGAACTGCTAATACACACCCTACGGGTCATACAAGACACTACAGATTCACAAACATACAAGTACATACTTCAAAATGGTACCACACCACAAGAGATCAGTCAATGTATGGAAGAGAACATGCACGGACCACATAACATAGTACTGTCACACAACTATGTTTGACAAATAATGCTTGAACAAAAGTGTACTACAACAACTTGAAATTTCCATAGTCTCACAGATGAAGTTTTTCACATAACTCTTAAAATAGCTACATGTACATAGGGTCAACAAGGGCATCAACGCCATATCCACAACATCAAAAAAACAAACTCAACTAACATGAGTAACACATACATCATATGACCACTCCCAAGACATCACTGATAACTTAACATATATCTTGAAACATCAATCATACACAAAAATATCTTATGCCTCCCTCGAGTCTCATATGCCTCCTTGAACTCTTATGCCTCCCTTAAGTCTCTTATGCATCCCTCAAACTCTTATTCCTCCCTCGAGTCTCTTATGCCTCCCTCAAGCAAGCCGGTTGTCCCATGGCCCAAGACACATAGGGTTTGAACATTCCTAACCCAAGTGACATAGTAATGCGTAGTTCAACAACTTGCTAGTTGCCGTAACTCCTTGGGGTGTACCCCCAAACAATGAAGCGGGTTCATAGGTCCCACCATTCGATGGTGCATCCTATGACCCTATTCACACATCATGACAATATAACCAACATAACAATCTGATCCAAATGCCAAGTGAAAATTACAAGCCTTGGGCAAGGCGGAAAAATCTTAAAAATTTAAAAGAAGATCCAAAATCAAGTAAGACAAATGACCAAATTTCCATAGTTAGTGTCAAAATCCACATGTTAGTACTACAAACCAAGGAAATGCCCAAAATGTAAAGCATGAAAATCAAGAAAATTGCTGGTACTTGCAGAAATAAATTAAAAAGTTTAATTTATGAATAAAATAAACATATAATAATGTCACATTATGATAAGCTGTGTGGCCTTATCGGCCACGATAAGTACTTAACGAGTTGTTGCTTTTCGGAACATCGAGCCTCAACTCGCAAAATAAAATAACAATAAAGTACAATAGTCATCATCTATATCGAATCATCCACCACCACTTCAACAAGGCTAAACACAGTCATCAGCTAGCTACGAAGGTTAAATCCATAAAACAACCAAATAAGGAGAGCAAGAGGAGCACAAGCCACCATATACCGAGTCTAAGGTTGGCTCTAGTGATTGGTCAGCCATACACCTTCCTCACTCTAGACATACACTTTTACCAATTTCCTTTAAGTCTACATTAGTGCAGAGGTTCACAACATAATATGTAACTACATCACTAACACAATGGTGGTACACATAGAATTGCATGGGTTATTTCTCCAACTATGGAACAAAATCAAACTAAAATTTTGAAATCCATTCCTACAAATTCTGCATGAATTCCAACTTGCTATTTTCTTCAATTTGCTGCCCCTCCTGGATAATTTTATGATCTTCACCTTCATGAATTGGCACTGCAGATGAAGGAGGAAGAGTTGTCTACTTCTCATATTGATTTTGTAATTTTTGGGAAAAGGAATGGGATTCGAAATATACATTCGAGGAAGTGGGATTTGGAATAGCAACAGAAAGAAAACTTGAAAACTGAAATTTTGACTCAGTATGTGATTATGGAAGAGAGGGGATAGAATTTGCAACAGCCTAAAAATTTGGAAAGCGATAAAGGGATACATTGGCTAATAGGGTTCCTCAACATGATGCCCATCATCCTCTAATGCTTCCAAATCTTCAACGTGTTCTTTGATAGCTAAATATATCTTCTTGATCTCTTAAACTTAATTTGAAGATCTTCCTCCATGTATAATCGTTATAACCATTTATATAACCCCAACTTTGAACATCATAACAATTGTCATGCGATAATCATATTGATATACGAGGTCCAAGTTATGTGGATATTCATTTTGATAGGGGTCATAATACTAATCCGAAGGAGAAAATGGGTAAAAAGTTGTGGATCCGAATGTACTCTGACTCTTAGATAGTATAATTCAGGTCGAGGAATTGATGTCATGATTTCATGACCTCATAAATATGTCAAAATGGAAAAATAGGTCTGCTGCAAATAAAAATAGTATCTTTAAAACAACAAAATAATAAGATCTTTTTCTTTTTGAAAAATACCTCAAAAGGTTATAGCTGAAAGACTTGATGTCACTTTAGGCTTGAAAAATATTATGTGATGTGCTCGAAATCGCTTTGTGGAATCACCGGATAAGTTCTAATTTGAATATTCAATTGTTTGAACTCAACAATATTTGTTTCTCTCCTACCGTGTGTGTCAGAAACTATTATCTAGTAGAAGTGCACCTATTTTGAGGGGTGATAGATTTGTGTGTCTTTGTTTTTATGTCACTTATGTAGATATACAATTGGGATACCTCATGAGTAGTGGGTCTCTAGATGTGAGGTCAATTTCAAGATAACTATTGGCTGCTTCCCTTTTTGGAGTATCCCTAGACTAGATACTGTGGGGTTAAAGGTGACAAATGAAATGTAAAGCTGAAAAAGGTGATACACCAAATATTGTGCGATCTTTACGGTACATGAATGTGCACAAACCGATAATGAAAATTACCACAATACATGAATGAGATGAAAATTAGGTGAAATTTCAAGGCAAGTAAATATAAATCGATAAGGGATAAATCAGAATATACAAATTTCATAGGCATGCACACTAAAATGACACACAATGATTAATTTTTTTGTAAAAGGGCGAGATAACATAAATGATTAACTTAAAAGACTCAAGGGAGAACACAAGAATTAACTATCTTAATGTAAAGATTTGCAAAAATTTACGGAAAGGAAAAATCAATTTAATTCTCGGTGGGCATTACTACAAAGAAAATGGAAGCACTTTTTACATCCAAAATCTCTCTCAATACTTTGCAAAGCATGAATATATAGTAAAAGGGGTAAAGCTGCAAGCTCAACACCCACAGTGCAGCAACCATTCAACTATATTTTCATGATAATTTTAGGTCTTTCTAATGAATAAAATAATAATAAAGCTAAAATAAACATGTTGTTCCCTTAAGACAAAAATAGCCTTCCGATTCTTATCTTATCTCATAGTCAAACCGTGTGTTGACTCCTCTAGTCATGCCTTGGCATGTGTACGAGACTTTGCTTACATTAAGGTAATTTGGATAAGTTTCGGTAAAGGAACCTCTTTTAATTAGCCAAAAGGATAATTTTGGACTCATCTCGCTTTTGGATTATTATGTTAAAAGGTCTATTTCGGCTTTTACCAACTTGTTTGGCATGCACTCTTATTGGTTAAATTTGGCTTTGCATAAGACAAAGGTTAAAAAGCTTCGCAATGAGGCAATTAATTAGTGACCCTCACCATTCAATGTATGTAAAAGACAAAAAGGGGCTTATTTGCGGGTATGGAGTATGTTTACCTGACCATGGCTAATTTGACTCTACTCTGATCAAAAGTGAGGTTAGGGCTTATACCCTAAAGTGTTTCATCTTGTCACTTTTTTGAAATCTTCTCGAAGCGACAGTGAAAAAAGGTGAAAACTTCCATGGCTTCCATTTATCCGTGCTGGAGATCTCTTTATTCATTTACAATCGCCATAGTTAACTTCGTAACTCTGCGTTTCACCCTTTTACTGGCAAAATTTGTATAGTTCTTTCTTATTCTACTATCACGAATTCACCCAAAAGAGTTGGGGTTTGTCTTATGTTTTCCAATTATGGAATTTATTTTATTTCGATCTGTGCGCTACTCCTCATTTTTCATACTTGTGGGGAGCTCTGCATTGACCTTCCATATGGCCACAATGAAATATCGCTTTGAGTTGGTTTTATTGTTATCTACTCGTGCATTGCTTCATAGTCGATTTTGTGCTCGGTGTTTCAAAATAGAGTGGCCCCAACTATTGACCCTAGTATGTTGCTAACCATAACTCAACATTTATTTTGGTGGTTCACCTTTGCACAGATCTAGAGCCATAGGTTTGTTTTATTTTCTCGCCAATCAGTTATTCGAGCCCGCCAATTAATAAGGTGAGTTTTATTCTGTTTTGTGGCTTGTATTTATGTGTTTATTACAATGGCCGCTATTTATGAATACATTGAATCGTTGTTTTGGCTTTGTGAGTCATTCGTGAGTTATAAAACTCGATCCTTTTGCCCATTTCTACATAGGGTACTCGGCTCTGGTAATTTGACATCTGCTCACATTTTTGACTCGAGGGTTTCATGGAAGACTAAACAGAAAATTGGTGTAGCCGCCACATTATGATAGCTTTGTTCCACTGTAACAAGTTGGCCATAATGCTAGTTCCTTAAAAATGGCTCGGTTCTGCCATGTATGGCTGTGTAGAGCATTACTTAGCCCAGCTCATTGATCTTGAAGGTAAACACACATTCGTTTAGCTTGGCTTGTTCCTTAGACAGTTTCCCTTCTTTTAAGCTTGGCTCTGTCTCTTTTGTGGGTTTTCTGAAGTTTTCCTATGCTTTTCAACCATTATTTACTGACGTTTTCTCATTGAAATGGAAAATATTATGATTTTCGGTATTTGAATATGGTCACTAGTATTTTGTTTAGAAGGTCTTCCACTCAAAGCATAATCTCTTGAATATTACTTGCTAAATCTTTCCTCTACAATCTCTTGACTTTTCGGTGTTTCGAGAAGATTTAGAGAGCCCAAAATCATTTGGCTTCTCCGTCTCCTCAAATCACCACTTCTAAATCATGTGTAATACCAATTGATAGCCCCATTGCCCTTAAAATTGCAACAAATGTTATTTCTTCAAATGAATCCACCATAAAAGGAAATTTCAGTCGAATTCCGGTGGCTTTGCATATCCAGTTATTCCCTAAATCAATCTATTTGCAACATCATATAGGTAAGCTTCTGAAATATTTGATATAAAAGAAGTCAATGAAATCCCGGTTTTCCCAATATCTTCTAGCAATTTTTCAAGTTCAAGAGTCTCAAAAAACTCTCAAAATACTCATCAATTATGTCAGTTAGATAATCATCATCTATCAGTTCTCTTCGCTTCTCAATATATCGATTCTGAATTAAGGATTCAAAGTGCTGATCAACATAATCTTTGAGAATGTCATCAAATGTTAAAGAAGTATGGTGTCAAAAATCTGATGCCATTAGTTGAAGCTATGTAGAAATGGGCATTGTTGTGATGATGACCTAGATTTGATAGAATATGTTTTCACACGCTAATGTTGAAGAAAAATCCATCCACATTTGATTTCTCCATACTCCAGATAAACAATATAAAATATAAGTTCAGAAAGAAAATTCACTAACCAAAATTTTACAACTGAAAAAATTTGAGTCATTGTCCATAGATTTCTTTCCTATTAGAAATTCTAGAACAACCACTTTGTAACTGTATACATAAGATTCCTCATCAAGCCTTGATGTTCTTGCATATTTGATCTTTCCTGGTATAACCGCGATAACATATTTCATTTGTCCAAAGGTGTTGTGACATATTCCATATGTTGGACCTGAAATTGTTGGCTCCTTCTTTACGTAAATGTGAAAATTTTGCTTCGTCATGGATTGCATTTAGATTGTCTACTTTGATTCTTATTTCAACTCATACCTACCAATATGTAATGGATTGGAATAACTGGACTTGAATTTTATAGATTACAACATGCTTACAAACTTGGAGTATTTACAAATGTGTGCTTTTAACTCTTTGATGGGAAAAGGAAATTCCTTATTTTATTTCTCCCTTTTTGAGTTGGAAAATATATCTCGTTTATGGCACTCTTTTCTGGAATATTCAAAATCATAGTAGTAGATTTGATTTGTTGTAGTGTGTGATGGGAATAGTATGTTGTTTGTTGAATCTTCTTATATCCTTTTTGAACCACCGCAACTCTCCTATAGTGTAACAATCTCTAATCATGCAACACAATAAGGGTCTTTACAATCAACTATATCACCTTGATTATTCTGGAATTGTTCTTCCTTTTCATTAAGAAGGAAGCCTTTCAAGATAAAAAAATATTGTTCATGCACTAAAGTTGTTGATTCATTTTCAATTCTCACCTGAAAATCCTCTTCAGTTGAAATTGATTCATCATTCTCTTCATATTTGGCACATTGAAATGAATCAGTAACTTGTGTGAATATGATGCCTTCATGCACACCACACTCAAAAAATTGATATTTTTGATGATCTCCCTCTTATGCTTGCTCTTCTGCAAAATAAAATTCCACCTCTTGCATAGGTTCTTTCTCCTAATGTGGAACAAAATCGAACTAAAATTTTGAAATTCATTCCTACAAATTCTGCATGAATTCCAGCCTGTTATTTTCTTCAATTGGCTGCCCCTCCTGGATAATTTTATGATCTTCACCTTCATGAATTGGCATTGCAGATGAAGGAGGAAGGGTGGGACACTTCTCATATTGATTTTGTAATTTTTGGGAAAAGGAATGGAGTTCGAAATATACATCCGAGGAAGTGGGATTTGGAATAGCAATGTAAAGAAAACTTGAAATCTTAAATTTGAACTCAAAGCATGTGATTGTGCAATAGAGGGGATATAATTTGCAGCATCCTAAAAATTTGGAAACTGATAAAGGGGATACATTGGCTGATAAGGAAGGTATGTGGGCATTTGATTATGACAGGGGAATGTAAGTGGGAACATCCCATTAATAGGGTTCCTCAACCGATTCCCGTCATTCTCTAATGCTTCCAAATTTTCAACGTGTTCTTTGATAGCTAAATATATCTTCTTTAATCTATTAAGCTTAATTTGAAGATCTTCCTCATGTGTATAATCACCATAAGCATTTATATAACCCTAACCTTGAACATCATAACAATTGTCATCTTGATAATCATGTTGATATGTGAGGTTCAAGTTATGTGGATATTCATTTTGATAGGGTCATAGTATTGATCTCGAAGGAGAAAATTTGTAAAAAGTTTGTAGATCCGACAAATGTAGCTCTTAGATAGTATAATTCCACGAGGAATTAATGTCATGATTACATGACCTCATAAATATGTCAAAATGGAAAAATAGGTCGATCGTAAATAAAAACGGGATCTTTAAAACAACAAAATAATAAGATCTATTTTTTTAAATACCTCAAAAGGTTATAGTTGAAAGACTTGATGTCACTTTAGGCTTGAAAAACATTGTACTTGATCGGGTCTCGAAATCGCTTTGTGGAATCATCGGATAAGTTCTAATTTGAATCTTCAATTGTTTGAACTCATCAATATTTGTTTCTCTCCTAGGGCTTGTCGAAACTATTATGTAGTGAAGTGCACCTATTTTGAGGGGTGATAGATTTGTGTGTCTTTGTTTTTCCGTCACTTGTGGATATACAATTGGGATACCTCATAAGCAAGTGGGTCTCTTAGATGTGAGGTCAATCTTCTTGGGATTACTATTGGTGGTTCCCTTTTGGAGTATCCCTAGACTAGATCCGTGGGGTTAAAGATGAGAAAATGAAATGTAAATCTGAAAAGGTGATACACAAAATATTGTGGGATCTTTACGATACAGGAATGTGCACAAACCGATAATGAAAATTACCACAATACATGAATGAGATGAAAATTAGGTGAAATTTCAAGGCAAGTAAATATAAATCTAATAAGGGATAAATCAAAATATACAAATTTGATAGGCATGCACACTAAAATGACACACAATGATTAAATTTTTGTAAAAGGGGAGATAACATAAGTGATTAACTTAAAAGACTAAGGGAGAACACAAGAATTAACTATCTTAATGCAAAGATTTGTAGAAAAATTATGGAAAGGAAAAATCAATTTTATTCTCAAGTGGACATTATTGCAAAGAAAATGGAAGCACTTTTTACATCCAAAATCTCTCTCAATACTTTGGAAAGCATGAATATATAGTAAAAGGGGTGGAGCTATGCAAGCTCAACACCCATAGTTCCAACAACCATTCAACCGTATTTTCATGATAATTTTAGGTCTTTCTAATGAATAAAATAATAATAAAGCTAAAATAAACATGTTGTTCCATTAAGGCAAAAATAGGCTTCCAATTCTTATCTTATCTCATAGTCAGCTTGTGATGAGTCCTCTAGTCATGCCTTGCCATGTGTAAGAGACTTTTAGCTTACATTAAGGTAACTGGATAAGTTTAGGTAAAGGAACCTCTTTTAATTAGCCATTGGATAATTTTGGACTCATCTACTTTTGGATTATTATGTAAAAATGTCTATTTGGCATGCACTCTTATTGGTTAAATTTGGCTTCGTGCATAAGACTAAGGTTGAAAAAGCTTTATGCAATGAGGCAATTAATTACGACCCTCACCATTCAATGTATGTAAAAGACTAAAAAGGGGCTTATTTTCGGATATGGAGTATGTTTACGACCATGGCTAATTTGACTCTACTCGATCAAAAGTGAGGTTAGGGCTTAAACCCTAAAGTGTTTCATCTTGTCACTTTTTGGAATCTTCTCGGCGACAGTGAAAAAGGTGAAAACTTCCATGGCTTCCATTTATCCTTGCTGTAGATCTCTTTATTCATTTACAATCGCTATAGTTAACTTCGTAACTCTGCGTTTCACCTTTTCTTTGCTAAAATTTGTATAGTTCTTTCTTGTTCTACTATCACGAATTCACCCAAAAGAGTTGGGGTTTGTCTTATGTTTTCCATTATGGAATTTATTTTATTTCGATCCGTGCCGTACTCCTCATTTTTCATACTTGTGTGGAGCTCGCATTGACCTTCCATATGGCCCAATGAAATATCCTTTCGAGTTGGTTTTATTGTTATCTACTCCGTGCATTGCTTCATAGTCGATTTTGTGCTTGGTGTTTCAAAATAGAGTGGCCCCAACTATTGACACTAGTATGTTGCTAACCATAACTCAACATTTATTTTGGTGGTTCACCTTTGCACTGAGATCTAGAGCCATAGGTTTGTTTTATTTTCTCGCCAATCAGTTATTCGAGCCCGCCAATTAATAAGGTGAGTTTTATTCTGTTTTGTGGCTTGTATTTATGTGTTTAATACAATGGCCGCTATTTATGAATGCATTGAATCGTTGTTTTGGCTTTGTGAGTCATTCGTGAGTTATAAAACTCGATCCTTTTGCCCATTTCTACATAGGGTACTCGGCTCTTGTAATTTGACATCTCGCTCACATTTTTGACTCGAGGGTTTCATGGAAGACTAAACAGAAAATTGGTGTAGCCGCCACATTATGATAGCTTTGTTCCACTTGTAACAAGTTGGCCATTTTTCATTGAAATTCTTCGCTCTACGGGCTGCTGTCTTTTCTATTTCCCCATATTGATGCATGAAAACTCTTTCCTCCATTTGATTGCCATGATTAGTACCTTCCTTGGTCGAGGATCACTTAAAATCCGAGAATTTGTTTTTCGTTCCTCCGTCCATGTGAAAATAATCTATAACTCGGGAAAACTCAGTTTTCCCTTCCTTCCGTTTTCCACAATCACGTTTTGTTGTCCCTATCATTTTTGTCCCAAATATCTATGGAAACATGATTGGATGTGGCTCAAGATCATATTTGCACCTTATATTATTTCTAAATTCTCTTTCTTGAAAGAAAGATTCATTTCGAGCTCAAATGGTGATTTTCCTACATTTTATGGTTTGGTGGGTGTGTTTTTCCCGTCACAATTTACATCTCAAAGATCTATGGAAACATGGGACTTTCGGTTAGATGCGGCTCGGTGGGGCACTTTGAAAACACTAAGGCTTGCTTCAACTCAAAACTTGTCCACGTGGAGGTCTGGCGCTCATTTGAGGATCCTCCTCAAGGTCCCACCTTAAAATTGCGATAGGAGACATGTGGAGGCTTCCACCGCTTCGCTCTATACTTAAACTTTTCAAAGAAATTTTCTAATGCTTGGGACACTTGGAGGGACCATGCCTATTTGGAGACTAGCCCCTAAGTTTTATTTTGAAGAATCGTCAAGAGGACACTTAGAGGCTTCCGCTCACTTTGCCCTTGCTTGGACTTTTCAACGACCAAGGAAAATAGTCTCACACCCTAGATAGATGGCGCCTTCCACTGATCCTTCAAATTTTTTAAAGAAGTCTTCTCGTACTAAGACACATGGTGAGCTTGTGCTTGTTTGGGGTCTCCAATTTTGAGGACCATACCAAAGGTGCATCAAGGTGACACGTGGAGGCTTTTGCTGCCTCCTTTTTACCGAGAATTTTTATAAGGCCAAAACATGTTTTTCTTGGGCTCAGGCACATGGAAGGCCCACACTTGTTTGGAAACTTTCCCTATAATTATCCTTTTCAGTTGGACCAAGGAGACACGTGGATGGCTATAATATAAAGTAGAGAGACGGGGAATAATCAATAGTTGTGCATTTCACCTATTTTTTCCACCACTTTTCTCCAAGACTCGGAGGTGCGAATACACATTGTTTTTCATCATTTTTTAATGAAATTCCTTGTCATTTTTTCTCAAAGTGCCATTGAGTGGATTCGAGAAATTAATTTTGAATCCAAGGATTGTTAAGGTTGATGTTTTGAAGTTGGAAATTCTCAGGCACTTGCAAAAGCATGAACTACTAGAGAATATGGATACAGGGATGAGTTGAAGAGGAAAAAGAGGGAAAATTATTAAATGATGAAGGTTGCAGGTGAAAACGATGAAAAAGGTAATGCCTCGAGGGTGAAAAGGATTACCTGTCAGATCCAGCTGTGCAGAGCCTTTGAAAATTATTAAAAAGAGGATTTCTCGCATGAAAGAATCAAAATGATGAGAATGACTACTAAAAAGTTGTGGCATGGCATCCTAGTCATTTGTCAAGGACCCAAGAAATGTGATCAATTCATAATTGGTCCACCTAGCAGCTTTCACATCTGAAATTATTAAATGTCGCTTTCTGAGGCAAATTTGTAGCAAGAAAAGGTCCCTTGAATATTCTTCTTTTTGGGGGAAATTTGGGATGAGTGAGCAAGTGAAATGTATAAATTCAATGAGAATACTCTTGCAAAGGGTCGGGGTTTGAATTCTTAAGAGAAAATTTGAGAGAGCACGTCTTCCTCAAAGACCAATCCGAAATACCGGTTAATTTCTTTTGTGTTAGATTTTATATCATGTCAAGTTGATTGCAGATGTATAGCCATTAACAAGCATTGAGATTGCTTTGGAAGCTTTCCCCCATTGATGAATCTAATCAATTTTGAGATAATTTGTGTCAATCTTGGAGCAATTTGTATCTGTTTTTGTTTTATAATGTCTCTAAATGGTTTTTCCTATTCCTATTAACATATTACATTGAAATATTTGTGAAATCACACAGATCTCATCCCGTGATAGTTTAGTGGCATTTGGGTGTATCTTAAGCATGATTGATTAGAGATTTTGGTGTTTAATTAAGTCTTTTAACTCATCCTTCATGCTAGATTCTCAAAGATTGTGTGAAACCGTCTTGACGGGCCTCCATTGAAGCACTCCTTCTAGTGAAGGAATTTCTTAGCTATTATGAAGCTTTATGTCATTTGGATTTCCAATTTTTGTGAAGTATCTCAAAGATCTAGTATAATCAACTTTATCCTGCTTAAACTCCCACCAAAATTATTCAAAACCATGAATCCATCCCTGAACCACCTGTTTGCCATGTTTATCAACAAAGGAAGAAAATCTATTTACTAAAATATGCAAAAACAATCGGATTTCATAATGTCTTCAAGTAACCTTGCCCTTTTTGAAAGTGTCTCCATCTTTTAGAAGCGACAACTCTTAAGAATTAAATTATGGAATATTGATCATACTTTCCCAAGGTTTTTCTTCATAAAATTTGTGCAAAAGAAGGATATCTCCATCTCCTTGATGAAACAGAGGTTACACTAAGGGTCCTCTCACCCTTTTTGAAAGGCACGGCCTAAAGTAGTGAGGATAGGTCAAATCCTCTTGAAGGTGCTATCCATTTCTCCATAAATCTAAGTAACAAAGGGCTAGTTAGATCTCATCCGTAGCTACAAAATGATACACATCATGATCAATCTATCTCTAACCTCCATGTTGAATTTGTGATGCTACTCATCTTGAAAAGGAGAACAAATTTGGATGCCAACACTATTCAACCCTCATATCGATCCTCTCATGAGGAAGGAATTGAACAAGCTCATTGAGGAAAGTATTATTTTTCCAATCAAGCACTCTTCATGGGTTGCTAATCTAGTACTAGCGAGGAAGAGAAAGCAGGAAATCAATATTTATGTGGAATTCTAAGACTTTAAAAAGGATTCTCTCAAAGGCCATTATCCACTTCATTTTATGGAGAAAATCTTACATGTAGTAGCTAGTTTGGAAAGGTTATGTCTCCTAGATGGCTACTTGGGATAGAATCAAATTTTGGTGAAAGAAAAAGACCAATTCAAGACAACCTTCACCACAAAATGGAGGACCTATTCTTATAGGAAAATGCCATTCGGGTTGTTAATATTATCATGTAAAAACTCATGTGTTTCATAAATGAATATTATACTAATTAATCTTGTAGTGTTTTGGTCAAGGCTATAAAGGGTTATTCGAGTGTTTCTTTGGTGGCTCTTTTTTTCTTTTCCTTCGGGGTTTTGTCCTTGCAATGTTGTAAGGTTTTGAGGTTCTAGCTTATGAAGAGGTTATTTCAAAATACAATGTTAATTATAATAAGGATGTTTTGGATGGAGATTTGACTAGGGTCTGCTTGGAGAACTCAAGTGTGGTGGTTAGTGAGGTGGGATCACATCATGATTCAACTTGCTTAAAGTGGATCCATGAAATAGATTTTAAGATAAAATATGATTTTACTAATAGAAAATATTGCAACCACCTTAGGAAGGAGGCTTTTGATCTGGAATTCCTCAAGGTGTTGAAGTATTGGGAAGGGCACATTTTAAAGATTACATATACAATAAGTATGATTATTGTTTAGTTGAATTTGATACGAAGTGAAGAAATGGAGTTGATGATAGTCTAAAGTGTAGTGCACAATTGTAAATGTAATAGAAAGGATCAACATGTTTGATCATAAGATGGTTAATTGGTTTGTTTTATTTGGTAGAGGTCTATTCTAGTTTAATGTATGTGATTTGTAATTCAATATCTCTAAATTTCTATAATAGGATATTATTTAGATCCCTTCAAACTATGATATTTACCAATCAATTTTTTCACGATAATAAGAAATTGAATTAGAAGAGTAAATCTAGATGGATCTATTGATATTATTGAGAAGTGTAACATAAAGAATATGGCTAATATCTCTATAATTTCAAATGTAATTAAAACGTTAATCCACTCCTTTATATTTTTTTAGTAATAATAAATATTTCTATTAAAAATTTTTACCACCATCACGTGACAAGTCCACATACCAATGAGTTTATAAATTTTGTTTGATAACACAAATAATTTTTCATTTCACATTTGGATGATTAGTATCAAGGTAAGTATCTCCTTTTATTTGAAGTTTTTCAATATTTTTGATACATTTATAAGAATGCATTGAATGATTGGAGTTCGCACCATACTCCCAATTATATGTACATTGAATGATTGGATTATAAACTTCGTGTAATATTGAGATTTGGATTAATGGTTGGGAGAGCCATAAGAAATAATTGGAGTTGATGTATTATTTGCAATAATTTAATATTATTGTAATTTAAAATTTGTGTGAGAGTCATATAAAAATTATGAATTTAGAG
Source organism: Taxus wallichiana var. yunnanensis (assembly GCA_018340775.1). Lineage (NCBI taxonomy): Eukaryota > Viridiplantae > Streptophyta > Pinopsida > Cupressales > Taxaceae > Taxus > Taxus wallichiana. The sequence continues at coordinate 265,358,611 of CM031240.1, forward strand.
ATATTACTACAAAAAGAATAGCTTGCAAAGTTTTCACATCATGTTGAAATTTTTCCATGGATGAAAATATCATTACATATTCGTACATAAATTATTACATGGTTGCTTGCAGGTCTAAGTTACCAATACTAAGCATGTGATGGGACTCAAACATGAACAAAGCAAGATTGTTTCACAAAGCAATATAAATATTTACGATTCATGAATTTATCATTTTTTTTTACCATTTTTATTTACGTGAGGCATTTAAATGTATTCACATGAAAAATAACCATTTCATTATTAATTTAGGAATTGAGAATTAATTAATTATTTCCTTCAGATTTTTACTTGTCTCTATTGGCTACACTACAAACATTATAAATAATACACTAATATTTAACAAGAAAATTACATGCTTGTTTAATTTTGAGATACCATTGAGAATGAATCACAATATCAATAAAATAATATAAGCTCATATATAAGGTATATTTATTTTTACTTGCTTAACAATGCTATATCTTATTTTTATGTATGGATGTAATTTAGCTTATTATATAATAATAACAATGAATAGGTCAATTAATATTGAATATTCTCTTGCAAACACTGCTTGGATTAGGCTTCCACATTTACGCTGCAATTGTAGAGTTTGAATTTTTGATCTCCATTGCTAATGTTTTGGGAAATATTCTTCATATTGATTACCAAATCAATGATTTCACCTATACAACATATGCCAAGAGAATTTTCAAACTAGACACGTCAAATAAATTACGGAAAATATCTAGTTGAAAGTGCATAATGAAATAGATAAAGGTTAGGGCTAGGAGGAATAATTGCTGAGTGTTGGGAGGGTGTGCGCGCACCGTAGAGAGAGATCGACGATGCGAAGAACTCCTTTTGTCCTGGGAAGGACTACCCGTGAATAAGAATGCAAGACCACCAGATTATAGTTAGACAATAAATGAGGGAACTACCTTGGGCCCAGGAAATATTAGACTTCCTTTCGAAGGTGGTCAGTTCCCCTTTTAATATGAATTAACACAAATGATAACAAAGAAGTTATTGCGAAATTACACTTTAGTTACCTTGTTAAAAAGCAATAGAGGAAAGGCTGGTTTTGGTTTGAGTCACAGTGACCGATGCTCGGTCATTGTATAACCGACTACGGTTATAACACCGGTACCGGTGGTGATAACCGATATCAGTAGGGGCAGTGATTTAGGGGCTTTCAATGAAGGTTGGCTAGTAAGGTGGTTATGGTGTTTATAAGGTTGGTAAATGATTAGGGGTAGGCAATAGGGTGATGGAGAAGACTCAGAGAGTGTGGGAGCTGTTCTTGGGGCAATGTAAGGGTAGAGGAATGAAAGTTAGATGTAGGGTGCTATCGGGTAGTAGATCTAGGAGTGAGCTTATAATTACTATGAATCAGAAGTTCAAGAAATGGTATTTAAAATGTACAAGACACTACTTACTAGTTCCTGATGAAGATACAGGTCCAAGGATTGTGATGACGAAGGCAAGGCTCAGGTGGGATGATCTGACAATCAAAAGTGAGCTATCTTCTCTCCCAATGCTTGGATGAGTGTCACTGTGCTCTGGTTACTCAGTTGCAGTCTTGGGCTCGATGTCCTTCTCTCGCAAACTCTTCTCTTTTCTTCACTTGTCTCTGTCTTGCCAAGTGAATTCGGATCTTTCAAATGAATTCCGATCCCTTGTTTTTGGTTGGGGAAGGTCATTTATAGGGAACCGATGGTGGTTACGTAACCGATGGTGGTCGAGTAGGAACCGATGTCAGTTAAGTCAAAGTGGGCTATTTTTAGTAAAATAGCCAACTTTCCCTCCTTTTCTCCCGAGGGATTAGTTGTGGGCTTGGTCAAGTCATTATTAGGTTGGTTTTGGTGTGGGTGAGGAGTAATTAGTCATGGGTGTGGATGTAGACCAAGTTATAGGTCTTAATTAGGTTAGTTTAGGTTAGGGCTAGGTCATGATGAGGTGGTGAAATGAGGTGGCAGGTTTGAGATGTGGATTTATTAATTATAAGGTAATTAATAAATAATTGTGTAAGGTTTAGGTGGTGAGGTTAGGTTGCAAAATGAGATGCGGGCACAGGGTGTCGTAAGACACAAATTTGGTGTCTACATTAGCCCCTTGTTGTCGTGTAGCTTGTCTTGTGAAGTTACACTGACAATAATAAGAAGTGGTTACCCTGTTAAGGGTATAGGTAATCCCCTCAAATCTATCACGATCGAGGCGACGTGAAATCGTGGATAGGGTTGATAAAGGGTGAATGGTGTTGAGATGATGGTAAGATGGTGGGGTAAGTTCAAGGAAGCAGACGCACGTTGAAATGCAAAAATGCGACAGTGGTACATGATTCAAGAGCAAACAAGCAATTCATAGCAAAGGTCGATAGTTTATCCAAACAAGGGTGATATAATCCTCGTATCCAAGGCATAGGAAGTAGCTCCGTGGGATATAATGGGTAAGGTACAGTGAACGTTTAGGCATGTTCGCCAGTACCAAATGGTTGGTTTGGTTGAGATAAACGTCACGGTCTCGGTCTAGGCAAAGTTGGTCGATTGATCAAGTCAAGTATCCTAATCATGCTAAAAACACGAACAGGTGAGCGCGATTGAACAAAAAGCTACATGTTGGGTGGATAAAATCATAATTTGCGGGTCTTGGTCGAGGTACTTAATTGGTGCGGCCTTGGGTCGGGCCGATTGAGTGGTGAGGGCCTTGGGTCGGCCTCGATTGGTCGGGCTGGCCTCGATTGGGCCGATTGATTAGTCGTGGCTGGGTTGGGTCGGGGCCGATTGGTTGGTCCGATTGGGGGTGGCTGGGCCAATTGGTCGGGTTGGCCGGCGATTGGGTCGGGCTCGATTGGTTGGTCATGGCATTGGTTGGGTTGGTTGGTCGGGCCTCGATTGGTTGGTTGGTCGGGCTTGGTCGGGCCTCGATTGGTTGGTGCGGCCTTGGGTCGGGCCATTGGTTGGTGAGCCGGGCCTTCCGCCATTGGCGGGTTGGTTGGGCCGGCCTGGTCGGCTAATTGGTTGGCTGGGGCGGCTGGCTGGGAGCCTAATTGGTTGGGGCGCCTTGGGTCGGGCCAAATGGTTGGTCGCGCCTTGGGGGGCCGATTGGTTGGTCGCGTGGGTCGGGCCGAGCCCAAATTGAAGTTAAAATAAGGCTATTCAAAGCAAAGCTGGGGGTAGGTGATGTGGGAAAAAGTGGAGATTGGTGGATAAGGGCGGGAGTTAGGTTAAGGAAGTAGGTAACCGATATCGGTTATGTGTGACCGATATCGGTTACAAGACCGATACCGGTATTCTAGGGCGCGAAATAACCGGTATCGGTTATAGGTCAAAACCTATAAAAAGAAAAATACGGCATGTCATTGTCACTTTGTGAATTTGAGTGCCCAATTTTATCTTGTCTGAGGTGTGAAGTGATTGTGTTAAGTTCATGGGCTGAGTTGGCACTAGTGGAGTGGAGAAGTGAGTTATTGGTAGGCCCCAGCGATCAGGAGGTAGAGTTTGATTGGTGGAGGACCCTGCGGAGGAGATTTGGAGCCATGGCACAGCCCGGAGGAGCAGGAGGTGCTGGAGGAGCTGGACCACCGCCACCTATCCCACCACGACGATGTGTAGTCGTACCGGTAGGCTCTGAACCCCTACTTATGTGAAGTTAATGAATTTAACTAGATGTGGGTTTTGGGGTAGGAATCCAAAATTTAATAAAATAATGAATAAATGAAGGTAAATTGTAAAATGGAGTGGGTAGGTATGTTAGGTAGGCCAAAATGGTAGGGTGGGTAAGTTTTTAGGTCTTTCTTGTGGGTAAATGGGTAGAAATAGGTAAAAAGGGTTTTGGGGCCGTTTTGGGTTCGGCTCTCGATTTGACAAAGGACCGATGTCGGTCACCAGCGACCGACATCGGTCATGTAATAGTGTATAAATTTCCGTGTCTATAGACGTGCTATAGTCGGTCATATGGTCATATGTCGACCGGCGTCGGTACATACAATGTGATTGGGGGACCGATGGTGGTCGAGGGTGACCGGTACCGGTCATCATGGGTAGGAGTTAGGGTTGTGAAATTTGTGGTGTTTGTTTGTTGTAGGTGGTAGGATAGAGTTTTTTTTTTGGGGGTGAAGGGGGAGGAGGTAGAGTTGATAGGAAAGGTGATTAGGGTGGGGGGAATTGGGGTTGTTGGGGCCGGGTCTGGGGGTAGGATAGATTATGTGTTGTGTATGAAGTAGGAGGTGTTAAATTGGCAGGGGTATGGTTAGATGGCTAGAGTGGACCGGGGTGGTTGGTAGGGTGTGAGATAATTAAAGGGGATATCGTAGATGTATAAGGTAAGATAAGTGGGTGCAGATGTGTGTATAGAGTTGGGTTGTGGTTGGGTGGGTAAATGGGTATAGATGGTTAAGGTAGTTGTTTTTGTAAAGGGTAGGCCTGATGGAGTGGGTTGTTTTTGCAGCACGCCAGCAACTGACGATGCGGGATCGGATGCCACCTCTATTGGGCGGATGCGCCACATGTGACGCAGCAAGCAGTGGGCCATCATGCATGAGAGGTTGGACTCAGTGGAGTCCAGAGGTATAGGGCTATGGATAGGGACCACAGCCTGATGGTTGCCCTCATCGAGAGATGGGATCCGGCAACCAATGTCTTCCATCTCCCTACTGGAGAGATGACTATCACATTAGAGGATGTGTATCGCATCCTGAGACTGCCGATCATAGGTGAGGCAGTGTTCCAGGTGGATGCAGAGACATGATGGACAACATCCTGCAGGTATTCGGGGATGCAGCCCCATTGATTACATATCACAACGTGCACGAGCATTGGCTACGGCGATATGTATCGCGCACACCGACAGGAGACATGGCTTGCCGTGTTGATGATGATTGGTATCACCTGCTTCACCCTCCCGACTCAGAGGGAGGCCGCTTCCCATGGGATTTGATGGGAGTATTGCATGAGATGGTGGAGGAGCATACCTGCTATGCCTGGGCACCAGTGTATCTGGTGCAATTATATAGAGAGCTCTGGGGTTATCGCCGTATGAGGTGATTTGGTATATGTTCGACATTTTTGTTACACTACTGGGCCTACGAGCATATCATCTATATATGACCAGTAGGGTTGCCCCAAAGAGCTGTGGCCACAGGTAGTTTACTGATATGGATTTCAGAGGTGGTTGGGGGTCGTGGGCCAGCCACGAGCAGTGATCGCAGGACGAGATGTGACATTTTACAGGCATATGTTAGAGGGCCTGACGGCACTAGATATTATATGGAGGCCATACAGAGGCCATCAGCCCCGAGGAGGAGCCCGAGCAGCAGCTACGATGGATCCAGTATATCTTCTGGATAGCTGGACGGAGACCCGGGGAGTATGAGCGGATACCCCTAGAGAGGGTACGACGTCAGTTGGGCTTACGACAGGATGAGCCACCTCCCTTCTCACAGTATCAGAGGGAGGATGTAGAGGCACCCCTCGCACCGCAGCCATTTGACCTGGGCCTGGGTCAGCAGAGACCGGATGATGATACAATGGATGATGCCAGAGTGACAGGTGCATTTTTGGTGTGGTGGGCAGGGCAGAGGGCAGCCATGAGAGCACAAGCCCGCACAACCAGATTTGGGTGGTACCGTGATAGTGGAGAGGGACCATCTCTCGGGGCCAGTGTGTAGCTATTACAGGGCAGCTTATCTGCGCACATGTGCACAGATGGGGTGCTACAGGGAAGTTAGCCCAGCACATGCACAGCACAGCACAGCACACAAGCAGTGCACCACACATGTGCACCAGTGCACACAGCACAGTGCACCGCAGTGCAGCACGCAGTGCATGTGCACACATGTGGTGTACAGGTGTACAGGCAGGGGCCACTTCTATTAGGAGTCGGGGGACCAGCCCCACCAGCCATGGTGGCACGGGCCCGCTATATGGAGGTGAGAGGAGGCCCGGTATTATCAGGACGTGCTAGATGGTACCGGGGCCGACTATCAGCCATATGCAGCACAGAGCCGAGACGTCCCGGAGTCAGAGGTCACAGGGGGCCGCAACACTAGCTGGTGGCTCGTGATGGGTAGGAGGCGAGAGCCAGCACAGGGGCCAGCAGGGGGATGGGCAGAGGGTGGTGGAGAGAGCTGAGACATCCTAGGAGTGGATATGGGTTTTTGTTATTGGATATAGACACCGGTCTGCGAACCGAGTATATATATAGAGGCCTGCGTGCCCACATAGGATTTATTTATTCATTTTTGTTGTATATACCGGCCTGCGAGCCGAGTACATTTTGTATAGTTGATACCGGCCTGCGAGCCGAGTATATTTTTGACATGAGAGACCGGCCTGAGCCGAGTCGAGATTTTGACAGAGACAGCGGCCTGCGTGCCGGCTTTGTATTTTTAGATCACAGAGGCCCCATACAGGGTAGTTTGTATATTTTGACATTGAGTTGATGATGATATATATAGATGAGTTTGATCCACATGGTGTGTAAATTTTTTTTTGATTTGATGCATATATTAGAATGTCTCATGTGTTTTGTCGATGGTATTGAAATTTAATGTATATAGATGATGTTGATGAAATTTTGATGATATGTATATGTGTTGATGGTATTCTGATGATAAATATTGATAATGATGTCGTTATGTAGGGAAAAGAGGCGGGCGCCACCAAAAATTTGCAAAAACAAAGAAAAGGCCTAGGTTTAAGCAAAAGGAGACATGTGACCGATATCGGTTAGCTAACCGATGTCAGTAGCTATATGACCGATACTGTTAGGTAACCGATATCGGTTATGCCAAAACGAGTTTTTCTAAAAATAGAAAAGCTTGGGAGGCAACTTAAGTTCTTATTTTTAGAGTCATGCAACAAGTTAAATATGAGAATGCGACGTTGTTGATGACTTATACAGGTAATTACATGGGAGAATTGAGTGATAAGGAGGAAAGAGACAGGTAAAGTGATTGTGGGATGAGATTAAGAAGGCAGAAAGGCAAGTTATATTGAAGAGGGTGGTGAACATGGCTGAACAAGGAGAAGCATCCTAGTGGGCAGAGACGAGAGGGAAGACAGTTCCACCTCAAGGCCGATCCCAAGAGGTAGAATTTGTTTTTTTTTTTTGTTAGAATTCAACTCTCGCATGTTTTATGAATAGGATGAGAGAAGGTAAGTGGGTAGAGATGAAAAGAAAAGGTGATGATAGGCAAGGGTTTGGGATGGGGTGAGTGTTATGGGGTAGGTAATCAAGGGTTTGGGGATATGTTGTAGGTACAGAGAGGGGTAAACGAGCAAATAATTATCATAGGGTGTTGTTGAGAAGGGTAGGTTAGAAGAAGTGACCGACCGATATCGTTTAGAGATAACCGATATCGTTAGATAACCGTATCGGTTATCTATAACCGATATCGCCATCGTGTATGAAATTCCGTAATGTGATAAAAACACTGGGGATTTGATTTATTGAATTGTTGTTTGTTGATTTGATGTACGCAGCAGAGGGTGGTTGAGGATGAATGATAGGTGCCACTTTGTTGTCACGAGTCCGAGCGGATGTAACACCACCTGAGTGGGCATTGATAAACCATGTGGTTAAGTGGAATCCACTATTATTCACGAATCACACGCAATCATGCTATGTCAGCAGCGCGTTGATCGAGAGATGGAATCCGTAAAAGAATACCTTCTATCCGCCAACAGGGAGATGACAAAGTGACGCTGGAAGATGTGTTTCAAATTTTGAGACTCCCAATTACAGGAAGACCAAAGCAGTATCGTGCAGGCCTAGCAGCGTGGCGCGGGAGCGATAACACAAGATTTGGTCCACCGCACGAGATTCGACACAATGAGGTTTGACATTCACTTATGGTATAATGTTTGCAGACACCCCGAGGCAACAAGGGGCAAAGTGGTATTAATGATAGTGGTGGGGTATTATGCATTACCGAGGTGGATGGGGGAAGATTTCCAAAATCATTGATGTGTATTATTTGGGAAATGATAGAAAGGAGCGTGACTTTCGCATGGGCACCCGCATATCTGGCGGAGCTATACAGGGGTTTATGGGCCTGCAGGTGAAATCACAGGACTACACTGGATTGTGCATACTTATTACATTGTTGGGCCTATGAGCACATTGTTTGTGTGTGACCAATAGGCCGACCCATCCAGTCAGGAGAGACAGGAGTGCAGAGGTTGGGATTCAGGCGATGGGTCCAGACAGAGCAAGAGGCGAGATTCGAGGCCGTGACATATGATGTCGAGTATTATAGGTAGATGTGGGAGATGGTGATGATTGCGGATATCCATTGGAGGCCTTATGGGAACTATATGGTGATGGAGAACATAGCTGAGGATTTGAGGGGTGTAGAGCGATTAAGGTGGATCATGGACACAAGCCAGGTGAGTACGAGAGGATTCCTCTAGATCGCGTGTGGCGACAATTTGGATTTGTTCAGGATATACCCATGGCTTATAGACCATACATGAGGATCGACGCCGAGGCATCATTCTCACCTCCCCGCCGACACCTCCAGAAGGACCAGAAAAGAGACAGCAGCCGATCGCAGGTAATGGATGCAGGAGCGACAGAGGCTTATAGATGGTGGGTAAAGCAGAGCGCGAGGTTCACGTGAGAGGGCTGATCATCCTGACATAGCTGTGATTACAGCGGAGAGAGATCACCTGCAGGGTTTAGTTCACCAGCTTCAAACGCAGGTGAATGAGACAACATGATTGTTAGCGGTTGCGCAGTCACGAGTGGAGAGACTAGAGGTGAGATTCCTCCACGCGAGAGGGCGTATTCATATGTTACAGGAGAGATTGGTGGATCAGTGGGAGGAACCAATAGCAGTGGCACCTTTGAGGATGGAGAGGCCAGGTGAGTGGTGTCGACGATCACGATCATCACCTGGTTTGGGATGAGGCGCAAGGGTCTAAGTGAATTTCATAGGGGTAGAAGAATAAATAAGGATGCCGACCTACGCACGTCGATGATAGAGAAGATGTATTTGTTTAACATCTAAATAAAACTGAATATGTATGTTGATTTGAGTTATGATAATAATAAGAATGTTTGTGTTTTGAATGTTTGAATTGATAAAGGACCAAGGTGAGTGTTATCAATATAAATATGTGAAATCATTTATATTTTAACAACACATGATAGGTTATGGTAGGGGATGGTCGAGCTAACCTTCGGAGACCCCATGTCTCCTAAGTGCTGCCTACATAGCCCATTGCACAAAGCAAGGAGGGGCCTCAGACCGATGTAGTTCTCCCTTAGGACCAGGGAGAGGTGAATTCAGGCAATTTGGTTGTGGTTAGGCAATTTGTTGGTTGGTAAAAATATTGATATTGGTAGGGTAATGTTGTTGGTGTTGGTAAGGTATTGGCGGTATTGGTGTAGGTATAGGTGAAGTGAAGGTTAGCTTACCCAAGTATTAGGGAACCATGTCCTGATTAAGGTCAACACATAATCCTAGATTCGGGTAAAAGAGGGAAAAGTGTCCCATAGTTGGAAAGAGCTAAACAAACCACGTATTATCGGAGGATGAACTTGAATCCCTAGGTACCTTGCATAGGCGAGAAGTCGATAGGTGAAAAGAGTTGTATAATCACAATATATCGGATATACGTCACGTCCCTTGAGTTTTGTTGTTTTGAAGAATGGTGAGATGAGGTGGATGGTATAGCTGGGGTGCAGAGAACTTGTTATAAGGTGATTATTCTGACGAAAGAGAACCAAACCTAAATAGACAAGTCCATGACTCAAAAGTGCTTTTGAATGCTGCTTTTATTATTATTTTTTTTTTTTTTTTTTTGAATATAGACTGATCGATGCGGGAAGTCTATATGGGATATGCATTTTGTTGTTCTTGAGCTCTTCACGAAGCTGATCAATGAAGAAGCTTCGATCAATGACTTTGAGAAGCTTCCTTCAAGGGAGATAGAGGCTGACTTTGTATAGCTGTCCTTCAAGGGAGCAGTCTATTTATAGTAGCAGATGTGGCTTTTGCATATAGCTGTCCTTCGAGGGAGCAGTCTATGTATAACTTTGAGGTCTAGATGTCCATTTGGCATGAAGCATCTAGTTTTGTAGGAAGTTTGACTCAAGAATATCCCATAATTGTATAATTGAGAACGTGTTATTTTGATACTTTTAAGTCATGGACCAGACTAAAAAGGGGAAGGCATCTTTAAGAGGAGATGATGACCAAACCATGTGAGCGTGATTCTATTTTGAGATGCATGAAACAAGGTGTATGAGGTGGTAAATGAGCTCAAGGGACGAGCGCAAGGTAGATAAGAAGTGATATAATACTAAATTCAACAGTAGAATGGTCGAAGATGCAAGGCATTAAGGGGTTCAGGCTCAGGTTTACCATTGAGTGAAGCTAAATGGTAAGTGCCTGATCCGTAAGTGTGAGTGATAATGTAAGGCCCAATCCAATTTGGAGCAAATTTTCCACGCTTGCTCTTTTCTAGTTTGGTTACATGTTGATTCTCTTTGAGGACAAGATCACCAATCTTAAAGGTACGCTCATGAATTCACTTATCATAAGCACGCTTGATGCGCTTTTGATAGATTTGAAGGTGGTCAAGAGTTGTAAGACGACGCTCGTCAAGAAGCTCCAATTGGGCTAACCGCTCTTGGGAAATCATCATTGGTGAGAATATCCTGGAGAGATATTCTTAGGGAGGGTATTTGTATTTCGAGAGGCAAGACAGCCTCGGTACCATATACCAAAGAAAATGGTGTGGCATTAGTGGAGGTATGAATGCTGGTACGATAAGCCCAAAGGGCAAAGGGGATGTGATCAGGCCAATTTTTCCCATAATCGTTAACGACTTTCATGAGAATTTTGGTCAGGGTTTTGTTAGAAGATTCGGCTTGACCATTTGCTTGTGGATAGTAAGGTGATGAGAAGCTAAGTTTGATACCAAAGTTGTCACAAAGGTCTTCAGAACAACTTATTTTTGAAAGATTTTCCATTATCTCGTTATCGTGTGATGAGGAACACCAAAACGACAGATAATGTGATGGTTAATGAACTCTACGATTTTTTCTTTTTTGGTTGAAATGAGTGGAATGGCCTCCACCCATTTAGTGTAATATTCGGTTGCATTGTGATTATCCAATGGTGACGTTGCGAAGAGGGTGGGTGAATCTCACCAATAAGGTCTAAACCCCATTGTGAGAAAGGCCAAAGATCTCGTGTGACTCAGAAGAGCGGATGGCTAGGAGTATGTCAAGGTTGGCATGTTGTTGACACATAACACAACGCTTAACATATTCATAGTAGTCGTTATTAAGAGTAGGCCAATAATAGCCTAGGCGAAGGATCCGCTTGGCCATGGCAAGGCCACTAAAATGTCCACCACAAATCCATCATGGACTTGTTGGATGGTATAGGTGACCTCCGCACCGGTTAGACATCGAAGGAGGATGCCATCAAAGCCACGTTTATAGAGGAGTCCCCCCATGATGACATAACGAGAAACACTTTTAAGAAAAGCACATTTCTGCATTACTAGTAAGGGGTCGTGGGAGAACAGAGGTTGTAAGGTAGTCGTGAAATTGGTGATACTGTATCCCGCGAATTAAAGAGATACATTATTTACCATACAAACATCCGGACCGAGTAAGATGGGGCAAAGAGTTGTTGACCAAGACAAATATGTCGAGTCACTGGTGAGGCAGGAATTTGTGAGGCCAAGCAAGCCATAGTATCCACAAATTTATTAGTTGAAATGGGGAATGGTTTTCGATAGAATAATGAGTAAATAAGGTCAAAAGTGAGTCCACGTAATGTTTGTACTTTTGAAGTTCCTCATTTTTACATTGGTAGATGCCCATAACTTGATTGACTACCAGTTGAGAGTCACCGAAAATGTTAATAGACTTTACACCTAAGTGTAACGCAACCTGGAGACCCAAAACAAGGGCCTCGTATTCCACTGTATTATTAGTGCAGGGGAAATCGAGCCGGAATGAAAGAGGCATAGGTTCAACGTCAAGAGGAATGAGAACAACGCCGGCCCCTCCGCCGCGCTGGCATTTGGATCCATCGAAGAAGAGGGTCATTGGATACGACTCCTCACTGAGTGAAAGAGTGGCGATGAGTTCGTCAGGGAAAGTAAAATTGGTAAATTGTTCCCCAGGTAAGGGGGCTTCCATGAGTTGGTCTCGCGATAGTTTGTCCTTTGACCGATTTCTCGTGTACAAACTCAAGGTCGAGGTCGGCGAGGAGCATAAGCCATCGTGATGATGCATTGGTTTAGATGAGGTTTGGCATACATATAATGGATGGGGTCATGTTGGTGATGACAAAAGTTTTGTGATTCAGGAGGTAATGTCGGAGTTTGGTGGCCACGAATGATAGGGCTAGGCACAACTTTTCTACATGTGTATACCTAGTCTCGTAATCCACAAGAGTATGACTTATGTAATAAACGGCTTGTTCTCGATGCTCAGAGTCACGATGTGTGAGCATGGCTCCTACAACATGGTCGGTGGCGGAAAGGTAAAGGTAGAAAGGGCGATCGTCCTGAGGTGGGATAAGCATGGGTGGCTGCAAGAGATAGGCTTTAAGAGCCTCAAAGGCTTGGTGGCACTCTTCGCTCCATTGAAAGACAATGTCCTTTTTAAGGAGATGATGAAAAGGTTGACATCGATCCGAGAGTTGTGAAATGAAACGCCGGATAGATTGGAGTTTTCCCTGCAAACTACGCAATTGTTTGAGGTTAGTGGGTGGGGGCATTTCTAGGATAGCTTTGACTTTAGCTGGATCGACCTCGATGCCACGCAAAGAGACAATAAAACCAAGGAGTTTTCCAAAGGACACCAAAGACACATTTCTTTGGTCAAGATGAACACAAGATTAATAAAGTGATCGAAAATAATGGTTAAAACATCGAGATGTTCACTGCGATGTTTAGATTTGCCAAGAAGATCATCGACATAATCCTCAAGGATAGTGTGCATAATGTCATGAAAATGTAAGTCATAGCCCGCTGATAGGTTACACCAAAGATTCTTAAGGCCAAACGGCATGACACGATAATAGCAGTAAGGTTCCCAAGGAGTTATGAAGGTGGTTTTATGTTGATCGGCCGGGCTACCAAAATTTGATTGTATCCCGAGAAGCCATCCATGAGAGAAAGCATCTCATGGCCCGCAGTGAGATCAACAAGTTGATCAATACTAGGTAGGGGGAAGTCATCCTTTGGGCAAGCGAGGTTAAGGTCCCGGAAATCCATACATATCCGAAGTCCCCCCGTTGCTTTAGTGACAGGTACGATGTTAGAAATCCATTGAGGATAGTCAATAGGTAAGATGAAGGAAAGTAAAGGAGTCATCAAGCTCTTCTTTGACCAAGAGAGCAATGCGTGGATGCATTTTTCTCGTTTCGTTTAACCGGTTTGGAGTCGGGTTTCGTGAGTAATGTTATGGACAATGATGTCGTGGATCAATTCCCTGGCATGTCAAGTAGGACCAAGCGAAAGCTTGGTTATGGGCATGGAGGAAGGTAGTGAAGGCAGTTTGTTCTGATGCGTTAAGAGATTGTCCGATCTTCACAATGTGAGGATCATCCTCTGTGTGGATGTTGATTTCTATAGTCGACTCATTCAACATGGTTTGAGTTTCAGATGGTAAGGCGCGTTGAATATAAGAGTCATCCGCACCAAGATAAGTGAGGATGGAGTCATCATCCTCGCACTCAACAACATTAATTGAAGGTGAGTCTTCTTCAATCATGTCTGGATACAGAAGGGGAAAAGAAGATGGGTCTTCATTATCACGTTGATAAGTGAGAGGACCCAGGAAGATAGTGTTTACTTAAAAAAAAAAAAGTTAGGAGGGATAGATTCCGGGTCTATCGACTCTGTGGGTGACGATGGCAAAATGGGTGATGATGGTTCAGAAAGGGTGACTTCATCATCTTCCTGGATACAATGGATATGTGGTTTCTTCGGTGTAGGTGGTTCAGAGAATCCAAGACCACGACGATCTTTGTGTTTGCGTGTAGTCACGGGAATGATCGTATGTCGGCCTTGTTCATAAAGACCGAACCAAGCCCTTCCAAGCACAAAACGCGTCAGAAGGTGAGGGTGAAACGACGATTAGTTAGATATTGAAAATCAGATTGGAAGGGAACCACACCAAGGGGAGGTTCAGGGGTGACAGAGGATGCGTCGACACCCCCATACGTTAGGTTGGTATGGCAATTAGGTGGTCCATAGGAGATTACTTCCCCCACACGACGGTCGTAGGTAGGATGCGCATGTAACTGTCCATACTCCTGTGGGGTATGGAAAGTGCTAACGTTATATAGGTGATACTCCCCCAGTGTAAGGTGTTGAAAAACATCTACCAAGGGATCTGAGGTTGGGATGTTGTCCGCTGGGAAGGAAGTGGTATTTGCATGCATGGTGGTTTCATTGGTCAAGGTGTAGGTGTGGCTGAGGTGGATGGTTGAGGTGTGGTCAAGTAGATGGTTGGGTTGATGAATGGGTGCCTTGACGGTACAAGCACATCATTAGGGTGATATAACATATATTGCAGGTTTTCAAGGGGGAGCGTCACTTTATGGTGTAGGACTTCCCTCATACTGAATTTTATGCATCTATGTAAGGTGGAGGGAACGCATCCCATAGCCCGGATCCAAGGGCCCTAACAACATGTTGTATTGGAATTCTCCTCAAGGACATAGAAGAGTTCGGTAAGGTACGTGGCCCTACACGAATGTTAAGGATCACGGTGCCTAAAGTAGAAGTAATAACATCATTAAATGAACGCAACATGGTGGGGTTGGCACACATGTAGCTAGAAGGGATATTCATTTGTTGGAAGGCTTTGGAAGAGATGATGTTTAGGCTAGCACCCCCGTCAATCATAACACGACGTACTCGGATGTCCCGGACGTAAGCCGAGATGAAAAGAGTGGGGTCAGGATCTTTTGCACCAAAGTCGACAATTTCATCTTCGGAGAAACCGACAAAGCAGGGTCTTGTACAGGGACGTAAGTGGTAGATTGTTCTGGGTGAGAGAAGCAACGTGGTTGGGTGTTAAGATGGAGGCAACGGGAAAGGTTTCGTTAGGTAGGACCTCTATCCCTTGGAGGATCTCAATGAGAGCTTGTCGATGAGATTCAGAGGTTTGAATGAGATCATACAGTGTCATTTTTACAGGTGATTGGTGAAGTTGTTTGATCATGGTACGGTGGGCAACTCCATCAGAGATGGGGTAGGTAGGTCCACGAATAACCACTTTAGGTGGTGGTGCGATCGGGATGGCGGACGGAGAAAGAGAGGCCGCAGGAGTGCTTTCTTTAGCTTTCCCATTGTTTTTCTGCCCTCGAGTAGCAATACTAATCATGTTGATCTCGTGAACACGAGAGGAGGAAGATGGTAGGGATAAGTCATTGTTTTCGAGAGGTGGGGTTGCAATAATGATAGATCTTGGTGAGGTGGGGACAGGTGGTATAGAGAGAGGGATCAAGCTAAAGGTTTCTCCCTTCGTAAGTTGTCTTTCTTAACCTTTCTATCCGAGAGAAGACTGACGAAGGATGGCTTTCAAAGCTTTGCATCCCTCTACATCATGTCCTGGTGTGTGGTGGTAAGCGCAGATTTTAGACTCATCATAACCTATAGGTCGAGGTTTAGATGGATCATAGGGTCTAAGTGGGGGTAGGTAAATGGTCGCATTCTCCACCAACATATCAAGGATCTTGGCGTAAGATCCTTTGAGTGGGTCAAAGTCAGAGGAAGATGAGGCTATTGATTGGGTGGGTTTTGGTAATGGTTGGGTATGGTTGGTTCGTACGGGTGGTGGTTTAGACAAGGGGTTTTGATAATTGGATTTAACTAAACGTGGCTTCTTCAATAGAAGTTATGTTTAGCTAGTTAGATGATGAGGCCACAGATGACGTGGTGGCAGGAAACAACCATGGAGAAAGAGGAGTGACAACAAACAAATCCTTTGATGATGGAGTTTGTTTAGGGTTGATAGGTGGACAGGATACTTGGGGTGATGGTGTTGATACACCCATGGATCTCTGTATGGGTGCAGAAGGTGCAAGTCATTTTAAAGAAAACGCAGGAGGTATGATGTATTGAGGCAAGGTGGAGGGGTGAGGTCCCAATATAGAAGGTAGGTGTGATGGTGAGGGTTTTAGTTGTGACAGAGGCATAGATTGGACTTGAGGGGATTGGGTTTGTCTCCTAGGTGGATGGACGGCTTTATTTTTGGATAAATCTAACCATTTAGGTGGGTGTGTTAGGCTAGGTATTGGTGAAGTCCCAAGTGTAGGGGAAGGTTTGGTTAGGTTAATAGAGGTGGATGAGGTATTTGGTAGAGATGAGAGGGGTGAAGATGAGGACATAGGCATTTTGAGCTTTTGTAAACACCTCGGGTATATGGTAGAGGTGTCTGGATCGGTCATCTGCATTTGAGTAGAGCATGGTGTACTCAAACGCTCCCATAGGACTCGCATCTATCTTCTGAGGGATGACAATCTTCACGTGTGAATAGGAACTTTGATATGGAAGAGAGGTGGGTTGTGATTCCGGTCCACTGTGGGTGTGATACAGGGGGTAAATGAGGCACTGTATCAATGGGTGTTAAGAGGTCAATCGGTCGCTGAAAAGATTTAGGCGATGAAGAACTAATAGGTAGGAGAGCATGTTTGAGGGGATCCATCATGATTAAGGAGTTTGGTGATGTCGGTTCGAGAGGTTTCTCTTCTAAGGATGACAGAAACAGTGGCGAGCCTTCTTCTTTTACAGCAAGAGTGATGGAAGGAGATGTTTGGGAAATAGATAAGTTAGATAACATCCGCTCACAATCTTGCAGGGATGTGGTGTAAGAAGACTCATTCGTGAGAAGAGAACTCTGGGTGGTTAATTCCTTTATGGGTAAAGGAATGGCAAGGTTATCATCTTGTCTTGATGGTGGTGAAGGGGGTGGATCCCTGCGTTAGTGATGAGGCTTGATTCAGAATTTCCTCGATAGAAGCTTTTGGTTGGGAGTCAAAAACTGCATGGATTTCATGAACACTCTCCTCGGCTAAGATATCTTGGTTTATGTTACTGTTAGATGAGTGGTTTGGGAATGGTTTGTTGAAGATTTTCAAATTTTGGTTAGCAGGGGCATTAGGATTATCGAGGGTTATATCCCCTGCATCAACCATTTCCTGCACTATGTTTTTCAACATCTTGCAGTTTTTGTGACTGTGTCCCTTCACGCGGTGGAAGTTACAGAAGTCATTTTCTTTGTACCAAGAAGGTATAGCATGGGTGGAATCAAACCCGGAATGAGGTTTAACAGGAGGCAAGGTGATAGCTCCTGCTTTGAGCAATTTTTCCAAGATCACACCATAAGTTTCTCCCAAGGGAGTGTAATTGATGGGCTCGGCTTTATACTTATAGGTGGTTTTTGGTGGGGTACTAGACGGTGCTTGGGATTTGACCATCACCGCGTGTACAACTCCTTTTGATTTCAAAGCAGTCGATGCGTGAGAATTGGTGGTGTTGGGTTTGTTGGTGGAGTCTTGGGTTCGGAAATTGGGGTTTTTGTTGCGCAACCTCAATTTCTCCTCCTCTAAGGCTCGAATTTCTAGTTTTCGAGCCATAGTAAAGGCCTCATCAAAGGTGTGGAAAGTTTGAATTTGGAGGGTGGGAGAAATGTGCTTAGCAGCAGCCCGCGTAAAGAGTTCGATGAGTTCGGCCTGAGGTAAGGCATAAGTAAGTTGGTTGATGAGGCCCCGCCATCGTCCAACGAAATCTGTGATAGATTCATCTTCAAATTGTCGGATGGCATAGAGGTCGGTGATGGATACTTTCTTGGCAATATTGATGGAGAAATGATCCAAGAAAGATTGGGCTAATTGGTTAAAGGAGAAGATTGAGTGCTGGGTTAAAGCACTGTACCACTCCAAGGTGGGTCCTGATAAGGACATGGGGAAGGTACGGAGTAGTAAGGCATCGTCATGGGCAATCAGGTAGCAGGCATGTCTAAATGATCGCAAGTGTTGTTGAGGGTCCTCCTTACTATTAAAGCGAGTGAATTTTGGTAATTCCCATTGAGGAGGATATGAATGAAGGGGGACAGAAGGATGAATAGGCTCCCGACAAACTTGCTCGTATGTCAGGGTGTTACGGCTTCCTGAAACAGAAGCCTCAAGATTTTGCATCTTGTCCATCATCTGTTTGATTAGATCATTGGTTGGGTTAGATGATGGTGCCGTTGTTGTAAACGGAGGAGGATAAAAGCCACTACTAGACAAAGGTGGGGTTAAATATTGATAAGGTATTGATGACGAATGTGTTGAGGTGACCGAATAAGGGTGTCCTATATAAGATGTTGAGGTCACCGGATAAGTTTGTGGAAATGAAAAGGTGGGTGGAGCTTGAGAAGGAAAGCTCGTGTGGATAGGTGGCAGAGAGCAAGTTATGAAAGGGGCAGTGGACGGTAGTGATATGTGGGGCCCTAGATTAACCAAAGGAAAGCCAATCGGTGCAGTATGAACCCCCGAAGCCTCTAAGTTGGGAGATGGGGCTAAGGATGAAGAAGGTAAGGTGGAGTTATTAGGTGGGGAAGGAGCTAAGTGAGCAGCTATACTAATGGGCATACCAACGAGAAGTTGACCGTCGGGTGTACGGTCAGGGGTATGAGACAAATAGTACTGTACGGCACTAGGATTAGCATCCAAAAATTTGGCAAAGTCCTTATCTCCTACAGGGATCTTGGGAACATCACTGGTGTCCGTAGGATTCCCCATAGGATGTGAAGGGGGTGATTCAGGCAAAGGCATGGAACAGGCATGTGAAACCATGGCTGTGGCTTGTTTCCGAGTGATAACAACCATGGAAAAGAGTACACAACAGAGATTCAATCAATCTGGAATAGAAACAACAACAAAATGTTGGAATTGGTAAGTTGTTGGTTTGTCGGGAACTGTGAAAGACAGTAACCGATATCGGTCGGATAACCGATGTCATTCAATCAGATATAGCCGCCATCGGTCAGCTAACCGATGTCGGTATAATAGGACCGGTATCGGTCACTGTGAAAGCAAAGAGAAGATGTAAGAAGCTGCTGATTTGGGGTTAACAATGCTTAGTATACCCACCAAACTGTTCTGAAGTGATCACTGAAACAGTGTATGACAGAGAAACAGAACTAAAAACAAGCAAGATGCACAAGCAAATCAAGAGACTAACCCTAGGATTAGTTTTAATTATTGTGGGCTTATGCCTTAGACGCAAGATGATGTCAATCCTAAACAAAAGACCTAAGGGAGATGTCAAGTTTGTTTTGGCTTATAAGGTTACCTCAATCGGGTGGAGGAATACCATGGAAAAGGGGGATGTTTGAGTTGTTGTGTTGATTATGATGTGATTTGGTATGTGTTGTGCAGTGAAAGTAAGATTAATTTCTTGTCAATACCGTGGATATCACCCCCACGTGTACGACCTGTTACTTAATCTACGTTCACTAGAATTAAAAACAACAAGCAAGAATGTGATGCACGTGTTTTAAACCCAAATCGAAAATGATATTCGATGAAGCAAAGAAGATGACTTTCACTAATGCAAAGATGAGGAAGAAAGACAAATTCTTTTACCAAAATGACAAAATATCTTGTGAATATTTAGAAGAAGAAAATAGCAAGTATGCTCCCTATATGAAAGCAAGCAAGAAAGAAAGAAACCCGAGAAAGGGTCCCACCGGGCGTGCCAAAATGTTTCGCATAGAATGTTTCCATTCTTAGAATAGAGTTGCTTCTATCCTTTCATTCTCTTGAGAAACAGATAAAGGTTAGGGCTAGGAGGAATACCTGTTGAGTGTTGGGAGGGTGTGCGCATACCGTAGAGAGAGATCAGACCGATTGCGAAGAACTCCTTTTTGTCTGGGAAGGACTACCTGTGAATAAGAATGCAAGACCACCAGATTATAGTTAGACAATAAATGAGGGAACTGCCTTGGGCCCAGGAAATATTAGACTTCCTTTCGAAGGTGGTCAGTTCCCCTTTTAATACGAATTAACACAAATGATAACAAAGAAGTTATTGTGAAATTACGATTTAGTTACCTCGTTAAAAAGCAATAGAGGAAAGGCTGGTTTTGGTTTGAGTCACAAGTGACCGATGCCGGGCCATCGTATAACCGATCATGGTTATAACACCACAGGTTCGTAATGATAACCGATATCAGTAGGGGCAGTGATTTAGGGGCTTTCAATGAAGGTTGGCTGTAAGGTGGTTATGGTGTTTATAAGGTTGGTAAATGATTAGGGGTAGGCAATAGGGTGATGGAGAAGACTCAGAGAGTGTGGGAGCTGTTCTTGGGGCAATGTAAGGGTAGAGGAATGAAAGTTAGATGTAGGGTGCTATCGGGTAGTAGATCTAGGAGTGAGCTTATAATTACTATGAATCAGAAGTTCAAGAAATGGTATTTAAAAACATACAAGACACTACTTACTAGTTCCTGATGAAGATACAGGTCCAAGGATTGTGATGACGAAGGCAAGGCTCAGGTGGGATGATCTGACAATCAAAAGTGAGCTATCTTCTCTCCCAATGCTTGGATGAGTGTCGTGTGCTCGGTTACTCGGGCCTGCAGCCTTGGGCTCGATGTCCTTCTCTGTAAACTCTTCTCTTTTCTTCACTTGTCTCTTCTCTGCCAAGTGAATTCGGATCTTTCAAATGAATTCCGATCCCTTGTTTTTGGTTGGGGAAGGTCATTTACAGGGAACCGATGGTGGTTACGTAACCGACGGCTGGTCGAGTAGGAACCGATGTCGGTTAAGTCAAAGTGGGCTATTTTTAGTAAAATAGCCAACTTTCCTCCTTTTCTCCCGAGGGATTAGTTGTGGGCTTGGTCAAGTCATTATTAGGTTGGTTTTGTAATTAATGGGTGTGAGGAGTAATTAGTCATGGGTGTGGATGTAGACCAAGTTATAGGTCTTAATTAGGTTAGTTTAGGTTAGCACTTTGGGTTATATTTAGTAATGGTTTCATACTACTACTTAGAGGATTTTGAGTGAAGAAATTACTAATTAACCCTCGTCTCTTGGTCATTTTAATTTAATTTATGTCATCATTTCTGACCTCCACTACACACATGTCCATTCAAATTTCTTCATTTCCCATTATTTTAGTTCCGATTGCAACGCTTAGGCTAGTATTGGGGTGCCCATGGGTGTCCTAGTCTCACCAGTGTGCCCGGTCCTTTTGAACTTTACCTCAACTTTTTGGGCTCTTTATAGCCATTTGAGGTCTTTATCATTTTGGTGTTAATCCATTTCAGGGTTCATTATGAAATTAGATGAAGAGAACCCTATAAATATAAAGTTACGAATCCATAATGAGGGACCAAATACTAATCACTACGATTATGAAGCTAGAGTTGCATCCATCTATTACATTGGGAGATCATTTTCATCCACATACCTCTATCACAAAGGAACAAGCTTGAGATATTTGTATCACACAAGCATAGGGGAGGATTTGTAGTGCCCACTTCCCTTTCGACACCTTTTTTATGCTAATCATGATATTGTTGATTATATTATGACATGATTATGGATCTTATTATAGTATGATGATAAATGTTAGATCATGGATTATTGTTGACTTGATTTTTATGATGCATGATGATTATTAGAGACATTTTATATGTTGATGATGCTATATACTGTTTGACATGGTTATATTATGGTTTTTGTGTGGACTTGTGATATTTGGATATTGTGAGTAGACCTAGAAATGGAAATTATTGGATGATGATATAGTTGTTGATAAAACTATAAATGATATTGTTAGATTGCTTTGATGTTGTTGTGATTCATATATCTAAATGATTTTGGGAATTATATTTATATTATTTTGGATGTTCTGATATGGCCATAAGGCCAAAGGAGGTATTTGTGTTTTGCAGGTTAAAATATCACAACAAACATGGGGATTGGAGACCAACCACATTGGAATTCTAGATGAATTCAACAAGGTCACCATGGCAACTAGTATTTTTTGTGCATGTTTGTGTGTGTTAGGGATTCCCATGGGGGGGATCACCTTTAAATGTGACCAAGGGGTTTTATGTATTTCTTTTATTTGGTCCCTTTGTTTATGTTTGCATGTGTTTATTTTGTGGTGCTTTTACCCTTTCATTATTATTAAATGGTGTGTAAATATTGTGAGTAATCATATTGTTGAAATAAATAAATCAAATATGTCATAAGAAAGTAATTAATAGAGTTGTTGGCCTTGAATTAAAGTGTTGTAAGAGATGTGTAAGTTAACTTTTGAGTGTGAAACACTCCACCTTCTTGGAAATTCGAAATTGTCCTTGGAGGCTGATTTTGGAGGCTTATGGGACAAGTTAAACTTGTCCCATACCTCTTAAATTTAATTACCAACCATACCTATGGTTGGGAGAGTTGAGATTAGAATTTTATAATGCTTTTGAGAAGGCAAATTGTAGGTTTTAATTGCACTTTTCTTACATGATTTAATTTCAGTCCTTTGGGGTGTGGGTTGGATTTGAGTGTGTAAGTAAACTGTCATATTATTCACCCACCTATTTATTATGCATTGGAGAATGAAGTTGACTTTGGGGGTTGGAGTTGAGGATGTGTGATGTGACATCCTACATGGACCCACCTCATCCTCTTCCCTTCCCTCTTCTATTAAATTTGAATTCCTTGCCTTGTTTTGGGGTTGCTTCATTTTTGGAGACTTTATTTTTGGGTGAATTTCTTGTTATTTTGGGAGCTCTTGGTTTAGAAGAAGTTTTTGGAAGATTGTTGCATGCTTGTGCTTGGCTGATTTGGATTGCTTGCATTGGGATAAAGCTTGTTGTTTTGGAACTTGGAACAACTCCATCATGGAGAGGTAGGAGCTTGGCTCTTGAAATACTCTTCTTTTATGAATGTAAATGTTAATGTATGAATGTTTTGGCATGTTTGTGGGTTGTTGGGTAGATGGCCTAGGAATGGTGTAGGAGAAGACTATGGGGTTTATTTTGTGGGAGGCACAAGTGTGTTTTAGGGAGGTATAAGGGTGGAGGGAGTTGGGATTTTGGTTCCACCTTACAAAGAAATAGCTTGCATTTATTTACTCATTATGGGGTGCCATAAGAGGTTGGGGAGGCATAAGGAAATGTGAGGAATAAGGGGTACTTGGGGAGGTATAAGGAATGTCAAGGATTTGATATACTATATTTTAGTGGTTTGTAAATCAGGTGGTGATACCCATTTCCCTTTGGGAGGCACAAGAAGCACCCCCATAGTTTCTCAACTCCTTTGGCTTGCTATGATGAAGCCTTAATTTTTTTTCATGTTTTAATGTAGTTGTAAACTACATTCTATTTTGGACTATGTTTTTATTGTGAAAATGTTGCTTGTGTGTTTGTGGAAGCCTGTTGTTGCCATGAGTTGGATCACATATTTTATTGCATTATGGTTTGGGATCTAGGGAAAATGAGGAAGGATGGATTCTCCTCTTCATTAGATGTCTTGGTTGGTGGAGAGATTGCCTTTCCCCTACTCTTGTTGTGAACACAATTTGGAAGAATGAGAAATTTGCATGTTGTTGTCCTGGAGCTGAGATAAAGACAGTTTGGTAGTCCCTTGTGAAATGAAATATTATTGTAACCTTTCCCACTTAAAGTGGATGAACTTGTATATGTTTTGTAATGGAAATATGTTGTAGTGGTTATGAAAGTGTAAATTGAAATGTGAAAGAGACATACTTCTATTATTGTTTTCAAAGCAAGAAATTGTATTTTCAGATGATGAAACAAAGAATGAAAGAAGGAGGTTGTAAATTTGTCATTTGAATCAATAAATGAATGTATTACCTCTCTAAAATTGTGTTGTTGTATTGAATCTGATCATTTCAATGTATTTGAATTCTCTCGTTTAAAAGGAAGAAATGCATGTGAGAAAAAATGCATTTGAAAAATGTGAAAATTAGAAATCAGAGATGTATTTTAGCTCTTGAATAGTTTGATTTGAATCAACTAAATATATTATTTTGGAATTGAAACATATTATAATACTTGGAAGAAGAAAATGGTAATAGACCTTTTAAAATTTGATCTTTCTTTTCTGCATTTTCAAACTCGGCAATTATTTAATCCAAAATACACAGACAAATTGGAAACAAAGAAATAACAAATGAAATATTAATTTGGACACAATAAGATCTAAACGAATTCATCTAGAAATTAACACTTAAGGAATTTCTTAGAAAACTTATCAAAATCAGGCTCAAACCGTTTTGCAGTCGTTTTGCTATCAAGAAATGTAAATGTTCAAATTGCAAATCAATCAAACAAATTAAATCTTGAAATATTTCTTAAATCCACCTAAGAAAATTCTCCATGTCTATTTGACATGTTGAGAGAGGAAGAAGATCAAATTGAACAAATCTCATAAGTTAAAATTTACCAGTTTGCACTATAAAATCCTGCAGATCATTTCTTGAAATTGACTCCTTAAAATTTATCAAAATAAAAATTTAATGATCCTTGAGTAAAGAGGATGTTGAGATATTTCCATAAAGTCCATCATTTTCCAAAACCAAGCTCTCTATCAAAATTTATGGCCTTCTAAAGTTTTTTTTCTTCACTTGGTGTCAAAAAAAAAAATTGGAAAAAAATTTTTCATGGCGGACTTGCAAGGGCCCGAATTTTCCTTAAGCATTTTAAATTTTTTTGGGAAAATTTTCCTAATTTTCCCACTACTCCACTGACCATAGCCAATCAAAGTCTGCCACGTGGCACCACGAGGCATCGTGCAGTGAGAGGGCGGATCCCTTTTTAAGCTTAGCACATCAAAATTTTTGGGAAAATTTTCCTAATTTTCCCCCGCCCACTGACCCATAACCAATCATAGGCTACCACGTGGCACCAAGAGGCATTAGGAGAGGGGTGGATCCATTTTTAAGCTTAGTGCTTTGTAAAATTTTTGGAAAAATTTCCTATTTTTGCCACCGCCTCCACTGCAACTGCTGAAAGCCAATCGAGGTCGCCACATGGCACCACGAGGTGTTCAGCGGAGGGGTGGATCCTTTTTAACTTAGCAGCATTTTGAAAAAATTTTTGGAAAATTTTCTAAATTTTTCTCACCTCCCTACAGCCCCATAGCCAATCAAGAGCTGCCACATGGCATCGTGAGGCATCGGTGGAGGATCGGGTTCCTTTTTGCCTTTGGTGTTTTCAGAAAATTTTGGGAAATTTTCTAAATTTTCCCCGCCACCCCACCGGCCCGTAGCCAATTATAAGTTACCATATGGCATCACAAGGCATCGGAGAGGCATGGGAATTTACCCTTTTTTTCCCTTTGGGGTGTTAAAACTCTTTTATCCCCGCCACCCCACTTTCCCCCGCGTGGCTTAGGAGGCGCCACGTGTCCTTGCAGACTCACGGGAGCTGAGTGCAAAGGTGGCTTTTCGCCCCGCGTGGAAAATTTCCAAAAGTATCTTGGCCCCACCAACCAAATACTCCTTTGAGAAATATTTCTCCCCACGGCCCACAGACCCCCCCCGGGGCAAATTTTTTCCCCGGGCCCGCAGCCCGCTCTGGGGAAAATTTTCACCCCAAGGCCCGCTGCCCATAACTTGAGAAATATGAGGAGTTAGGAGGACTTATTTATATCAATGGAAAGGTGAGGAAATTTTCTATCCAATGGGAATGATTTAGGGAAATTTTGAATGTGTTAATTTTGAGAAAAATCAAGTTGAATATTTAATCTTAGAGAGTGGGTATGGTGAGGAATTACCCTTCTAAACCTAATTGAACTTTCTAACCCTAAATTTTGGGACCTTGTGACCTCTAATAATTTTAATAAAAGAAAATTATATTCTAGTGGATTAAAATTGTTTTGGAACTTGTTAGTGACAATTGTTGCCTTGTAACCTAGTTGTAGACTCTTTTAAAAAAAAAAATTATTCCATAATTTTCCTAACTAATCCTAGGTTGTTTCTTGGGTCTCAAGTGGGTTGTTTTAGTGGGTGTCACACTTGGTATAGAGAAATGGTTCAAAATTTTCAGCCATTGGGAACACTAGAAAACTTGAGACATGAACCTTAAACCTAACACAATTTTAAATCTAGAAAACAACTTAGTTTAGAAATTACATATTTTAGTAAACATGGAAACTGAATAAAACTTAGAAAGATGAACTAACTCTCTCACCTTGGTCTCAGCAAGAGGCATAGATAGACGAGGGGTATTTTCACATAGACCTAGACTTACCACCACTAGATCATGTTGTAGTAACCATCCTACCCCATATTTTGTAGACTCTTCAGGATGTTAATGCCACTCTATGCGGAGGATCAGTAGGAGGACATGCAGCTAGACATGATAGAGTCACTTCCATTGAGGGTCATGTATCTCCTCAACCCAACGAGGAGCATGGAGGAGAGAACTTCCATGCAGAGTCAGCTAGAGTAGAGTCACCACAGAGGGGACAAGGTGACCAAGTTTTCAGGACATAGAGAGAGGTCTGAGCCCTAGGCTTAGGGATGAGCATAGAGAGAGCCTAGAGGCCATCAGACCACAGCTACAGATCACATCAGGGAGATCCTGAAGCTTCAGCCATCACATTATTCTGGTGACATAGGTGGATTTTAGGAAGAGGCCTAGTTAGTGAGCTTGAGCAGGATGCTTCAAGATTTGTCCTTTTCTAAGCAACACGAAAGCTCATGTTGTGATCCATCTACTAAGGGATGGAGCTAGTGTCTTTGGTGGCAGACAGAGGAGTAGAAACTCCATGTGATTATGAGATAATTACCTGAGAGCTCTTTGAGGAGCATTTTTGGAGTAGATATTTGTCACAAAGGTTCATACAACAATGGATAGATGAGTTCCATGACCTCCGACAGGCATCTCTTATAGTGGCTGAGTATGAGAGTAGATTTTTGGATCTACTCCAATATGTTGATTACATGCAAGATGAGTAGGTGTGGATCCACAAGTTCATCCGGGGCTTGAATCTAGACATTGGAGGTGCAATGGATCCATTGTCCACAGACATTAGCTGAGGCCATCGAGAAGGCCTATATAGCAGAGGAGACTCGGGAAAGACCTAGCAGGCTAGAGACGAGTCCAGAGCCGCATACAGCAGATGCAAGACAACAGATCGAGGGGTCAACCTCTTCCTCATGGTGGAGAAGGTTCAACACACTCATCTTTTAGACCACAAAAAAAAAGTAGTCTTGCCCACCTTATAGACCTCCACAAAGATTTGATGCACAGAGAGGTCGGAGTATGGGGCCTCCTCCTAGGGGTCCCATCAGGACACAGGGTGCCCAGAGAGCTCACTTAGTAGGATCTCACCAGCAGAGACCTCAGCAACCATACCGGATCATAGGATCCACACCATGACCTCCAGAGTACCGGCGGACCTACTACACAGGGAGAGGATCAAGTGGTTGTTTTGGTTGTGGTGTTACTAGACATTTTTGGAGAGACTACCCACATAACCCTAATAACAAGGGTAAGACAAAAGATCTCAGAGCCTATTATTGGTGATATGGGGCAAGTCATAGGATGTATGCAAAGTGGTCGAGAACCACCAGAAGAGCATCAAAGTATAGTTATTGAGACTACAGGTAACATTGGTGGTATTCCTACCTCTATTTTGTTTGATTCTAGTTCTTCTAATTCTTTTATTGCACCATCTTTAGTAGAGTGATGCAGGTGGTGGTAGTTAGGTAAGGTCATAGTTGGGATGTTGAGATGGCTTATGGAGCCAAGATCTCTGTAGACTCCTTAGTTAAGGAGTGTGTGGTAGATTTGGGACCTTTCACCACTACCTCGGATCTCTCGTATCCTTCCTTTGGGCTCATATGGAGTCATCTTGGGTATGGATTGGTTGTCTACACATAGGGCTAGAGTGGATTGTTACCACAAGATTATATCTTGTGTAGATGATTTGGGAGTTGAGTTGGTGATTTTAGGGGTCAGGAGACCCATTTCTATTCATACCATCTCTTCTATGCAGCTTAAGCGTGTGTGTGATGGGGTTTATCAGATGTATGCTATTATAGTTAGTGAAATATTAGAGGATGGGTCTAGTGGACCATCGCTAGATGATCACCCCATTTTGAGAGAGTTTGTAGATGTCTTTAAGGGAGCTATCAAGGGTTACCACCCCACGTGAGATTGATTTTCATATAGATCTAGTTCTAGGAGTAGAGCCTATCTCACGAGCACCTTATCGGATGACCACCCCAGAGCTCTGTGAGCTCAAGTTACAGCTGGAGGGCCTCTAGAGAAAGGCCTTATCCATCCTAGTGTATCCCCTTGGGGTGCACCGGTGATTTTTGTGAAGAAGAAGGATGGATCCTTGTGGTTGTGTATTGATTACCGCTAATTGAACAAAGTAACAATCAAGAATTGTTATCCCCTTCCACATTGATGATTTGTTTGATCAGATGAAGGGAGCCACAAATTTCTCTAAGATAGACCTTAAGTCAAGTTACCATCAGCTGAGGATTTGGAGGTGGACATTCATAAGACCGCCTTCCATATGAGATATGGCCACTATGAGTTCATAGTGGTGCCTTTTGGTTTGATGAATGCCCCCAAGTGTTTATGAGTTTGATGAATGGGGTATTTAGGACCTTCTTAGATCACTTCATGCTCATCTTCCTTGATGAAATTTTGATTTACTCATGTATGTGTGAGGAGCAGGGGCACCTTTTCGCTAGGTTCTTCAGTGTCTTGGAGAAACAACTTTACGGGAACTTGGAGAAGTGTGCATTCTTTTAGATGAAAGGTGTAGTATTTGGGTCATATCATTTCTGGGGAAGGTATCACCATCGATCCTTCCAAGATTAGAGCTATTATGGATTGGCCAGCACCCACTATTGTGACTGAGGTGTGCAGCTTCATGGGATTAGCAAGGTTACTACTAGAGATTTGTTCAGGACTTCTCTCGGATTGCACACCCCATCACTTCCCTTCAGAGGAAAGGGAAGAAGTTTTTTTGGTCAAAGGAAAGTGGGAGCAGGACTTCAAGTACACTGAAGGAATGTCTTACTACAACACCTATTCTTGCGAGTTCCGATCCACAGTGGTGAGTTTTCATTTCGCATGATGCTTTTTAGTAGGGCTTGGAGGTGTGTTGATGCAGGAGGGAAGAGTAGTGGCTTTTGAGTCTCACAAACTCAAAGATTATGAGCTTAATTATCTGACTCATGATCTTGAGCTTATGGTAGTTGTGCATGCTTTGGTTTGATGGAGGCACTTTCTGCTTGGTCAGAGATTCACACTTAGGATAGATCACCTGAGTCTTCACCACCTCTTCACACAACCCAATCTCAATACTCATCAGCGGCGTTGGATGGAGTTTCTTTATGAGTATGATATGGAGATAGAGCATGTGAAGGGGAAGGAGAATGTGGTGGTAGATGCTCTCAACAGATGGAGACATGTGGCTATGGCCACCTCAATGAGCACAAATTTGGAGTAGGATTCTTCAACAACTTCCTCTTGACAACTTCTACATTATAGTTCGAGCAAAGATCGAGTCTCAGAGACCCCTCAAGGGAATTTTGATGGTTTTTCTTTAGAGGAAGATGGTCTTCTCAAGCAGAGGCTAGATTTATGTTCCCAGAGATGGAGGCTTGAGGCAAGACATCTTGGTAGAGGCACATCATGCACCCTATTCAGCCCATCTTAGGGTGAAGAAGATGCACGCCACCTTGAGACAATTGTATCATTAGAGAGGACTTCATAGAGACATGGCCCAGTTTGTGTCATGATGTTTAGAGTGCTAGAAAGTAAAGGCCGAGCATCAGCATCTAGCTGGCCTTCTCTTTCCTCATGCTATACCGGAGTGGAAATGGGACACCATTTCCATGGACTTCATTGTTGGACTACCGATGTTGAGATATCACCATGACGCCATCATGGTCATGGTTGATAAATTGAAAAAGTGGCTCACTTTTCTCTGGTGAAGACCACTTATACAACTAGTGCAGTGGCACATGTATATTTGGATGAGATTTTTAGGTTACATGGGATTTCGTGGAAGATTATTTATGACCGTGATCCTTTGTATACTTCCCATTTTTTGACTACCATGCAAGTATGCCCTCGAGACAAAGATCAATTTCAACACAACATATCACCCCGAGACAGATGGACAGAATGAGTGGGTGAATCAAATTTTAGAGGACATGCTCAGGATGTATGTGATGGATCAATAGTCTAGATGGGAGGAGTACTATACTTGGTGGAGTTTTCCTACAATAATAGTTTTCACAGTTCTATAGGCATGGCTCCTTTCAGGATTTGTATGGTAGAGAGTGCAGGACACCTCTTAACTGGGACAAGCTAGAGGACATGGTTTCTCTTGGACCAGCTTTGTTGCAAGACATGGAGCAGTAGGTGGTTTTGATCAGATAGAGACTATAAGAGGCACAAGATATGAAGAAGAAGTACTGTAGATCAGCATAGGACTGACCGTAGTTTTGATGTGGGCATGAAGGTGTTCCTTTGTGTTAGGACACATAAGAGCCCTATCCGTTATGGAAAAGGTTCTAAGTTAGCTCCTAGATTCATGGGTCCTTTTGAGATCTTGGAGCGTATCAGCCCTTTGGCCTACCATCTAGCATTGCCACCTAGCTTGTCTCGCGTACATGATGTGTTTCATGTTTCATTTCTTAGGAGATATGTTGTAGATCCTTCTCATGTGTTAGATTGGACATCATTGCAGGTGCAAGATCAGGGGCAGGTGATGGTGGAGCCTGCATTCACATCCTAGATCGTAGGACCCTGGGCCTTTGAGGTAGAGAGGTTGATCAGGTCCGGGTGTAGTGGGACAGATATGATGAGACTGCAGCTACATGGGAGGATGCTACTTTGCTATGAGTTAGTTTCCACATTTGTTCCAGTGACTTCCAGGAGGAAGTCGAGTCTAAGGGGAGGGGATGTAGTGCCCACTTCCCTTTGACACCTTTTTGATACTAATCATGATATTGCTGATTATATTATGGACATGATTATGGACTTATTATAGTATGATGTTAGATGTTAGATCATGGATTATTGTTGACTTGATTCAGTTATGATGCATGATGATTATTAGAGACATTTTATATGTTGATGATGATATACTGTTTGACATGGTTATATTATGGATGTTGTGCAACACTTGTGATATTTGGATATTGTGAGTAGACCTAGAAATGGAAATTATTGGATGATGATATAGTTGTTGATAAAACTATAAATGATATTGTTAGATTGCTTTGATGTTGTTGTGATTCATATATCTAAATGATTTTGGGAATTATATTTATATTATTTTGGATGTTTTGATATGGCCATGAGGCCAAAGGAGGTATTTGTGTTTTGCATGTTAAAATATCACAACAAACATCGGGGATGGAGACCAACCACATTGGAATTCTAGATGAATTCAACAAGGTCACCATGGACAACTAGTATTTGTTTATGTGTGTTTGTGTGTGTTAGGGATTCCCATGGGGGGATCACCTTTAAATGTGACCAAGGGGTTTTATGTATTTATTTATTTGGTCCCTTTGTTTATGTTTGCATGTGTTTATTTTGTGGTGCTTTTACCCTTTCATTAATTATTAAATGGTGTGTAAATATTGTGAGTAATCATATTGTTAAAATAAATAAATCAAATATGTCATAAGAAAGTAATTAATAGAGTTGTTGGCCTTGAATTAAAGTGTTGTAAGAGATGTGTAAGTGATGTGTAAGTTTTTTAGTGTGAAACACTCCACCTTCTTGGAAATTTGAAATTGTCCTTAGAGGCTGATTTTGGAGGCTTGTGGGACAAGTTAAACTTGTCCCATACCTCTTAAATTTAATTACCAACCATACCTATGGTTGGAGAGTTGAGATTAGAATTTTATAATACTTTTTGAGAAGGAAAATTGTAGGTTTTAATTGCACTTTTCTTACATGATTTAATTTCAGTCCTTTGGGGTGTGGGTTGGATTTGAGTGTGTAAGTAAACTGTCATATTATTCACCCACCTATTTATTATGCATTGGAGAATGAAGTTGACTTTGGGGTTGGAGTTGAGGATGTGTGATGTGACATCCTACATGGACCCACCTCATCCTCTTCCCTTCCCTCTTCTATTAAATTCAAATTCCTTGCCTTGTTTTGGGGTTGCTTCATTTTTGGAGATTTTATTTTGGGTGAATTCTTGTTGTTTTGGGAGCTCTTGCTTTGAAGAAGTTTTTGGAAGATTGTTGCATGCTTTGTTCTGGATGATTTGGATTTTTGCATTGGGATAAAGCTTACTATTTTGGAATTTGGAACAACTCCATCATGGAGAGGTAAGAGCTTGGCTCTTGAAATACTCTTCTTTTATGAATGTAAATGTTAATGTGTGAATGTTTTGATATTTTGTGGGTTTTTGGGTAGATGGCCTAGGAATGGTGTAGGAGAAGACTATGGGGTTTATTTTGTGGGAGGCACAAGTGTGTTTTAGGAGGTATAAGGGTGGAGGGAGTTGGGATTTGGGTTCCACCTTACAAAGAAATAACTTGCATTTATTTACTGTTATGGGGTGCCATAAGAGGTTGGGGAGGCATAAGGAAATGTGAGGAATAAGGGGTACTTTGGGGAGGCATAAGGAATGTCAAGGTTTTGATATACTATATTTTGGTGGTTTGAAATCAAGTGGTGATACCCATTTCCCTTTTGGGAGGCATAAGAAGAATCCCCCATAGTTTCTTTCTCCTTTGGCTTGCTTGATGAAGCCTTAGTAGTAATGTTTGTCATGTTTTAATGTAGTTATAAACTACATTTAGTTTTGGAATATGTTTTTATTGTGAAAATACTACTTGTGTGTTTGTGGAAGCCTATTGTTTCCATGAGTTTAGATCACATCTTTTATTGCATTGTGGTTGGGGTCTGGGGCCAATGAAGAAGGATGGCTTCTCCTCTTCATTATATGTCTTGTTGTGGGTGGAGAGAGTTTCCTTTCCCTACTCTTGTTGTGAACACAATTTGAAGAATGGAAATCTGCATGTTCCTATCCCGGAGCTGAGATAAAGAAAATTTGACGGTCCTCGTGAAATGAAATCTTATTGTAACCTTTCCCAATTGAAGTGGATGAACTTGTATATTTTTGTAATGGAAATATGAAGTAGTGGTTATGAAAGTCTAAATTTAAATGTGAAAGAGACATACTCTATTTGTTCTTTTGAAAGTAAGAAATTGTGTTCTGTATGATGAAACAAAAGAATGAAAGAAGGAAGTTGTAAATTTGTCATTTTGAATCAATAAATGAATGTATTACCTCTCTCAAATTTCATTTTTGTATTTAATATGATCATTTCAATGTATTTCAAGTCTCTGATTGAAAGGAAGAAATGCATGTGAGAAAAATACAAAAATTTGTCTTTTGAAATATATGAAAATTTGAAATCAGAGATATATTTTAGCTCTTGAATAGTTTGATTTGAATCAACTAAATATATTAGATTGAAATTGGAATGTATTATAATACTTTGGAAGAAGAAAATGGCAAATAGCTTTTAAAATTTGATCTTTGTCTTGCATTTTCAAACTGGAAATTCTTTAATCCAAAATACACAAAATGAATCTAGAACAAAAAAATAACAAATAAAACATTGATTTGGACATAATTATATCTAAACGAATTCATCTAGACATTAACACTTAAGGAATTTCTTAGAAAACTTAGCAAAATCGGGCTCAAACCGTTTTGCAGTCATTTTGTTGCCAAGAAATGTAAATGTTCAAATTGCAAATCAATTAGAAAAATTGAATCTTGAAATATTTCTTAAATCCTTCTAAGAAAAATTCTCCATGTCTATTTGACATGTTGAGAGAGGAAGAAGATCAAATTGAACAAATCTCATAAGTTAAAATTTACCAGTTTTACACTGTAAAAGCCTATAGATCATTTTCTTGAAATTGACTCCTTAAAATTTATCAAAATAAAAATTTAATGATCCCTAAGTAAAGAGGATGTTGATATCTTTCCATAAAGTCCTTGTTTTCTCAAAATTGAGCTCTCTATCAAAAGTTATGGCCTTTGAAGTTTTTCTTCATTTGGCGTTAAAAAAATTGGGAAAAATTTCCTTGGTGGACCCACGGGCCCGAATTTTTCCCTTAGTGCTTTGGGAATTTTTGGGAAAATTTTCCTAATTTTCCCCGCCACCCCACCGACCTGCAGTCAATTAGAGGCTGCCACGTGGCACCACGAGGCATTGGTGGAGGGGTGGATCCCTTTTAAGCTTAACGCTTTGAAAACATTTTGGGAAAATTATACTAATTTTCCCCGCCGGCCCACATCCAATCAAAGGCTACCACGTGGCACCACGAGGCATTGGTGGAGGGGCGGATCCCTTTTTAAGCTTAGTGCTTTGGAAAATTTTGAGAAAATTTTCCTAATTTTAACCACCACCCCGCCCGCAACCAATCAAAGGCAACCACGTGGCACCACGAGGCGTGATGAGGGTCGATCCTTTTTAACTTAGCATTTCTAAAAAATTTTGAGAAAATTTTCTAAATTTTCCCTACCATCCCACCTGGTCTGTAACCAATCAAGAGCTTCCATATTGTGTCGTGAGGCATCGGCAAAGGAGTGCGTCCCTTTTTGCCTTTGGCTTTCAAAAAAATTTTGGAAAATTTTCTAAATTTTCCCTACCGCCCATAAGCAGAGCTGCCACATGGCATCACGAGGTGTCAATGGAGGCACGGGTGAATTTTACCATTTTTACCCTTCAAGGCACTAAAACTCTATTATCCCCACTACCCAACTTTCCCGCATGGTTGTGGAGGTACCATGTGTTCCTTACGGACTCGCGGGAGCACCAGTGCAAAGGTGGCTTTTTGCCCCCATGTGAAAAATTTCCTAAATTCTCCCATAGCCCTGCCAACCTAACTACTCCTCTAGGAAATATTTTTTTCCACAGCCCGTAGACCCGCCCCGTGGCAAATTTTCTAACCTGGGCCTGCAATCCCGCTCTTGGGGAAAATTTTCACCCCAAGGCCCGTCAGCCCATAACTTGAGAAATATGAGGAGTTAGGAGGACTTCTTTATATCAATGGAAAGGTGAGGAAATTTCATATCCAATGGGAATGATTTTGAGAAATTTTGAATGCATTAAGTTTGAGAAAAATAAATTTGAATCTTTAATCCTATTAGAGAGTGGGTATGGTGGGGAATTACCCTTTAAACCTAATTGAACCTTCTAACCCTAATTTTTTTGAATTTGTGAATTTTTTAATTGTTAATAAAATAAAATTATATTATAGTGGATTAGAATTGTTCTGGAACTTGTTAGTGACATTTGTTGCCTTGTAACCTAGTTGTAGACTCTTTAAATAAATAGAAAATTATTCCATAATTTTCCTATTCTGGGCCTCAAGTGGGTTGTTTTTAGCGGGTGTCACATGATTCTATCCTATTCCATGCACCATCTATTACATTTTTCTATAGATACTTAGCTCCTTACTTGACAAAGTGCTATTGGCACAAGAACAACCTAGGGTGTGTTTCACACATACACGTAACTAGATTTGGGTCTAAAATTTAGTGCAACGCTCAATTAGGTTTCTGGTATTCCTTTCATCTTGGATTAGCAAAGACACTTGACAGAGTATAATGAATATGATGCAACACATAATGAGGGTTTGAACCACCTTCCGAACTCCGTGAAGATTAGTTTCGATCTTTTGCATAGACCACGACACCCATTTTGCAGCACTGAGCACCCATAGGAACTCTAGTCCCTTTCTATGCATTCCAATCAAGAGAATCAATACAGATCCATCCTTTTCGAGGCTTCTACATAGTCGTTGTTTCTTCCTATTTCTCCACTCACCACTATAACACACTCCCACGAGCATCCTATATTCCACTCGAATTCTTTCCTCTCTCTCTCTTGCATAGTAGGTTTCCATTTCCATTAGCTTAGTTTCTTGGGTCATGTATATACTTCTTTATTGCATTCATAGTTCTTCATATCTTAGATTAAATATAATATATTTCCACATTTTAGTTAATCATTTAGGTGAACTCAACGCCTTTCATGCATAGGATCCTCATTTTTCCTCTATCATGGTTCAAGTTTCTTTATCTAATTTATTTAAGAGATATGGTAATTGCTAGGCTATTTTGCAAAAATCATTAGAAACCAAAGAGTTTGATGACAATATGCTGATACATACGAACTAAGTCCTATACTTGCTTGTCTTTTTATCGACCCTAGTGATCCTCTAACTAATCAACTCCTTTTGGAATCATTTCAATATTTACATTCTTTGTTCTAAGAAAAAATGAAGGCCATGGAATCCATGTCTCTCAAATATGAAATTCAACAACTTAAGGATGTTTCTAGATATCATGTTTTTTCTCCTTCTACATCTTATATGCAATGTATGTCCACTATATGTAATCTAACTTAACCTCAAGACATGTCATTTCCGCACCCTCTCATATTCGAGCACAATACTATGATGCAACATGCCATTCTTATTGAACTCCTTAGTCATCATTTAATCACTCTACCACCATTTCAAGTGCTATTCTCCTTATCGGTTAGTAAAATATCAAGGTTATCCATATTACAATTATCATCGAATCAATGGACATAATGACAATAATTATCACACTTTTCCATGAATAATAAGACATCTCGAGCATCAAGGCTTTATTTCATTTTCTACACCACATCAGTAATACACATTATACATTCCATTGAGTTCCTACATCTGATTCATCTATATCTAGTGAACATCAAGCCAACGTTACTCAAGAAACTCCTAAGCAACAACCTCTCACACTTAGTTCACCATCTCCTCCTACTCAGCCATCTACGACATCACCAAATCAATCATTGACTAAAATTAATTCACAATTTACATGACTAATACGTCGCTCATCATATTACCAAGTCAACCTAAGCAACCTCCCTTAAAATTTAGTGCAACTTGGCCTCCTCTCAAGTCTAAGCTCCAACCAATCAATTTTGTCAAATCAACTAATTCTCTTACTAGTGTTCAAGATACATATCCAATGCCACCACCATTGCATCATTCTACTGTTAATTTTTTCCAGCATGGTTTGACTATACAAAAACATGGTCTTTTGTAGAGACAATCTTACACACACTTGGGGGCATAACATCTTACACCCCCTTATCATCATATTAGCATAGACACATATCTCATCTTTGCATTATCATACATCCATACTCTCTCATACGCATATTAATCACACATTGTAGCATCGTCATTACCTAATGACACACTCTTGTGCTTCAGTTCACACTTGAATGTTGAAGGATTATTACACATGAACCCCACACACTACACAATAGGTATCATACATCGTGACTCTTCACACGTCTCATGTTATACATATTATATCCTACATCCTACATTTAGTCTACATCATTTTTATTTCAACATTTACACATCTACATGTCATACATCATGCTAGTCTTCCTCATACTCATCTAGTAGGGCATCCTACATACTACGTTACTAGTCTATCTACACATTTTACATTGCATACCATACATTACACTTTATGCATTCTACACATCTTGCATCACATTCTACATATCACGTATTTACGCATTCTACTCATCACATGGTCATTTATTATCACACATACTACATTGTCTTCTATGCATTGTACTCACTACCCTATGACATACTTTAGTTCCTTGGTCCATACTCGACTACCGAGGGTTTACAAATCAAATGGACCTTACACTCATCACGCATTTATCATTTGACATCTCATCATGTGACATTTCTAGGATAGTGACACACACTATAGGCTAACTCATCACTTACTCTATCATCGTGTAGTGGTATACAATTTAGGCTACATCACAACTCCCTACTATTCATCTTGTAGTGATATACACTTTAGGCTAAATCATCTCTCCTCCACTCTCTTTTATTGTGATATATGCTTCGGCTATAGGTTTCACACATGTACATCATTTCTAGGTCACATGTTATCACTACACATACAAAATCATCACCACGCATTAGACACAACACACACTCGACCATTTCCAGGATGACACACTCTCATTTATTGTTTATTCTTGACTATTGAGGGGAAAAATGAATCTCATTTCATACATTTCTATTCATTCGGGGGGCATGAGGCTCTTATCATTCCATCCATCCATACCATATTTCATTGTTTTGGAGGCATTTACTCTTGTTTACTAGTGTTTCATATGATCACTTTACTACATATGTTACAATGATTTCTTATATGTCATTATCTATACTATACACACATGTGTGTTCACTTCTTTGTTTAGTTGTGATTGTAGATACAAATATTTTTCACGTAGTATGGATGTTCGCCTTCTACCCTTCCAACACCAGTTGTTGGGGGAATCCACATTCACCTCTCACAAGTGCTATTGTTTCATTTTGTACTTAGCACTTTAAATTACTTTCTTATACACACTTTTGACATACTAGTTATATTTCTAACATGCTAACAAGTTCTTCATGTGCAACATTTATTATGCAGAGATAATTGCTTCCATACTTGTTTGTTACATTGTCTACTAGTGTTTACTCTTATCTTCCGGATTTACCCTATGTTTTGTTTAAACACTTGATTATTTGTATGTGGCCATGATGGCCTTTCGTGTCTTGCGACATCGTGACGATGTCCCATGTTTCTAGCCCACTTTGTGGTATTTACTTTGTCTTCTTGTGTGTTTACACTTACTTATTTTCTTGGTAGCTTATACATTGTATGCGTAGATTAGACATTGCTTCATATATGCATGCTTGTTCGTACTAACACTTTTCTTTGGCTAGGATCTTGTTTTTGCACACCTTGGTTTCTACAAAGTGCATTCCCTTCCCCCTACAAGGAAGAGTTTGAGTTCATGTGTTTGGTCCTTTTTTGCGTGTTAGGAATTAGTCCTAACATGGGTGCATTAGATAGTTGCCCACATTATTAAATATTAATTAGTGTGTGTGTATATTTAATATGTGGTGCATATTACTCAAATAATGTAAGTGAGTTGTTAATACAACTCACATAGAGCTTATGTGAGAGAAAATAAGGTGAGATAGTTTAGGGATGGTTAGTGGTTAGGAGAGAATCTAGTTGGTTAGAACAACCATCCTAGATTAGTGCTAGGAGTTGGTATAATGTGCTCTATTTATATGTAACCTATTTTATTGATTTTTAAGTTGAATATGATCGATTAATTTTGCGTGTGCACATTTGAGCCTCCCGCTCTACCTAGAAATGGGGTTCCATTTTCATGTAGTATCAGAGAAGGTTGCTATGGACCTATCTCTAATTTACAATCGTTTGTGTTTTACATTAAAATGGATTGTTGACTGTTGTTGCAGTGCAGACCACGTGTAACAAATCCTTCCTTTCGGTTCACGCTTGCTTGAACATTCACAACAATTTTTCCAGTGCAAACCACGTGAAAATTGTTGTCATACGCCATCCACCTGCACCTCCCTCTCTTTCCATCTTTTCCATGCTTTCCGCAGTTTTTCCATTTCCATTCTGTTCACCGTTTGCATTTAAAAAAATTAGAAAAAACAAAATAGTTTCGCAGGAAATTTTTATTTATTTATTGAGAGGACCGTACAAACAAGTGAAGAAAGTCTTGAGAAAATTTCTGGTCTGTGTCTTCTGTTTGCAAGATTTGTATGATTTTTGAGGTTGTACAATGGATATGCACCTCGACATTTTTGTTCGGTGATTGGTATGCGAAGTGAAGCATTTTAAACTTGGAACATTCGCAATCCATTTTGGCGTGGCATCTCTCATATCAGCCTTGGTATTTGACTCCATCGAACTTGGCTCGGTAAAATTTCTGAACTCGGGCTCCGTGATCTCAGTGTTATCCGCGCTTGACCGCAATATTGATCCCTATTTTAGATCCTGGTGATTGGAAAACTCTCAGATCATTTATTGCCTCGATGACCCAGAACCATTTTTTTTGTGATTAGGGAGATCATTCCACGGTAAAGGGTCCCCACTTGAGCTTTCGGAAGCAATTTGAAAACCCAAAAGACACTCTTAAATTCAGATAGCACTGTCGCAGATAATCATCAATCGGGAGAAAAATGCAGAGGCATAAAATCATAAGAAAGATCTACTTTGCACTATCCTGATGGATGGCAATGGCGGCATGAGAAAACATGAAATGGGCTATCAGGATGTGATCAATGAGTGCAAGACATTGTTCGTGGTAGTGCATGAGACGACAACTATTCTCCTGGTGTGGAGCATGATTCTTCTTGCTATGGACACCCACTGGCAGGAAAAAGGCAGACTAGAAGTGCATTGTTTCTGTAACAATGATGTCGCCCCTGATGCCGATGCTCTCACTCAACTGAAAATTGTGAACATGATAAGCTTCTACTGGGTCTATCTTCTAGCAGCAGATAGGTCATCAAAATCACAAAATCATGCTCAGCTTGGATCTCTGTGTCTGGCTCCTCCGTGGCTTAAACTAACTCACGTCGGCACTTCTTTGGCTCCTAAGTTATCTCTTTAACAACTGCACCCTCCCACTGCGAGATCGAATTGATCCGTTCGAATCTTTTGGTGTTTGTTAACCTCATTGCAGCAAGCTAGCATCTCCCATGAGTTCTCCAGTATTTTCTATCGATTGCATTGACCGATTCCAATTACGTCGAGTTCGGCACGTATAACAAGACGTGTCCACGTTGGTTTTTCATTGCCCCTGAGCGTCTCATAACTAAAAATCACTAAAACTATATTTTATATATTAAAAAATCAAATTTTGAATTTATAAATAGGGTTTAGTATAGAGATGTTTACTTAAACTATTTAATATATAAATAAAATTTCATGATGTGAAAATGTTGAATGGATTAAGACAAGGTATTGAACTATAACTACTATAACGTGAAAATAAAGGTACCATGATGGAAATATGTGTATGGGAAGAGGTATATTAAATATAAATGTCCATTACATCCTAAGATTTATTCCTTAACTTCACATTAGTTCCCCTTGTAGAATAAGGTAAAAAAATAAACACGGAATAAACATTTTGAGAAACAACACCTTAACATAAGAACCATAGAATTAGGCATTTGGTAAGTGATTTGAAATATGATAAATAATTATTTATGTTTTGGAGATTATCGTTAGGGATAAAGAGCCAAATTAAGTGCTTATATTGTAAGTTTGATGTTAAATGAATTTAAGAATATGTAGGTGGAAAAAGGAGAATTGATTCTTTCACAATAAATTCTCTTGGAATGTTAATTGTAACTAAGATATGACCATGTTAATGTTTTGTTGTGGATTTTCCAATCCTTGGCTCCCTTTGTGGTTGGGTCATTGCTAGTATTTGTTTATTAGGGAAAGTGTGGCATTGACGTGTATATGGTGTTATCATGTTGTCTATGTGGGTCGATGTTTTGTGTAAGTGTCTTATGTGATGTTAAGTTTCTCTATTAGAGCCCATGTGGTGTTCCGTAGTGAGAATTTAAAGAAATAAATTATACAGATAATTTTACTGTTGTATTTTGGTGTTTAAAATGTGGGCATTACAGTTGGTATCAGATCTAGGTTCATACTCTTGAACCTCTGGGATAGATTGGGTTGTGATGGTTATGCATGGTGGTGGAGGAGATGGGAAGTGTAATGTGATAATATTGTTGTGATGTGACAACTTGTAATTGTGATCATGTGAATGCATCTATTGTGTTTCCACTTGGTGTGCATTATTTGTGTTGTCGATGTGTATGGTGATGAGATTTCTCTCTCATGGATTAAATGTGTATTACCTATACGTTACCACCTTGTTGGGTGGAAAACAATGTTAATGTGAATGATGAAAGTGTGGTGGTGTTTCATCATCTTGTGATGTTGCACATTTCTATTAATTTTCTATGTGCCAAAGGGTGGGTCCTAATATTTTGTATCATACCTTGTTGTTGCCACCATACTATGACGTATCAAAATGCTTGCTACAACAATTTTTCGTAATTATGTATATGTACTAACATTAATGAGTATATTCATCATTTCTATGTATTCATGTGTTATGTGATAAAATGTGTGTCGTGAGTTAGGTGAATACAGTGATCATATGGCCCCTATTGTATACCACTTACACTTTTGGTGCATTGTGTGGAAATTTTATGTTTTGTATGTCGTGGAACATTGTTATGTTATACCCTATAAATTCACCATGCATAAAGACACAATGGTTATTGTTTGTAAACAACATTGTCTTAGTAATCTAGTTATGTGCTATGTTTTATACCATACACTAACCATCCCTAAGGAAGCAATCGGTAAGAGTGTACGTATGGAGAGAGAAAGCGTGAACCGGGTTTCCATAAGCTGCTATTAGAGTATGATCTAGGAAGTGGAGTATCATGTAGACTCAAAACTCACTTCTCTATTTGGTATACTTTGAGCTTGTTTAGTATATCATGGATGCACATAACCTTAGGCTTAACGTATGAAAACCGAGTTCCCCTACTCTCTTGTATGTGCGTTTTCCATAAAAAAATATTATTTGATATTGATTATGTGGATTCTCGTATGTTTGGTTCGGATATATATGCAGATATGATTATTAAGGTTATATGTATTTTTGTGAGATGAAGATTGATATTTGAGTGCTACCAAATCAATGAGTATTCATTTAATGGTTGCAGAAAAGGGCATGTAGTTTTGTAATGTGATATTTGTATCTTCTTATTTTATTCATAAATTGATCATTTTGTTTTTCTTGTAAGAACTAGCATTTTTTTATTGATATGTTCTTATATTTTTGTATTTAACTTGATTTTATGCTTACAAAAGACTTTTTCATTACTACATCTATTTATCCATTTCTTTTTCTTAGTTTTAAATTTTGTTTTCATGTTTAAATGTTTTATAGCCTAGCGTAAGGTTTGGGATTTTTTCCACTTGGCATTTAAAATAGATTGTTCTCACTGGTTCTAGTGTCGTTATGTGTTGTATTATGGTCATTGGAATCACCATGGAGTGGATGGACCTATGGACCCACTTCATTGTATGGCCGTATGTCCCAAGGGGGTCATAAGGATGTGTAGTATTGAACTATAGGTTACTATGCAACTTGGGTGGAGGTGATGGTGCTCTATGTCCCTAGGGCCATAGGGTGACCCGACCTCATTAAATGGAGAAATAAGGAGATGTGACTCTATGGTTAGTGACCCGATATGGAGAAATAAGGAGATGAGGCTCTATAGTGAGTGACCCAACATGGAAAAATTAAGTGACAAGACTCTATGGTGAGTGACCTAGATTGGTTTTGTTGCTTATGATTCTTTCTCTATTGGGAGGCATATGGAGTGGTTTTGGGAGACTTATGGAGTTGTGTGGAAATGTCTTATTCTATCTTGAGACTATGTTTCTTTGTGTAAAAGTATAAACTCTCCCATTGTGACATCTTATCATTTGGCATTCTTGCATATCAGGTGAATATATTTTTGTACATCATACATGATGAAACCTCGTTATAAGCTTCACATTAGACCATACCACTATGAGAAAACGTATGAACATAACCTTGTAGAAACCAATCCTAAAAGGAAATTCTTGTAGCAAATCATTCTTACCTCTTCTTGCAAGATAAAAAGAATCTCCTATACTTGAAAACCAGTGATCAAACTTTGTGTTCGAAATATTCTTGTCCTATTCAAACAATTGGAAATAATAGAAGATCATACTTCTTGCATGTTATTCCTCATATATTCCCTTATCACTCCTCTATGTATCACATCATGTGTAAAATTAAACACCACCTATGACCCTTCAACCAATTGGAAACTTGAAAACTATGTGTTTAAAATAAAGAAAACTTGTAGGATTATAGTATTTGGTTATTGTTGGGTTAAGATGAAGACTTTTGTTGAATCATGTTGATGGGTGTAGTCCCCACTTCTCTTCGACATAGATCTTATTGTGTTTCTTTATTACTTTGGATTGGAGGCATATACTTTGTTATCATATTTGATCAGTAGACATTGATAGATGGACATTATTATATTTTATCAATATCTTGTTAGACATTATAGATATTTTGATTATGGATATATGGTGACTCATAGTGTGGATTATATGCATGGATTGAAAAATCAATATTGATGATGATCTAGAGTTACCACTTTATATATACATGCTAACACATTGGATTTTGACGTATAGATTGTTGTTAGATGATTTAGCTAGTCTTGTGATCAAATTATTATTGATGAAATGATATAATTATAAACAATTGATGAAATTGCTTGATTTTAGAGATGATCTAGTTATGTTAATTGATGATGTGTTGATATGTGTATGTGCATTTTATTGTTTTGATGTAATTGATATGAGCACAAGGAAAGAGAGGTATTGTTTCAATTTTGTGGGAAATTGTAAAAAAACAAACAAAAGGGGATAGGAGACCAACAATGGAAGAATTTTGGGTATTGGAAACTGGTCACCTTGGCAACTTATGTTTTTGTATGTTGTTGGTTTTGATAAATTTGTT
Source organism: Taxus wallichiana var. yunnanensis (assembly GCA_018340775.1). Classification (NCBI taxonomy): domain Eukaryota; kingdom Viridiplantae; phylum Streptophyta; class Pinopsida; order Cupressales; family Taxaceae; genus Taxus; species Taxus wallichiana. The sequence goes on from CM031240.1 coordinate 265,403,175, forward strand.
AGGAGGTCCCCATTGGGGGGTGGCCTCAAATGTGTCATTGGGTAGATGTGTTGGTTTCCATTTTTGTTTATTTTTTGTTTGATTATGTAATTTACTTTTGTAATGTGACCTACTTTGTTATTGTTATTTAAGTGTCATCTAATTAAGTTGATTAATATTTTTATTTATTGTGAATTTCATGCGACCAAAGGGGTATTAAATTATGGTAGGTTTTCCTTGATTTTATTATGGATTTGAAAGGATTTTCATTGGTTTAAGTGTTGTGTACTCAACCTTGCATGTAAAATTAGGATTTAGGCTTAAGGGCCATTTTTGGAGGCTTGTGGGACAAGTTAAGCTTTTCCCACACCTCTTAATTTCACCTACCAACTATACCTATGGGTTAAGGGTTAAAAATAGACCCCATTATGTGATTTGTAAGGTAAATGGTGATATTTATTACACCTTATTACATGAGTTTTTAATTTTTTCCTTTAGAGGTGTGGGTTTGAGTTTGTGTGTGTAAGAGGCTTGTCATTTCCTCAACCACCAATTTATTGATATTTGGGGTTTGGGGTTTGACCATGTGATGTGGAGTTGAGGAGAAGTGATGTGGCATCCTACATGGAGCCACCTCACCCTCCTCTTCCTTTTTCTATTTATACAAGTTTAATTGATGGTTTTGGGGTTAGATGTTTTATTTTCACTCTTGAATTTTGGAGGAACTTGTTTTTGGAGTGCTTGTTGGGAGCTTGGAAGATTTTAGATCTTGTTTTGGACTTGGAAAGCTTGGAGCTTGTGCTTGTGGATTGGATACTCTTGTAATGGAAAGATAGGGACTTCACCCATGTATTTTTATTTCTATGTGTTGTGCAAATGGTTGAAAAAGAGTGAATGTTGTGTTAGTATCAAAATTGATTCTCCTTTGCAAGCTGAGCATCATCACAAATTTAACAAGAAGCCTAGAGACATATAAATCATCATGTCTATCGTTTTATAGCAGTGGGAAGATGATTCGACCTGGCTCTTTGTCACTTAGATGTTGGAGAAATGGATAGCACCTTAAAAAGGATTTTATCTATCCTCACTACTTAAGGTTGTGCCTTTCAACAAGGGTGAGAGGACCCATTTTGTAACCTCTGTTGGTGAAGGAGAATGAAGACATCCTTCTTTGCACAAATTTTAAAGGAAACCTTGAGAAAATATGATCAATGCACCACAATTTAACTTTTACGAGTTGTCACTTCTAAAGAATGGTGATATTTTCTAAACAAGGTTAAAGTCATCAAGACATTACGGAATCTGATTGCTTCTACATATTTTGGCAGTAGAATTTATTCATTTTTGACATACAGGGAAAACAGGGGTAGTTCAGGTAGGATTCATTGTTTTTGAATAATTTTTGGTGGGAGATTAAGCAGGATAAACTTGATTTTTCCAGATCTTTGAGAACCTTCAAAACAAATGGAAAAGTAAATGACAAAATGATGTAGAATAGCTAAAATATTTCTTCAACCAGAAGGTATGCATCATTGGAGGCCTAGATTTGCATGGTTTCACACAATCTCCAAGAATTTAACATGAAGGATTGAGATAAAAGGCTCAATTAAATATTATCAATCTCTGGTTCATCATGTCTAAGATACACTCAAAGACTTACAAAAACATTTTTCAAAAAATGAGAATAAAGAGATTTTTAATTTTTTATTTCATTACAAGATGAAAGCTCTTCTCATAATGAAATTGTAATTAGCACTAAATCATCTAAGGGATGAGATATTGTGTGATTTAGAGAGATTATAATATAAGATTGTAATAGGAACAAGAAATACTATTTGCAGACATTTTGAAATAAAGCAGACATAAATTTTCCTAAGATTAACATAGATTAATTCGAAGTTGATTAGATTCATCAGTAGGGGAAGTTTTGTTGAAAAATCTAAGAGATTTTCAATGGTTGTACACTTGCAACCAACTTGACATGATCAAATCTAAAACATAAGAGATTAACAGGTTTCTCAGATGGTCTCTTAGGAAGATGGGATTTCTCAAATTTTCTTGTAAGAATTCAACCCCTGACCATTTGCAAGAGTATTATCATTGCATTTATACAATTCACTTGCTCACTCATCCCAAATTTTACCCCCAATAGAAGGATATTTGAGGAATCTTTTTCTTGTTACCAATTTATATCACAATGTGATGTTCAAAAATTCACACTCAAAGCTTCCAAGTTGAAAAATCATGAACTAATCATGTTTCTCAGACCCTCGACCATAACTAAGATGCCATGCCATAGCTTTTTGATAGTCCTTCTAATCATTCTTTTATTTTGTCATGCGAAAAATCCCTTTTAGATTGCTCTGTATATTTGGATCTCGACAAGAAATCATTTTCACTCTCAAGGAAACATCTTGAGAAATGAGTGCCCTCACATGGATGCCTACATTCGTGCCTCTCAGAAATGAGTTTCCGCACATGGATTATCCCACATTACCCGCCCTATGAGTGCGAGTCACCAAGCACAAAAAGGAGCCACCTTTGGAATCCTCCACGTATCTCTTTGGTGCAGTTCGATATGGTTCCAAAAAGTGGAGAACCTAAACAAGCATGGAATCACCACGTGTCCCGGCCCAAGAATTTTTTTGAAAATTTTTAAGGACCAGTGGAAGGCGCCACGTGCCTTTGGTTTGAGAAAGTTTCTTCGGTCGTTTAACAAGTGTAAGTATGGGAAGGTTCTAGTGGAAATCTCCGAGTTTTCCTTCCAAAATCTTTCAAAAGTAAAGTACGGGGGTAGGTCCCCAAATAGGTGTGGGACCTCCACATGTCCTAGGGATTTGAAATTTGCTTAAAAATTTTAAGTATAGAGATGAGCAAGAGGAAGCCTCCATGTGTCTCCTTGGCACAACTATTAAGGTAGGAGCCAGAGGAAAATTTCAAATGAGCTTCGGCCCTCCATGTGGACAAGCTTTGAGATGAAACGGGCCGTAAAGTTTCAAAATGTGCCACCGACCCGCCTTCCTTCTTCTAACTTTTGATGTGGGACACAACGGAGTTATGGATTACTTCATAACTTTTCTCCCTCATATAAAGAGGAAAAATAATTCAAAATGTTCTACGGACTTGCCTTCCCACTTCACTGCAACATGAAAAACTACCATGTGTCCTTCTTCGGGGTCAAAGTAAGATTTTTTCCCTGCTGCTTCATATTTGCTGAATAGAAAATTAGAGACTATCGAGGTCGTGGGGTCAATTTGGTATTGTTTACAAATGTGACCAAAGTGGAAAATTTCACCAAAAATACCTGTCGGGCTACAACCAATTAAAAATGAACACGTACACACTTTTGGGGCAAAAATAAATAAATTCACTCCGCCTTTATAAATTTGACCAGCTAATCAGAACTCAATGGGGCCGTTGGGCCAAATTGGTCTTTTTCCAAATATAGCAAAAGTTACAAGTTATAAAATAGACCCGACGTGCCTCATCGAATCAAAAGACACCACATAACCAAGGATCTTTGAGATATAATTTGATGGGGAAAACATTCCCGTCAAGTCGTAAAATGTAGGGAAATCACCATTTGCACATAGAATTGAATTTTTATTTAAGGAAAAAGAATTTGGAAATGATACAAGGCCCAAATGTGATCCATGACCATGGATAAGGATCTTCAACATCATACAAATGAATAAATCATTCCACGCATTCACTTGAGGAAATAGAAAATGTGACAGAGCCCACAGATTGAAGAATTTTGAGGGCTAACTAGGGCATGATCAAATCGAGCACCAACATGTCGTATATTTTGGTTTTAGGATTAGAATGGCCTTAAGGTAATGTGGGAGAAAGAAAATGTGGAAAATATTGGGGAAGTGATAAGAGTTAATATCATGATTTTGGAGGATTTTTGGGGTTGAGTGTTCCACCTTTTGATAATAAGAAATATTTCTTATTTATCTTGATATGCTTATTGAGGGAGGGATAAGAGTTGAGGGAGACATAAGAGAAATTGAGGGAGGGATAAGAGTTTGGTTGTGGTTGTGTGAATGAAGTTTTGGAGGATTTTTAAGGTGGAAACCTAAACCCCTTAGGAGGCATAAGTGATTCCCCATGTTTATTCTCTCCCTTGGCTTGAATTTGAGCCTTTGTGCTTGGGAAAAAAATTATGTTTGTTGTTATTTTTATTGTGTTTGTGTGTGGAAATTTTTTTGTAAATGGTTATTGTGGAAGCCTTGTGAAAGTTTCCATGGTTGCTTGATACCCTTCATTGCTTCATTTTGGGGCTCGGGGCCAATGAGGAGGATGGCTTCTCCTTCTCATTGGATTATAGGTTGGGTGGAGAGTGTTTCCTACTCCCCTTATTTTTTTGTTGTGCTTGAAGTTGAAGATTGGAGGAGTCATGCTATGTTGGAGCCAAAAGGATCACATTTGAAATGTTGATTCAATGTTGAATTAGTGAAATTTTTAATCTTATAAATTATTATTTCGCATTGTTGGAAACGGGGCCTTTGTATTGTAAGAAAATGAACTATGCTCATTGAGAAAAAAGAAGTGCATTATTGCCTTGTTGAAATTTGTATTATTGTAAAAATAGAAGTTCTTGTAAAGTTTATTATCAAGTTTTGTTGTATTAAAAGGGTTAAAGGAAGAACTTTAAAGTTGTAATTTATTGAGAATGTGTTCCTATCAAATATGAAAATGTATCATAGTTACTTGTGCTTTCATTTGGTCAAATGGTTGTGTTTCTATTGGAAGAGTGTATAAAAGTTAAATTAAATTGAATTGTTGGAATGGTTATCACTCTTTTTGTGTAAAGAAAAGAAATGGTACTTAGTAATTAGTTGAATTTATTTTCTCTCTTTTAGAGCTTATAAGAAATTTTATTGAAAAGAAAATCTTGTGGTTGTTATTATACTCTATTGCAATGGAAAAACTATGTACTTAGTAATTTAATTCATGAAACAAATAAATGAAATCAATGCATCCACTAATGAATTTTAGGCACCTTAATTAAATTCAATGTTACCTTATAAAATAAACTAAGTAGATTTTTTTTGGAAAATGCTTGAAATTAAGGTTATGTTTCGGGAAATAGAACCATCACCCTGCAAAGCAATGGTTTTAGGACCACCACCCTACCCATAGAAGTGGTTTTAGGATCATCACCAAGATAGGTCAGCGGTAAAGGACCGTTGGCCTTCTTTAGGCGGAATTTTCATTAGTGTTGATAGAAAAATATAATTTTGCGTCTCGTGCAAATTCCATAATGGATTTAATTAAAATATGAGTTTTAAAACTTTAAAATGAAACTACCAGCAACTAATAAGGGAACAAACTCATTTGTTTAAGCATATAAATTCTCTTTTGGGCATTCAAATGTGTATAATCTCATAGATCTAATGAAATGGGGTTTTCCCCAAATAATGAACTCAAGGATGTAAATAACTAAATAGTAAAACTAGATTCATAGTGGAATATCTACAATAAAATGAATGTATAGCTTTGCAATAATAAACCTAGGAATAAACTAAACTATGAAGAGAAGAATGGAGGAAGATTCCCCCATTTGCAAACTAGATCCAAAGAAAATTTTCCATGCTTTCACTTCTTTCTTCCATGGACTCGACTCCTCTAATATGAAAATTAAAATGCAACAAATGAATGAGGTAGCACAAAAGAAAGAATAAGAAGACCCCATAAGGATGGTTAGGGTTCATTGGAAAATACCTAGATCTTAGGGTGCATATCCATTTAATCTAAGGGTTGAGGATCATTCCTACACTATCCAAGTTGTGACACTTTATGGGGTTGAGTAATTTTAGATAGTATAGGTATTTGAGTTTAATGGGACCAATTAATGGTTAGGGAAAGTTAAAACTCTAACCTTAGAAAGTTAAGTGAATATATGGCTTGGGTCCCTTGGGGATAAATTAAATATTTAAAAGGGTAATATAGGTAATGAATTTTAATGTCTAAGTAATTGGAAATTTTAATGGTTTAGATAGATAACGTCATGGTTGGCATTATTGTTAAATGTTGTGGGAAGTAAGAATTAAACTAACTTAGGAGCTATTAAACCCCATTGATATTTTAAATAAGATGAATTAATTGATCGGGGATCATTTTTGAAAAATTTCCCTAAACATCCCTAAATGGAGTTAGTGTAGAAGATCATCTTGAGAGATTTCCAACATTTGTGAGAATGCGAAAAATAGACATCGGGAGCTCTTGATATGTCTTGTCAACGTTTGGTCAACGGAAAGTCAACTCTAGTCAAGCTGGTCAATAATGGAACAATCGCTTTGTGACACGTGGTGAAAAGGCAAAAGGGAGTTGTTTGTTGGTTTTCGATCACTGGTCTTCGACAAGCGTAAAAAATGGTGCATGGGAACAAGAGGCTCAACTTTTATTATGGAGGGGAGCCCGACCGCCATGTGGACTATGGTATTATCGCCAACGTGGTGGGTCCACAAGCCACCACGTGGCTTGCCACCACTCATCGAATTCGATCGAATTGCCTATCGGGAGACGACAAGTGGAATATATATATTTGACCAAGTGTTAATTATTTACATGGGTCGAAATTATATCCAAAGTCATATTACATTTCCCACGCATTTTTTTATTAATTTCCACACATTAACTATTTCCAACTGACCACGCATAATCCTCAGCCAAACTGTCCATGCATTGTTATTGATTATACCAATATCCACGCATTATCTATTATTGGCACCTAAAATACAAACCATGCGCTGTCCCCAAGTAATGCGCCCTCCACATAAGCATATAGGTGGCTCTTAAGCCATTTCAAAACCGCCCTCCATGCATTTTTAAATGCTTACCTATTCTAACGCCCCCACAATGTGGGATAAAACACTAAAAATGCACCTAAGGAGAAGGAGGAGAAGTGGAGGGGATTGGAACAGCTGACCGCTCATCCAAAAGTATAGGCACCTAACTAATGCGCCAGCTGTTTGGAAACAATATAAAAGGAGGTATATTGTATTTGAATAGTATTGGTACATTCTGTACAAAGGAGCATAAGGACCAGATCTTAGAGATCGCCATGTTTGAAGGCCTTGCACTCAGATTGGGAACTCGGAGTAAAAATATGAAATGAAGGAAATTCTAAGTCGATTCAAACGATATAGGATTTGATCTTTTTTGTTGAGTTTTATCCTATTTTTGGAAGCTTTGAATGCAGATTTTAACAGGGATCTACAAGACAGCTAGTTAGAAAACATGAATTTCAATGCACTTCTGGTCCGAATTGTGACTTGGTGTAAACATGAAAAGTGTTCAGAATTCAGATCTGATCTCAGATATATGATTTGTTTTCATATAATGTTTTTAAATCTCCATTTGTAGGTGTTTTTCTAACACAGTTGCAGGGAGATCACATTGTGAAAACACTGTAGGAGCCACGGATCGTTCTTGGGATAGTTTCTGTTATTTTTCAGAGTTCTTGGGACATTGATCAGCTCATTTGCAGGTTGTGATTCATTATTGGTTGTTTTTAAGAGTTATTGTAATTACATTTCAATATTATTAATGGATCGGTTCAATCGAACCCGGGGACGTAGGAATTTCCAAACCCCGTAAACAATCTCGTTTGTTATCTGAGTCTTTTCAATTTTCTGATTATTTATTTGCTACACAAGTTTTCCGCACTTATATGGATGCATAATAATTAGAATTTAATCAATTTGTGGAGTTTAGAATACTTAAAATTGGTTAAAAAAATCACGATCTTTCGAAACTTTTAAAAGTGATAAAAAATACAACTCATGTTTTCAGATCAAGTTTGGTATCAGAGTAGTTGGAATGCTAGAGTAGCTTCTAATTGTGTTTGAAAATTTGGCTTCAGTTTCAGATTGATTTCACTTTTCAAGCAAAGACATTTTGGGGCTTGTTAATCTTCTTTTGCAGTGTGCAATTTTGGAAGTATAGGTAGTTTTTGCAGGAACAGGGAATCATGGGCAAGTCATCCAAACAAGAGCAACTGGATGAGCTTGAAGCCATAAACCGCCAAATCCAAGAAGAAAACGCTTTCTTGGGAGCTAATTTTTATTCCTTAGAAGAGGAAATCATGCGGTTATAACCAAGAAAGAGGAGTATGTCAACAAGATGCTTGAAGAGAGCAAGAAGTTGATGGGCTTTGTTAAAGAGTTGCAGGAAGAAATACGAACCAAGGATGCCCTCTTGGAAAAGCTGCAACAAGGTGAACATAAGAAGGAAATGCCTTCCAAATCAGATGCAGGTACTATGACAGAATGCACTGTAAGTTGTTCACATTTTAATTCTTCCTCTCATTCAGTTTCAGATATTCCTTTGGGTCAGTTTGAAAAACACACTAAGGGAATTGGGTCTAAGCTAATGGTTAAGATGGGATTTAATGGAAAGGGCCTTGGTAAAAATGGACAAGGTGATGCTAACCCAGTACAGGTAGAGGATCAGCCTCGGTTTGCAGGTTTGGGTTATTCTAGTGGGAAAATGGAAATTGGAGAAAGTTCCAAAGCAGCTGAAGGAAGACAAGCTTCCAAATGACCAAGGATCTATGCCACTAGAATTGCAGGATTCCGCCATTAGGAGGAACAATGAAAGGTGTAAGAAAATAGGTAAAAGAGGTAATCAGATTCCACCTCCTTCCACTTACACTAAAAATAGCACTAAGGGAAAATCAAATCCTAAAACTTCTAATACACTCTTTCAGTTGGAACAATATAGCTTTGGTAGGCAGAAATATGCTTTCCTTGCACATTTTGTGAAGGTACTAATAATTTCATTGCATATTGTTGGAAGAGGAAAAATTTGATTAAGAAGTTAATGCATTTTGTGAATGATAAGGTAGGTGCTAAAGACCAATTTCACCCAGGAAAGGAAAGAAATGGTAAGAATGTTACCTCTCCTAAATAGGGGAATCATTCTCATAGACGAGTTTTGAGAATGGTAAAATGGGTAAGATTCCAAAACAGGGAAGTTAAATTTTGTTCCCATTGTAATAGGAATGGTCATGACGTTAAGGTTTTTGGTTTGTTCCTAAACAAAAAAATTGGAAAGTTGTTAAAAAGAATAGTATTGTAAAACTAAAAGTGCTAAACCTAACTAAAACTCATTTTGGTATTGAGGAGGTAAAACAACCAAAATGGAAAAACCCAAGTGATTGGTTTGGAAAAACACTCCTCAACTTTATATTTGTACTACAGTAAATTGTTGATAGTAGGCAAGCAAAAAAATAAAATTCAGAGCTATATTTTAGGGATTCCGGTTGATTGATAAGGATTTGTTCCTAAGTTGATATTTAAGCTTTGAAAATGAATGGAAACAACTAAAGAGAATATTTGAGTGATAGGTTCATCATACTCATGTTTTGTTTTCTCAATTTGGTTGGTAGTTCCATTGTTTAAAACACTATGCAGGGATAGGCATCAGTAGCATGTCTAAATTTGAAACTTGCAGTTGTAATCAGCATAATCACAAAGTGTTAGTTGAACACTAGCTTCATTATAGATGGGTGTTATTATCTGACTTATTATTTGTGATGGCGATATAAAGTGTTTTGGGCATATTCATGTTGATTTAGTTGTTGAAATAGCTATTTTTGGGAATTGATAGTCTATTATATTCTGATAGTGAATACTTGCAGTTGTTATAGTTTCAGATGGGCAGTGGGCACTAGCCTAATTGTGGGCAGTTTAGATGTCTTGTATACTGATCCGTGTTATGGAATTGTAATTTTTGGTAATCGGCCGTATCACAAAGTGACAATTGAACAATAGCTTTCCGTAATAGAATGGGTGTTATTATCTGGTCAGTTATTTGTGATGGCATTATAGTGGGGTATGATGCAGTCCACGGTTGTGCGTAGAGAGTTGGGTGGTTGCAATGTTTTAGTTGAACACTAGCTTGATTGGGTGTTATTATCTCGATCGGTTATGTGACTAGCTAATAAACTATTTGCATTTTAACCTATAATGTTATTTTGGGTTCTTTTCTGTGTTTGCGTAATGCAGGAAGAGATAACATGTTTTTGTGGGTTGATACACAGCTTTTGTGAACAAAAAGCCTTTCTCAGTGGGGAGGTGTGATTAGGGGATCATTTTTGAAAAATTTCCATAAACATCCCTAAATGGTGTTAGTGCACAATATCATCTCGAGAGCTTTCCAACGACTAGAGAACGCAAAAAATGGACATCGGGAGCTCTAGATATGTACTGGTCAAAGATCGGTCAACAAGAAAGTCAACTCTAGTCAACTGGTCAATAATGGACCAATTGCACTGCGACATGTGGCGAAAAGGCAAAAGGGAGTTGTTTGTTGGTTTTCAATCACCGGTCTTCGACGAGCGTAAAAAATGGTGCACGGGAACAAGAGGCTCAACTTTTATTACGGAGGGGAGCCCGCCGTCGTGTGGACTATGGTATTATCGCCAACGTGGCGGGTCCACAAGCCACCACGTGGCTTGCCACCGCTCGTCGAATTCAATCAAATTGCCTATCGGGAGATGACAAGTGGAATATATATATTTGACCAAGTGTTAATTATTTACATGGGTCGAAATTATATCCAAAGTCATATTACATTTAAAAAAATTAAAATTAAAGAAAAAAAAAACATTTTTTTTAAAAAATGGCGCACGGGAACAAGAGGCTCAACTTTTATTACGGAGGGGAGCCCGACCACCGTGTGGACTATGGTATTATCGCCAACGTGGCAGGTCCACAAGCCACCACGTGGCTTGCCACCACTCGTCGAATTCGATCGAATTGCCTATCGGGAGACGACAAGTGGAATATATATATTTGACCAAGTGTTAATTATTTATATGGGTAGAAATTATATCCAAAGCCATATTACATTTCCCATGGATTTTTTTATTAATTTCCACACATTAACTATTTCAATCGACCATGCATAATCCTCAGCCAAACTGTCCATGCATTGTTATTGATTATACCAATATCCACGCATTATCTATTATTGGCACCTAAAATACAAACCATGCACGTTGTCCCCAAGTAATGCGCCCTCCACATAAGCATATAGGTGGCTCTTAAGCCATTTCAAAACTGCCCTCCATGCTTTTTTAAATGCTTACCTATTCTAACGACCCCACAATGTGGGATAAAACACTGAAAATGCGCCTAAGGAGAAGGAGGAGAAGTGGAGGGGATTGGAACAGCTGACCTCTCATCCAAAAGTATAGGCACCTAACCAATGCGCCAGCTGTTTGGAAACAATATAAAAGGAGGTATATTGTATTTGAATAGTATTGGTACAAGTCCGTATAAAGGAGCATAAGGACCAGATCTCAGAGAACGCCATTTTTGAAGGCCTTGCACTCAGATTGGGAACTCGGAGTAAAAAGATGAAATGAAGGAAATTCTGAGATAATTCCAACGATGTAAGATTTGATCTTTTTTTTTGAGTTTTAACATGTTTTTGGAAGCTTTGAATGCAGATTTTAACAGGGATCTACAAGACAACTAGTTGGAAAACATGAATTTCAATGCATTTTTGGTCCGAATTGTGACTTGGTGTAAACATGAAAAGTGTTCATAATTCAGATATGATATCAGATATATGATTTGTTTTCATAGAATGTTTTTAAATCTCCATTTGTAGGTGTTTTTCTGACACAGTTGCAGGGAGATCACATTGTGAAAACACTGTAGGAGCCACGGATCGTTCTTGGGACAGTTTTTGTTATTTTTCAGAGTTCTTGGGACATTGATCAGCTCATTTGTAGGTTTTGATTCATTATTGGTTGTTTGTAAGAGTTATTGTACTTACATTTCAATATTATTAATGGATCGGTTCAATCGAACCTGGGGACGTAGGAATTTCCAAACCCCGTAAACAATCTCATTTGTTATCTGAGTCTTTTCAATTTTCTGATTATTTATTTGCTACACAAGTTTTCCGCACTTATATGGATGCATAATAATCAGAATTTAATCAATTTTTGGAGTTTAGAATACTTAAAATTGGTTAAAAAAATCACGATCTTTGGAAACTTTTAAAAGTGAAAAAAATACAACACACGTTTTCAGATCATTAATAGTGACCCTAGAAAGGGATTTATCCTGAAGTAGCCTTGTGTAAATTAATAATGATAATTATTAATTTAGTAATCGAAAACCCTTCATATGTGTGAATTTTAGTAAACAAGAAACAAATTAAACCTAGTTGTTAATACTTGTTGCACCCCCTTTTAATAAAAAAATTATTCACGATTTTTTTCTAGTTAAGTATTGAGTTTTGCCTTTACTTTTTTCTACTGAAAATGTGGGCATTACACGTGGTATCAAAGTAATGGATTTAGCACTTGGACCCTTGGTCACACATGGAAACACAAACAATAAACTCAATGCAACTCTAACTTAGAAAACATGAGATTGTGGATAACTGAAAACATAGAAAAGCTTAGAAAACTTAAATGAACCTAGTTAATGATGGACTAACTCTTGCCATGGTCTTTGCAGGAGGCACAAACTAGATGATGTGTTCCTACACTTTGAGTTAGATCTAACACCCCCAAAGTAGGTAGTTATTTTTATATCTGATTATCGTATAGACCTTACAGGAGGTCAATACAACTATACCAGGAGCAAGTAGGGTCATAACCTTGCTAATATGATAGGAATCCATCACATGAGGCTCAAAACCCTCCACTGTATAGTGAGGATAATATAATGCAGTACTCCTATACAGGATCAACGAGACCCGCATTCACCACCGAGAGGGCATGGAGATAGGGCTGAGGGACATAGAGAGAGATCTAAGAGCCCTAGATAAAGAGATGGCCATGGTGAGAGACCTAGAGGCAGGAAGTTGACAACATCGAGATCATATCAAAGATATTTTGAAACTTCATACATGTCATTTTTTTGTATACATAGGTGAATTTTAGGTTGAGGCTTACTTAGTTAGCTTAGGTGGATGCTTTAAGCTATGCCCATGTACAAGAAATATTTTAGTAGATGTCGTTGAGAAGGACTATATTAAAATGGATAATAGGGGAAGGATCAATAGGATAGAGATAGAGTGAGGATATGTATTCGATGTAATGCAAGATAGTCAATCGAGGGGGACAACTCCTCCTTAAGGTACACATGGCTCAACATAGTCTTCCTTCAAGCCACAATAGTAGAAACAAAATACATGTCTACCGTTTAAACTTCCAAAATTATTTGTTGCATAGAGGGGATGAAGTATGGGGCCTCCTCCTAGAGGACCCGCTATGACAAAATGAGCACCAAGAGATGAGTCAATTGGAGCTCATCCTCAATGAACATTTATAAGTAAAAGTAGGATTAATGAGAACTACTACAGAGACCACTAGAGTACCAAGGGGACTATACGAAAAAAATCAACACGTGACCTTCTACGCTCCCGACCTCCCGAGGTCGTGCGGAGACAGCCGATGTGGAATTAAAAATGGGAGTGAAAGTGATGGCGATGACCAGCTAATTAAGAAACCTTATGTCTTCGACATGTAAAGATAGAATCAGTAAATCTAAGGCAAAGAATGCTCTCCTAATATGAAGGGGTGTAATGGCGAGGTCTGATGTGATAACTACTCAGAGACTCCAATCAATGTCCAACTCAACCGAGATTCTATTGATGGGTTGTGGAATACATGGAAAGTATCCTGCAGGTTCCTCGTATGAATTTTCGAAAAAGGTCACGGAAGTTGACATAAGAGATGTAGTGGAGCTACAGGAACTAAGGCCGATTCTCTAGCCTCATCTAGAAAGTCTTAGCTTGATCGGCGGCTATGTTTAACAATGAAAACAATGTGATGATATCAGGTGGAAGCAGTGAGGATATGAATACCTACGTGCGTATGCTAGTATGGATATCTAACTCGACTACTAGATCTGTTTAGTTGTGGGACCTGTGGATCATAACCAAAGACTCGTTGAGGCTGAGGCCCTAGAATGGTCATACATGCAGTCAAATCCTATTCTCAGGAGTAGTCCAAAATTCGTAGGCCTTGTTAGTAGCTATGTTTAAAGTCTCTAACTATCTTATTTTCTCTGTGTATGTGGCGGGTGTGCATAATATTGTTAAGCATAGATTTTTGTCAATGTCAGTTACTAACTCTAGCCCATTGGGTTGTGGAACCAGAGGATCACAACCGTAGGTATTTTCCTAGCTGCAGACCGTTGATGGTCATACAAAGTGAATTTGATTCATTTTCGGTGGATAATTTATCTATAAAATGAAATCTAAACTATATTTTCGGTGTTTTCTTGATATATAAGAAAAATAAATAAAGAAGCTAATCTATGGAAATAAATATTTTTGTGCTTTTCTAACTTTTCAGACAATGCATCTAATCTAACAACTAATTTAAAGAAAAAAAATAGCTGGCCCAATGTCGCTAGCTCACGTGTGCAAATGAGATGTGTGAATCTAAATCTAAGATCTACTCTAGTTCAAATAAAATTTGTCTAACTCTACCTCAAAAGTGAAGAATAAATCATGACTCTAAGCGAGCTATCATTCACCCACTATTTCCCCTGGTAATATTGAAGAGAAAAATTCCTATTGACTTGATCTACTTGTAACTATCTAAGTAATTGAAATGAATTGTTTTCTACTCTATTTGATATGCAATTTGATAAAACAAAGAAAAAAAAATACACAATTCCAACTTTGGAAGAGCAAGAACTTTGGAAAATCCAGAAGTATGAGTATCTGTCCCCTCAGTTCTTTCCTTTCTTTCTCTGAGTGTTCATGTGAGTCCAAGTATGGGAATGCAAAGAACAACAATAAGAGGATGGCGCTTGAGCGATGGCAACTTGGAATCAATATGGGTGTAATGTAGAAGAAAGATAGCACAAGAGATCTGAACTTGGCTATGTAATTCCTAGCAAGATTATTGAAGCACAACAATGCAAAATACAAAAAATTCTTAGGCGGGACCTTTTCTTGATTACAAACATGCAATATATAGGAATGGAGGATAGAAGGTTACTTCATGCATAAGGAATTGAAGAGGCGTTTAACTCATTAAATCTATTTAAAAATATAAGGAATTAGGAGAACCAAGCAAACACATCTATTTTTAGCAATTTTGACTCATGGATGTGTTCAAAAGTCAAACTTAAGTGAATCAACGAGATGCAATTTTTCACGTGAAGGTTTTGGAAAAATTGATCGGGACCGCTACCTTGCGCAGGGCGGCGGTTTCAGGGCCGCCGCCCTGTCTAGGTGGCGGTTTTAACACTTAAGGCCAACACAAGCACAAAATGAAGGGGAAAAACGGAAAAATGCAAGTAGAAGCTATGTAAGGATATTTACGCTATAAATATATACTGTAAGTGGGCTTTGAAGCTCGAACACCTTCTCGAAAGGATTTGAATCATCACTAGGGACCTTTATAACCCCTTTCCCACCAATTTAGCACATGCAATTTTTTGTGCGTACATATTGCCCCCTCGGAGAAGGGTCTTAGGCATGAAGAGATGTACAATGTAGAGTTTGAGTATGGTGTTCCCGAAATGGGGAGTTAGAAGTTATACCTGACACGCCCGTGTGTCAAAATCTCATCATCCAAACTCTCGCTACCTGTAGGAGAAAAAGAAGACTCAAGTGCAGATAGATAAAATATTAAAAAATAAACACAAAATTAGAATGACAAGAGGACTTACCATCTATGTGGGGATATAGAAATATACATGCACCAATGCTCTAGCCTTGTGAACACATACACTCAAAATGAAGTTATAACAACATATATATATCTAAACAAACTCATTTTCAAATTCATTTGTGCATACTGACTTGGTGATTTTTGAGCTCTGAGCCCACATGGTGACCATTTTTTCATTTTTAAGAATGGTTGAATTGGAATGGATTTGCGTTAGGCTTGCCCCTTTACTTTTTGAATACTTTTGAGAATAACTCCTAAGAAATTTGTAACTAGAGTGGTCATAAGGGGCCTCAAAGGGGTGGATAGGTAGAGTGCCTTTATTGCTTAGTCTCCATTTTGTGAGGCATATGTGATGTTTTGGTATTTCATGCTTATTGTGAGTGTTTTGATAGCACCTAGTGTGTGATGGAACTGTACAAAACTACGACACACCACGATATACACTGATATCCTTTTTTTGGCTCGGTTATTCCTTACATAGAGTTGGCTTACATTAATGACTTGATTCACGTGTGTACTCTTAGATGTTTAGAATTTCCAATTTTATATACTTTTCAAAATGTATGCAGTGGATATGAATGATAACATAATGCTTTCTTTTTGTATTTCATAATGTTGATATACGATGATACAAACACAATGTGATCTTAAACTTAGTTTCTTTCGCAATCTTCAGTACTTTGTATTTGTCTTGACAAAACGTGATGACATAATGATATGATGAATATATATTCTTGCCCCACTCCTAACTCCACACAACTAGTAAGATGTGGGGCTCAACAAAGAGAATTAGAAGGGGCACAAACCATGAAATTTGTTGAATGGTGGTGATGAGAGAAAGACAACGGTTTGAAAAAACCAAATTGGGACACTAGAACCTTACCCTACTCATGCTACCTCATATCTTAGAATGTGAATCACTTTTCATATTATCTAGACTTGGATCCGTAGATGGCCACTTGGTTGACAAAATCTGGTTTTCGGGTTTTGAATTCTCATGGAATTTTGAACTCTAATTCACTTTGTTTTGACTTAATATTTCATAGTAATTAATTTAATTGTTTATGACTTTCAAATTTATCAAAGAGAGCCCCTACACCTTGCCCCATGCTACCAGTAGGAATCATAGGCTTATCACCAGGGAAAAAGAATAGGAGAGGAAGGAAATTTCCTTCCTTTCCCAACCCTATGTCAGTAGTAAGAGATACAAGCTCAACACTGAAGGTTGGTAGGGAAAAGAAATGTGTAAAATAAAAATTTTCTGTTGATTTGCATTTGACTTACTTATTTGGGAAAAAATGTTTAGAATGTTCTTATTTCCAAGGAGATGTATGTGGGATAGATGTGACACCATGAAGCTTCTAGAATAGACCATGAACAAAAGACACCTATCCTAAGAAGAGACCAAAAGTAGAACCAAGTATGTAGGCCTTGGTATGGTTACTATCAAAACTTTGTCTTGTCCTGTTGGAACTGATGAAATGATGCAGAAATAGTTAATGATACAATGAAGATTTGAAGAGACATGATTCGAATGTTTTGCCAATATTTTCAGAAGTTTTTAGGAGTTGTCTGTAAGAATAAATCCTTTGATCACACTTTTACAAAATGAACGAACAAATGAAAATGAAATGTAGATGCAATAATGTACATATGAGAATGCTGATGGATCATGCGTAGTATCTCTTTAGGTGAAGGGAGTTCACAGATTCACTAAACTTCTCACCTTCTAGAGTACACAGATGGAATGCACCATTTTTATAATCTTACACCACTCGATATGGACCTATACACCTAGGTCTGAACTTTCTTCCCTCACCCGTCTTCTTGTCAATTCAGCTATCAAGCCTAAACACCAAATCTCTTTCGTAGATCTCATGTTCATATACCTTTTTATTGTATTACCAAGCCATGCGTTAGCATATACTTTGTTTTGTTGCTCAAGTATTCAATCTAACTTCATCGAGGATTTCTAATTGGGAGAGACGAGCTTCTTGATAACCCTCTTCCCTATGATCCCATGTAATGAAATACAGACTTTGGGTAGTTTGACCTCCGGTGGTAGAATTGCCTTAGTACCAAACACTAAAGAACAGGGAGTCACTCCCGTTGGTCTTCTAACCAATGTTTGGTAGGCCCAAAAGGCCTAAAAATGATTCAGATGCCAATCTTGTTTATTCTCCTTAACAATTTTTAGAAGAATGTACTTTAAAGTCTTATTGGTAGCCTCGGCTTATCCATTAGCCTGAGAGTAATAGAGAGAAGATGTGTGATGACTTATTTGGAATTTTGCACAAAACTCACACACCTTGTTATTTTTGAAAGATGTGCCATTATAAAAATTAATGACATGTGGCACCCCATACCTATAAATGATCGGTTCAAGATGGACTTAACGATTACAGAGACAGGGGACGGTGGTAAGGGCATGGCCTCTACCCACTTGGTAAAGTACTGCGTGGATGTAATTATGAAATTATGGCCATCTATTTACGAGGGAGAGAATTTCCCTATCATATTTAGGCCCTACGTGGAGAAGGGCCATGGAGTTGTGATTGGTTGTAAAGCTTGTGCCGTATGTGGATTTCATGGGAAAACTCTTGACACTTGTGGCATATTTGCACAAACTCTACCGCATCATGTTCGAGGGTGGGCCAGAAATAGCCCATCCGATGTATCTTTTGGGAAGTAGCATGGCCGCCGAAGTGACCACCACATACCCCACTATGTGACTCATAAAGAATCTTTTCAGACTCTTCAGAATCAACACATCTCAATAGCATTCCGTCAAAGGCTCTGTGATAAAGCACCTATTCTAGGATGATGTACTTGGCAGAAATTATGCATAACCACCTTCTTTGTTGTGACATTTCCCCTTCTAGGTACGTGTGGTCCATGATGAAATTGATGATGTCAGTGTACCAAGGACATACAGAGATAGGGGGCCTAGTTTCAACAAAGTATACGCACTCATCGGGAAAGTCCAAATCTACCAAATCACCCCCGTCTAATGGATTATCAGCCAACCAATCTACGATGATTTGACCCTTAATTGATTTTTGATTTACAAATGTTAGCTCGAACTCACCCATTAATGTAATGAAACGCCCATCCTTTTTAGACAAGGATCCTTGCATGAGGAATGTTTGTAAGTGGTTTGTCTTGATGATGACCCTTGTCTCTTGATTAAGCATGTAATGTCTTAAGCGCTTGGTTGCGAAAACTATGGAAAGGAATTTCTTTTCTACCTAAGTGTAGCATGTATCGTAATCATGTAATGTATGACTGATAAAATAAACAACCCGTTCTCATTTTTCATAGTCCTCTTGTGCCAACATACATGCCAACGAAACGTCTCTAACCCATGAATATAAGATCAAAGGGAGATCTGACCTTGGTGGCATTATTGTTGGAGGGGATAACAAAAAAATTTAATTACATTAAAGGCCTCATCACATTCATTTGTCAATCCATGCTATAATATTTCTTTAACAAATATTTGATTTGATGAATGGAAAAGGTCAAGTTAGGGATGAACCTTCGGATTGCACCGAGTTTCCCAAGGAAAGATCTAATACCAGACTCGTCCAATGGCAGAACCATTTCTAACATAACCCATATTTTGGCTAGGTCAACATCAATTCCTCATGAAGATATAATGTAACCCAGGAGATTTCTACCTATTACACCAAATACACATTTCTTTGGATTCAATGTGACTCCATACTCAATCAAGCACGAGAGAATGATACGAAGCACCTCTAGGTGATCGCAGCGCTTCCTGGCCTTGGCCAACAGGTCATCCATGTAGGATTCCACAATCTTATGAATAAGATCATGGAATATGTAGGTCATTTCTCGTTGGTACGTAGCACCAACATTCTTAAGGCCAAATGGCATGACGACATAACAATAAGTTCCCCATGGAGTTATAAATGTAGTTTTAGCTTGATCCTTGGCAGAGATTTTGATTTGATTGTATCCCGAAAACCCATCCATGAGGGATAACAACTCAAATCCAGCCATTGCATTGATGATAACATCAATGGATGGTAGTGGGAAATCATCCTTGGGACAAGCCTTGTTGATGTCCCAAAATTCTATGCAAATACGGATCTTTCCATTTTTTTAGAACGGGGACAATGTTAGATACCCATTGTGAATAATCAACTGGCTTGATAAATCCTACTTGGAGAAGCTTTATTACTTCTTCTTTTACCATAAGGGATACCTTTGGCTTCATAGGTCTTGATTTCTACTTAATTGGTTTGGCATCGACTTAGTAATAATATTGTGAACTACGATATGTGGTGCAATTCCGTCATTTCCTTATAACTAAATGCGAAGGCATTCGGTGTTCCTTAAGGACTTGGGTATGAATTTCTACTTCCTTTGGAGTTAAAGAGGACCCTAGTTTTAATATTTTTGGTTCCTCCTCCGTTCTAATGTTTACATCAATTGTTCCCTCAATTAAGGAGGCATTACCCTCCTTAAACTCGGGTCGGGTGGCAACTCCAAGTCCCCTTCCTCTTCTACCTCATAAATTTCAAGATCTCTTCCGGAGATGACTCAATCATTGGATTCCCAAAATAAGAGGAGGAACATGAAATTAAGGAAAATTCTACCTCTTGACAAGTAAGATGTAAATCCGCCAAAGCATTTAAATAAGTTAAGGTTGACTCATCCCCATCGATAGGGTCCAAAGAGTCAAACTAGCCCTCAGCTTCCACGTATGTCAACAATGACATCACTAGCATTTTGTGAATCATGGATTTAGCACGGAGTAAAACTATGAAGTTGGTGTCCTCTAAATCATTACTTGGGGTGAAGCATGAGGCAAAAGTCACTATAGAGTCTGCCAGAAGGTTCTGTTCACATGGAACTACCTCGATTGATATGAAATCAAATCCCTTGGTTAGGTCTAACATGACAATTTTGTAGAGCTATAAATGTTCAGCCCTAGTCTCATATACATCAGATACCTAATTTACAACTAGCTGCGAATCACCCAACACGCTAATATTGAGGATTCCCATTCTCTTGGTTATAATGAGACCTAATAGAAGAGCTTTATACTCAGCCCCATTGTTTGTGCATTTAGAATTCAATTTGAAAGAAACAAGTAAAACCCTTCCTTCAAGCGAGGCAAGGATTACACACCCCAAACTAAATCGACACTTGGCCCCATCAAAGTGGAGAGTCCAGAAATCACTCGAGAAAGACAGATGTTAAGTCATCCTTTGTAAGTTCTTCTTTTATTTGGTTACATCTACCATGCAAACCTCATCTATTGGAAGGGAACTAGGTCCCAAAACACATCCCATACCCCTGGAATCAAAGGGAGGAAGGATAGGAAAATCCTTTTCTAATAGTTCAACAATATTTGTTGTAGTGCCTAGCGAAACTATCTATACAACAACACTTTTCTTCTTGTAACATTCTTTGGTTTGTTTAACTAGCTAGTGGGAAGCTCAAATTCAGAGTGGACCCCTAGCCTTTTCTTCAAGTTGTTCGGTGTATGTCAAAGGGCTTTGGATCACCCTGAGTGATAAAGACTTTCCCTAAATGTAGGAATTTGACTTCTTGGAACAAGGTGGACGAGATTGCTTTCATGTGGTGTATCCAAGGGTGACCAAGAATCATATTATAGTTGGTTTCCTGATCTATAATATAAAACTCAGTAAGCACTATTTTAGGTCCATGAGTGATTGGTAATACTATGGTCCCAATCGTGGTCACCTTAAGACTATCATAGCCTCTTAATGTGTTTTGTATTGAGGAGCAATTAGTTTCTCCATATCCTAACTTTTGAAGAAAAGAGAAGGGGATGATGTTAACTGTTTCCCCATCGTCGATCATCGCATGCTTCACATAGTTGTTATAGATCCAAACTTGCAAAACAGGGCTGGATCACCTCTACGAGCTATTTTAGCATATGTAGGAATCTTGTTTATGTCAAATAAAAACCCAATATCCCTTTCATACCATCTTGAGGGAAAACGTCAAATTCTATATGGTTTATTTGTGCCTCTGCAGCGGTGGGTGACGTCAACCAAATGGTGAGACCGAGCACTTCCAAGAGAGCTGCTCGATGAGAGGGAGAATTCTTTAGTAGATCTAAGAAAGAAATGTGTGAAAAGGTCTTGGTTAGATCATTGATCAAGTCATAAGCCCCTACTAGCTTTCTTAGCGTGTCATGAGCATTATTCAAGACAACTGGGTAAATCGGGATCAGCTACAATGAATAGTCTTTGGCTCTTGTTGTAGCGTTAATTTGGAGTTCAATGTCTAACTCAACCAAACCTATGATCTTTATTTGCTGGCGACCATCCAAAGGAGGTGCCACCTATGGTTTTGAAAAATTTGAGGCTTCATGATCATGAGTCCCTATTATAATGCCTTTATTCTAAACCATTAGGATCTAGTCTTCCGTCCTTTGGACGTGTGGGGAGAGGATCATTGAAGATTCCCAACGGTGTGTTCTGTGGAGACATTGGTCCCATGTAGGTGTTTTGATTAGGCATAGTTGGATTGGCCAGAAAAATGTCAACAAATAAGCTGTCCTTGGTCTTTACGGAAAATGTTGCAAAAAGTTATTACAATCGCGGTAAGTTCTTACGTCATGCCCATGGACCGTATGGAAGCCACAATACAAGTTAGGATCATAATCCCGAGGCCTTTGGTAGGTTCCTTGTTGTGGTCCAAAACCACATTTATTTTTTTGTTGTTGACTGTTATATAACAATTTCAAACCCTTGCCCCTAGTTCTAGAATTGGTTGGGGTATTGACTAGGGCTTGGGGTTTGCATTTGTCTTTGTGGCTGAAGTTTTTGCTGTTGTTGGGGATGATTAAAATCCACAACGTTTACTGAAGGTGAGAAATTGTTGCTCCTCTGATTGCTGCCATTGTTATTCCCATTGTTATTGTTATTCGTTGTACCTGTACCGGTGGGACTAACAACATTAGGCTTTTGGGTTGGTCAATTACACCATCAGTCATGACTCCACAATTTTTGTTAAGGATATTTTGTCCTTGATTGTTATTTGTATTTTTGTAGTAGCAGGAGTGTTTTGAGAAGGGTAACTAACTTCCCATTTGCTTCATAGGTCTTATGACCACCTTTGTCGATGGCCGCACTGGTAGATGTAAAGAGCACCATTTAACACCTCTTCATGGCTCCTTATCAGAACTTTTGAACCTCTTCCTTTATCTCTATGTTGAGGGAGTGGAGGAACAAATCACAAAGTTCTATTTGGTCCATGTTTGGAGCACTTGCGAAAGAGTAGAGAACATGTCACCACCTCTGAATGAAGTGAGCTACAGACTTGTTATGTTCTTGTTTGATACGAATAAATTCTCTAATTCCCGCACGTAATAGCTTGTTCATATCAAAGGCTTTAATAAATTCTGAAACTAGTTATTTGAATAAGTGTATTGAAGCCTCTGGTATCCTATAATACTAGTTGAGAGCAATACCTTCAAGTGGCTTAGGGAAAATCTTTGCAATGACTACATCCCATGGGAGCATCTCTCGAATGGTCATTGCATAAGCTTTGATGTGAGCATTTAGATCACCCTCCCCATTGAACTTTGGGAGATCAGCCAAGGGTCTTAGGAGCATGACTACCTGAATGGAGAAATCTAGGGGTTCTTTGAGATATTTAGAATAATTCCCCATTGCATATGTTTCCACCATTGAAGACCCTTGTTGGGGAGGTAGGGGTTATGTTGGATGCTGAAATGGGACAACATAAATGTTTGGTGGGGCGTATGACATCACTTACGTTTTTCCATATGGACCTGGGTAGGTGTACATGTCCCCCTGTGGAGATTTAGAATACATGTGCATATAAGGGGGTTGGTTACTTTGATATGGAGCTGAAGGCGCAAAGCCAGGGAATGTCACATTTTTGGTTGGTATAGCATTTGAGAATGCACTTCCAGCTAGTGCCTATTGTAGATGACCATATGTGGCTTGAGGAGGCATACCCAAGGTACTTGTCCTAGTTAACAAGTCTACATGGTTTGGAATATTCATGTATACTGGTGGGTTATGGGTAGTCGGTATTTGCCCATGGTTATGTGGGTAAGAAGGAGTCCATGCTTGCCTTGCGTATGAATTCTTTGTATTCTGGGAAAGCTCTAACTCCCTGACCTTATCAACCAAAGCTGAAATGACATCACCCATTGATAGGGCGGTGCCCTACTTAGACTCCTTTGGTTGAACCCTTGAAGGTTGTTGAGGAATATGGTGCCCTGCTATGAATTGTTAACAATGTTGCCACCCCTCATTGCTTGTGTTGTCAGTTGGTGGTAGAGTAGTGTTATTGTTTTGAAGCGGGACACTACCTTGCCCTTCCAACCTATCAAAAGATGGGTTCATTTGGTTAAATTTCCTATCACTCCTAACATATCATGCTAGATACTCCTCATCAAGATGGGGGAGTGGATCGGATTGCACGATGATGGGCTGTCAAAACAATATCTAATAAGATGAAGTAGTTTCTCTAGTAAATGTCATGTTATTTGAACTTGATTGTTCAAGGGGGTAAGTCTAAGTGATCTGATCTAGTTATTCAATGCGTATAGAAGAACCAACATTGGTTCCCTAAAGCTAGAGGATTTTGAGTGGATGAGTGATTGTCTACCCATGTCGAAAGTGAAGGTGACTATTGTGGTATGTTTGATTGGTACTGGTACATGTTGAAACCTGGAATGGGTCGACCGTACTCATCATATCCTAACATATTTGGGGGTATAATAATACCCATGAGAATAAATGATGGAAGAAATTTGAAATGCTTAGAGACTAGCTCTTCACTTTAGGTTCACCAATTTTGCAGACAGAAAATCAACACATGACCTTCGCACACCTAACCTCCCAAGTTCGTGTCGAGAAAACCGTGTGGAATTTAAAATGGGAGTGAAAGTGATGGCAATGACCAAGCTAATTGGGAAACCTTATGTCTTTGACACGTAATAACGGAATCTGTGAATCTAAGGCAAAGAATGCTCTCCTAACCTAAAGGGGTGTAATGGTGGGGTCTGATATGATAGCTACTCGGAGACTCCAATCGATGTCTAGCTCAGCCAAGATTCTATTGGTGGGTTGTGTAATATGTGGAAAGTAGCCTATAACAGCCTCGTATGGGTTTCTGGAAAAGGTCATGGAAGTCAAGATAAGAGATGTAGTGGAGCTTCAGGAACTAAGGGCAATTCTCTGGCCTCATCCATAAATTCTTAGCCTGATCGGCTGCTATGTTTAACAATGAAAGTTGTGTGATGATATCAGGTGGAAGTGGTGAGGATATGAATACCTACATGCATAGGCTAGTGTCAATATCTAACTAACTAGTAGGTCTATTGGGTTGCGGGACTTGTGGGTCACAACCAAAGACTCGTTGAGGCTGAGGCCCTGGAATGGTCATACATGTAGTCAAATCCTATTCCCAAGAGTAGTCCAAAAGTTGTAGGCCTTGTTAGCAGCTATGTTTAAAGTCTCTAACTATCTTATTTTCTCTGTGTATGTGGCAGGTGTGTGTAAGATTGTTAAGCATAGACTTGTGTCAATGTCAGTTACTAACTCTGGCCCATTGGGTTGTGGGACCAGAGGATCACAACCATAGGTATTTTCCTACTGTGGACCATTGATGGTCATACAAAGTGAATTTGATTCATTTTTGGTGAATAAACTATCTATCAAATGAAATCTAAACTATATTTTTGGTGTTTTCTCAATATATAAGAACAAAACAATAAACAAGCTAATCTATGGAAATAAATATTTTTGTGCTTTTCTAACTTTTCAGACAATGCATCTAATCTAACAAACAATTTAAAGAAAACAAATAGTTGGCGGATGTAGCTAGCTATTTGTGTAGATGTGTGAATCTAAATCTAAGATCTACTCTAATTCAAATAAAATCTCTCCAACTCTACCTCAAAAGTGAAGAATAAATCATGACTCTAATAGAGCTATCATTCACCCACTATTTCCCTGGTAATATTGAAGAGAAAACTTCCTATTGACTTGATCTACTTGTAACTATCTGATTAATTGAAATGAATTGTTTCTCTACTCTATTTGATATGCAATTTGACAAAACAAAGCAAAAAAACACACAATTCCAACTTGGAAGAGCAAGGGCTTGAAAATCGGAAGTATGAATATCTATCCCATCCCGGTTCTTTCCTTTCTTTCTCTGAGTGTTCATGTGAGTCCAAGGATGGGAATGCAAAGAACAACAACAAGAGGATGGTGCTTGAGCGATGGCAGCTTGGAAGCAATTTGGGTGTAATGCAGGTAGAAGAAAGATAGCACAAGAGATCTGAACTTGGCTATGTAATTCCTAGCAAGATTATTGCAGCACAACAATGCAAGATACACAAAATTCTTAGGAAGGCCCTTTGCTTGAATACAAGCATGGAATATATAGGAATGGAGGCTAGAAGGTTACTTCATGCACAAGGAATTGAAGAGGTAGTTCCACTCATTAAATCTATTTAAAAATAGAAGGAACTAGGAGAACCAAGAAAACACATCTATTTTTAGCAAATTCGACTCACGAACGCATTCAAAAGTCAAACTTAAGTGAATCGTTGCATGTAATTTATCATGTGAATATTCTGGAAAAATTGATTAGGACCTTTGCCTTGCACATGGCGGTGGTTTCAAGACCGGCACCTTGCTCGGGTGGCGGTTTTGCAACCGCCGCCTAGGCAGAAAGTGGTTTTGGCACTTAAGGCCAAAGAAAGCACAAATTAAAGGGGAAAAATGGAAAAATGAAAGGAGAATCTATGTAAGGTTATTTAGGCTACAAATATATATTGCAAGTGGGCTTTGGAGGTCGAACACCTTTCAAAAGGATTTCTAATCATCAATGGGGACCTTTATAACCGTTTTCTCTCCAATTTAGCACATGGAATTTTGGTGTGTACGGGGACCCACTTCTTTTGGAGAGAGCCTGAAAGTTGTTATGGATGTGGTGTAAATGGAAATCCTTTGAGAGATTGTCAATAGAACGTTAATATTAAGGGTAAGGGAGTTGTTTGAGATCCTATATTTGGTAACATGGCACGCAGTCACAAGATTTATGTAACGATCATGAACCGCCAGACAGAGCATCATTGTATGATGATAATAACTTGAGATAGCATCAGTCGTATCCCTACCACTATATTGTTTTATTCTAGCTCTTTTAAGTCATTTATTGCACCATCATTTGTAGAACGATTCAAGCTTCAGGTAGTTAGGAAGGGACTTAGTTCAGATGTTGAGATCACTTTTAGAGCCAAGCTCATAATGGATTCCTTAGTCAAGGAGTGTTTATTTGACCTAGGAACCTTCAATATGAATTTTGATCTTCGTATCCTCCCATTGGGTTCATATGGAGTCATTCTAGGTATGGATTGGTTATCTACACACAGAGCTAGAGTGGAATGTTACAAAAAATTTATCACTTGTGTAGATTATTTGGAGTTGGATTCAATGATAGTTGGGGTTAGGAGACCTATTTTTATTTGCATTATTTCTTGTATGCAACTTGGGTGGCATGTGCAGTGTGGATGTTAGCTTTATGCTATTACCGTTAGTGACAGGTCAGAGGATGAGTCTAGTGGACCATCACTTGATGATCATAATATTTTGAGGGAGTTTACATAATTTTTTGAGGTGAGTTACCTAGTTCACCTCCGCTATGTGAGATAGACTTTTATATTGATTTTGTTCCTGGAGTAGATCCTATCTCACGCTTACCATATAAGATGACTACCCTTGATCTTTGTGAGCTCAAGTCACATTTAGAGGGAATTTTGAAAAATGCTTAATCTATCCTAGCGTATCCCCTTGGGGTGCACCAATGATTTTTGTGAAGAAGAAGGATGGATCAATTTGTTTGTGTATTGAGTATAGGTAATTTGGTGAACAAAGTAATGGTCAAGAATTTTACCCCCTTCAAAAAAATCGATGACTTGTTTGATCGGATGAAAGGGGCAATAATGTTTTCCAAGATATAACTTTAGACAAGTTGCCATCGGTTGAGGATTAAAGAGATTGCTATTCATATGACAACATTTTTCACGAGATATGGCTAGTATGAGTTCACATTTGTTTCATTTGGTCCGATGAGTAGCCCCGTAGTGTTCATGATTTTGATGAATGGGTTATTCAAGACATTTTTAGTTTTATTCGTTATCATATTAATTGATTATATATTGATATACACATGCACGTGTGAGGAGCATGAGCACCACCTTTACAAGTTCTGCAGTGTCTTCATCAATAGCAACTTTTTCGGAGCCCGAGAAGTTTTCATTCTTTCACCCTAAGATTTAGTATATTGGCCACATTATTTATGGGGAAGGTATCACAATCGATCCTTCAAATATTAGATCTATCATGGATTTGCCAACATGTACCAATGTGACCGAGGTACGTAGCTTCATGAGATTGGAAGGTTATTACATGATTTTTGTTTGTTATTTCTCACGTATTGCCCATCCCATAACTTCTCTACAATGAAAAGGGAAGAAGTTTGCTTGGTCAAAAAGATGTGAGTAGGCCTTAGAGAAAATGAATGAATGTCTTATGAAAGTACCTATTCTTACAGTATCAAATCTACTGGAAGGATTTATTTGTGTGTACAAATGTTTCTTTTGTAGGATTAGGTGGTGTTTTGATGTAGGATGGTCGTGTAGTGTATTTTGAGTCTCGTAAACTCAAGAATTATGAGCTCAATTACCAAATACATGACCTTAAGCTTACATGAGTTGTGCATGCTTTGGTTAGATGGAGACACTTTCTTTTAGGAAAGAGGTTCATTCTCATGACATGATAACTTGAGCGTTCGGCACTACTTCACATAGCCCAATCTCAACTCTATTCAACAACGTTGGATGTAGCTGTTATGTGAGTATGATATGGAGATAGAGCATGTGAAGGGGAATAAACTTGTAGTTGCGAGACTCTTTGAGTCATTGGAGGCATTTTTACAGCTATAGTACTTGACACGAGACTTGAGGAGTAGGATCTTACCGCAACATCAACACAACAACTTTTACCTTTCAGCTAAAGCAACAATTGAGTTTCAGAGACCCTTGAAGGGAATAATGATGGATTTACACTAGAGTTAGATGGAATTCTCAGACACGAGAGGTCGGATATATGTACCTAGGGTTGGATATTTGAGACGAGATAAGTCTTGTTGAGCCACATTGTCCACCCTATTTAGCCCATCCAGGGGTGAAGAAGATGCACGCCACTTTGAGACAGGTTATACCATTGGAGAGCACTACAGAGAGATGTATCTCATTTTATGTCTTGATGTTTGGAGTGTTAGAGGTTGAAGGCCAAGCATTAGCATCCAATTGACATTCTCTACGCACATTCCATCTTGGAGAGGAAATGGGACACCATTTTTATAGATTTTATATTAGGCTACGTATGTTCAGATACCGTCACAATGTCATCATGGTGACCAGTGATGATTAAAGAAAGTGGATTATTTTTCTCATGTGAAGACCACCTATATAGATAGTGTAGTGGCATGAGTATATTTTGATGAGATAGTGAGGTTACACGGGATTTCATGCAAGATCATTTGTGACTGCGATCCATTGTACACCTCTCATTTTTAGACTACCATGCAACATGCTCTCGGGATGAATATCAACTTCAGTATAACCTATCACCCTGAGACAAATGGATAGATAGAGAGGATGAATCCAATTTTAGAGGACATGCTTCAGATGTATATCATGGATCAATGGTTGAGATGGGAGGATTTTTTGTACTTGGTTGAGTTTTCTTAGAAAACCAACTTTCGTGAGTTCTGTTGGTATGACTCCATTTTAGGTGTTATATAAGAGAATGCATAACACCCCGAGTTGGAAAATTTTATAGGAGAGTGTATCTCTTAGGCCAAATTTATTATAGGATATGGAGCAACAAGTTGTCATGACTAGACAAATATTATAGGAGGCTCAGGATAGGCATAAGAAGTATGTAGATCATAGGAGATTTGACCATAGTTTTGAAGTGGGCACGAAGGTGTTTCTTCTTTTCATGCCTCATAAGAGTCATATCCCTTACGGAAAATTTTCTAAGCTTGCTCTTAGATTTATGCCCCCATTGAGATCTTGGAGATTATCGGTCCCTTGGTTGACCATCTTGCATATCCACCCAGCTTGTCTTGTGTCCATGATTTGTTTCATGTTTTTGTTCTTAGGAGATACATTCCATATTATTTTCATCTATTTGATTAGACCAACTTGCAAGTACTGGGAGCAAGGCCAGGGTGATGATGGAGCCCATGTGCATTTTTGAGCATAGGACCATGGGTGTTTGAGGCTAAGAGGTTAATCTAGTGCATGCCCAATGGGATTGATATAATGAGATAAAAACTACATGGGAGGATACCACACCATTGGGAGCACAGTTCCCATAATTGTTCTAGTGAATTCCAGGAGGAAGTCGAATCTAAGTGGAGGGGATGTAGTGCACTCTCCTCTTCAACATAGATCTTTGTGTTTCTTGATTACTTTGGATTGGAGGCATAGACTTTGTTATCATATTTGATCAATAGACATTGATAGATGGAAATTATTATATTTGATCAATATCTTGTTAGACATTATAGATATTTTGATTCTGGATATGTGGTGACTCATAGTGTGGATTATATGCATGGATTGACAATTCAGTATTGATGATGATATAGAGTTACCACTTTATATATACATGCTGACACATTAGATTTTGATGTATAGATTGTTGTTAGACGATTCAACTAGTCTTGTGATCAAATTATTATTGATGAAATGATAGAATTGAAATGTTCTAGAATTATAAACAATTGATAAAATTTCTTGATTTTAGAGATGATCTAGTTATGTTATTTGATGATGTGTATTGATATGTGTATGTGTGTTTTATTGTTTCAATGTTATTGATATGGCCACAAGGCCAAAGAGGTATTGTTTCGATTTTGCAAGAAATTGTAACACAAAAAACAAAAGGGGATAGGAGACCAATAGTGAAAGAATTTTGGTATTTGCAACTAGTCACCTTGGTAACTTATGTTTTTGTATGTTTTTGGTTGTTAATAAATTTGTTAGGAGGTCCATATTAGGGGCGGCCTCAAATGTGACCTTGGGTAGATGTGTTGGTTTCCCTTTTCATTTAATTATTTTTTGAGTATGTAATTTATTATTGTAATGTGATCTACTTTATTATTGTTAGTTAAGTGTTCTCTAATTAAGTTGATTAATCTTGTTAGTTATTGTAAATTGGATGTGACCAAAGGGGTATTAAATTTTGGTAGGTTTTCCTTGATTGTATTATGGATTTGAAAGGATTTTCATTGGTTTTAGTGTTGTGTACTTAACCTTGCATGTCAAATTCAGACTTGGAGTTAAGGTCCTTTTTGGAGGCTTGTGGGACAAGTAAATCTTGTCCCACACCTCTTAATTTCACCTACTAAATATACCTGTTATCACCGAATCACAACACCCTTGTGTTTATACAAGTGCATATACTTGAACTCACGGTGTGATTGGATAACATGGGTACTATCTCCAAGTTGTGGGACTTGCTACTTGAGATAGACCTCCAGAGAAAGTTGGTCCTTGCTCCTAAACTACCTGCCACAATCTACTCTAATGTAGGGGAAACTAACTATTCTAATCTAAATTTCCAAGGGACCAGGGAGAGAGAATGCATAAAATGAAAGCCTACACTAAAGCGGTGATACACCAGAAAAGGAGGGTGTGAGAGTAGTCTCCAAATGTGTGAAATACAGAGGCAAAGTGCACACTAGAAGAGGTGATGACAGTTCTCCATAATCTAGCAAAATGCATTCACAACAATATTCCAAGCATACATAATGATAATGAATCCCTACAAGAACATAATAATAGACACAATATTCTTGTAAATAAGGTTAAAGGGGCAAGAAGAATGCAAGAAAACACAGCAGGGGAAGATACATCCACAAACTTGTATTTTATTGCTTCCTGGTATGCACAGTTCAATCTATTACAAGATAAGGGCCTGGATCACCATGCAAGGAGTCCACAACAAGGGCCTGTAACACATTGGCTTCACAAAGAAATTTTGGTAGAGCTTTGCTACAAAACTACCTCCCCTTCCAATGAGCCCAACACTCCAATTTATAGAAAAATGAGAAGGAAAAGAGAAGGGAAAATGGAAATCCAAAAATCTGTCCTTCAACCACCTGTAAGAGGCATTAAATGGAGTAAAATGATTATATATTACTTGTAAAAGGCTCCCCATACTATCCCAGGTGCTGCAGTAGAGAAAGAATGATGACCATGCCTCTTAATTGCACTCCCAACCACCAAACGAAACACTATTATGAACTCGGCCACGTTTTATAAAAAATCTCCATTGATTTCTCATCAAATCCATAATTTCTTGATTTATGTGTGTTGGGATCAGAGCCACAATTCCAATGGTACCAATTTTGTGTGATTTCGTTGAGAAATACAAAAGTTATGGCCTTCTGAGTGCGGGAAGCTATTTGGGATATGGCAGGCGTTTTCTGTCATTTAACGGGAATGAGCATTAACTGACTGGAGCTGAATATGTTTCTTTTAATTAAATATATCTACCCATATCAAAATTAAAAAATCTAGTTTTTTGTGGTGTAGAGGACGTCGTGCTCGTTCTAGAAAGTGCACTTTTGTGAAAATCGGAGCTCGAAGTCAAAAGTTATGGCCGTTTGAAGTTTCACGGGTCAAACGTTGACTTTTCTTCTTTGCCTTCAGCCGCTTCGGCTTTCCGCGTCCCTCGCGTCCCGTGCGTACCTTTGTCCCAACTGTCCCGGATGAAAATCTCCTGCTTCGGCCGATTCGGGCTTCCTTGTCCCTCTTTTGCTGCCTTTTCACCTTTTCGGCCGGTTCGCGTCCCGCGCGTACCTTTGGCCCGGATGTCCCAAACTGTTTCAGATGAAAGACTCCTGCTTCGGCCAAATCAGCTGGTTCACATCCTCTACGTACTTTTGTCCCAACTACTCCACTTGACCGCCTGCTGGTGGCTTTTCGCCGATTCGCACTCCGACGTTCCCATTTGTCTCAATCGCTCACGATGTACTAGGACTTAGCCGATTTTCTTCATTTTTTCGGCACCAAGCTTGGCTTTTGCAATTTTTTCACATTTTTAAAACTTGCTGGGTTTTCTTCTTGGACAAGAGAGTTAGAAAGAAGCCGAGGGGACCCCAGAAACACGATTTTTGCCTTAAATCAATCTATTTGCTTGGGACTAAAGAATTTGATGCATGTTATCAAAATTACCTTGAGGGGTGAATTTTGGATAACAATACCCATGGGTTAAGGGGTCAAAAATAGACCCCATTATGTGATTTGTAAGGTATGATATTTATTGCACCTTCCTACATGAGTTTTTAATTTTGTCATTTAGAGGTGTGGGTTTGAGTTTTTATGTGTAAAAGGCTTGTCATTTCTTCAACCACCAATTTATTGAGCTTTGGGATTTGGGGTTTGACCATGTGATGTGGAATCGAGGAAAAGTGATGTGGCATCCTGCATGGAGCCACATCACACTTCTCTTGCATTTTTATATTTATAAAAGTTTAATTGATGGTTTTGGGCCTAGACGTTTTATTTTCACTCTTGCATTAGGGAGGAGCTTGTCTTTGGTTTGCTTGTTTGGAGCTTGGAATATTTTTGAATTTGTTTTGGACTTGGAAATATTGGATCTTATGCTTATGGATTGGATACTCTTGCAATGAAAAGGTAGGGACTTCACCCATGTATTTTTATTTATGTGTTGTGCAAATGGTTGTAAAAGAATGAATGTTGTGTATTTTGGTTTTGGGATTAGAATGGCCTTAAGGTTGTGTAGGAGAAAGAAAATGGGAAAAATATTGAGGGAGGGATAAGAGTTTATATTATGATTTTGGAGGGAGTTTTAGGGTTGGGTGTTCCACCTTTTGATAATAAGAAAGATTTCTTATTTATCTTGATATGTTTATTGAGGGAGGGATAAGAGTTGAGGGAGATATAAGATAAATTGAGGGAGGGATAAGAGTTTTTGTGGATGTATGAATTAAGTTTTGGAATATTTTAAGGTGGAAACCTAAACCCCTTGGGATGCATAAGTGATTCCCCATGTTTCTTCTCTCCCTTGGCTTGAATTTGAGCCTTTGTGCTTGGGAAAATTGTATGTTTGTTGTTATTTTGTATTTTGATCTTGTGTGGAAAGTTTTGTGTAAATGGTTAACATGGAAGGCTTGTAAAAGTATTCATAGTTACTTGATACCCTCCATTGCTTCATTAGTGCGACTCGACGGAAAATGAGGAGGATGACTTCTCCTTATCTTTAGGCTATAGGTTGGGTGCATAGCATTTCCTCCTCCCCTTATTTTGTTGGTATGCTTGAAGATGAATATTTAATGAGTCATATTATGTTGGAGCAAGAGGAATCACCTTTAAGATGTTGTTTCAATGTTGAAATAGTGAAATTTGTAATCTTGTAAATTATTCTTTCATATTGTTGGAAAGAAGAGCCTTTGATTGTAAGAAAATGAACTATGCTCATTGAGAAAAAGGAAGTGCATTGTTTCCTTGTTGAAATTTATATTATTGTAAAAATATAATTTCTTGTAAATTTTATTATCAAGTTTTGTTGTATTAAAAAGGGTGAAAGAAGAACTTGAAAGTTGTAATTTATTGAGAATGTGTTCCTATCAAATATGGAAATGTATCATAGTTACTTGTGCTTTCATTTGGTAAAATGGTTGTGTTTGTGTTGGAAGAATGTATGAAATTTATACTTGAATTTCCTTGTTGGAATGGTTATCACTCTTTTTGTGTAAAGAAAAGAAATGGTACTTAGTAATTGGTTGAATTTCTTTATCTCTTTTAGAGCTTATAAGAAATTTTATTAAAAAGGAAATCTTGTAGTTGTTTTTATACTCTATTGTAATAGAAACGTTAGGTAATTAGAACTTTAAACCATGAAACATAGAAATTACATTAATCTATCCACTAATGGATTGTAGGAAACTTATAATAAGTAAATGTCAGCTTAGAAACCAACCTAAGTAGAAAATGTTTTTAAAATGCTTCAAATTAAGGATCTGTTTTCAGGAAACATAAAAACCACTTCATATAGAGTGGTGGTTTAAGGACCACCATCCTTCCCATAGTGGCGAGTTTCGGGATCATCACCTAGACATGGTGGTGGTTTCAAGATCGTCACCAGACAAGGTATTAGTCACAAGACCGCCGACCTACTTAGGGCTGTGTTTTCATCACTTTCAATGAAAAAAATATAATCCGCAACTATGAAAATTCAAAAATGATTTAATTAAAATATTATTTTGAAAAATTCAAAATGAAACTATTAGTATCTCATAAGGAACAAACATATTTTTTTCAGCATATATATTATCTTTTGGGCATTGAAATGTGTATAATCTCATAGATCTAATGAAACATGGTTTCACCAAATAATGAACTCAAGGATGTAAATAAATAAATAGTAAAACCAGATTCACAAAGTGGTATATCTACAATAAAATAAATGGATATCTTTGCAATAATAAGCCTAGTAATAATCTAAACTATGAAAAGAAGAATGGAGGAAGATTCCCCCATTTGCAAACTAGATCTATAGAAATTTGTACACGGTTTGAATTCTTGCTTCCATTGCTTCCACTCCGCCAATTTGCAAATTGAAATGGAATAAATGAATTAGTTAGGGTATAAGAAAGAATAAGAAGACCCCATAATAATGGTTAAGGTTCATTTGAAAAAACCTATATCTAAGGGTGCATATCCATTTAGTCTAAGGGTTAAGGATCAACCATACACTTTCCAATATGCGGCACTTTAAGGGGTTTGTATTTTTAAAAAAGTATGGGTATTTGAGTTGAATGGGGCCAATTAATGGTTAGGGAAAGTTGAAACTCTAACCTTATAAAGTTAAGTGAATATATGGCTTGGGTCCCTTGGGGATAAATTAAATAATTGCAAAAGGGTAATATAGGTAATGAATTTTAAGGGTTAAGTAATTGGAATTTTTAATGGTTTAGATAGACAACCTCATGGGAGGAATTATTGTTAAATGTTGTGGGAAGTAAGAATTAAACTAACTTAGGAACTATTGACCCCATTGATATTTTAAATAAGATGAATTAATGGTGACCCTAGAAAGGGATTTATCCCAAAGTAGCCTTGTGTAAATTAATAATGATAATTATTAATTTAGTAATCGACAACCCTTCATATGTGTGAATTTTAGTAAACAAGAAACAAATTAAACTTAGTTGTTAGTACTTGATGCACCCTTTTTAAACCAAAAAAAATTATTCACTATTTTTTTCTAGTTAAGTATTGAGTTTTGTCTTGGGATTTGTGCGTCGAAAATGTGGGTGTTATAATAGTTGGTGGTGGCTTGTGCTTAGTACTTTGGGAGATGTTATTTCTTGATAGTTATTGGATCACAGATCCTATTGGGAAGTTATTAATGTTTGTATGCCATATTGTGGTGCTTATGTTGATCAATGAGTTAGTCATGTGAGTCTTGTTAGGCATTTTTATGATTGAGGCTTGACACTCCTCTTGGTTGGTATGTACTATTGGATCTTGTCTTAGCACTATGTGGGTACAGATCATGGTTTTTAGGTCATGTGATACCAATTGTATATGTATCAATGTGATGATTCATTTTTTGTTAGTCACATGTGTGTGTTGGATCTATTCCTATGAAATAATTGTTGGAATTGTTGTGTTATGTGTACTACTTGTTTTCTTTCCATTTTGAATTTAGATATCTTGTGATGTGATAGAGACGTGAAAGTGTGTAGTAATATGTCTTGTGGATCATTAGTGTTGTATTTTGGTTTTATGTGACATATTGATGTTAGTTAGTATTGGGAACCCACGAACATAAGAAAATTGAAATTCTAAAAACCAATATTAAGAGTTTAAGATTGAGAAATAATGTAAAAGAAAATACTAATTGAATAATAAAGTGAAAGATGACTAACTACCAATCTTCATAGAACATCAAAATTTAAGATATTGTAAAAATTGGTCTTCTTCCTTTTGGTTATGTTGTACCGACAAGTTGTTTTATTAAACAACATGTGTCATTATTCACTTTTTTGTTTATGTATCCTTAAAGCTTCAGTATTGTGTTGCATTTGAGACAATGCTCTTAAAATGGGAGAGAAATGTAGTGCCAAGCTAAAAAAAGAAAAAAAAAAAAAAAAAATTCAAAATAAAAAGTAATTGAAGCAAGTGGAAGTAAAGTGTTTGTGGGTGAGTGGTTATTCATGGAGTACTATGAAGCTTGGCGTGTTCGAGGACATCCATATGTTTTGATCATCAAACAGGTATGAAGAATGACCCATCCAAAGTGGCCCCTAGGCTTGTCATTTCCCTTGCATAATAATACGAGAACTTTATTTGAGACCCCAAGGTGTTAACCATGGTTAAACCCAAGTTACATTGTAAATTTAGTAGTAATTACTTAGTTACAACGAAGTAGAATGTTTCAGGACACTATTCTAAATGGATGTTTTATAATAGCTATCCTAAAACAAGTCGATCTAGGTTAATTTATCCCTACACGTGGAGATAAATTTGTATCCCTAATGTCTCTTAATTTTTTATATACAAATTTGTCAATTTGGACCCGTATCTGCACCTAAGGTGTGCTCAAATGTCCTTGAAAAGAGGATTTTATTCCTTCTCTTGTTTTTTTTGTAGAACTATATTAAGGATTAGGAGGCACTTCATTAAGTGTAATTCTTAGTCATATTTATTTGTCTCCTTCTTCTTCTAAAAATCTTGTTGTATGTTTTGTAACATTTGTAGTGCCATTCTCAATTAGATGACCACTACAACTTCACGTTTCTTGATCCTTGTCTTATATTTTGAGTGGTTGTTGTTTTGGTTAAGACATTGGAAGTGTCTTTCCTGCTATTCCAAGTATGTCTATGAAGATTTCTTGTTTGCACTCTTCCTCTATGTGGAACCATCTTTTTATCTGTCTCTGCCCAAACAGTTCACCAATGTCTTGTTGGACCAATTTTTAGTGCTTTGGTTTGGAGTGGGGAAGCATATAGTATGTAATTATATGTTATTATTTACAAAAAGGAATATAAGAACATGATTGGTGAAAATATTGGCAGTGTCTCATTATAATGTGGCCTCCTGAAATGTAAATATTTGTGAAATATGCACAAAATGGTTTTGGGATGATTTTTCCTAGTGCTTGGAGAGAAAAAAGGAATTTTGGGACATTATTATTATTACAAAAAATCATCTTTAGTGATTTAATCAATTTGATTGTAGATTTTAAATCCTAGAAATATGTGTACAAAATTTGGAAGGAGATACTTTGTTTTCTGGTGCATTGTAAGACATAAATGCAAGATGCGGAAAAATATGCAAAGCACGTGAAGCATTTTTCATAATGAGGAAAACAATGGTTTTGTGGAATGCCATGATGGCTCAATATGCACAAATGGATTTGTAGAAAGGGCATTGAGAATTCTCAAGCAAATGAAAGTCACCGACATAAAGCCGAATGAAAATTCCCATTTTGTTTTCCTCGAGAAAGCGTCGAATAGAAAGATGGTTTTTATCTTTTCACTTGCACTAAATTTCTCTTCATCATTTCTAGAATTTTTAAATTAAATTTTGAATGATAGAGAATGTAATTCTAGAAAAATTAAATTGTACGTCAACCAAAACTATTTAAAACATAAAAATATGACCCCAAAATTTATGCGCATAGAGCGCCAAACCCAAATGTACTACAAATCTGAAACTCCTAGCCTAACCCCGCGTAATGTGGGACACTATAGGAAACCTAAAAAGGTTGTTGAACTTTATTAACAACCCTACAATTTGAATTTCTAAGCCCACTTATCTTATCAGTCACTTGTAGTGATATGCTCATTGTAATAGAGCACGATCGGTTTTATCCTATGATTCTTGCTTAGTTTGAGTGAAAATGAAAACCACTACCACCTACCTCTATAATTCCAACAAGATAATCATAACCCACCTTCATTTCAATGAAAATTCCTTCATAAAGTAATTTTATAAGTGGGTTTTGGGGCCTAGTGCTTGTTGTGCAACAAGAGTTGCTAAATAAATTATAATAACTAGCCTCATAATGTCCCTTGTAACTTGAGCTTGCTTGTTGTAATTAACTTCCATAACACATGATGAATTATTTATATATGTGGGAGTAAGTAGGAATCATAAAAATTTGTGATCAAACATAAAATGATTGTGTCTAAGACCTAGTTTGTAATCATTTTTATTATTTTAGTCGAGTTTTCTCAATGTGCTACTTAAGCTAGAATCTCCCTCTAAGAGTCTCATTTGACTTCTAGCCTCGCGTGAGACATGGTAATTCTATCATAATGCTATGCAGGATATTATTTGATATTTTACCTAGTATGCACGAATTTATAAATGTATGGTGTTTTTATCTCCACCCTCTTCTCTCTCCATAAATAATTATGAAACTTTGGTTGATTTGAAAACATAAATGAATTGTGAAAAGTAAAATGGTTTGAAATGAAATGAAAATGGACATGAAATTAAAATGGTTATGATTTTTTGAATGGAAGATAAAATTTATCTTTACTTTCTCTCTTATCATTACTCTCTCTCTCTCTAGTACATAAATGATATGTAGTGCCCACTTCCCTTCGACCTCATTTTGTTTTGTTGTTTTCGAGACTGATTACTTCACTATGGATTTATTATGGCTTCTTGACTTAGCATGTTAGTAGATATCACAGACATTGGACTGTTATTGATTTGATCTTTATATGATGCATATGGTTTACTGGTGGACATTTGATGACGATATTTGTATAATTTTGACAGGGTTATTTATCTTTAATTATGACATGTGATATGTTTAATCATTTTGAGTAGAACTTGATAATTGGACTAATGTGATGATCGTTTTGACATAAATGAAATGTGGAATAGAAATGTGCTAGAAAGTGTTATTGTTATCGTACTTGCATAGAGGATAGTAAATCATGTGTCATTTATTTTAGATTATATTGTATATTGGCATGAATGTTTTAATGCGGACAACAGGCTGAAGGAGGTATTTTTTGCTCTGCAGGTATATTATATTCACAACAATACTGGGGAGTGGAGACCAACCACATTGGAATTCGAGAAGAATCCAGCTAAGGTCACCATGGCAACAAGTAATGTGTGTGTGTTAGAATTATCTGGTAAAAGGGAAAATTGTGACCTAGGGATCATGTGTTGTTTTGTTTTAATTGTTTCCCTTTTATTATGTTGGTATGTGTTGCTCTTAGTAAGTGAAATTTTACTTGTGTTATTATTCATATTCCTTGGATTGGAGTTTACCCCTTTGTTAGCCATGGGTTGTAGTGGGTTAATTAAGTTAATTTGAGATTGTCCTAAACTAATTCAAAGATGTGACCAAAGAAAGTTCATTTATTAGGATTTGATTTACTTGGGATTTTGTGTGGATTGATGTGTGTGTTTGAGTTTGAGTGTAGCACACTCTACCCCACATGGGAAACTCGAATTTGGCCTTGGAGGCCAAATTTCAAAGCTTGTGGGACAAGTCAAACTTGTCCCACACCTCTTAAAACCCCATGCCAACCCTACCTATGGGTTGGAAGGCCAAATTTAGGGTCTTTTAGGTGTTTTGGGGGATAAAAGGGTAAAAATATTAATTGCACTTTCTTTCAAAATTTAATTTTGTCCTTTGAGGGAGTGGGCTTAGTTGGAGTGTGTAAGGTGCTTGCCTTTCTTTCAACCACTTATTAATGGTGCATTGGAATTTGATGTTGACCAAATGATGTGGAGTGGAGGGAAAAGGAGGTGGCATCCTACTTGGAGCCACATCATCCCTCCCTCTCTTCTCTCTATTTATTGGAGCCTCTTGTTTGTTTTGGGGGTTGGAAGTTTCATTTTTAGTCTTTTGTATTTTGGAGAGGAGAGGATTTGGAAGGAGCTTGTGAATTTTTGGAGCTTGTGGATACTTGTGAGAACTTTGTTGGAGCTTGTGGATGCTTGCTTGATCCTTGGAGGGATTTGAGACTTCATACTTGGAGCAAGCTCTACCATGGAAAGGTAGGAGCTTCACCTTTGTTTGCATTTTGTTCCTTTTGTTGAATGAATGTATATTTATGTTGTGTTGAATGTTGTTGTTTGATATGCTTGTTGGGAATGGGTAGAATGCCTAAGTTGGGAGTGGGAGGAGACTATGGGGAGTTTTATTGAGGGAGGCATAAGAGATCATGTTCTTGAGGAGGGAGTTTGGGTTGGGTGCCCACCTTGTAAGAGAAATGCTTGCATTTTCTTCTTGTTTTACTTTGAGGGAGCCATAAGAGTTGAGGGAGGCATAAGAGTGAATGGAGGGATAAGGGGTACTTGAGGGAGGCATAAGAGTTGTTAGGGGTATTGTGTTTTGCATTAGAGGCTTTTAGGTGGCACCCATTCCCATTGGGAGGCATAAGTGGCCTCCCCATATGTCTTACTCTTATGGCTTTCTTGGTAAGCCTTGTGACTTGTGTTGTGATTGTTTCCCTCTTGTTGTGTTGTTGATTCTCTTGTTTTGAAGGATTATGAAATGCATGTGAAATATTATGTTTAGTTATGTGGAATCTTGTAGTTGCAATGAGTTGGATTCTCTCCCATTGTGATGTGGTTGGGGCTCGGGGCAAATGGAGAGGATGGCTTCTCTTCTCCATTGGGTATTTTGGTTGGGAGGAGAGCGTTGCCTCTCCCCTTATTTTGTTGTGAATCAAGAAAACTATGGAGGAGCCACCTTGTTGATATTTGGAGCATTGGAACCTTGTTGATGATAATGTGAAACCATTATGTAGTTTTACCCACCTTGAGTGGAGGAAAAATGTAATATTACTTTGTATTTTAGCTTCCACTATTGCAAATTTGTTTCCACATGAAGTAGGAAATGTTGTAACAAGATTTTGAAGGAAAGTTGTATTGAAATGTTAGTATTTCTTACTCTAAAATTTATTGGAAATGTTGTTGAATTCTTTTGTGGAATGTTGGAAAGAAATTACAAAAGAAAATATATTAAAATTTTGTTTGGTTACTTGAAAGTGATGTATTGGAAAGGTTGGAAAAATAGTGCATTATCTCTTCTTTTATAGTTGATGGAAAGACTTAAGTTTTCAAATGGCTTTTAGTATGACAATGAAGCATTTTAAGCTCTAGCTCTTTTATGTCTTTCTTCATTTATGAATCCATTGTAAAATTATTGGCAAAGTGTAGAAGGAAATGAAATCAACTTACTTAAAATCCCATGCAATGTCTATTAAAGTTGGATAGAAACAAATGTTAATACAAATACTTAAAAACTTATCAAGTCCATTTACACATGTCCTCAACGTTTAAGGAGGAAACAAATGTTTAAATATTACTCCTATTAAATCAATGCTAAAATTTTTGAAATCATTATTATCAAGTCATATTACTATCAATTTTTCTTTTATATTGATAAGAGCATATTAGGATAAACTATTGCCAAGTAGATAAAACTAAACATAATTTCAAATGAGTTCTTTTGACATGGCCGTAACAGGCCTGCACTTAATCCTACGCTGAAACTGTTCCTTTTTCTATTTTTTTTGCAAAACAAATTGGGCTTCATGAATATTCTGATTTGAAACAGACCCACCTTTATGAGATCCTTTTGTTTTCCACGGGCTGTATACAATATCTGGTAAGTTTTCAATAGAGAATCAATGTAATAAATTTCATCGGGTCCCCGGGTAACATTCTCACTGTCCCTTAATCGATTTTGGTTAAAATATCACGAGGGAGAGCTCCAAAATTTGAAGATGTATTCAATAACTCTTCGCAGAGATAACAACATAAAGCTAGATATCAGTAAAGCCCCTCAATAATTTTGATGCGAATAGGCGGATCCCATTTTTTTGAGGATGCATTCGATTGATAACAACATAGTTGGACAACCTACTATGCCTCCATTTCGGTCATTAGGTAGGGGCCATAGACCTCTTTTATCCTCTGCCAAAACATTTAAAAAGCTCGTGGCATTATAATGGGCTTCCCGTACCGTCTTGCTCGAGAGTTTATTAAATAAAGAAAACAGAAAGAAACAAAAAAGAAGAAGAAAGGAGACGTCTCCCTTTTAATGTCAGATTGCCTTTGCCCACCTTCGTGACCATGCATACGATGACAGTGAGGTCGCTTGCCTTCCACTCACCTGCTGTAGCTCCTCTGTAACCTGTTTATTTTGTGTGCGCGGCCAGATCCAGTTAAGGTGGTGGGTAATTGGGAGGCGTGGGATTTGCGAATCCTTGTAGCAGTGGATTAATGAAGCATGCGGCCCGGTTGGAAGAAGCTGCATGCAAGGGAGGGAGTCTTGATGGTTGGCAGGTGGCCATTAAAGCCACCCACCCCAATCTTGCGTTGTCAAACCAAATTTGAATACTTCCCACCTTGAAAAGTCTCTTGTCCCTTTTGTTCAATTTCGACCTTATGATTAAGTATATAGTTTTACCTAATGAAATTTTTGATAATATATATATGTCATTTTAAATTTTTAAATCTAAATTTATCCCTTTTATACCAAATTAAGATGAATAGACAAAGAAGAGTAACTAAATTCTTTCCCCCTTTTTAATGTTCGATTGTTGAGTTACGATCATGACACGAGGATTTTTCTTCACCGGCTCATGTTCTTAAGGTATTGTAGAGGCAAGGTTAAATGACCTTCTGGATAATATCTGGCTCATTGACGCCGAGCTCTGACGACAACGCTAGTGCCGAGAAGGATGTTAGGGAGGCCTTGGCGACCTAACTAGAATTATTATTTTTTTATCCTGCCCTTGACACTATAACAAAGCGACCCGATTTAAATGTATTGCAATTCTAAACTGGTTCTCTTAATTTCGATCTTAAAAAAAAAAATTGTCACATTTTCGGGTTGGATGTTCTTGGAAGCAAGTTCTCGTCGTCGTGAGCATAGTTGTTTTCACGTCGTACATGATAAGTGTGAAATACAATGAAAGTGTGAATGCATGAGAAACAAACTTTGTCTTGTTCTCCCTCTCTATCTCTCCCTCTCTCTTATAGTTAATTTAAATTATTTGAAATGATGAATGTGTGGGTTATGCTTGAGTGTAAGGGATTTCCTTACCAGTTCTAGGGCCGACCCTGTGGTGGTTATAGGTATCCAAAAAAAAGGAGT
The DNA here is from genome assembly GCA_018340775.1 of Taxus wallichiana var. yunnanensis. Taxonomy (NCBI): domain Eukaryota; kingdom Viridiplantae; phylum Streptophyta; class Pinopsida; order Cupressales; family Taxaceae; genus Taxus; species Taxus wallichiana. The sequence continues at coordinate 265,447,074 of CM031240.1, forward strand.
AGTAAAACGACACTCGTGTCTTTTATTACCATGTTATTTAAAGGAAATGTAATTGTTTACAATATTTTATCAATAGAATATATTATTTTCATTAGTTCCATGATGTATATGATAGTTTTGTGTATTGGCAAAATGTATAATTTCATACTTAGTTCTGGTTTTTCTTGTTTTACTAAAGTTAATCTTAGTTGTAATTGCATATATTATGTTAAGTAAAATAAGTTGATTATATCATGTTTCTTTGGAAAAATATTTCAAATAATCCTTTCTTTTTGTGTCAATATATGTATAGGAGGATGAAGCTGAAACCTAAATTTTATAATTTTTAGTACCATCATAATTTTAGATATGATTGTGCGAGTAAAATTGTGATGTCTGCCTAATAATTTTAAGTTTCTTGGAGATTTCTCGCATCTTAATAAATCCTATTTATGATGTGAAATTGGATGTAAATCTATCGACATGAGAACAAGTGATTGAGAAAACATATTTTCTCATTTAAGAATAAAAATTAAATTCTTTAAATGTTAAGATAACTGAAATTAGCAATCGAGTTTAATATTTTTATGGGTAATCAAATTAACTAACCAAACCTATAAATTGAATCCTTTATAAGCCAAGAGTTAAACAAAAGTGATAAAATGTAGTCTTAGAATACCTCATGCGGCATGAAGTCTTTGCAAGACAGGGACATTTGATGAATTGAATTTTGTCTTTTGGTAGGGTGTAGAAACCCTCGATCAGTAATGAATGTAATAGATTGACTTATCTATCATGATGTTAAGGGACAAAGAAGCTATGGTGCATTGTTATCAATGATTGTAAATATTTCTTTAGAAGGCTTTTGAATGTGTAAAATTTTATAAATTTTGCATTTGAACCCTTTTTGTCCCTCTTAGATAAATGTGTCCCTTAGTATGTAGTAGTGGATTACCATGTGCTTCTCGTATGGTGTAATTTTCCCCATCCATGAATGATTTTGAAGTTAATAGATTGTGGAGCCTCTCTTAAGGTTATTGGTGAAGGAAACACTAATGCATATTCACCCAATGATTTAAATTGTTCCTTGGAAGGCATTTGAAAAGCATATAGTTGTTGGGTTGTCTCCTTGTAATATGCATTTAATAATTGAGTGTTTAAGAGCGATGAAATTAGTAGTTAGGTGTTGGGTCACCACTCCTTGTAGTGATGAATCGCTAAGTGTAAATTATGTGACATTTGAATTACAATTGTTCTAAAACAATGCCAATAGTGAGACTAAAGTGAGATGTAAGTGTAAAGAGTATAACATTTAACAAGATTTTGGGTTAGGAATAATGTAATAATTGAAGTTTTTATAACTTAAATAGACATGTTCATGTTGTTAAAAATAAATATGGAATGCTCTTGGTGAGATCAAACTTTCGACAAAACATAAGATCTTAAATATATAAATATATAAATAAAATTTCATGATGTGAAAATGTTGAATGGATTCAAAAAAGGTATTGAACTATAACAACTATAACAGGAAAATAAAGGTATCGTGATGGAAGGATGTTTATGGGAAGAGGTATCTTGAATCTAAATCTCCTTTACATCCTAAGATTTCTTCCTTGACTTCAGATTATTTCCCCTTGTGTAATAAGGTTAAAATTTAAACATCGAATAAACATTTTGACAAGAAGATTCATAACATAAGAACGAGAGCATTAGTAATTTCGTAAGTAATTCTAAATGTGGAAAATAATTATTTAGTTATGGAGATTATTGTAAGGAAGAAAGAGCCAAATTAAGTGTTCATATTGTAAGTTAAATGTTAAATTATTTTTAGACTATTTAGGTGGAAAAAGAGAATTTATCCTTGCATGATAAATTATCTTGGAATGTTAATCGTAACTAAGATAAAAGCATGGTAATTTAGTGTTGTGAATTTTCCAATCCTTGAGTCTCTTTCTAGTTTGGCGATTGCTATTATTTGTTTATTAGGGAAAGTGTTGCATCAATGTGCATATGGTGTTATAATGTTGTCTCACGTGGGTTGATAATTTTTGTAAGTGTTTTATGTGATGTTAAGTTTCTCTATTAAAACCCATGCGGTGTTGTTTAGCTTGAGCATTTAGTGACAAAAAAATATTCGGTTAATTTTATTTTTGTATTGTGGTGTTGAAAATTTAGGCATTACATAAACATGTGGCTTAGTTTTTATGACTTCCTCAAAGTTGGGAGATAGTTATTGTAAGGAAATGGAGTGGATATTGATTAAAGAATTGTATGAAAATATGCTTTATAAATTTTTTATAACTTCCTTGTACAACATATATCTTCAATGGTGAAAAGAAGTTAAAATAGGGTAATGGAAAACACCCCCTTTCACTATTTCATTATTAAAGGAAATTCGATTTAAATTTGGTTTGTATGATATTTTTTAAATTGTAAATGTTGTTTTGATTTGTTGTTTAATATGTTGGAAGAAAATAAGGAGAAAATGAATATTTTGTTGTTTTGTAAAATTTTGAAGGTTATGGAAATAGACTTATTTTTTCTTGCTTATCCATCTACCAAAGAAAGATTTCTTTTTTAAAAAAGAAAAAAAAATCAATCAAATCTACTTTGTTCCTTAAATCAATGGTTTAAAAGTAAATGTATGAGTTATTTACTAAGGTGATTTTTAATACTAATATAAACTAGATAACACCATTTGAAGTTATATGTTATATTTAAAAATGAAATAGAATTTGAATAAATTATATATGATTTAAAGATTAAAGAAATTTTAGTTTTTACAATCATGAGTCCCTTTGAGAATGAAAAGATGAATGTATGGTTATCTATACCAATGAAAATATAAAATTATATGAAAAAGATGAGATCTCGTTTTCCTCTTAAATGTATAAGAATATGGCAGTGAATAAATCCTAAGAGCTATAATATAAGATTTAAAATCTGATTAATAAAAAATAAATAAATCTTAATAACCCACCATATGTGGGATTTGGTTATATGGCAAAGAAATTTTAAAAAATAGCAGTTGGGGTTGGGCTGCAAAGGCCGACCCAATCCCAAACCTTTCTTAACCCCTTTCCTGCACACCTCCCTCGGAATATAGTCCTCGCAGCCTTCCGTCCTGATCCACCAGCTACTGCCTTGATCTCCACCCCTAGCCGCTCGGAATCTCCCTTCCTCCTTGACCCTTAACTATTTCCATAAACCCTTTTACGGGTGAGAAAATAAATGAAGGAAAGCTGAAAGTTCTCCTCCTCCATAATATCATTACCTGCAATAAAAGAAAAGAAAGGAACGAGGAAGTGAAGAGGAAAACAAATGTTTATAAATATTAAATTAGGGTTTCCTTTATTTACTCCTAGAGATCAACATGTGAAAGAAATATAATCTAAAGGCTCTAATTTGTCCTAGCTAACGCTGCTTGCTCTTTTTAGATTTTAAGTAATTTATTTCTAGGAATAAATTTGGCCCTTCTTGACCTTTGAAGTTGTGTTGTAACAAATGGTTTTAAATTATTTTTATTTGTTTTATGGTGGACGGATACACAATACTTGTCTTGGAATAGTAAAATTTATTAAGCCTAGCAATGATGGTGAGAACCAAGCTTTGAATTTTTTTCTTACTCCATAATGAGCTTTCGGAGGATAAGATATGAAATTAAATTTAAATCCTATTTTTGTAAAAATGAAAAATAGATCGAAAGCTACCCTTACCAACTTAGTTCAAGCAATCGATCTATAAAATTTAAAATTACATGATTGTTTGGAGGGAGAACATTGGTTTAAAACTAAATTTTTATTTTTGGGAAATTAATTCTTCAATTGTGACCCCACTTTTAACTTAAGCTTCACTTTTGGGATAATTGTAAATAATGTTGAGTCCTCTCTCATTGCATTACTAGTTTCATTGATTTGATTATTCAAACCCTTGCTGGGAGGGCACATTCCACATTGAAAGAGTGGTTGATTAATGTAGTATTATTATATCGCCAAGTATTTTGTTTTCTATATGGATCTTGCGTAAGTACAAGTATTTAGGGACTCCTATCCCCCATAGTCTAGTAAATCTGTCTTGTAAGTATTTGATGTTATTTGTTTTACACATTCGTCACTCACTCACATAGTTCCAATCAGGTTTTAGGGACTCCTATCTGTCATGGTTCACTCAATTTTTGTCTATAGTATTTGACTAGGGCAACTAGATATGGATTAGGGTGCCTGGGGCACCCTAGTCCCCATCACACTTGGTTTTAATTTAGACATTCGAGGTCAGTCTTTATGGTTTTCCCTCCCATCTCCCTAGGTAGTAATTGACATGTCGATTCATTAGTATTGAAATTTGAACAAGATATACCTATATAAATAGAACATACATACTATCTTAATGGCGAACTATTTATACTAATGGCCAACTATCTACATAGAGCAAGGGACTAAATTTGGCCACTATTCTACTTACACCTTTCATAGGAAGGGAGTCTATTCTATTCCATCCACCATTTTACATTTTATCTAGTTATTTACTACTACTTTAGCGTCATTCACACTAGGGCACCCTAAACACATTATTTTACACACAATGGCATAGAACTACATCAAGTCTAAGATGTATTATAATGCTCAGTGATAAGTCCATCCATTTTGCGGTGAGGATAGTCGAACCATTCATTTACTTCTTTATTTTTAGGGATTTTATGTTTTTATGGGGTTTTGTAGGTGATTATTCATTGCAAGTTGACAACACACGATGAAGTAAGTATGACATCCACCCATACAACAGATGAAGTATTGTGAAGCATTACCGACCATTAAAGATTCATATTACAAGTAACTCTATAGACTAGTGTGCCAATATTTCATACTAGAGCACCCTAGGCACTCTTATCCTTCCCCATGCACCCTAGTCTTGTAAGATATGCATTTACTACTACTTTCGAGAGGTTCGTTGAAACGCTCTATTCAACCATTTCACCACTTCATTCAGTCCTAGATCACTAAGAGCTGATTCCAAATCGGGTAAGTACCTTTCCCATTTCATCTTATTTAATTTTAATTACAAAATAAATTAATTAACATTTATATTTCAGTATATTTTAATTATTACATTTCTCTACTCTTTACATTCTCAATAAAATTTGAATTTTATAGAATCATTTTAGTGAACCCATAGATTAAATTCTTTTTCATTAACATCAAAAAAATACCTAAATGGCTAAGGATAGCTCCTCTCCTTCTCCATTCATCATGTCTCATGTGAGTTTTTAATCCCATGTACGATGAGGCTACCATCGCTGAAATCATTGCAATATATTGTGATCTTACTATGTCAAATCATATTCAACAACAACTCTTAGCCAACGAATGCCACGTACCAACTAGTTTTGAAAATTATACTATTGGCATTGTTTATGATCGATGAGTTTAAATTGTTGTACATCATGTTATACAATTAGCCATGACCCTTTGTCGACATTTCCAAAGAAATTCTAGACAATTTTGTTAATAATTTCATGCTTAGTCTTGAGGACGGTTCATCTATGCATACTAACTTGCATCCTAGTCACACAACTATTATATCTACATCTCATGCTTCTCCTATTTATGATAGTATTTCTCATGATCCATTACCTACTTATACACATATTCATTCACACTATATTGACGATCTTTTTGATGAAATTTTCATATCGACTCTCTCTCTTATTTTGAAAAAATAATTGATGGTCATGATTTTGCTACTTTACATACTACTGAGTGTGAATCTCCTACTCCATTGGCATATTCTCTTGAGGTTGTATCTAATATTGTGCATAAATTCATCTCCACATATTGCTTGATCTACTCCTATCACTTCACCTCCTATTATCACTCCATCTCAATCTATCACTTTCTCTCTTAGGGGTGTTTCGATGCTATTTGTCTTTGCGTCAATGAATGTTCCATGTCTTTCATCACCTATAGCTTCTTGAAGCATATACCTAGTTATTGGCATAATTAATACATTTTTAGTTTGGCTACATATAACCGACCTTTCAGTTACAGGTGGTTACCTCTTAACCACATTCTCTCCTGTATTTATACACTCCTCATTGTGAATAAAATCATTCAGACATTTTTACATTTCTCCTGAGCTAACAGTGGTATCAGAGCATGGAAGTGGGAGTAGCACACTAGAGTAGCATGGAGGATAAATTTTTTTGGTGCAAGAGCGTGGAGGAATAAAACGCGACCTATCCTAACTTCCCACCAATCTCTACGTGAAGACCTATTTTGGATCTGGTGTTGCTGCTCTCCCTGCATGTGTGTTTTATTTGATGAGTGAATTAATGAGAGGACTATACCTATGCGCAGCGACAACATGGAGAATTCTATTGTTGTATTTCATGTCTGGCAATGTGGCATTGACCATTAAACCGATCCAAGTCTACCTACGAGTTATCCCATCAACGACCATTTCTCATGTGAGGAAACAACAGTGACCAAAAGAGTAAATAGTCAGGCGTGTGAGCGTACTCAGAGGAGGAAACCCGTGGTACAAGCCCGCAGTTCAAGAATTAAAAAAGAAGAATCTGTCACCAAAGAGGGAGAAGAGAGCATGTGGCAATGACCACTGACCAACTTATAAGCACTGTGTGGAGTCTGGCATGAGTGGCATCGACCATCGAAATCCCAGGTGTGTGTTGGTAGACTCCTTCCCCCAACATATTCTCAACTATTGTTCGCAGACCAAGCAATACACTAGCAAGCGCATCATACAAAAGATCAAGAGACATGTGGAATTTGTTTGAATCAAATCGGAACAAAATGAGGTTAAGCCCCTTCATTCATTCATCAAATTTTCTATCAAAGATGGACGCGAAAAACCAGCCTATGATCCCATGCAACAGTCTGAGAGCATGAAATTCATGCCCAAAGATGTTAGCAACATTGCAAGCAACCATAGAGATGTGCCACATTTGAGAGAACCAAAGTCAAGCCCACAAGAGCATCAATATCTACTCTTCGCAGTCTCCAAAACTTGCAATTAAAGGACATAATGGACTGAGTCTTGTTCGACATATAGACAGAGAAGAGTTACATTGATCTAGATGACAAACACAAGATTAAATACCCTCAGGCACATTTGTGGCGCACCACATGAGATTTCGAGCTCACTTCTTCATCTATTTTTTCACAAATGAGAGCACATCTGTTGCAGAGATTCAAGAAAATCCAGACAAAGTCCTTGTTACGAGAAGCAGATAGGACATGTCACGACATAACAAGATGATGAATTTGGGGATGACGATGATGATGATTTAGGGGTATATTTGTAAAAACAATGTATTAAGGGGGGGAATGTTGGCATAATTAATACATTGTTTAGTTTGGCTACATATACCCAACCTTTCAGTTACAGGCGGTTACCTCTTAACCACATTCTCTCTTGTATTTATACACTCCTCATTGTGAATAAAATCATTCAGACATTTTTACATTTCTCCTGAGCTAACACTAGTGTGCCTTTAGCATCATAATATACTCTGTCTCCTCTACATGTACCTAATATTACTCAAAATGGAAAGTTACAACCGTTTAACACATGATTTCCATGTTATACTAACCCTTCTCAAGACATCGTGACTTTCATGTATGTTGTTGGTTACTTACAATCTTAGGATCAACTCACATTAGAAATCAAGGCCTACTATGCTTCCGTTGATAACAATTCATTATATGGCAACATTATTTCGAATAAGATACATAACTTAGCATTTCCTAAGGATTTTATCATATCTACCTTTACATGATTTGATGGTATTAGAATCCCTTACTTACATATCAAACATTATTGTATGTTTATGGATTCATATTCTAATGATCAATTATTGCTTAAATACTTTCTCCATAGCCTTATAGATGATTATTTTCAATCAAATAACCTACCATTCGGGTCTATTAACACTTATCTTGAGATGGAATAATATTTTATAGGTCACGTTATCTTCATCAATGGACCTAGAGTTACTTATGATCATCTACCTACGTTACATCAGGGAAAAAGGAACCTATCATGGATTACGTCTTATGATTCAATACTTGTATGCACCAATTAGTATTTTAACCTATCAATCTAGAGAATCAATTTATCCTTTTTTGTGGTTTTATTCCTAAACAAAAAAATGGTTACAATATAACACATGTGAATCATTCACACTTCTATACTGTAGAGTTATTGATATAGAACAAGACCTCATTGTCACACATGTTATAGATCCTCCACCAATAATTACAACCACTACATCATCTAGTTCTTCTCCATTACCATCAATTGAGAATCCTACATGATCTCCATCTCCTCCTTGCAAGCAAGCTCAGCCTAATACATCACAAAATTTTCCTTCTTCTCCTACTCCACGCCATGCCACGCCTCAATCTTCTACACATGTATCATGTGATCCATTTCACTTCTCTAATCACGCTCGACCACATGATGTGTTGCGTGATTTTATCAATGAGTTTTCAATTTGAATACCTTGTAACCAAAATAATCCAAAAAATCATTTAAAGCATAAGCATCATTGACCATATTGTAATTATCACCATATCAATGGACATAGGGATAATGATTACATCATACTTCATAATATCTTACAACAATTAGAGGATAAGGGCATCATCTTCTTTGACTCCCACTCACATGAGAAATTTATCTCTCCTCTCCCTCATCTATAAGTTACTACTGTGGCTGACTTACCTCTTTCTCCTAGTGGTGAGGTCATTGTTTGTCCATCGACACAGATCATTACTCATGCATGCTTTCCATTGCATTCATCAATCACTGCACCATATCACCCATCTCATCCATCACATCATACAATTCCTTCACATTGGCTTTCGTGGCCCTCGGCATTCACACCGTTGTCACCTCGATCCACATGACATTTAGTTTGATTCATACATGCACGTTGCTTCCATCCCACATGATTTCACCACTTTACGCCGCCTTAGTCTTTAGTAGCTGATTATTATCACCTCACCCCCAATGAGGAACTCATGTTCTTACAATTCATACATGACTTTTGAGGTATATGTTACAATAAGAAGCTCTTTTCATGTGCCCTATTGATTCATCTAGTGCATTTTATCGAATTGTTTCGATAACACACTCTTGCATTACATGGTTTATTCTCACCGCTAAGGGGTCTTCTCTAAATTGACCTTGTCATCATCTATACACTTGTGGGGTATCACTAATATTCTCCCCCATATTCATATTACTAACATACACTTCATTATAATATAATGCATATATCACACTTTTACATGACAATTGATCATTCATCATAATTTAATATTACATACAACATCTATTATCATCAACATTATATAATCAATACATTGCACATTATTTGAAAACTATACATTACAAGTCAATTTAACAAATACGAGATGACATCATACATCATCAAAGCACATCATCACATCAATACACAATGAATATAATCTTCATATGCACCTAACTCGTCTATATCCATCTTACAAAACATGTCATAAGCTGGGGGCAAGTCCCTACATTGAATACATTAATAAAAAGAATATCTCATCATCCATGTCACTATCTCGGTATTACAAGTACTCTAGAACTCGACACCTCACCGTAAAATCTATGTCGATGACCACTCCCTCAATATCTATCAACTTGTCTATGTAATAGTGTGTTCTATATGTACCATTAATGCAAGGAATTCTGCAAACACATATTGTGATAAAGGAATGCCACCTACCACCTATCTAGCTCATATTTTCTCCTTGCATGCCTCATGCCTCTTGCTGAGTATCATAGTACATGACGTTGTTGCTTATGACCACTGGCTCAAACAAATGGGCATGCTCACTTGCAATGTCTTCCACACGCTCTAGCATCCCTTCACACGTAACTATTCCAATGGGTACATTCCATGTCAATGTGAAGATGGATGTGTCCACAATGAAGCTCAATACAGGTCATCTACAACTAATAACAAAACACATTAGGCAACAATAAACATCACATAAACAAGTAACCAATCATACAACATAACTTTATAAATACCCTTCCTTCGCTATCACTTCCACTACGTTGTTGGGGGTATATGCCTGCCCCTCCAATCCTCATCCCCTGTGGTAATTTTGGTCAATTTGAAAATAATGAAAACAAAAACACCCATCGATGCATCATCCACCATACACGGTATGCCTTTGTACACCCCGCATCATCTTTCTCAATCGGCTCTATTGCCTCACTAGTCTCATCTAGCCCAGGAGGTACCAGTTTATCTTTTGTGGGAATTGGTCTATCTCTAACCCTCCTCAGTTCTCTAACAGCCCTAACCCACACATATGGCTCTAGGGGCACATCCTGAGCCATACCAAAGCTGTCGAATATCCACTCCACCTGAAACTACTCAGTCACACTTGGGAAACAATCCTCCAACCACATAGTCCTCCATATACATGGTAACTCTACAACATCCTCTAGCCTTCCTCCATAATCACGATATGGAATTCATATCACTATATCTAGTATAATCTGATCTATAAGTACTCTATAGGTGTCAGTATCCATCTTCCACCTATGTACTCTAACACATCTCCTAACAAATATGTCTTTCCTAGCCCACTCTTCTTGTAGACAATAAACTAGCATCAATACTACTATATGCTTGTAGACCCATACATGTAATAAAGTATTCCCTTTGATCCCACCTCTATTCTCATCTTGTGTAAATTTAAAAATATCTCTAAACAAGTGAGCCAACACGCATCATTCCTAAGCATGCCTAGTACCCTCCTCATCTATCTAGTTGACAATATCACACATCTTATATAAGTTTCCCACACGACCTCCCTCCACTTTGGGATTGATGATGCAATAACTATGGATACAATCTCCAACAAGCATAGAACCCCTAACCTCAAAATCACATCCAAGCTAATATGGGCCTCGAAGGCACTCCGGCCCCCCACAAAATACCACCTAGTGGCCTAGATCTATCTTTCCATGTTCACCACAACCATGACATGTACCCTATCACTTGGTAATCGATAAGCGTAGTATGTGATATGCATCCCCTAGTGTGATTTGTCATATCACCTACAGGTAGTAAAAATGTACAAGTATTCACACACCATCCCTCACACAAATCTATCAACATGAGAATATTATGGGGCACATCCGCCATCCTAGCTATGTTCTGCAGACCGACACGGTCCACAACATCCCACTCATCATCGATAAACCTAATCCAAGAAACATAATCAAATGGAAACCACCACGGAAATCCCTCAAACGGATATCCCTCTCTACAACACCAAATAATAATAAGAAACATGTTATAAGACTATAGATATGCAAACATCAAAACTTACGACATCACTAAACATCAAATTTCACATTTACATCACTCGAACAAAAATAATATATTATGTACATGGGCACCCGAAGCAAGATTAGGGCACCCTGGGAGTAAGACGTTAGTGCTTAGGTGTGGGCACTATTATCTCGACGGCCACTACTACCTTCATTGCTATTTTCTAGGTCCAGCATGATGAGAATGTTTTTGACAATTTCACAAAAATTCACCAAAACAACTACTACAATTTTTTTCTTTCAAAAAACATCATGCTTACGAATTCCACCATCTTAAATTGACTTGGTCGTAGAGCTCTAACTTATGGCATTCTTACTCACTCAAAGCTTACTCTCACACTCACACAAAATAAAAATGGGTTGACTAATATATTTATCACATTACTATTTTTACTTAATTTTCATTACCCACTCTACTATGGTAATTATTTCATGATCATATAGACATGGCATTATTTTTCTCATATCTTGAGAATCCTTACTCTAATTTATACCTTGTTTATTGCATTCTTTTTAAAATTATTTCTACCATTATATCATACACATTATACACACGTTATTTTTCCTTGACATTATCTCTCACTCGATCTACACATATGCATGATATCCATCACATAGTAGCTATTACTATGCTTACTTTCAGCTCAACATTCATTCCTGTCATCACTTCCACTTTCACCGAAAGGGGGACAACAATTGGGTTCATCATATAATTCCCCTTTACCACTACACGATCATTCAACACCTCTAATTTATCATTTTTGAACATTTACTAATACACCATGTGACATTTCATCATTTTCTATTAATTCCCCCTAATGACCTAGCCTGGGGGAAACAAGCACAAAATCTCCCTATGAGTAAGCCAATCAATCAATCAAGACAATATGCTAAAAAATATAACAATAAAAATCACACCATTCAATAAACACAATATAACATATTCAACCTCCTAGATGACCTTACTTTGGAGTTACGTTTGGCCTCTGAGATGACCTAACTTCGGAGTTAATTTTTTCTTCTAAGATGACCTAAATTGGGAGTTATGTTGCAATTTTCCCAAATGATCCGACGTACAAATTTATTCTACATTTCTCTGTTTCTTCTAGATGAACTTACCCGAATACATCACACATTGTGGTGACACCCTTAGAGTGGGGGAAATGAGACATAATTGGGTTTCCTATACTACTCCCATATTGGTTAACACATTTGATCAAAAGAATTGGATGCAAAATCACTTAAAATTTTATTTTATTCTATTTCGAGTGGTTAGATCTTTTGAGGATATAGTTAAATATTCAAGAATAATGCATCATTCTCCCTACACTCTTCCTCTGGTGGTAGGATTCCAAAATCCTCTATTTTTTATACACACACAATCGGGTTGGGAATTGATCACTCCCTACCCCATCACATCGTCATCATACAAGATTCTAAATAATCAATCACTTAACATTACAATCATTACTCTTGTTTAGTGCACTTCATCATAGTTTTTCATCTCTCACTATGTTTCATGAATCAACATGTTGATCCTTATTTTTTAATGCCATATGTTAACATTCGGCACATTCTTCTACCACATATGCATTTTCTTCTACAACATGGACTTCTCAAAATTTATATCAGGTACACATCTCTAACTACTTTATGTTACTGAGATTTCTCTCACGAACATAAAGTGGGGAAAAATATAGTCACAAAATCTCGCACTAACTACTATTATTATGCTTTAAAGTATGTTGTTTTATATTTGGATCTTGTGTAAGAAAGTTATTCACTAATGACCCATCACATAGTCCAGTTTTCAGTCTTGTTGGTATTTGTAGTTATTTTTCTTATGCATTTTCACTCACTCACATAGTTCGATTAGGTTTTAGGCACTCCTATATATCATAGTTAACTTTGTTATCTTCTTTAGTATTTGAATAGGATTCCTAGATAGGGATTAACACTCATGGGGAGTCTGGTCCTAATTTCTAGGTGTTAGGTTCCCCATTACACTTGGTTTTAATTTATACATTCGAGTTTTGTATTTATGGTTTTCCTTCCCATCTCCTTAGGTACTAGTCGTCATGTCAGGTCATTAGTGTCAAAATTTGAAAAGACATCCCTCTATTAATAAAACATACAATCTTAAGGGCATAATGTTTCTACTAAAGGATACCTAGATCTACATAGAGAAAGGTATTGTATTTAGGAACTATTGTGCATACATAATGCATAGGAAGGGGATTATATTATATTGCATCCACCATTTTTCATTTTATCTAGGTATTACCTGATACTTTGGTTTCATTAGTGCTAGAGCACCCTAGAACATTATTGCACACACAATCACATAGAACTACATCAGTCCAAGATGTACTCCATCACTCAAAGTGACAAGTTCATACATTTGGAGACCGAGGACGATTCAACCCATTCATTTGCATATTTATTTTATAGGGTTTTGATGCTTCGTATGGGGTTTTGTATGTGATTATTCATTAGAGGTTAACAACACCACCGACAAATGAATTATTACATCAACTGGACCAAAGACAAATTATTGTGAATATTTTATGCCCATACTAGATTCAAAGTCTAAGAAAGTCTTGGACTATGGCACCCAAATTTCGACTGAGGGCCTCGGGTTCCCTTATCCTTCCCAAGGTACCCTCGACCGGATATTCATTGTGATGCTATTTTCTACCATTTCACTACTCTATCAGTCCCAAATTAGTATGAGGAAAGTCCAAATAAGTTAAGTACCTTTCCGTTTCATTTTATTTAATTTTAATTACAAAATAAATTACATAGTATCTATATTTTAATATATTTCAATTATTACATTTTTATACTCTTTAGATTCTCAATAAAATTCATATTTTATAAAATCAATTACAAAGAAATATGATTATATTCAACTTCTTTAATTTTTCCTTAGAGTTGGAAATTGAGATTTAGATAATTACTTTTAATGGAAAAACAATGTCAGTTGGGTATCACTCCCAAAAAAGATATCCTTTACAACGATCATGAATGAGTTCATGTCTCTTGTAATGGTTCATATAACGTTTGGATTATAACCCTTCATCTATGATTTGAGTAAATTCTTAACATAGTATATCTCTAACGTGATTTCAACACCCTCTTTATTTCGAGAGGTTGAAATATCCTAATTGGTCAAAATCAAACAAATAATGGTGTTGTGGTATATGAATTACCATAATCAGTGGATTACATTAGTGTAATTGCATTATTTATTAAATAATGTTTGTAAAAAAATCTAATATGTTACCAGTCTATTGGTTGGTGTTTTGGGTAATAAAACTATGGGCACCACAAAAAATAATTGTTTTGGTCATATACATGATAAGTCTCATGTGTACTATCATTATTGCAATAAATATGGGTTCTATACTTGTGATTGTACCAAAAAAAGTATGATCAGAATAGATAGAATCAAAATCAATATAGGAGCTCTATTGTGAGATTTGTGTTTATTGCATGTATAAGGATTGCTGAAGTAATACCTTCTTTATCGCTTAATGAATTTAATCTATCCCAAGAGATTCAATGTGATATTTTATATTTGGATTCTAGTTGTAGTTATCACATATCACATGCCAAGTAATATACATTTATTATCCGGTTTGGATGAGACAATGAAGATTGATGTTACTCTTGGGAAAAATAAGACAGTTGTCTATAAAATGAAAAGGAATAATCATCATTCTAACTAAAAGGAAGAGAAATATATTATGAATGATGTTTATTATGTTGCATATTTGAAGCATAATCTTATGACTTCTAGTAAATTGCCACAAAAGTGATCCAAATTATATATTGAAGATAATGAATACATTGATAGTTGACAAATCCCCTAGTACTGAGTTCACTTCTAGAGTACAAATGAAGAAAAAAACAGTGTTTTGTTTGAATATTACACGTTTCAAGACCGGAGAAACATCTAGAGACAAGTATGGAACCTTTTCCAAAGCTAGGAAAGATGATTCAAGAGCTTGGTATAGAGATTAAGTAAATTTAAGAGATCAATCCAGAGAAAAATAAATTCAATCATCTTCTCCATCAGTTATGAAAGATGAATCATGGCTATGTCATCTAAGGTTTTGTCATTTAAATTTTGGAGGTTTGAATTTTCTTGATGTAAAAATATTGTAAAAGGTTTTCCTTTAATTTAGAAACCAGAGAGATTTTTTGAAGAATGTATTTTGGGGAAGCAACACAGAGAGTCCTTCCCGGTTGCGAAAAATAGCTAGAAAAATTCCACCACTTGAAATTAATCATTCGTATTTATGTGGACTTATGCAAACATCTTCTATTTGAGGTTGCCCATTTTTAATGAAGTTCATTGATGACTATATAGGAAGACATTGGTGTAATTTTTGAGACACAAATATATATTTTTGATATATTTCGGTAGTTCAAGGCCTTAGTAGAGAAGTAAAGTGTATAATTGGATATGAATACTAAGGAAAAATAGAGGAGGCGAGTATGTTTCTAATGTGTTTATAATTTTTACAATTATCATGGTATCCACAAGTAATTTAGTACAAGGTATACAACACAATATAATGGTGTGGTAGAGTGAAAGAATATAACTAGAATGGAGATCACCAAAAGTATGATGAAGCACAATAAAAATGAGCCTTTGGTTAGAATCAGTAGAACTTTTTTACCTTTTAAACATGTTTCCGACTATTATTTTCCTAAACATTAGTCCTTAATATGCTTGGACTTATAGGAAACATAGTTTTTAGCATTTTATAATCTTCGATTGTATGACATATGTACATATTCCTTATGAGCTAAGGAAGAAGTTAGAAAAAAAGGAGAAGTTTATATTTTTTGGTTATTTACAGAATATGAAATCTTCCAAGTTGTTAAATATAGTCACAAATAATTCATAATTGGTAGAGATCTATAGTTTGTTTAAAATGAGGCACACAATGGAAGTATACAAAAAATAGTAAGTATAGTACCAATTATTCCTCAGGATGATATGGCAGATCAAGAGCATGCACCACAATATATTATACCTTCTTCCACTCTTGTACATACATCTCAAGTTATAGCACATGCTACATGTCCATCTACATCCGGAAAGTCTCAAATATTTCATTCATCTTTAAAAATACAAGAGACATAACAAATAACACTATAAGAAACTCCTTGAGTATAAAACAATCCATTATCAGATAGCCCTTTGGAGTGGAAAATAAACTGTCTTAGTGAGATTTATAATACTGATACAACTAACTATATTTTGTTTTTTGCATTGTTTTCTCAAGTTGTAGATATAATATACTTTGAAGAAGCTATATAAATAACAATTTTTAGCTCAAGACATGGATGATGTGATAGATGCCATTGAGAAATATTAGACATGGGAGTTGTTATATCTTCTAGAATAAAAGGACATAATAGTAGTGAAGTGGGTTTGGAAAACCAAATATAACACCGATGGAAATGTACAAAATCATAAGGAAAGCCTGGTTGTAAGTGTTATTTCACAACAATATGGAATAGATTACAATGAAATGTTTGCACCCGTAGCATGTTAGATAAGTTAAGAACAATTTTAGAAATTATAGCTCAAAACAAATGGCCTAAATATCAAATGGATGTAAAATAAAAATTGTTGAATGGATTTTTGGAGAGGAAGTTTATGTGAAGCAAGAACAAGGTTATGATATTGAAGATCAGGAATGAAAGGTATATTGGTTGAGAAAAAATGTCTATAGAATCAAGAAAGTCCCTAGATACATGGTAGGAAAGAATTGATTCTTATTAGATTAAGACATATTGATCAAAACAAACCAATTTCCAAATCCACCTATTGGCATGGGCATTACTTGTATAAAGGTCGTGGGAGAAGCGTGAGCCGTTATTAAAACATTATAGAGTTGATGATTCCCACCAAGAATTTGATCGCCAGGTTGTGCTAATTCCATACGAATTGGTACTGAGAAGCATGTGCCCATCACTCACTATTACAACAGGGGTGTTTTGAGACAATAATCGGTCAAATTGTCTCAAATATAGACAATAAAACAGTTATATATTGTCTCTATTATTGTCTCAAAGTGGGTGTCTCTAATTATTGTCTCTCCAGAGACAATATAGATTGATACACATATTTTTTCTCTTGAGAGACAATATCGTTTTGTCTCTCTAGAGACAATATCATTATTGTCTCCCTAGAGACAATACAGAATACTAGTTTTTGGTCTCTCTAGAGACAATAATAATTTCAAATTTTATTGTCTCTCTAGAGATGATATGAATTTAAAGAATGAAAAATTTGAATTTCAAGAATAAATAATAACCAAATATCATATAGTGTAATTGTGACGGTCACAAAGTGGGCTAGTAATTAATATTTTAAATTAAAAACAATTTGATTTGAATCTTGTTCCCAACAAATGGGTCCACAAACATTTTATTAATATCAAATAAGATAAAATATAAAAGGGTGTCTAAATTCCGTTAACCCTTTAAATATAATGATAAAATACAAAAGGGTGCCTAAATGTCATTAACCCTTTGCATACAATATGAACATCTCTCCACCACTACCTTGCAAGCAATCCATCTACTTCCCTGTTGTTACTTTGAGGTTATTTTTCTAAACTTTTATTTTGAGAAACTATCTCTTTGGTGGCAGATGTCATTTCATGTCCTTGACTTTGATTATCTCAACTTTGATATAATTCTATACTATCAATAGCACCAAGCAACTTATGTGTAGTCTACATCAAAACAAAAATTATAATGACTTGTGTTTATCAACCTGTCACTTAAAAATTTATAACCAACAAACATCTCATTAAAATACTGAGGTTGAATTAAACCTATAAAAATAAACCATCAACGTTTCATAAGAAAGGCCATTTTTATTAAAAATCCATTCTTATGTTGAGCCTTTGCATAATGTGACGGGTAACTTGAAAAGATAATACATAATAACATTACACTTATACTTGAAGCTATTCTAATAATACAAGCTCACATAACAAATATTATAGTCACCTATAAGCATAACTTGAGCACGAGATTTTGTAGGCCAGATGAGAAAATTTTGTATTGAACTACGAACTGGAGAGCTTGAATAACTTCAGTAGAAATCAGTGTCTCCCTCATTATTTTTATAAGAAATTAATAACTCTTTCAATTTATTTCTCAATGGGAAAACTAATCTTTAACACAGTCTATAACACTAAAAAACCCAAAAAATACATCCTGATAGATTGACTAAAGTTTGAATGTGTAATTTCTAGTTAAATTGAATTTCAAACAAATAACAAAAGTAGACAATATCTAGTTCCTTGGTTATTAATCAAATCATACCTTATACTACACAAGAAAATCATCATCTTTCATGGTCTCTCTAATTATTTTTCCATTCTCATCTTCCACAATCGGGACTTCTTCAAAGCTTAATCATACAAAATATCATGAGCATCCTCAACTTGGACATTGGTTGAGCATATATATGTCTTCGTTGTATAAGATGAGAAACAAGCCCATCAACCATGGTAGAAAGTAACAGAATTTGCATAAGCATGTAACCAATAAACACTTAATTATTCCTATTGCCAATCATTCTTTTGGGAAAGAAGTCAGAACAAAAAACTATATATGCAAATACAAAAGTAAAGTAACACTACATTTTTACAATAGAAAGAATTGGATTACAATAGATATTGATCATTACATAAAAACAAATTGCAGTGTATTGTCTATTTAAGTAACAAATTAAAATTTACATAGCATGGGTAAAAAAGCTGACAAATGAATTGATAACTATTTGTAATCAATTAACCTTTGTAATTTAATTTACAAATATATCTATAAATATTTGTAATCATTAAATTTCCCTTTTTGTTAACTATGGTGGGAGATTAACTTCCACTTAGATAGCTATTTCTAAAAAACTGACAAATGAATTGATAGCTATTTGTAATCAATTAACCTTTGTAATTGAATATATATATATATATATATAATATATATATATATATATATATATATATTTGTAATCGTTAGATTTCCTTTTGTTAACTATGGTGGGAGATTAACTTCCACTTAGATGCCATGACTAAGCATTATCAATTAAGTCAAATTTCCACAGGGCTTGTACCTTTCCTTAGGATTGGATGCAGTTATTTCCTCTACATTTTTGTGTCCCTTTTGAAAATTTGAAACTTGGGGCTCTTCTGTCAAAGGAATCTCAATATACCACCCTAGCTTATCTCAATTTATTAGAAATCTCTTTTACATTAGATGGTTATTTTCATTTAATATTTTCCCCCATTACATGCCTCTTTCAATGGGATTTACACAGGCTTTGTTTCATGAAGCTTGTGAGATTGTAGGCTGCAATATCACCGTGTGGGTAAGCATATGCCACTTAAAATTTCTAAACCTTGATAGCAGCCCAATGTATATCATGTTCATTACACAACTTCTCAAAACCTTGCACATACTTGCCAAATGTATTTTGTGGTTATGGGTTTTCTTATTGTAGCATGAGTATGTGAACTTTGTTGCATTACGTTGCAACCACTGTGACTAATTATCATGCTGTTTTATTAGAAGTAAACATCATATTTACCTACATCCAATGTATCAAGTTTTTGCCAAAGGTGCATTATTGATTCTACCATATGGATTTGCATATCTTTTTCTATCTGGTGTCACATTTAGTTGTGGGATACAATAAGACTTTACATTCTATGAAGGTTTATTAACTTGTTACCTGACAGTCCTTACTTTTCTGTCATGCATATTCTAAATGCCAGAGAATTTATAAGATCCTTTCCCATATTAGCTTTTTGACCCATTTAAGTTTTTGTTACCTTGTTTTAGCTTATGAAGAGAGGTGGTGTAAGGAGATGTCACTTTGTTTGAGTATGTTTTCAAAAGTTTGACCTTATTCTTTTAATGTTAGTTGTCAAATACATATTGCATATCAATCTATATATGGAGTCTTGCCCTTATATATCTTATTTTTTTGGTGTTTGGCAGCTCTATGATTATCAGTACAACATGGGGCTTCTGTTAATAGAGCGCAAGGAATCGTCTAGCTGAAGTTGAAGAAAGTCTGAAGCGGGAACAGTCTGCACATCTAAGTATGAAAAAATGAAACATTGTCTAGCTAAAGTTGAAGAAAATATGCATCGAGAATAGCCTACACACATGGTTGCCATAAATGAGGCTGAAAAGTGAGAATGAAATATTGAATAAATCGCTAGGTGTTGAGAAACAATGTGTTTATGATGTAAAGGTGTTGTTCAATTATGTCTTGTGCTTTTGTTGTAAAGAGTGCCTCACTTTCAAAATACCTGACAGCTGTAATAGCGTATTTCTCTGTTGTCTTGATCCCAACTAATTTAAATATATCTAGTTTAAATTTTAATTAATTCCCATGAAATTATGTTAGGAATTACTCATTCAAATTGTTTGGAAGTAGGGTTACTCATTTCCATGACTTTTTATTTCATATTGAACTGGATTTACATGAGATGCGTTCTGAAGTTGTTGAACTTAAGTTTACATCTAAGAATAAGCTGGTACAAGCTTGTGAGATGGTGGCAAGTACTAAATAGAAAGCCCTTCAAGCAGAGTCAAAGCTCCATGCAGCTGAGTCAATGCAGGCAGCAGAAGCAAGCCGTAAGCATGCAGAAACAGAAAGGAAATTATAGGAGATTGAAGCTATTGAAAGTGATCTTAGAATAGATCACCAATCCTTCAAGTTTGAGTATGTAATGACATTACTCCAAAAATTCCTTGCTATTTTTAATGATGTGTCTGTGATGACGGTACTTTGATAATAGTAAGATAAAATCTTCTTATTTGCTACGCCATTCCCCAACACATGCCTTGTCTTTTCTGCTGTCAACATGGTGTTTGGTTATGTGTGTCTTTATTTTGTGTCTACTTCAAGTTTTATCTTGAATTATTGCATTTAATAATGAAATACAAAAGGTCAGTGCAGTCTCTCTGTTTCTTTCTCCATCTTTTTATTTTTGATCCCCGAGTCTTATTGTATTTGATTGGAATAGCTTATTCATCATGCATGTAGTTATTTTTTCACAAGCATTCCAATCATGTTGTCTAGTGAGCTGTTTTCTATTATCACACATTTTATGTTACTTTTTCTACTCTACCGCACATGCCAGCCTAAATTGAATGCTTTATGGATGTTCTTTCAGGTGATGCCCATGAGGTAGAGCTTTCCCTTGAAAGATAGAATGTCCTCGATTGGGAGAAAAAACTGTGAGATGGCCAAGATAGATTTCTTGAAGGGAAGAGGTTACTGAACCAAAGGGAAGAGTACACAAATCAGAGAGATGAGGCTCTGAAACAATTTGAAAAAGAGTTGGAGAATGTCAGAAAGCAGATTGACAATGATCATGCAACCTTAAAAGAGAAAGAGAAATACATTCACCTCTTCTGTAGACATAAGTGTGAGGTTCGATGCTTTATCCATGAGAGAAAGAAGGTTTGTTGATTCTCTGACTGTTCTCTCTATTTGGACACCCTTGATTCAAATATTTTATACCATGCCTTTATCTAATGTTATAACCAACATGTTGCAATCTTTTTGTATCATCTTGGTAGTTTTGTTCTTAGTGGGACCTAATAAATTTTACTTGTAAGTGCATGAGGAGATCCAAAAGCTTCTTGATGAGCACAAGGCTATTCTTGAAGAAAGGAAAAATGAGTTTGAAGCCGAGCTTGAACAGAAAAAAAGGTCAGTAGAAGAGGAGTTGGAAAAGAGGCGAAATACTCTTGAATTGATCGGGGCAGATATCAACCGCAAAAAAGAAAAGATTAGTAAAAGGAGCAACAAATGGAAAAGAAAGCTGAAAAGTTGAAGGAAAAGGAGAAAGAGGTTGAAAGGTTGAAAACTTTGAAAGAAAGAGAGAAAAATTATAAAAACGAGGAAAAATAAATTAAGATAGAGAAGAAAAAACTGGAAAAAGAAAGAAATAATTAATGAGAAACAAGAGCTTCAAAGTGTGAAGATTTCCTGGAAGAAGAAAAACAACACATTGTCAATGAGCAGGAAAATCTTAAAGTCACGGGAAAAGAGAGAAATGAATTGCTAACACTTCAAACTCAATTAAAAGAAGAGATTGAAAGTTACAGATCCCGAAAGTAGGAAGTAGAAAAAGAAGCTGAAGAGTTGAGACTAGAGAAGGAGAAATTTGAGAAAGAGTGGGAATTTCTTGATGAGAAAAGAGAACAAGTGAACAAAGAACTGACACAGGTTGAAGAAGACAAGAAGAGAATATCGAAATGGCTGCGAGATGAAGATGAAAGATTAAAAAAGAGAAATGCATGCATTGCGGGAACAAATTTAAAGTGAGACAGAGGCTCTTTGTCTTGAGAAGGAAGCTTTTGAGGCTAGCATGCAGCATGAGCGGCAGAGTGGCTTGAGAGTATTCAAAGGGAGCAAGCGGATCTTGTTCAAGATAGTGAACTCCACAGAAGTGATCTAGAAAACAACATAGAAAAGAGGCAAGAGGAGATTGAGAAGCTTTTGCGGGAAAAGGAAATTGCATTTCAAAAGAGAGAGAGAGGGAAATGCAGCATATTAGTGCTGAAAGGGAATTAGCAAGCAAAGAAATGGAAGATATGAGACTTGAAAGGCACAAACTTGAGAGGGAAAGAAAAGAGATTGGTACAAGTCGGGAGCATGCAGAGAGACAATGGGCTGAGATTAAGAAAGACATTGAAGAACTCCAACTCCAGAGAGAGAAGCTTAAAGAACAACGAGAATCTTTGTGCAAAGAAAGAGAAGAAGCTTTAAGATTTTTGAGCAGCTTCATAAATTGAAATCAGAGGTAAATGTTACAGAGGATGGTTTGGATCTGATTGGAAATAAAGCTCCAAAGTCATGTAAGGACTGGGGATACCTATGGCTTCTCTCAAGAAGCACTCACACAAAATATATTCGGCACACCTGCAGCTGCATCTGCAAAGGTTGATCTTGAGCCATCTTCTGGAAGAACATTTCCAAGTGCTTCAAGAACAAGAAATCATTCTGTCATGGTTACAGAGGTGTGCTTCTAAGATTTTTAACCAGTCACCATCCCCTGAGAAAATAGTGGATGCTACTGGCCGAAAGGAAGAAACCGATAGATCCCAAACAATGGTGCCTGAAACTGGTGGTGTAGAGAGTGAAAGAGTGACTGGAGAAATTGTTGTAGGATTAGATATTGAACCTGCATTCTCAGCAGATGCACATAATGAGGATGCAACAGTTGAAATGATAAGAGATGATCAAGAGAAAGGTTTAAACAAGTCCACACATGCTTTTCCATCCCTCTCCAAAGGAAATGGGCACAAGTCAAATGATAAATCAAAAATTAAAGTTTTCAAATGAACTCGATCCATGAAGGTTGTTGTAGAGGATGCCAGGGGGATTCTTGATGCCCCTTGTGATAACGAGAAGAATGACCGAGCATTATCAATTCTCAACATTTTGATATATATAAATATTAACCTTGTTAGTTATCAATTATAAATAGTTATCAATATATAAATAGTTATGATAACAAGAATAAATCTAAGAATTCTCGGTAAAGACCAATAACATCATGAAAACATTAAATATTGACATATCTGAAGTCCCATAGCATTAAAAAATTAACTACTTGGGATTTATGGTAACCTAGAGTTAAACTACTACTAGGATTCATCATTTGCAGGGTCAAATCATCAAAAATTGCCATGAAACTTGCGAGGGAGTTCTGTTATAGGGAGAACAAACAACACTTCTTATGGGCAAGTAAGCTCTTTAAAATTATATGAACTCGCATACACCTATCTCTGTTGTCATGTTTGATTTAAGATTGATTTCCAAGCATATAAATAGTGACAAATACTCAAGTAATATTCTTGACTACCCTCACTATTCTCATTAATATTTTCTCTACAAGTCCATTAGTTTAAACCTCCACACTTGACTCCTTGAGCTTCTTAACTATTTACCCTTGTTCTTGTTCACACAACCTTAGTCTTAACTGATATACAAACTGTCTTAGCTCAACATCATTCTTTCTCACACAATAAGTCCTTCATATACATTGTTCAAAGTTTCATTCAACCATGGATTGATTGGTTGATCAGTGATTCTGTGTTATAGTGTCCAATGCAGTAGGCTCAAGGTGAAATAGGAGCCCTTGAGTAGTCTATCAACTTGTATCATGCACCTTTGACCAAAACATTATTCAAGGTTTCTAGTCCATCCCTACCTATTAGATTCAGTCCACAATCTCTCTCTATCATGAAGGTCAAGAGCCTTGTTATATCTTACATGAATTGTGTATGAGATCACCCTATTCAATGGAGAGAAGGCATTCAACACGCTTCCATGGATCTTGTTCTACATACATGCAATAGAGAATCATTCTTAAACCATAGCAGTTTTGCCATGTTTATACCAGACGTAGATTTTCTTCCCAAATCTCATTTCATGGTATTCTTTAGAGGTATAGGTTACTAGACATCATCTTTACAAGTTTAATCATATGAATCAATGCCTATTGTGAATGTTCAAGCCTCTAAAAATATTGTCTCATACTTCACAATCCATCCTCTCTTGAAGGTTACTAACACATATATCATCTATGTCCTCTAGCCATGACTTACCCAACAATGGACCTACATTTAAAATATATTTATAGGGTCACTCATACCTATGAGGCATGATGAAGGCATCAATTTAAGACTTAGGATTCTCTATGAATGGATCTAACACTAGTTGTCAAGAGTGTTCTGCCCCAAGATTCATCATCTTCTCTAATACTCTGCCCAAAGTTTTTTTTATAGCCTTTCTTAACCCAAATCAAGTCCCAAAACACTTATCCATACCTATCACGGCACAAGATCAATAATTCTAGGTCTCCTTTATGCATTCAAGATGTCTTTCAACTTTCATGCATTGATTCTTCATCAGTTATGCCCAGCTCAACCTTCTTTATAATCTTTCTTAGTGACTTAGTACAGTCATATACCCTGTACAATCAGACTTATATCAAAATGATGGCATTTTTCTTCATGCAGTACCTCTGAGATCATTCCTACTCTTCAATCCATCCTTATACCATCAGTATATCAAGTTTAGGATCATTCTATCATATTATAATTAATGGGCCCCAAATCCACAAATAAATTAATACCATAGTTCTCATGATCTTCATCCCCTTTAGCCATAGGTAAATGATGATCAATAAACTCATCATGTTCATGTATTTGATCACCAAAATGTTGTTCTTGTCCTTTTGGAACTTCATCTTGTTCATATTCATCTTCAATATTCATCTTATCATCATCCTCCACTTGGTCAATTATGTATTCAAGTGGATATTATACCTCTTCAATTACATCATGGCCTTCTACATCTTCAGAAAAGGTCACTCTTTATCCTCTTAGATCATAATCTATCACAAAGGACCAGCCAAGGTGTTCTAAATTTGGAACAAGAAATATTTGACTAGATTGGTTTGGAAACACATAAGGTTGAAGTAGATTCAAACCTCGATGTATTTATCATATTGAATCTATTCTCATGCAACAAAATAGTTTTTCAAGGCACACTTTAATGAGACTATACCATTTAACATGAAAAATAACTTTTTAAAAGATGTGAAATCAAGCTCTATTATATCCTCCAACACTCCATAATACCGAAGTGTACTCATGATTGTATTTTGTCATATGCATTGAAAACATTCCACTTCAAATGGTGTTAAAATTCCACTATCATAAGTTTTCCTCTTCTCATCGATCTTCCTAATTTGAAAATGATGACCGCTAATCCACATTGCTCTGTAATATGTTACCTAAATGCATATGTACATATTATCCAATTATATTCATGGACACAAAATGTTAACTAAATATTTTGAATGATAAAAAAATCTTTAGATTAAACAATGTTCATCATAATACTTTATTTGTATATTACCTCCCCATTTATAGATCCTTTAACGAAATCTACTTGTTTTTTGTCATGGCTTTCATTACCTTGGTTGCTTTGTGTTCAACATTTGTCTTAAATCAATTCCATGAGCATCTATCTTTCCATTTTATTTTATGGCATGTAGGAAGTCCTCTATTAGATTTTTGACCATGTCTATCATATACATCAGCCCATGCTTTCTCATCTTCTATTTTCTATTGTTCAACATACTTCTACATCCATTCTAACATAATTTCATATTTTTATGCAACATACAAATGAAATGACTCCCAATCCTTAGCATCTACAACAAAAAGTATTTAAATAATCATTGATCTAACCATTCTTTAAAGGATGCATCATACAATACTTAAGATTTAAAAACTACTACTAACATTTAAGATTACTTTTATCCTCTTTAAAGTACCTTAACCCTCTAGTTTCCTATCTTCAAAGGATTGAGGTTGTTGATCACCCCATAATCTTGGAGCCTTCAAATACAATTAAGGCAAGTACTCAAATAAATGAACCATGGTTTAAAAAACCATGTACCCTTCAACCATGGAACCTTCAGGTCAAGCTCTTTGCCTCAAAAATGTTTTATGACCTTCATATATCTCTCTATAAGCCACATTGTCTTGAGATGGATGGGTCCACATTGTTTAATCTCTTCTACCAGGTGTATAAGGTAGTGCTCTTGAGAATGGAAGAAACTTGTAGGGAAACGCATTTGAATGTAAAACATCAAAAGAGCAACATTACTTTTCCAATAGTTCAGCTCATATGGATGTATCTCTTTAGATGAGACCCACCTATAAATTTTAGTAATAAGCATTAACATATCACCAGTTATAATATTTGCAAAATATATGTTAAAACAATTATAAAGACATTGAAAATGATATTTATAGAAGGAAAAAAATTAATTATTGAATAAAAATTATGGTTTATAATACCTCAAATATTTGGGAAATTTGTAAATTGTTTGTGTGATGTAATGGTTGAAAGTGCTTTGTATTACTATAGGAAGCACATACTACACCAACATTGAAAAATAGCGTTTAAACTATATATTATCTTCTACATTACTAATATATTGAAACTTTCAATTATACTACCAAGAAATATAAGATATCATGAATTATCTTTATCCAATTATGTGAATCATGTGTTTTCATTCAGAAAACTCGAATCATCTCTTGTGAATACGATTTTTAATGTCACACAAACCGATTGGAAATGTTATGGCATGCATAGTATCAAACAAATATTGTTTCTCCTTTGATGTAAGAACCCATGGTGTAGGATCATATGTGTTATTTTCATGTAACCACATGTTTGGCATCATATTGATAGTTTTGAGGTCCTTCCTTAATTTTATTTGGTCTTCATTATTGGTTCCCTTTAGATGTTTCCATAAGCACTCTGCCACATTTTTTCCAATATGCATTGTATCAAATAGATGAGCTATTGGGAGATTCTCATAATAATCTAACTTATAAAACTTAGATAGTCTTTTCATTCCCAATGGATAATCTCTCCCTTCCTTTTTGTCATATGTTGATTTCCACCTCAAAGGGTTCATCATTTTTGGCCACCTCCTTTCCTCTTCCTTTCCATTGAACTTATTTTTCTCATGCATGCGATAATGATGGTTTTGAGGTAAGAAGTGCATGTATTCATCGTACATGGGTTTTTAAGATCCTTTGATTTCCTAGATATAGTGTTTGGCCCACATGATGGACAACCATGAATCCCTTTAGTTTGTAGGCCTAAAAATTAGTATGGAAACCATATTTAATTAATGGACATCAACATAAATATAATGATTACAAATGAATATGATAAATAGATTACCACAACACACAGAGAGCCCCAGAGCATGTGAATTGTCCACATAAGTATTACATGAAAAAGGAAGATCCTATCATTGCTAGGTCTCGATACATCATACATGTTGACACCCTTCCATAATTCACATAGCTCATCAATGAAATGCTCCATGTATGTGTCCATATCTTTCACCTAGTGTTTTCTTATGAATAAAATGTGAATTAAAATTTAAATATATTCATGTAAATGTACATCATCTTCAAGAGAACATAACACTAAGAATTTCATGTACCTGGTAATATTAGAGTTAGCATAGCATGCTCTTTTTCATTCGCATCCAAGGGGGAAGATTATTGTTAATAAGGAAAATGGCCAAACAAAGTATGTTGTTCTAAGATCTCCGAAAGGATTGACACCATCCATTTCTAATGAAAGTCTTGCATTCCTTGACTCATTTCTTAAATCAAGCCATTTTTAGTCAATCTCCTTCCAATATTTGCTATCAGCCACCATACACATGACACCATCTTGGCTCCTTCTTAATGCATGATAGTCCATAAATTTTCCAAATCCTTACATTTAAACATCCTCTCAAACCTCGGTGTTATTGGAATGTGGCGTAGAACCTTATAAGGAACTTTCTTGGACACTTGATCTTCATGATATCTATTGGTGAAACATATTGAGCATTAGTATAAATTTTCATTTTCACCATAGTATAAGATATAGTTCATTTGGACATGCATCATATGTTTTGTACTCCATCTCAATGTCTTTCATTGCTGAAGATACTTCCTTTTGTGGATGAGGCATCTTATTTTCCTTTGGAAGTATCTTATCTACCAAAAGTCTACATAAAACAACAAAATATATTTGTATTATTCTTTATACACAATATTCAAAACTTGAATGACATCGAGAGATATAGTTTATAGGAGTTTAAAATATACCTCAAGATATCAGTGAAGCATGTATTTGTCATTCCATGCATAATTTCAAGTTCAAAAATAACATAAGTGTTTCCAATATAGAAAATATTCATTTGGGTAAAGAGGCATCCTAGCAAGTTGAGTTAGGGGCGAATCATCAACTTCTTCAGCATATGTGTAGAAGTCTTGTAAAAATTTCTCACCCCATCCTCATTTAATTGAGAAGTGGTATCACCCATATATGTGTCTTCTCCTTCATTGTGAGTGTCACTATCATCAGTGTCATATGCCCTTTCATCAACATTATTATGAACTTGGATTGGCTAAACATTACAATATCATTTAAAATAGTTAATAATAATGCGATATAAAAATTTCATATTTTTTAATAACAAGCATTTTTGAAATTTCATTATAGTATACCTCTTCTATATAAACTCCATACTTCAACCTATGGATACCAACGAGTCGACGCTTCTTTAATTTTCTATTTTTGCACTTTTCACAAGTACAATATATCATTTCATTAAAATATTCATTTTTCCCTGGAGTAGGTCTCGGTACATGTTCATCTGAACATTCAGATGAAGATATACTATTTTCCTGCATAAATCATATACTTTAAATAATGAGCATCTACCTCTCAACTTGAGACTTATATTTTTATAGTTTGGAAATGGGTAATTCCGTTATGATGTTTCCATAAACTAAAACATCATTAGTTTGAACTATGAGGTCATTTGTGCCATTATATATTCCATCTACTCATGAAAATTATGGTCCTTGGCCCTTACTTATCCATTTTTTGTAAGCTAAAAGAGGGTCCATTATGAGTGTTATTTAAGATCTGAGTATTATTAAAAAACTCATGACTGTGATAATACTAATCTTCATTGAGATTCAATTCATTAAAGAAATTCAATTGGCGAAATTAAAGTACATGTCTTTCCATTTTTTAATATAGTGGCTAATTGGGTGATAGTGTCCTACAAAAAAAGTAACACTATGATAATTCCATTTTAAAATAAATGAATAAAATATGCACGTTCTAACTATTTACGAACATATCTAGGAATAGAATGTCATCTTATCTTACCTTCTTACACTAAAGCCACTCCACACCAACTAGAGCAAGAGAAGACAATGAAACTTGGAAAAAAGGAAAAGATGAAGAAATTAGACAAGGAAAAGTAATCTAATTTATTAAAAATGAAAAAAAAATAGCATGAGAAGGTCCACATATTCAAAACCATGCTGCAATAAGACCTACGATAAGTTACAAGGTTAACTTGGAAGAAAACTTGAATCTTGGAACTTATCATAGGTCTTTGTTTTCATTAGAGATAAAGTAGATTTCTTTTCATTGTCCAATATCCAGTATCAATCCAATTTATACTCTACAAGCTCTGTCATTATAATATCTAATGACCAAATATGTGCCTTGAGAAGAGGCTTCTCTGCCCAAATGTACAAGTCATGAAATATTTTAATTCCTTTCTCAAATGAAAGAAGGAAGAGAAGCTCTTATCAAGGCACGTATATTATGATTATATATTATAATGACAAGAGATTATTCTACTTTATTATTGTGTTACTCCACTTAATCTTTTCAAATATAGCCTTTATTTCTGATCTTAGAATTTTCCAAACCTAAGAATAAGTTACAATGTGCTCAGTTGTAATGTATTATAACATTAAAACTATACTAACAAGGAGGAACATTAATCAAGCCTAAAGATAGTTTGGGTTAGAATAGTAATCCAAAGAAAGTAGGAAAAATCTTGTAGAAACCAAGAAATATCAGGCTAGAAAGCATCCTAACCACACAAATACTATGGTGGAGTTCATCCACTCCTATCCAAGAGTCCTAATTGTGATTATAGTATTCTTTTTTTCCTTTAAAAACTGAACTTATACATATTTGCACTTCTGCCCCTCATTGTTTGGCACTATCTAAATGACATTCTCAAAGAATTTGGGATACATGGTAACTATTTGCACTATCATTTGAATGATCAAACAAATAAGAAACATGCTCTAATTAGTTTAAAGGAGTGATTCTATGTATTGGAAGGTTGAGTAATAGTTTTCAGGGTTTGAGTATTGTAATGGACAAGGAATCTTGTGTATGCATGTAACTGAGAGATTATATTGGTAAGACATTCTATATTGTATGTTTGCATCAATGCTAGTGTAGTTTCATGCATTTGTGCAAGCATTCAAGCATATATATATATTGTATATATATATATATATATAGAATATATGAGTTAAGTGCCTATTTGGAAGGCTAATAGAATTAGGGTTTAAACCTATGTACAAATATGATATGAAGGATTGAAGAGTCAAATTAAGTTTTTGTTGGTCTATTTTTAATGAAGGATGTCAGGTGAATCATGAATAAGAGTGTAAAGATTTGGTGTTAGAAGATGATGTAGCTCTTGCAGAAGTGAAACAAGGTCTCTTTGTTTGTGGATGCCAATGATCAATGTGCTTTTATAGATGTGTGCTCAAAAAGGGTCATGATCATTCTCTGTCAGACCATTCTTGCATGGGTGACCATTTATGTACTGAAAGTTGTAGCTATTGTACCTGAGAAGGAACAGATTCAGAAGGATCCGAGAACTTAAGCTTGTACAGGGATTTGGCAAGGCACGAAGGCTCTCATGACTGCAAAGAAAAAATCACATGTGCGGAGAGATTTTTCCTTTGTTTGAAATGTTCTCACATTGTAATAAGTTGTGCTCTCTGAGGCCTGAACACTCTAGCCAGCATATGTGCAATTCCCCCCAATATATCTACAAGATGACATGTTCACATTAGGGTATAAGTGCCTATTTGGAAGGCTAACAAAATTAGGGTATAATCAAAGATCAAGACTCAAAGGTAAACCTGAAACACTATAACAATATTGTAATGAAGGTTTGAAGAGATCAAATATTGTAGTTGTTGGTCTATGTTTAATGAAGGTTATCTTGGTGATTGAAACATCATAGAGTTGACTAAAATAAGAGGTAAAGCGGACTAGGAAGAGGTATAGGAGGTAAGATAAGAAGTGAAAATTTTAAATTATAGACTTGTGATGATCCTCTCAGATAATTTAGATGTTTTCAGACCCAAACCTACCTATATTTCCCTTAATTCATGTCAGTTTAGTTCTCAGTCAAGTCATTGTTGAAGCAGACCTATTTAGTAAGCTAGAAAGGAGGCTTTGGAAGAAACTTTGCAAAGTGAGTCTTTCTCAAACTATACTAACCTGAACTAGATCCAAATGGGTTCTCTGAGTGAAGCTTAGAATGAGTCTTCAGTTTATAAAATATCGAGGTAATAATAATTTATAAAATATCTCTTACATTTATATGTATTTACAAGATATTTCCAATATTCTTGACCGGTTTTAAATCATTCTTAACATTCAAATTTCAAATTCAGGAACCTACTTTTAAAATTAAGTAACCACAGTATATATATATATATATATATATATATATATATATATATATAGCAATGAAATGGAGTCAAGAATAAACATGCTTCTGAATATTTCAATCTTATTCTATTTTGTCTAGGGCATGTTTGTTACATAATATTGCTAATAATGTACTGCAAGGTGTCTCCAATGGTAAACCTCTCGGATGACTGTTGCAGAAAGCATGACCCAAAATTTTAGTTTTTCCCATAGATCCTCCATTACCCGGTTAAGAAAAATATTGATAGCTTCATAACTAACTATTTAAGAAAATTCGTGATGTGCTGGTCCATGCTGATTGATACTTCTGTGCTACAACTTTTTTTTAGCATGTGCTTAGGCATGAATACCTTCTCGTATCCTTATGAAATTATTGTTTCGCAAGAAATTAGACTACATAAAAGTTTTATAATCTATATCTCAATTGAAGAAAATTGAGTTTATCTATATGTAGATGGTCACAGATAGCAGCCAGATTACCAGGAAGAACTGATAATGAGATTAAAAATTCTAGAAATCATGCATAAAAAAGAAGCTCAGGCTATTGGGAATAGACCCTATTACTCACAAACCTCTTACAGAAAACTGTAGCTACACCGAGGGAGATTCAGACAATAGAAAAACTACCCCATCAAAGATGCACCCATCATCAATATTACAAACAAAGCCACAACTCCAAGCTTCATTTCTGTTGCAGGACAACATAGATATGGGTAACATTGCTATCGAAGATTCAATGCCATCTTTGAAAAGTGAGGAAGATTATGATCACAATGATTTATATGGTCTACCCAGTTCTAATAGTGGTGCCTCTCTGCCAAAACTATTCTTTACAGAATGGTTATTCACCATGCTCACAAACTATAAGCAGTTAGGACAATTTAGAACATTTTAACTCTAATGATTATCATGTCTTTTATAATATAGCATATCCTCGCCATGATCATTTTACAAGGCTAGAGGGTTCTTCGTCTGCGGAGGTTAGCATATATTAGATTCTTCCTAATTTCTTTAGATTACTATTATGAGCCAAACTATCTTTAGGATTGTTTAATGTGCCTCCTTGTTAGTATTTTTTTTTAATGTTATAACACTTTACAGCTGAGAACACTAACTTATTCCTTAATGGGCATGTTAAACTGTGCTTTAAGATATTTCCATTTTTGTGGTTTTTTTGTATGCATCCTACCATCTACAAACGTGAGATTTTATTGTAATCTTCTATTCTATCTCCATATTTATTTTTCTAGTTTCTTCTCCAACTTTATCAAATGAAAGGAGGGAAAATCAGCCTCTTATCAAGGCACATATCTTATCATTATATATTATAATGGCCTTACTTTATGACTGAATGAGGTGATATAAAATCGGAATTATAACTATATTTTATCATTCCCATTCGAATGGAGATAATGTTAGTGTGAGTTATCCTATGTGTCCTGCCTCTCATTTGGAGGGTCATCTCACATGGGTTACAGGGTTAGGTTTAGGGTTTCCTATGTTCAAACACTTAGGTTCTCAAAGTCACCCTATGTGTTCTCTTTCTATTCATTTATGAGCATGCAAAACCTCTGTCTTTCCTCTTCCAAACATTTTTTTGTACCAACAAGTTCTTCCAACTAGATGGTTTTTCCTTGCTATTTGGATCTTTTATGATTTCATTGGAGTGCAACTACATTTTGGTGCCTCATTTCACATGATTTGATTCTCAACAAACTCTTTTCATGGTATATGTTCAAACAAAATTTGCCATCACTGAAAAGCTCAATTTACAAAGTGTGTAAGCTATAGGTGGAAAATGGTGGATGATGTAAATAATTTATTTTATTTTATACGAGACATACTTTTTAGTCTGGACAATACCTTTCTATGAACTTGATGAGTGATGTATTCACTTCTCTTATAAGAAAATTAATATTGGGATCTCACCACTCTTCCAAAAGGAAGAAAAATCATTGTGTAAGTGGGTGTTTGGCAAAGTATGGAGTAGATGGAACGCAAAAGTTTAAAGCGCGATTAGAAGGAAGGGTGAGGATTTCCTGAGAGTGGGTTGATTAAGGAGACCTATGTTTGATAAGATGACTTCTATGGATGATAGCCATTTCCATGGGATGGAAAGTCCATCAAATGGAAGATTTCCATGAATGGTGACCTAGAGGAAGAGATCTATATGGAACAACCTTCATGGTTATGTCCAAGATTCCTCCTCGTTGTAAGCTAAAGAAGTCTCTTTATGGCTTAAATAATCCCCTCGGGCTTGGTATGACAAGATGGACTCCTTCTTACTTACATAGGGTTTATTAGGGTTCTAATCCAAATGTTATATTCTACGACAAGATGATATACTCATTTTTGTTCATATGTTGATGATTGTTGATCACATGAAGTAAATTTCCATCATTATTGATTCTGTGAAATTTTAGCCAATAAAGTTTTCCATGACTGACTTAGGTCTGCTTCATTACTTCCTTCGGATATTTTAGAATCTAACTCGAGAATCTTTCTTTAGATAACCTAAGTATGAGCCTTGAAACTATCTTTAGATGTTGATTTAAGTCTTATCCTCCTTTTTTTTAGTTAAGTTTTTTAATGCTATATTCCCTTGGTTGATGGAACATCTAACTTGACTCACCTCCTTTGGATTTATCGTATGTTTCATTTTGTTAGGATCTTTTGTTATATGCGCAGAGCCACATGAGCTACATTGGAAAGCAAAGCTAAATGGATCCTTCATTATGTTCATGGCACTTATCTGATGGCATACACTATCAAATGGAGGGGTTGAAATCAGCCTGGATTACAGATTATGATATATCTGACTTAGATCATCATAAATCAACTCCCGCTACAGTTTCTGCCTAATGAGGTTCGGATCCTAATTAGTTGGTATATTTTATCATTCTCATCGAATGGATATCATCTACAACTTCAAGGAATAAAATGGTATTATTCTTGTGTGTATCTGTTCTAGTAACAGTGTGAAGCATTCTTGTGCATGTTGAATGTTAATGAAGACTTTATACAGGTTGATAGAGAGGATATGACTGACCTATGATGAGAATTTGTGTAAGTTTTGTGGACCTTCATTGTTTATGTTTTTAGTGCATGTTGGTGCAAGCTTGGAAGTCTTGTGATAGTGGTGTGAACTCCTTATTAAGTAGCATCTGTGTAGAAGGCAGTCTCTATAATCATAGGAGATCAATCCAGGTAAGGGGACATTGGCACTGAAGTGATAGTGACTCTATCGGTAGGACTCTTTGGTTGCATGCAAGACTTAGGGATTTGATCAGTTGAACAATATGTCACAGTGGTATGAACCAGTTCACCTAAATAAGAGAATCAAACATAAATGTGTCTGATCAGGGTGATTGTCATCTTTGTTGGATAAGGGTGATTATGAAATTTTATTCTAGAGAGAGAATAAGAAACTATGAAGAAACTAGTGATGTTGTAGGAGTATGTATACTTCAAGCTTGACTGGAGCCTACAAGAAGTCGACCTATAATAGAGAATAATCTTGGAACCAAAACAAGGAAAATGGTTTAAAAAGTTTTTCAAATCTTAGCTAGCCCTAAGGAACCTTCATAGAGAGGAAAGGATCATACTTGGCTTAGATGTATCCTAGAACCTTAAGATATCTTTGTTTTCATGAGCAATATAGTAAAATTTACATCATTAAACAAAGTGTGCAAATCATTCAAGAGCCATTGAAGGTTCTAGCATGCTGACAAGGTCAAGATAGTTGTCTAGGTAATATTTCATGCTTTGATATAAGGATTAAGTCTTTTCCTTGTAGAAATATCCTTCTTGGATGGTCACAAGAGATGGAAACCCTCAAACTAGGGTTACGAAGTAGAAATTTCACTTATCTCGTAATAGTACCAATTACCAATAGAAGCAGGAATAGTCCCATTTAGCTGATTGTAGGAGAGATCAAGATACATCATAGAGATAAGCTAACTAAGGGACTCTAGAATATCTCCACTCAAAGAGTTGTTCCGACGATACAAATACTGAAGAGTAGAGAGATTACCAATGGAATAAGGGATTGGGCCTTCCAACTTATCCTGAAATCCCAAATCAAAATAAAAGAGGGAGGAAATATTTCCAATAAAGGGTGGCATACTTCCTATTAGATTTGAACCTTGGACAGAAAAGTGTGTGAGATGTGGCCAATCGCTAGATAATATTTCACTAATATTTCCACTAAACTTGTTGCCAGACAAACTAATCACTTTTAAACGAGGAAGGCCAGAGAAACCTAGCGGAAATGGGCCCCTTAAATGTCAGGAGTCGAGCCCCAATGAAACCAAATTACTCATATTTCCCAACCATGACGGCATTATGGAACTAAAGTCATTCTCATCTAACAGAAGATGGAAGAGTGAAGTGAGGTTTTGGATAGAATTGGGGATGTCCTGACAAGGAGCAATATGAAAGGTAGAGGTGGTGGAGATTATGGAGATGAGAAATGGATGCTTCCAATTGCTCACTTGTAATATTCAGCGGGACGCCATGAAGCCCCAAATACTTTAATCCTCGCAAGTTCTCTGTCCACCCTAAACTCGAACTATACATTTCCAAACTAATATCAGAAAGATCTAAAAATTGTATTGAGAAAGATTCCCTAGCTGCCACGGAATTCTACCCTTGAATCCTGCAAAGGACAAGTCGAGGTAAGTCAAACCGTGCAAAGAGCCAACATCCTTAGGAATTTCTTCTTCAAAATGGTTGTGGCTGAGATCCAGATCACTAAATCCATTGAAACTTTGGAGAAATCATCCTGAGATGATTATATAACTGTTGCAAAAGGAATTTGGTAAAATTATCTTGTCTCCCTCGAGTTATCCATGACAGTATCTCCTGCATTTTCTAGAGTCGGAGTCGATTCGATCTATTCAAGATCATATGAAGGAAATCACACAAATTTTTTTTTCAGAGATGAAGAATGCATCCTCTTCTATTTAGGTTACTTTTGATCTGAGGATGATTGAACCCCGCAAAACAAGTCTGAGGCTTACAAGTATGAGAAAAAATCAATACCAAGATTACAGGTAGTTCCCAAAGGCCCTTGAAACAAAGTTCCCAACCCAAAAACCAAACCCTCGCCATTTATGTGCACAATTCTTAGAAATCCTCAATAAAATAGTACCAGGTAAAAAATAAAACAGGGGAAAATGGAAGATACCTGCTCGTCCTCCTCCTCGGCTAAGATCCGCACCATCTGCATGCAACAAGAATGAAATTCCCTCCCGCCCAAGCTTGTTTTCCATTTTCCACGCATTCATGATTTTTCCTGCATTTTCCTTGCTTTGCAAGCCGCCCAAAATTATAAAGAGTTTTTTTAATTAAAAAAAATTATATTAAGGGTATTAGAGACAAAAGTAGGAGGAGTGTATTAATTAGAGACAAAAATATATTTTTGTCTCTAATTAATGTCTCAAAACACACCACCCTCCCACCCCCCACCTCCCCTTGTAGTAGTGACTCTTGCAACAACATGGTTTAAGTAGGAAAATCAATGATCCTTCCTTATACATCAAGATAAATGAACAAGGAAATATTTAGATTGTTTGTTTATATGTTGATGATTAAATCATTACTGGAGACTTATCTACATACGTATTCAAATTAGCCATGAAGAAAGGATTTGAGATGACGGATATATGTCTCATGAATGCACTATTTTTTAGGCATTGAAGTTCAATAATGAGAAGCTGAAATTTTTTATTTCATAAGCAAAATATACTAGTGCCTCCTTGAAGAGATATGATATGCTGAATTGCAAATCAATTCCACAAATGCACACTCAGCTTCAAAATGATAAAATTTAGAAAGTTGAAATTATAGGGGAGTGTTAATAAATAGATATTTTGTCCCAATCTATTATTAGAAAAATATGTAATGTTTTATTTTTATGAATGCATCTATTGTTTAACAATTTCATGTTTACATGATTTTAGTTTTATATTACAACAGTTTGATTTTAATTCCTAATATTAGGAAAATCAAGTAAAAATATACCTTTGTTTTAATAGCATGCCCTGCTTTTGCAGCAATCTATGTTTACCGATAATCTATTTTTGTGATAAAGACTTCGTTAGATACACTTACAAACAAAGAGAAACAAATAGAGCTGAAGCTTATGAAAGGGATGAATAATAGATGCACAATAGTGCTGTTATTTCTGACTTAATTTTTTTGTTTTATTTGCAGTCTTTAATTTCTATATGTGTTGTTTTTAATTTCTATTAGCACACAAGCGAATCTATAAAATAAAATTATTACTACTAATATAACAACCCATTTCTGTTAATATGACATCCTATTCTTAACATCCAGTCCCATTACATTTTTTTGACTTCTATTGAAAATTGACAACAGGATGTGAAATACATCATGAAATATCTTGTAGAGATTCGTGTAGTATAATTTTCTTCGGCACCGAATCTTATGCTTTCGTTAGGTATTTTCAGTACCGATCTACCTAAATGTCACGCAGGTTCGCAGGTGCAAGATAAAACTAACTGTTTGAATAACTATAATTGCATTTAGCTGTGGTGCAGTGGTATGTGGCAAAATAAGAACCTGAAAGTGGGCATCAATTTTGGTGCCCTCCATCATGAACGTTACATGCTTTACCATTAGAACTTTCATATACGGTATTTTTTCTGATGTCTTATTTGTTCAGTTAATTTATTCAGAGATAGAAACACTCACTACGAATTTATTTATTAATACAGGGGGCATTCTTCAGAGAGATGAAATACAATAATAATGAACATAGACAGTCATCACAACAAAACAAAATAAACAAGTACTACAACATTTTTATAGGGGAGCTGTAGTATGTATAAAAATCTGATCTAAGAAAGAACATAACATATTAATTCCTCGTATGAATATAATATAGAATGAGCTTTTTCATTATGAGTTGTTTCAGACATGTAGCGCCTCTTGCAAATGCAACATAGCCTGCTACAAGATCTAATATCCAATGCAACAAGCTGTTTTCTTTTCAGAAAATAGAAACATTAAGTAGAAGAGAACGAAGAAGAAGAGGAAGATGGCTTTCCAAAAATAGCTTTCCTGACTGATTTGAGGAGTGACAGGGCAATGGATGCTTTCACCTGCCCTCGTCTGGGAATGTTTCTCTCTAGTATTGCTGCTGCCGCCATTCAATTTCAAAGATATTCCAGAAAAAAACCAAGATGGTAGCGGCAAATTTCTGGAGACGCAGAAAGAGGTGTGGATCTGTCCCCGTTTAAATGAAGATGGATACATACAAGGCTGCATTTATAGAAACAATTTCATGACTAATTGATAAGGACACCAATCAACTGAATTGGTTTGAGATTTCTTAAAATTATTGTGAACGGTGAATGCTTTAAATATCAAATAAGATATGATCTATTTCACGGATGAACGGTGAAAGCTGTATATATCAAACAATATATGACCTATTTCACGGGGTAATGTGCTGTTGGCATATAAATTGTGGTGTGAATGTCACCTGCCGAAAATGGGTGGTTAGCATAAACCGCTGCGAGTCATACCTGTCCATTTCCATTTCCTGGCATTTTATTGAAAGGGATTCAATTTACGAAGAACACGGACTGCAATTTGATTTCATCTTCATCAATTGTAGCAACTACCATCCTTCCATATTGGCTAAACCCAGTAATCATATTTCTGATTTAATGGTGAGATTTAAACACAACACTTTTGTATACGAAATCACTTCACAAAGTCCCCAGGTCTAATCCCTGATTCACTTTTACCACCCAATATAATAGCGCCCTGATCTTAAATGAATATCGAAAGATGGTGATGGCACCTTACAAAATGACGGTGCCACTTTTGCATTCTTGTTCACACGATAAAGCTTAACCTCGTACTTAATAAGTATGATAATTTATACTTAGCTGGTACAATATGTTCTACCCATTTCCTTTTTCGTTAGTTTGATATTTTAGTTCTCTAGGTTAAATCCAGAGTTCAATTTGTTTAGGCAATAAATATTCAATCCACCAATTATATTATTTTATTATTTAGATGTTATTGAATTCTTTAGATAGTTTTGGATATCTATAGTATGTAGACACTAATCAATTGTTGATCTTTATGTTTATATGAATGTTTGTGTCTTTTTTTTTTTTTTAAATATGGGATTTTAAACAGTTATTGTGCAAGTATATGGTGAGTTTTATATAATAAAAATATTTAATGTTGAATACATATTGTGTTTGCACAAGTTTTTAGATTTTTATTTGTACCTTTTATAAGGTCATTTGTTAAGACATCCTCTTTCCAAAGAAAAATATGATGAGGGCCGGCGAACATGGAGGCGTGGATGATGAGGAGAATAGACGGCTCGGTTGGTTGAGTGGTGATGTTTGTTTCGATCATGTTGATCATGAATGTCATCAAAATTATTTGTGGCCATTTGTTTTTGCTTGAACATGAAAATCAATAAGTTTAAAATATTGATATTGTTTTTTAGGAAGTTACTAAATGTGCATTAAATAATGTGTCAAATTTTTAATGGTTGAGGTCATGTCCTATAGTTTTAGATGCATTGCATAATTGGTGAATGAGAGATTTGGTACTATGTGGACAAAAAAATATCTTAGTATGAATCAATATATTCCTATCCATGTAGGGTAAAACATTTGTTACATGTGATCAAATTTTTATCGCCGGTTTGAAACGGTTCTTAATGGGATGATATCTCCATAATATTTTTATATATGTGACAAAAAGTACAAAGTTTGGGTCCATTGGCGGTGCGGTTTGAAGCTCACTTCTAGTAAGGGGGTGTGTGGGTGGGCTTGCCTCACCACCCATGTCGTAGGGGGTCACAAATTTTAATGATTTAATCTGTGGTTTCTAGAAATACAAATTAAATTGAATTTTAGTTTTAGGAAGGAAAATCCTAATGTCATTTTTCCACTCCATTTTTAGGAGGAGAAATCTAAATTCTATTTTTGTGGTGATCCAATATTTTTATGAACGATTTCACATGTAATATGTTTATCTTGAGTTAATAAAAGATTGATATCTTACACTTTGGATGTTTCCTAGGCACGTAGATGGGGTTTTACTACATAAATTTGGTGTTTGTCTCTTATATGTTTAATATTTTCTATATTTTTTAATCTTTATCTCTGTAAACTATTGTTTTAATATTCAAATTTCATTCATTGCTACAAATTCTATGATTTCCTAACAAGTGGTATTAGAGTGAGGTTTTCTAGATTTGCAACAACTATTTTGTATTTGGTGTTGCTATTACATCAAATGGTGAAAGTGATGGGCGCTGCAAATGATAGAATGTATTGCTATATCAAATGAATACAATGCACGCCTTTATATAGGCTCATAGGGAGGCAGCGGTGGAAGAGACGGTTATTCAACCGACCATAAACAAAAATAAACAAATGTATTAACTTGCTA
Source organism: Taxus wallichiana var. yunnanensis (assembly GCA_018340775.1). NCBI lineage: Eukaryota > Viridiplantae > Streptophyta > Pinopsida > Cupressales > Taxaceae > Taxus > Taxus wallichiana. The sequence continues at coordinate 265,489,123 of CM031240.1, forward strand.
ACATTCCCCCCCTTAATACATTGCTCTTACAAATGTACCCCCTAAACAAATCAAACTTCACCTTGCCGAGAGGCTTGGTGAGAATATCTGCAACCTGAGAATCAGTAGGGCAGTACTGGAGCTGAATTTGGTGGTTCAAGACCTGTTCACGAATGTAGTGACATTCGACCTCAATATGCTTTGTTCGTTCATGGAAAACAGGATTTTCACAAGCTTCAACACACCTTGATTGTCGCAGTGAATGATGGGAGGTTTCTCTTCAGGAATCCCTATATCTGCAAGAATGCGACGTAACCAAATTGCTTCACACACAGCTCCTCGTGCAAGCGCAGTATTCAGCCTCAAGTGGATGAGAGAGCAACAACAGTTTGCTTTTTGCTAATCCACGAGATAGGTCCAGATCCGAGATGAAAACATATCCTCAAGTGGATTTCCGTCATCAACGGATCCCGCATAGTCCAAGTCTCAGATATCCTCGTAAGAAGAACTCGAGTGTTCTTCTCGATACTCTGCACCAAAGTCAATCGCACTTACTCGGACATATCTCAACACATGATTTGCTGCTATCCAATGACATTTCTTCGGCCCGCATAAACCGCGAGATAGCTCACCGCAAAGCAAAGATCTCGGTCCGGTATAAGTCAAGTAAATGAGACTCCCACAAGCCGCCCCGTAGTGAGTGCCATCTACCTATGGTGAATCCTGGAATCTAGATAATTGCAAACCTTTTTCCATAGGTGTGGACATTGGTTTACAATCTGACATCCCATACTTTTCCAGGAGTGTCTTGGCATATTTCATCTGGGAGACGAAGATATGATTCTTCTTCTGCCATATCTCTAAGCCAAGACAATAGTGAAGTAGCCCCAAATCAGTCATGTTGAAGGATTTCTTCAGATCATTCTTTACATCATCTACAAGATTGTCATAACTTCCTGTGATCACAAGATCATCTACGTACAAAACCAAAATGACAATCTCTGTTCCTACCTTCTTGATATACAAATTTGTATCTGAGGGGCTACGAGTGAATCCATGCTGCAATAGGTGATCATCAATTTTTATATACCATGCCCTAGGTGCTTGTTTAAGTCCATAAAGAGACTTTATCAGACGACATACCTTGTGTGGTTGATGCTCGTCTACAAACCCTTCAGGTTGGGCCATGTACACTTCTTCTTGTAGATCACCATTTAGAAAAGCACTCTTGACATCCATCTGCTGAAGTTTCCATCCATTTTGTGCTGCCAGTGCACATACAACTCTGATGGTTTTGATCTTCGCAGTGGGTGCAAAGGTCTCGTCATAGTCAATTCCTTCTTGCTGAGCATAACCCTTTGCAACAAGTCGTGCTTTGTGTTTGTCGATCAACCATCTCGCTTTATATTTTGTTTTGAAAATCCATTTGCAGCCAATGGATTTCTTACCGGAGGCAGATCGACAAGTTCCCACGTCCGATTCTCAATCGGGAATCATATTCAAAGATCCATAGCCTGTTTCCACCGTGGTTGGTCTAATGCCTCACGAAATGTCGTTCGGTGCTCTCAACAACCGAACTCATGAGTGCAAAATTTACCTCATGTCTAGCTTGACTTCGTGTTCTAACTCCCGTAGAAGTACCATGAAGTGAGTTCTGTGTGTGCATCCCCGATAGTACTGGACCCATTTCGGACGTTGGGCCGCTGATGTGAAGATGTGTTTTCCAAAGGTGCCAAGATCAACGAACAAATCTCCACTCAGCCTCTTCTTCTCTCTGAGAAGAATCATCTTGCTCATCATCTGGATGTGTGAGCAATCTATGTGACGAGGTCGGTACTGGATCTCCATTGTGTGGCAAGGAGTCAAAGGACGACTCATCACATACCACATCTCGACTCTCGTAGATCTTCTTTGTCTCAGGATCCATGAGACGATATGCCTTTGAGGTAGTACTATACCCCAAGAAAAGACATGGCAATGTCTTTGGATCGATCTTCTTCCTTCTCTTATCTGGAACATGCATATATGCAGTACAACCAAAAACTCTTAAATGATGAATAGAAGGTTTACGACCAGTCCATACCTCTTCCGGTGTCTTGTTCTGCAAGATCTTCGTGGGTGCCCGGTTGAGTAAATACACTGCTGTCTGGACTGCTTCTGCCCAAAACTGATCCTCCAACTTGGCGGTTGAGAGCATACAACGAGCCATCTCCATGACAGTCCTGTTGTGGCGCTCGGAAATCCCATTCTGTTGGGGCGTATAGGGAGCAGTCAAATGTTGCTGAATGCCATGCTGCTTCAGGTATGCTAAGAACTTCTTTGACACAAATTCCCCCCCTCGATCTGAGCGGAGGAGAAGAAGAGGCTTCCCAGACTGCCTGCTGGCTTGCTGGTAGAAGGTTTGGAAATTTGCAAGTGCCTCACTCTTCTTCCGAAGGAAATATACCCACATTTTCCGTGAGTAATCATCAATGATGAGCTGAAAGTACACAAAACCTTGAAAGCTAGCTGGCAGGGGTCCGCACAGATCGGTGTGAACGACCTGAAGATGCTCTGTAGAATGATAAGAGCTCTGTTTGAATGGACCTCTATGTTGTTTGCCCGCAAGACATCCCGAGCAAACAGGTAAGGAATGGGAGAGTGGAGGAAGCCCTCTTACCATTTCCTTCGCACTGAGTTGATGCAGAGCCCCGGCAGAAAGATGACCATATCGAAAGTGCCAAAGTGCAGTGGACTCTGCCGTTGATGCAGAGAGAGCAACGCTAGATGAAGTGACCGCATCCAGTGCAAATAGACGGCCCTTCAGAAATGCTTGAGCAATGACTGACTCTCCCTGGGAAATGATGCAGGACTTGACCCCTTTTTCAACAAAGAATTCAACCTGCATTCTATGGTTAAGAAGTTGACTTACAGACAAAAGATTTGAAGTCAAACCTGGAACATAGAGCACCTTTGTGAGTGTACATCTTCGTGTTCCAAGAGGAATGATGACATCACCAATCCCTGCTGCAATATACTCTTGATTGTCTGCAATGGTGATCCGATCTCCAGTGGGCCGGTCACTCAGAGTATGGAACAACTTCTTGTTGCCAGTCATGTGTTTGCTGGCGCCTGAATCAATCAACCAGACATCTTCTGACGGCTGCGAAGTCTGTGAGACTAGAACAATGTCAGAATGAGTTGTATCTGGTACCTCTTCATCGGAGGTGGCATCCTGCTGAGCAGCAATGTGGCCCTTCTCGCTCTCGACACGAGCATGCCATTGGGATTTCTTAGAATATCTGTGGCCAGAAGTGCTCTCTTCGCCAGAATTTCCATACTTGCGACCGTTGTAATAATAGTTCGCAGTCGTGTGCGTATCCGTGGAGCAAATGTGGCACCACCGATCCGCCTTGTGATTATGCTGCTTCTGGGGTGGCCGCTGTGGTGGCCGCTGTGAAGATGGCTGCTGAGCATGCTGCTTCTGATTCTGGGGGGCAGATTGCCCTTTCGAGGCTTATGTTTTTGCCTCGTGATGAGAGCCTTGTCTTCGAAGGCTTCTTGTACATTTTGCATGGCTTCTTCCTGCTGGAGATAATTCACCAGGGTTGCAAAACTCACCTCCTGTTGAGTAATTGTCAACGTGGTGATCAGTGTCCGAAACCGTGAAGGAAGAGCTCGCAGGGTGAGCGGGACAAGCAACTTGTCGTCCACTGGTTCACCAAGTGCAGAGAGTTCTGCACGTAACTCAGCTACACGCCGCAAGAAGGCTTCTACTGATTCACCTTCATGCATACTCATCGTATGAAGCTTTGTCTGAAGTTGCAACTTTGACGTCAGATTCTTAGCTTCGTAGATGGTACACAATGTGCTCCATGCCTGAGAAGAAGCAGTTGCTTCTCGAATGTATGGCTGCACCTCATCAGAAAGACTGAGGGTGATGAGCATGAGTGCTTTCGCATCAGCCTTTTCATATTTTTCCAACAGATCATCGTCTGTGGGAGGGGCGTCTTTGCCAGAGACAATCCCCCAAAGATCTTCGAATTGAAGAATCGTCCGCATTTTGGTTTTCCATGCGGCGAAATTTGGCCCTTTCAAGAGTTGGGCATCGGATAGCAATATTTTTGGAGCAGACATTTTCAAAAACTCAAAAATGTATCTTTATTTATTTATTTATTTTTCAAAATGGCTACAATGCTTACTGAAGGAATCTGTCCCGAAGATGGGCTCTATAGGCTCGTGCAGTGAGACGCCGACGCTCCTGTGGGCGTTCTATTTCGCGTTCGTCATCTGCATCATAACCACGTTCAAGTTCTGCACGAATCCGCCGTGCTTGACATCGAACGTCGAACCAAAAGTATTCCAACAGTCCTCGGCGCACAATCTCGTCAAAGAGAATTTAAGTGTTGTGTAGCTCGTTGACCAAGGCAAAGAATAGCCCAGTGGTGTCTTCGTTGTCATTCAATGCCCAAATATTTGGTGCATTGCTTGCAGTGCTTTGTGCATCTGAAAACTGAGACATACACCCACACACAGTTTTGCAATTTGCCGACTTTGCTTACACGTAGCAGTCACAAGCACGAATCTTGCTTAGCAATGTCTCCTTTCGTGAGTAGAGGATGGACAGTTGCTCCAGCAATGAGTCTCTTCTCACGAATCTCCATGACAAAGACAAACGGGACAGTTTCGGCCTCTCCTCGCACGCACAGCAATTGGGTGGTCTCAGTCTCCACAACAAAGAAATGGTGGTCTCAGTCTCCTCGCAAACGCGGGACAGGCACACTCCTCCTTCACGCGGGACAGGCGCACTCCTCCTTCACGCAGGGACAGGCTCAGTCTCCTCTCAGCAAAAGAAAAGGCAACTCTTAACACCCTCTCCTCCTTCACGCAGGGACAGGCTCAGTCTCCTCTCAGCAAAAGAAATGGCAATTCTTCCTTTCACGCAGGACAGGCAACAGTTTCCTCGCCTCCTCACGCACAGCAAAATGAAAACGGGACAGGCAAGCACCAGTCTCCTCGCCTCTCCTTCTTCACGCACCAACGTACAGCGCACGCACAGCAAATGGGAACTCACGCACCTCCAGCGCCACGCACAGCACAAACGGACAGTCCTCTCTCCTCTTCACGCATTCACGTCTCGAGAAATGGCGAAGCAAAATAAAACGGGACGGGACAGGCACTCCTTGCTCCCTCCTCACGCGGCACCAGTCTCCTCCACGCGGGAACAGGCAACTTTGCTCCCTCCTCACGCGGCACCAGTCTCCTCTCCTCGCGGGACCTGCTCTGATACCAATGATGGGCGCTGCAAATGATAGAATGTATTGCTATATCAAATGAATACAATGCACGCCTTTATATAGGCTCATAGGGAGGCAGCGGTGGAAGAGACGGTTATTCAACCGACCATAAACAAAAATAAACAAATGTATTAACTTGCTACAATGTAAAGTGTCGTGTGCAAATTATGAGGTGTAGAAGTTTAACAACAAGAACAACTTTGAGTTGTGGAAACTCAAAGCATGTGACATACTGGGTACAATCTGGGGCTAAAAAATACCTAGATGGAAATACAAAGAAACATGTAGGGATGGAAGACAATGACTAGGAAGAGAGGGATATAAAATCCCTTACCGCAATACAGCTTGTGTTTAGAAGATGATGTTCTCTATAATATAGTGTGATAAAAGACAATGGTAGACTTATAGATCATATTAAAAAGTGATTACATGATGTAATCTATAAAAAAAAATATCAACTCGATGAGGAAGTTGTATACATTATGGATGAAATAAGGTATGAAAATTGTTAATCATTTAAATGTTTTTTCATATCTTGGTACATTCATGTTGACTAGTATTGGTGTAAATAAACAAGATGAACATGAGGTTGTCACCTCATTATGTAGTTTAATGGATGCTTGGGATCACATAGTAACATATACCGCTTCTAGTATTGTTTTTTTGGAGTAGGATCAAAACAGGGAATTGAAAGGACCCTCATCCTTTTACAAAAATCCCATCGGAAAGATAAAGCAAGTGAAACTTACGATAAAAATCCTAAAGTAAAAGAACTATAACATAGAGGGAAGTAATGAAAAATTACATAACATATAGATTTTAGAGATCTTTAACAACTTTCTTCATTGCAATCAAGCATTTCTATCAGCCAATGTCTCATCGATCTTTAGGATCTTGATGTAGTCTTTGTATATGATGTCCTGTGTTATTAGTATAGTCGTTCAAGGATTTGATGATGGAAAAGGCTTCCAGAATCTCCAAAGAATTATAGCCATAATATCATTTTTTTCCACACTATTAGGGGCTTCGTATAGATGTTGTTTGTCCTCTACCACTATATTGCAATATTTTATAGCCACTTTTGGGGAATCCTTAGCCTCGTGGCTGGCAGAGTCCGGATAAACAAAAGAAAACCCTAAAATGACCTTCGGGATTTCCTTCTCGACATGAATTCCAAAGGACACTCATAATCGAAATAGGTGACGTGGTGTGAAGACTAGGAGAGGCAATGAGAGACTCATGAGGAGACATGGAAGGGGGAATATCTAGGAAAGGAGATGGGGAAGCAATAAAAGTAGCAAATTGAGAAGTGATCATAACATAAGAATAGGAGTCGAGAGGGCAGATGTAGTGCCCAATTCCCTTTGACACCTTTTGATACTAATCATGATACTCGTTGATTATATTATGGACATGATTATGGAATTTATTATACTATGATGTTAGATGTTAGATCATGAATTATTATTGATGGATTCAGTTATGATGCATGATGATTATTAGAGGCATTTTAGATATTGATGATGATATACTCTTTGAAATCGTTATATTATGGATGTTGTTCGGACATGTGATATTTGGATATTGTGAGAATACCTAGAAATTAAAATTATTGGATGATGATATAGTTGTTGATAAAACTATAAATGATATTGTTAGTTTTCTTTGATGTTGTTGTGATTCATATATCTAGATGATTTTGGGAATTATATTTATATTATTTCATATGTTTTGATATGGCCACAAGGCCGAATGAGGTATTTGTGTTTTGCAAGTTAAAATATCACAACAAACATCAAGGGATTAGAGAGAAACCACATTTGAATTCTAGATGAATTCAAAAAGGTCACCATGGAAACTAGTATTTGTTTGTGTGTGTTTTTGTGTGTTAGGGATTCCGATGGAGGGGATCACCTTTAAATGTGACCAAGGGGTTATGTGTATTTATTTATTGCTTCCTTTGTTTATGTTTATGTTTGCATGTGTTTATTTTGTGGTGCTTTTGCCCCTTTCATTATTCATTAAATGGTGTGTAATTTTGTGAGTAATCATGTTGTTAAGTTAATTAGTTAAAATATGTCATAAGAAAGTAATTAATAGAGTTGTTGGCCTTGAATTAAAGTGTTGTAAGTGATGTGTAAGTTAAATTTTGAGTGTGAAAAACTCTACCTTCTTGGAAATTCGAAATTGTCCTTGGAGGCTGATTTTGGAGGCTTGTAAGACAAGTTAAACTTATCCCATACCTCTTAAATTTAATTACCAACCACACCTATGGTTGGAGAGTTGAGATTAGACTTTTATAACATTTTTTGAGAAGGCAAATTGTAGGTTTTAATTGCACTTTTCTTACATGATTTAATTTCAGTCCTTTGGGGTGTGGGTTGGATTTGAGTGTGTAAGTAAACTGTCATATTATTCACCCACCTATTTATTATGCATTGGAGAATGAAGTTGAATTTGGGGGTTGGAATTGAGGATGTGTGATGTGACATCCTACATGGATCCACCTCATCCTCTTCCCTCCCCTCTTCTATTAAATTTGAATTCCTTGCCTTATATGAGGGTTTCTTCATTTTGGAGATTTGATTATGGGGTGAATTCTTGTTGTTTTGGGAGCTTTTGCTTGAAGAAGTTTTCTTTGGAAGATTGTTGCATGCTTGTGCTTGGCTGGTTTGGATTGTTTTCTTGGAAACATCTGTTATTTGGAACTTGGGAAACTCCATCATGGAGAGGTAAGAGCTTGGCTCTTGAAATAATCTTCTTTTATGAATGTAAATGTTAATGTGTGAATGTTTTGATATGTTTGTGGGCTTGGGTAGATGGCCTAGGAATGGTGTAGGAGAAGACTATGTGGTTTATTTTGTGGGAGACACAAGTGTGTTTTAGGGAAGTATAAGGGTGGAGGGAGTTGGGATTTGGGTTCCACCTTAAAAAAATAGCTTGCATTTATTTACTCATTATGGGGTGTCATAAGAGGTTGGGGAGGCATAAGGAAATGTGAGGAATAAGGGGTACTTGGGGAGGCATAAGGAATGTTAGGGATTTGACATACTATATTTTATTGGTTTTTAATTCAGGTGGTGATACCCATTTCCCCTTTTAGGATGCATAAGAAGCATCCCCATAGTTTCTTGCTCCTTTGGCTTGCTTGAGGAAGCCTTAGTATTGTTTGTCATGTTTTAATGTAGTTGTAAAACTACATTCTATTTTGGACTGTGTTTTTATTGTAAATATGTTGCTTGTGTGTTTGTGGAAGCCTATTGTTTCCATGAGTTGGATCACATATTTTATTGCATTGTGGTTAGGGCTCGGGGGCCAATGAAGAAGGATGGATTCTCCCCTTCATTGGATGTCTTGGTTGGGTGGAGAGTGTTGCCTTTCCCCTACTCTTGTTGTGATCAAATTGGAAGAATGAGAAATACGCATGTTGTTGTTCTAGAGCAAGGAAAAAGACAGTTGGATAGTCCCTTGTTGAGATAAATTTTATTGTAACCTTTCCCACTTGAAGTGGATGAACTTGTAAATGTTTTGTAATGGAAATATGTTGTGTTGATTATGAAATTTGTAAAGTGAAATGTAAAAGAAATAAACTCTATTTTTGTTTTGAAAGAATGTGAAAGAAATTTCATTCGAAGAATAAAAGAAGGATTGTAGTCATTTATACTCCTATCACAAAAGGAAGAACCCCATGCACGCTAGCCTATCACCTAGCAGAAGCTGAGCGCTCACCCGGGGTATGTGCGGGTACCGAGTCTCTCTTTTATGTGAGTTTAGTGGGAAGCATTATCTATGATTAGTGTAAGAGTATTTAGGAAATAAGTTGATACATACAAGAACCGTAGTTCTTAGAACGACCTCTATATCGTTGTAGTCACTTCGGACCTAGTACTTTAACAGATTCCAGAACATATACTATAACAGAAAGAAAGATACAACCATTCATTCATATCATGAAAGGAAAGAGAACTCATATGAATGAAATATACATTAAACCCATTGATATTCATATCTATTTATAACATGTAACCTCAATATATTCATTGATTCATTACAAAGTGTCACAGAGTGCAGAAAAAAGTCATGCACATCATTGGACGTATGTAGCTAAGCTAACAGAAAAGAAAAATAACAACCCCATGCTTAGTACATCCTTTCCTGAACCAGAATATCCACTCGCAGCAATCCTACAGAGCTTCACTCACTCTCTAACCCGCTATTCCCTATGTATATCCAGATGATATATCCTTCTTTCATGTGTGTATCTCTATCTATTCATATATTTTCCCATAGTAGGCACTTGTATTTATCACTTTCCTGGGCTGCCAACTCACCTTGCCGCACCCTTAGATCCATTGCCAAGTGTCGAATGTGGTCCTCCATGCGAGCATGTTCCTTTAGGCCTAAGCTCTCCACTCCATCTCATGATGATCTTCTAGAAGATTCCATCCAGGCATGCTCTTTACTAGGCCAACCTATCACAGCTGGAATCTTATCCACACACAACCGATCACACTTTTCACATGTCCCGCCTTGGGCACTCAAATTGGCTAAGTCTTGAACCTCCTTTCGCGTGCCACGTGCACTGCGTTTGCTTCCTTAATCCTTCCTCTTGCGTGCTTTTGCATTACGCACAATTTTATAACTCGGGATCCCGCACGCCTAAGAAGCTTCATACTTGGTCAATATTCCAGTGCCCAACATCACCCCACACTATGCTTGTTCTCCATCCTCATAAATATTTTACTTAACCAAGATGAAAGTTATTTTATGAAACCAAGATGTAGAATTATACTTTAAAAATGAATAAGGAATGAAAGAATAGGGGAAAGAATGAAGAATGGGGGATCATCAATTAAATATGCTATGAAAGTCCTTTTGCAAATTTGCCTCCAGCTTGTTCCACACTTAGACCTCGCCTTCACCTTCTGGCATATGTTGCCCACTAGTGTGCTCACTTCATCAAAGCTTAGACCAATTCCCTGGGTGCCCAAAGTGTCCAAAATCTACTCCAAGTCCTTACATGGGTCTGCAAGTTTATCCATTCTTCATGTAATTTGGGGGTATAGGTCCTTTAGTCGGGGCTTAATTGAGCTCCTTAAAGCCTCAATTGCCTATGATTTCTTCTCTACCTTAGCCAGTAACCTTGTCCCTCTCTGCCCTATTCCCTTTGTTCTTTTCTTGGAACTCCTTCAATTCTCGCTTGCGTGGTGACCTAAGAGCTCACCACCTTATCTCTATCTCGCGCATGTGTCATATGCGTGCTTTCTCCCAAAGGTATTGATCTTAATCTTTGTGAGTACTTGGTCACTAAGAAATAGTTGCTACTACATTCAACCGGTCTTCCTCCTTCAAGTGCGTGGTCATTTCTTCTACGATGATACCAGCACCAAGGGTCACCTCTCCATAGTGAGGATGCGCGTTAGGTCTTCTAAGCATTCCAAAGTTGATGCATCCCTCGAGGGATTGGAGTTACATCCTGGGTGCTTTAATATGATGGCACTCTTGATCGACTCCACCTTATTTTAGACCTCATGTACCTTTACCTTTTCTTCCTTTAACTCGCTCCTTAATCGCATCATATTTGATTAATTCCTCTTGTTTTAAACTCTTGTCCTTCTTTGTCAGCTTCTTCCTTGTTCTTCCCCAAATTCGCCTCCAATGCTCGATTCTCGTCATTTAGCCCGAACAACCTATCCTCGCCTCTCTACCACGAATTTCTTCATAGCATTGTATACTTGCTTGTCCGAAATCTCCTGAGAATTTACTAAGGGGTTGTCTCCCTTAGATTTTGGCAATGAGATGAGCACTTTCTAGCAGAATTCAAAGTCTGGCTCATCAATGTGTGACTCAAATGCCCAAGAGAGAATCTTCTTGGTCCTGGGGTACGCGTCATCCTTTTCAAAAGACCCCATGGATAGGAGCCTTTCGTGGGTATGGTGCTTTGGAACCGTGCATGTAACACCTTCTTTGTGTCATCCACATAGCCCATTATCTGTCTCTGTTCTATATCCAGAGTTCTCCTACCCGAGTGTGTGCCTTTGGGGAAGCTAACTGTCAGAGCGGGGCCTCCTAGGCTATCATGTTCCTTTTCAATGCTCTCCTCCTTCCCTTCCTTAAGCACTATGTCCACGTTGTGCTCTAACTCTTGGTCTACAAGGACTTCAAGCATCTTTTTCACTTCTCGCTCTGCTACCTCAGTAATATGCTCTTTTGTAAGGCTTATGGCTCCCTACTCCTTGGCATCCTTCTCATCTGCCTTCATGTCTTTGGTGCCTTCCTCATCATGTTCACCCTTGCGCTGCATAAATACAAACTCTTGCTTCTCCTCTCTCGCTCTCTTCCTATGAGTCATAGACACTAAACACATGTGGTTCCTTGTCCTTCTCATATTTGGAGGATGAAGTTCCACCTAGTCATTTAGATCTCATGCAACACGTAGTTCTTTATGTATGCACACTTACCATCGGGGTAATTTAGCTTCTTCCTCATCTCCCTGTGTTCCCGGTCTAACCTTCCTAGTTCCAGCCTTAGCTTCTTTGATTCTTTAAATTTGTTTACTCCCGCTTGGAAGTATTGGGAAGTGAATGTGAAAGGAAGCTTTCACCAAGGGCTTCATGATTCGTCAATAAGCTTGAATCTACCCAAGTAGTAGTGCTAGTACACCGTGAACTCAAATTCTCCCTCAGTGGTTACTGGGAGTTGTTCTGTATCCTCCACTCTGCCTCGAATGTATTCCTCAAGCACGTATACCACTTTTCTAGTTGCGCTTTATGGGGAGTCGTCATTGTATCACAAACATATTTCTTGAACCTCTTTGTGGGTGAAGGGTCCTCAGATGGGTACTCCCACACGAACTTGTCTGGTGCGTATAGCACTCCAATTTCTACGAACACTATGGTGAGCAAGACATTGCTAAAGAGGATCTTTCCCCCTTCCTTCATGCACTTAACAATCTCCTCTGTAATGTACATGGATAAGTTGTATATCGTCCCCTTCTGCAATCTTCCTACAGACATGTAGCCAAGGTTTGTTGACCTAGTGTCCATCTTTCTTGGCCATTCAGCTTAGTCACCAGATGTGTGGCCATCTTCATAACAGGTCCTTGATGTCTGAAATATCATAGTACCATGACCCTTTCTTGCAGGCATACTCAGTGACGGTCTCTTGAATAGCCTCCTTGTCACCAAGGTCATCTTCTAGGCTATCTCCCTCACATATGAGGCCTGTAAATTATGAAATCAACTAGGGAGTCACGTGCATCTTGCACACAACAAAGTGGAAATAGTCTTCATGCACCCAAGACATCAACCATTGGTCCAAGCAATCTGGCTTCCCAAAATAAGGAAACTCATAGAGTTACAACAGCCCTGCCGTTGCCAATTTAACCTTAACGTCATCGTCATAAATGGGAAAACCTTCGTGTGTTCGCTTGTTGGTGGCATGTGTTGGTACCCAGATTTGTTCTCATTTTTAGTCTGAGTAGCATTAGAGATGTGGAATGAAGCTTGAAGTCAAATAGATCTTGATGTCTTTCATTTTATAGCTGGGGATGTGATCTAACTGACACTCGAGATTCGGGGAGAGATGGATAGCACCTTGAAAGGATCTGATCTAACCCTCACTATTCTAGGTTGTGCCTTTCAACCAAGGTAAGAGAACCTATATTCTAACCCCCAAATGGTGAAAGAGATGAAGATATCCCTCAATTTATGCAAGTAGTATGAAAATACCTTGCGAAAATATGATCAACACTCCAAATCTGAATTTCACAAGTTGTCACTCCCAGATTATGGAGATATTTTCAATGCAAGGCAAGGGTTACTGAAGACATTGTATAATCCTGATTTTCCTTGTCCATTTTTGTGAATGGATTGTATTCTTTTGTTGATGTATCACAATGCAGATGCAAGGGTAATATGGGTAGGATTAGTTTGTTTGAATGAAATTTTTGGTGGGGTAGTGATGAGACAAACTGAGATATGTCAGATATTTTACAACCTATACAATACTTGAAACAACTATAAGATAAAATGCTTCAAATAATCAGGACATTCTTTCAACCAGAAGAGGCATAAATGGAATCCCGGGAAGCACTCGCACACAATATTTGAGAATTCACCACAGAATCTTGAAGTAAAGAACTCAATTAAACACAAAAATCCATGATCAAACCATGCCTAAGGTACCCCCAAAGGTTCACAAGAAATCTCTGCGATCAAGGAAGGTCAAGTGATTTTAAATTTGTTCTTCTCTTTATCGATCTAGGCTCTTCTAAACATGAGATTGTAAATGGCACTAAACTATCAACAAGAAATGGATATTCTGTGTGATTTCTAAATACTTTCAATGCAAGATTGCAACAAGAACAATGAAAACTATTTACAGACATTTAAAAATGATAACATACATCATATTGTCCTAGAAAAACATAGATTAACTCAAAAGCTTATTAGATTCATTAGCAAGGAGAGTTTCATGAACAATCTCGGAGAGCGTGTGATAGCTATACACTTGTAACCAATTCACATACATCAAGATCCAACACAAAAGAAATTATCCTATTTCTTTGGTGGTTTTCTAAGAAGATGAGCCTTTTCTCATAATTTGCTCGTGATTTTCAAATTTTTCTCGACCCTCTACAATTTCTCAAAAATGCATTATATATCTCTTACCACATTTGATCCTTCTTTCCCAAGAAAATAATATGCCATGGGATCAAGTTTGTTACAAAACAATCCTCATGATTCAATGAAAATGACACCAAATAGAAAAACGTTCGCAGGTTTCTAGGTGTGCCAAAAAGATTAAATCATTACAAATATCTGGATCATTATCCATCCTAGAGGCATGTTTTTCATCATTGAGGCATACAAACACCTTTTACTCATCATTTTCACCTTTTTACCTTTTTAAATTACCTCTGCAACTTTTGATTTTTTCATTTCACGTGTTTGCTCAGATGAGTAAAAATTTATTACAAAAACACCTCAAATCAAAGAATTAAGCCATGAAAGTGATGCCAATGATCCTGGAAGGCCAAGACGACACAAAATCACTATAAATTTGATGAATTTTGATGCAAAATTTGTGATTCCAAGCTTCTGGAGGAAAAATGGTGGCTAAAAATGAAAATGCACAGTTGCCCTTGATCTGCTACGTGTCAAACTATGATTGGGAACAAATTTGGGCTTATTTTTGACTTTTTGACATTTTTGAAAAAATGGAAAAATTTGACTTTTTCCCCACCCTCCGCCTTTGAATTTTAGAGCTGACACATGGCACATGGTGGGTCCCATTGAAATCATGCTTCAATTCTGTGCATTTTGACCCTTTTTGGAAATTGGGAAAATTTTCACTTTTTGCCCGCGGGCCCGCACCTCGATTTTTCCCTTCCACGTGTCACTTTCTCTATCGCTAGTGGGCCGAGCTTCAAATTTTTATTTTGAGTCCCTTTTTCAAAAGAGAAAAAAATTCCCTCCTGCCTCCGCTCGGCCCACGACCGGTGTGTGCTCTCTACCATGCGTCCATCACTCATTTCTTTGAGGACCCGTGAGCTTAATCTTCATTTTACTCCCTTTAAGCCAAGGGAAAATTCTCCACTTTGTCTCCGCGGCCCGCGCCTCGAAACTATCCCCGCCACATGGCACTCTCCTATTCGCTGCGGGTCCAAGTCTCCCTTTCTTCCTTCAAACCTCCCTTACAAATTTTTGAAAATTCACAAACTTCAACGTTGACCCACGCCCCCTTTGACCCTTAAAATGTTACATGTGTCTTATCTGGATTAGTCGCAGGATTTGGCCAAAAATTTATTTTAACTTTTTTTTGAAAAAGGGAAAAAATCCCCTTTTCCCTCTCGCTGGGCCGACCCGCTCTGCGCCACCGTGTTGCCACATGTCCTCCTCTGATTGGAGTGGGGGAAAAATTAGTTTTGAAACTTTATAGAATTAGAGCCAAAAAAATCTAAGTCTCCCTCAGCCCGCACTTCCATTTTTAAATTTTTAGGACACGTGTCCTCTCCCGATTGGCTATGGGGTTTTGAGCCAATTTTTGACTTTATTTTTTTTTGCAAAATAAATTCAAAATTTTAAAAGGAGATCCGAATCCTTTCCATCCCCTACCAATCAGAACATGCCACGTTGCCAATGCACGTTTGAGGAATAAATTGACAGCATATGATGCCCGTTTGACCATCAAACACGAAATTTTCCAGCTATGCCCAGAATCTGATTTTTTCACCAAGGATGAAATATTTTGAATTAGAACTGACAAATCATGATTTCAAGCACTTCTCAACCTTGGGATTGAATTTTCAAAGGCATACCATGATGATTTGATCAATTTTGATTTTTCTATGACCTGGCAAAGGGAAAAATGACATAGCCCACAAAATTGGAAAACTAGGGCATAGAAAAGGGAAAACTAGGATTATTCTATCAAATTAGGGTAGAACAACAAGTTTTTGAACACTTTAAAGAATTCAAATGGAGGGAAAGAATTTCAGACCATCAATTCAAAGGGTAAAACATTTTTGAGCAAATACTGATTTAAAAATTAGGGCAACATGGTGCAAGCTCAAAAATGGCACCAACAGGCCTACCGATTCCAACGCTATTTATTTCTCTATGGTGTTTGTTTGGTGATTATAGTCACTAACATGTATTCTTCTCAAGTGGGATTCCCATTCCTTTCACATCATCACCGCATCTAGGCATTGCATTTTTGCATACCATTCTTCATTTGTGTCTACTTCATCTATGGTTGTTTAGCCTTAGCTTTTCCCTTTCCTTTATTGGGTGCCATGTTCAAGGTATTTTTATCACTCCCATCCTCTCTTTGTTACTCTTTCTTTCTTCTCCCAAATTTCGATCTCGGATCTACGATATAACTCTTCTAAACCTGTGCCCTAGTTTGTCAAACCCTAACTTGGATAAACCCTTCACAAGACAACTCCTTTTCAACTCCTTCCATGCCCGTGTAATTCTTTCTAGTTTGTAATCTCAAACTAGGTCTTCACGTTTTAATCACGCAAATCTTCTCGCTCAATCGAATCTGAAAACCCTAGTTTATAACACTCGCTTATATCTCTAACTCTTCGTTTTCACAAAGTAAAAATGAGAGTGCCCGACCCTTTATTTATAGTTTTTCCTTTTTCTGATCATTAAATGATACTTTACCTACCCATATACTTTATTCATCTAATGTGACTTTTTCAAACAAAGTCTGTCTTCAACGCCTTCACTCACGTGCCCTTTCTGCATGAAAACTCCTCCAACCTTTTGGCACGTAACCCAACCAACCTGACAAGAGACTCTTGCGAACGCTTAAACTATGCCAAGGCACTTCTTCTGTCCAGATTATTTCTTTCACCTACCTTGTGTTGCTTTAACTACACTTCCTTTTCCTTTGTACATGGGATCTACCAGTAGCTTTATCCTGGCACCAACCATTCTATCTTTTCTCTTCATCTACCTCTTTCAACTAGGCTACACAACAAGGCTCTTCAACACAACTTCCTTGGTACTTTTAATCACGCGCTTCTTCACTTTTCTCCACCCCACACTTAAACAATGTGCAGTCCTCTACACACTCACAAATTCTCCAAAAATAGCAATAAGGTTACAGTGCCCAAGGTGCAAAACCAAAACAACAACGTGAAAGGGAAACACAAGAAAGGGAAAATGCATAAAGGAAACTTCTAAACTAACTAGAAAAACTACCTTATTTACAAACACCAAGAAGACTTATTTATAGTAGGGCTTCACCTACTACCATTAAAGTGTCTAGGAAACTTCGTCCCATCTAGCACTTATAACCTTAGCACGCACCCAAATCAAGGATGTATGAAATTGTGTAGGGACCCAACCAATGGACTTTCAATTTCCCAGGATGGCGTAAAAACTTGGAATCATAAAGTAACACCATCTACCCAACCTTAAACTTCTTATTTCTAATATAGTGATCATACGAATCCTTTTGCGTTTCCTTTTCCATTGTCTAGCTCCATTGGGCAAGTGACCATCTCTCATCCAGTTTCATTAGCTCATCAATCCTTTCTTTCAGCACTTTTTCATTGGCTAATCCTCCTACGTGTGCTATTCGCAGAGAAGGTAACATAAATTCAAATGAAAAAATGGCTTCCATGCCAAACACCAATTGAAAAGGTGTGGCTTTATTTAGTCTTTTATACGTAGTCTGTAAGCCCATAACACTGCCGATACTTTGTCATCTCAGTCTTGTCTTCCAATATCACATATTTTTGTCTAGGTATGAATTAGTATTTGTTGAATGCTTCCATGGTTCCATTTTCTTGTGGGTGATAGGGCGTAGTCTTGTGATGAGCCACCATGAACTCTGATAACAGGATCCTCACGGTCTCATTCAGAAAATGTGTACCCCTATCATTGGTCAAACTCAATGGACATCCATACCTCATGATAATGTTCTCCCATAAGAACTTTGCCACTGTTGCTGCCATGCAATCTCTAGTTGGGGCTGCCTCTGACCACCTTGTGAGATAATCTGTGCAAGTGAGTACATAACGTGACCCAGTCCTACACGTTGTTGGTGCAATAGGTACCACAAAATCTATCGCCCATTTTTCGAAAGGCTCATGCTAGGGATAGGATGTAAAGCCATTTCATCTCTCCTTCTTGGTTTGCCAATGCACTGATAGTGGTAACATGCTTTACAATAATCTCTACAATCCCTATAAAAGGTTTCCCACCATAATATTTCCATTAATATCTTATGCGCGGTGGCATTACCTACGTAATACCCACCCACACTTCCTCTGTGTGCTTCTTACATGGTGGTCAAGCACTTATGATCTAATAGACACCGCGCAAAACTTCATCACGTCTAAATTTGTATAAGTCTCCGCTAATCAACATGTAGGGCATGTTGCATGTATGGCCAACTTCTCCTTTTGAAATGCCTTCATTCCATCTCGGCACCACACCTTCTTTTAGGAATATTACAATCTCCTCCAAATTCAAGGGTGTACGATGTAACCTAAATAGTTTGGCGTACGGCATTGCTTCCTCAATACTTTGCGTGTCCTCTCCTGAATCAATCCTTGAAAGATGATTAGGCCCATAGTTTCTTTTTCTGGGATTCACTACAATGATGAATTCAAACACTTGAAACAACAACACCCATCGAGATATGCACCCTTGAAGAATGCGCTTGTTCAACAAATACTATAATGCCATGTGGTCGGTGTAGAATAAAAATGGTGTTGCCAGCAGATACTATTTAAACTTACAAAGCACGTAGATCATTGACAATGCCTCATGCTCGATAGTGTTATAATTCTACTCTGCTGGTGTCGGCTTCCTACTCGGAAAACAAAGAGGATGATCAATAATCCCCTCACCTGGTTATGCAAGCACTGCTCCAATGGTGGTTCCCGAGGCATCTACATGGACATGGAAGGGCTTGTCCCAAGAGAAAAAACATAAAATAGGTGTGGTAATAAGCCTATCTTTTAATGTATCAAATGCCCTCTACTACACCTCTCCCCAATGGAAGGCACTTTTGTGTCTAAGAAGCTCCTCTAAAGGCGTAGCGATCTTGGCATATCCCTTAATGAATTTCTGTAATAGCACTGTATTCCCACCGAATCCATGCATTGCGCTCTATCTAGTAGGTTCCCTTAACCCCACAATAACTGCAACATTATCATGATCTTCTAGTAAGCCCTCCTTACATATGATATGCCCCAATAGAGTCCCAAAGGGAGTAGAAAACACACATTTCTTAATGTTGAGGGATATCCTCAACTGCCTACACCTTTCAAACATTAATCTCAAGTTGTCACAATGGTCCTTAACCAAACCATATACTATCCAATCATCCAAATAGACCTGAAGAAATTTATGGATGAAGTCCTGGAATGCTTGCACCACTATGCGTGAAAAATAGCAGGTGTATTCTTCAACCCAAAGGGCATGACCGTATATGCAAAAATTCCCCACTCGGTGGTGAAAGTTGTTTTCTCCTGGTCCTCCTTTGCAATATGAACTTGGTGGTATCTTGAAAATCCATCCGTAAAGGAATAGATTTCACGCCCAATGACTCCTTCCAAAATATCTTCAGTGAAGGGTTCGGAAATGGATCAATGACACAAACTGCATTCAATTCCCTATAGTCCACAAAAATCCTAATCTTCCCATCCTTCTTGATGTTGATTACCATCGGACTTATCCATTTCGATTCCTCCACTACCTCAATGATCCCAGAAGCTATCATTTTGTCTATCTCCTCCTTAACCTTCACGTAAAAGTTGGGATTCATCCAATACATGCTTTTTCTAACCAGGCGTGCATCTGTCCTTCAGCTTTATATTCATCTCCCCCAAGGAATGGTGAATGCCTTTGAGCTCATGGTACCCGTGTGGGAATAAATCCTCAAATTCACACAACAGATCAATGATCTTTGATACTTCCTTCTCTATCCAGTAATCTCTAATAATAGCTTCCTTAGGTTCTTCTTCCGAATTGATGTTAAATTTCTTTGTCTTTAACACTCATGGTAGGAATGCACGTGAGCATCTACACTATCCACTACCTCACGCATTCCTACAGAATGGATAACATCTAAGCTTTCTGATACCTCTCCATGAATCACATATACTAACTTTCCCTTCTCCTTTTCCAAACACGCATGATCAAGCTATAACTCTTCTATTTCCTCAACTTCTTCAGAGTGCACCCCTATACCTGGTTCACCTAATAATTCTAACAGCCTATCTTCCATTCTGGCACTATCCCCCATGGTAAGGCACTTGATACCTTGCAAGGCCTTATCAATTGATGGCTTGGTACTCGATACTCAAAGGTTTGAATAAGGTCAGCCACAAGCTCTTGCTAATTCCTTGTCTAGCGGTGTGTCTCCAAATGAATGTACCATGCATACACACAACCTGCAGTGTAGAATACAACTTGTGCACCTAGAGGGATGGTGGTAAAGCTTCCGCACCTTCTCTCAAGACCCGTTCACATTCTTGGATATAGAAAGAGTTTGGATCCTTCCCATGGTAGTCCTTGATGATGGTGGGTACGTTACTTCTAGAAAATATAATAGAGAGAGAAATCCTTACCGCGCACCACTCTAAAAGTCTCTCCGATGTGTGGCCCACTAAATGAGCTGGCCGCGCCAAGGAATACATAACTTAACATCTCCCTTCGTTCCTTCTTATCCTTCCACGTGCTTCTACCTCTTGCAGATAGATCTTAGGAAGGTTCCTCCTAAATACTTGGTTTGTTCTTTTCCTCCAAGGTGCCTAACAATGCGCACCTTTGTTACCTTGTAATCGACCCTATCAACTCGCCATCCCATTAATTTGTAAGTTCCATGTGCCCAATTGTCACATGCTAGGCTGGTGGTATCACTCATTGACTGAGCATCTTAAAATTGTATAACTCCGTTAGTAGGGTGTACCATCTCCAGGTCTCTGATTGAGTGCACATAAATCTTGTCCGAACTTCTTCTCTCAATGGTTCAATATAGGCGTTGACGCCCCATCAACCAGGGGTATAATGACCTTGTCCTCTTTGTTCTCAAAGCTGATGTACCCTTTGTTGAACCAAATGTCTGCATTATTCTTGTAATACCAAGGGCACCCAAGTAGTCTTTGGGAAATTATCCATCTCGGTGAGCACCAAGACTTGAAGTCTCCGGTAAACTTGGCTCCCTAAATAGTAATAGCTACATCCTTCAAGTCACCAACGGGAATTTCCTTAGTCTTGTTTTCCATATATAACACATTCAAAGATGGCTGTAATGCAGGTCTTCCCATCTGATGCCATGCATCCAAGGTCGAACATTAACCTTCGTGCGTTGTCAATGAGTATATTTCGAGGAGCCATCCATCTACAATCGCATAGTCATAGTCAAGGATATTAGTGGGAAGGTTCACATGCAAGACTTGTCTCTAATGGTCTTCTCTCGGTGCGTGGTACCTTCTCTCTCAACTAGGATCCTATTAAAGGAATGATGTTCTCCTACCTTAGCATTTTACACACCTCCTTGACCTCATCTAGGTCATCCTTTTACACCTCGATTCTCCTTCCTTGTTCCTCCTTTCTGGATTGCTCCTTTAGGCATTGGATCTCCCCTTACAAGCTTTAAATAACATCCATGGTGTCCTGATATATCTCCTTCCGATGCGCGGGGTCTTGATACTTTCCATGAATGATCTCTTCTCTTGAAACCAAGTTCTCCTGTCTTGGTACCTCCCTTGCACACGTGGCTTCTGCCCTTGTTGTTACCAAGATAGAATCCAAACCTTCATCCCTTGTTACCCAAGGTATCCACTGTATGTCTACCTTCTTGATGCTGACCATCGCGGTGCCTTTTTCCTTTTAGTGCTGCTGATTCATATGCTCAAATAATTTCAAACACTCCTCATACTTATGCTTCTTTCCACACCATGAGCACCACACCAAGTCCGGGAACTCACGCTTGTAATGTTCTATAGATCCACAATTGAAACATGTTCCACATGGGAACTCACTCCTACCTCCGCGGATACCCCAACCATGGAATCCTCCTTGAAATCCTCTTTCGTGCACACCCCCATCTCGCGCACTCCTAATAATAGTGATCATCATTTTTATAACCACTAACAATGCTGGTTTGGAGTACCCCATGATCAATGAGCCTACAGTCCTTCGTATCATGGGTTATGGAGGTACATTCTTCCTAATCGCGCACGCTTGCAAAGAAGGGACATCTACTTGCATCATGGTCCGTATGACAAATCTCACAATCTACTATCACAATGTGTACTATCCTTTGGGGGAAATTATCCTTAACATGCCACTCCATTTCAAAATCCATGCACTATAAACCACTTTGTGAGTCTCATGGGTGAGTTCATGCACAATTTTTCCAACTCTTTTGCCATAGTAGCAATCCGAGCCTCCAAGAATGAGCTAGTGCAGTATCAATACTACCATGCAATGACCTCGGCATGTAAAGCGGCTTCCAATGCTTCATGTGGATCTCGTAAAAATTTTATGAGACAAGACCCTCTAAAATGGATTATGAATCCTCCAACAAACCATTGTGCATGCTTTGAGAAGGATGGATACCATATGAAAATTTAGACAAGAGAGTTTTAAAATGCGCATCATACTCCCGCACACTCTCTTCCATTCCTTGTTGAATCTCCTTCAAAGTACTAATTCTTTTCTACTCAAACTCAGGAATGTCGAACTCTACCAAGATTGCATTCTTTAAAGTAGTGTAGTCCACCACCATTTGAATAGGGTCATACTTTCTATACCAGCTATGTGCAAGCCCTTACAGTGTGGTCACAAATTGACTAACCTTTATTCTGGGGTTGTGATACCCTTCACGCACCATAGCAGTTCACACTTCCGAACATGTTCCACAAAGATCCTCAATGACCCTATAATATAGAAAATGTAGAGACATTTCAAAGAATACTTGAGGTGGTGGCTGGGGTCCTTGTCCTGAACTAGATCCTTGGTTCCCTTTGGTGTTTCCTCCACCGCTTGATCCACCAAGTCAACCGGGTCCTGTACCTCCAAAGCCACCCATTCACCTTTGGGTCCAATAGGGCTTGTAGGAGGTGTGTAAAGCACCCCCATGGTCCCACTAAACTATGCACCGATCGTCTGTGATAGCGCCCCACTACCACTACTTTGTCCCACACCACTCCCTGATTCGAGCCCGAAAGCTTGTACACTTTCCCTTATCCAAAAACTCCTCCAAATACTGGAATATGTGCAGCCAAAGAAGAAGGGAATGAAACATTGTATCTCCTAGGCATGGATCTGTCTCTTTCATTAGTTTTTCTTTGGATCAATACTTCTTCCTAGTTTGGGAAAACCAAGTTCCAGGGCTCGGTCACTGGGTGGGTTCAAATATGCACCAACGACTCTCCTTTCTCCATGCGATGAGCTCTCACCAGAAGCTGAAGGGGTCTCCCTTATGTGCTTGCCAAGATGGGGTAGCATAGGTCGCTGGGTTCCATGTCCTCTGTGTGAACCTTAAATTCTTCCCACAATGTCTCTGTCTCCATAAATCCATCACACTAGCAGCCTCGCATCATCTAGCAGTCTCCCTTTCACGCGCTTCAATATACTTGAGCCATCTTTCTTCCCTCTCCTTCTCTATCGTATCATCTTCCATATTCCTCCTCCCGAGCTTCCTCACCCAAAGTGCTTAGAATGGTTTAGCCGGCCATTGGGAGTGCCTCTAAAATAATGGTAACCATTAATATCTTCATAACTAGAGGAAAACATGCGAAACGTTCCTTTAGGTTCACACAAAAATTCAAACTTAGCAACCTCTGGGAAAGAATACGTAGAAATGGCATATTCTAGAGTTTAGCTAGCTATTAATCCTCTCCACCAATGATCTACAACATGGGTCCATGTCAAATCTACAACTTACAACCTCTCGGTAGTCTTCTTGAGTCCATATCCATGAACCATAAGACCAACTTGATCTAGATGCATACGCTAAAATACATCCATATAACTCTACCGAGAAGAAGGAGAATAATTTCTCATACAAATCATGGTAGAGGTTCTCTTCTACCAATATACGTGTATTAAACTTATGTCCAAAGTCTTGAATCTCCGAGAAAATCTATCCTTCGTGCTCTTGAACCATGATTCAACATTTTCTAATGTTAACCGATCCATCATTACTCTTTACACAAATCATGATGCATGCTATATCCCACTACAAATTTGAAAAGAGGTCCCAGAAATGGAACCAAGATGTATTAATTTTTACTCCTATCACAAAAGTAATAATCCCATGCGCACATCCTATCACCCAAAGCCAGAAGGTTTGAGCGCTCACCCGACGCACATGTGGCTACCAAGTCTCTCTTTTATGTGAGTTTAGTGGTAAGCATTATCTATGATTAGTGTAAGAGTATTTAGGAAAGAAGTTCAGACATACAAGAACTGTAGTGCTCAGAAAGGCCTCCAGATCCTCGGTCACTTCAGACTGAGTGCTTTAATAGATTCTAGAACATATAGTATAATAAAAAGAAAGATACAACTATTCATTTGTATCATGAAAGGAAAGAGGACTCATATGAACGAAATATTCAATAAACCCATTGATATTCATATCTATTTATAATAAGTAACCTCAATATATTCATTGATTCATTACAGAGTGTCACAGAGTGTAGACCGTAGTCATGTGCATCACTGGACATATGTAGCTAAGCTAATAGAAAATAAAATAACAACCCCATGCTTAGTACATCCTTTCCTGAACCAAAATATCCACTCACAAGAATCCTACAGAGCTTTGCTCACTCTCTAAACCACTATTCCCTATGTATATCCAGATGATATATCCTTTTTTTGTTTGTGTATCTCTATCTATTCATATCTTTTCCCACAGCAGACACTTGTATTTATCACTTTCCTAGGCTGCCAACTCACCTTGCCACACCCTCAGATCCATCACCAAGTGTCGAATGTGGTCCTCCATGCGAGCATGTTCCTTTAGGCCTGAGCTCTCCACTCCATCTCATGATGATCTTCTAGAAGATTCCATCCGGGCATGCTCTTTCCTGAGCCAACCTATTGCCAGGTTTACATCTTATTCACGGGAAACCGATCACGATTTTCACATGTTCTACCTTGGGCACTCAAATTGGCTAAGTCTCGAACCTCCTTCATGCACCGTGGTGCGCTATTTGCTTCCTTAAGCCTTCCTCTTGCACACTTTTGCCTTGCGCACCATTCTATAACTGGGATCCCATGCACCTAAGCACCTTCATACTTGGTCAATATTCCAGGGGCCCAAGAAGGATGTTACAAAGTTGTCTTTGGAATCATTAAATGATGTATTACCTTTCTCAAATTACATTGTGGTATTGAATCTGATATTTTAAATATAATTGAAATATCTGATTGAAAGAAAGAAATGCATATGAAGGAAATGTAGCACTATGTTTTGTGAAGTGCATGATTTGAAAATGTAGCATATTCTTGTCTTTATCATTTTATTGAAGGAATGAAACCTTTTTGAAACTAGCATGAAATGAATTCATTTGTAAGGCAAGTAAAATAAGAACCATTGAGCTAATTTTGTTGTTTCCATTTTTGCTTCACGTTAAACTCTGTAACTTTTACCATAAATGAACAAACCAAACCTGCAATCAAGAAATAATAATGAAACATTAAAATTGAACATGCCAGGATATAAATGAGTTCAATTAGACAAAAACACTTAAAAGGAAATCTTTCAAAACCTGGCAAAACCAAGTTCAAAGCTTTCATAGTCGTTTTGTCAAAGTTGTAAAATTTCAAATTGGAACTCAATCAAATAGATCTACCTCACAAAATTATCCTAAATCCACCTAAGAAAATTCTCCATGTCTATTTGACATGTTGAGAGAGGAAGAAGATCAAATTGAACAAATTTTATAAGTTAATTTTTACTAGTTTGCACTGTAAAAGCCTGTAGATCATTTTCTTGAAATTGACTCCTTAAACCTTATCAAAATAAAAATTTAATGATTCCTAAGTAAATAGGATGTCAAGAGCTTTCCAGAAAGTCTTCATTTGACCAAACCTAAGCTCTCTATCAAACATTATCACCTTCTGAAAAAATTTCTTCACTTGGCGTCAAAAAAAAAAATTGGGAAAAATTTCCTCAGAGAGGCCGCGGCCCGAATTTTTCCTTAGCGCTTCAGATTTTTTTGGGAAAATTGCCCTAATTTTCCTTGATGACCCATATAAAATTAGAAGCTACCACATGGCACCACGAGGCATTGGTAGAGGGGCATATCCATTTTAAGCTTAGCGCTCGAAAAGCTGTTGGGAAATTTTTCTAAAGTTTCCTCGCCACCCTACTAGCCCGTAGCCAATCAGATGATGCCACATGGCACCACGAGGTGTTGGCAGAGGGGCGGATTTTTTTTTAACTTAGCATTTTTAAAAAAATTTGGGAAAATTTTCTAATTTTTCCCCGCCGCCCGCAGCCAATCAAGAGATGCCACGTGGTGTCACAAGGCATTGGCAGAGGAGGGGGTTCCTTTTTGCCTTTGGCATTTTTGGAAAATTTTGAATTTTTGTTCTAAAGTTTCCCATAGCCAATCAAAGCCTGCCACATGGCATCACAAGGTGTTAGAAGAGGCGCAGTGAATTTTACCCTTTTACCCTTCAAGGCACTAAAACTCTTTCGTCCTCGCCGCTCGCTTCCTGGGCTTGGCTTAGGAGGTGCCACAAGTCCTCTGACGACTCACAGAGCGCGGGTGCAAAGGTGGCCTTTTTCCCCCACATGGAAAATTTCCAAAAGTCTCCCATGGTCCCACTGACCTGACTACTCTAAGAAATAATTCTCCCAACACTGTAGAGACCCACAGGGCAAATTTTTCCCCTGGGCCCGCATGCCGCCGGCCCATAACTTGAGAAATATGAGGAGTTAGGAGGACTTATTTATATCAATGGAAAGGTGGGGAAAATTCCTATCCAATGGAAATGCTTTAAGGGTATTTTTAATGCGTTAATTTTGAGAAAAATAAAGTTAAATCTTTAATCCTGTTAGAGAGTGGGTATGGTGAGGAATTACCCTCTAAACCTAATTGAACCTTCTAACCCTAAATTTTGGGACCTTGTGACCTCTAATAATTGTTAATAAAAGAAAATTATATTCTAGTGGTTTAGAACTGATCTAAAACTTGTTAGTGATAACTATTGTCTTGTAACCTAGTTGTGGACTCTTTTAAACAAAACAAATTATTCCATAATTTTCCTAACTAATCCTAGGTTGTTCTTGGGTCTCAAGTGGGTTGTTTTAGTGGGTGTTATAGGATAATATTACAGAAATGGTGGCTGCAATTTGGGGTAGAGGAGGAGGAGCGGATAGTGGGAAGAGCATGCGATGAAACAAAAGTGAGATGACAAAATTTACCCAATTTGGGAGGGAAGCGTAAGAGTTCCACGGGAAAGCCACCGACTTGAATAACAGTGTACATAATTCCATGATGGAGAATGAGAATCTCTCCTTCCTGGCAGATTGATAGATAACTCAAGTGATTGAAAGAGAAAGGTAGACAAATTTATCTTTTCCCACGTCACAAATGAGAAATAAGAAATAGTTGTGTATGGAAGACAATTTCATAGTGTCCATCCAAAGTGAAATAATGTATAAGGACCTCAAGTAACTCTCTCCTAGCATGGAAAAATGGAGGTGTACTCATAAGCAGTACGGTACTTCCTTAATTTTTCCCTTGGCTAAGAAAAACACCATTTCTACTTTGAGAGATTGCTTTAAGTAGATGTAACTAGAAGTAGGGAAACCAAAGTGGCCTACATTAATGAAATTAGTAGAAAATGTTAACAATCTTGGAAAATGTTAAAGATCTTGTTGAAGTTTAAATTATCTTGGAAACCAAAGTGGCCGATGAAGAATTTTAAATTATCTTGGAAAATGTTAACAATCTTGTTGAAGACCTCCAATAGTTCTCTAGACTGTTCCTTTAAAATAGTTTTGTTTCTTTCCTTCAAGACTCCCATAGGTGTGTGAGGGAGAAGATGTTTTCAAGAAGAGGATAAGATAGGATAGTGGAAGGGGAGCTCCATTGAGATAATTCATCAAGTAGAGAGGAGGAAATACCCTAGAAAAACCAAAATTTATAAAATGAAGTTCCCAAAGAGAGTGGGAAAAATTACAATGAAGTTGAAGATTATCCAAATTTTCTAAGATGGACTGGAAAAGGATAGAACGGGTAGAAGAGAGAACCCCCATCTTTTAGATTTTCTCTCGAAATAAAGCATCTCTAAAAGAGATCCATGAGAAGAAGCCAATCTTAGGGGTGATAAGAGAAGACCAAAATTTTCTAAGCAAAGGACCACAAGGATTACAGAAATTGAGAGATATGTCACTTTGACAAAAATATACCAGAGGAAGGAAGAGGAGAAATGGGATCATATTGAGGCCTAGTGAAGGGGATATATTAAGAGGAGAGAGAATTTCGAGACTTTTTATACATTGCAAATGGATGTTGCTACAATATATCAAAGTATGAATATGCCAATGAGGTTTATTATTAAAAATGTAAATATATCCATTAACGTTATTACCATAGATTTAGGATAGTTTTTTTCTTGATGGGATCCCATAACGAGTTTTGAGAATAAGGCTTATCAACAACCACAAATAATTCCATAATTAAATTTTCTTTCCTTTACCTAAGTGTCATTTAGTTCTAGCTCTCAACAATGGTAAGGATCCGACAAAAGAGATTCATATTGCATAACTCCTTGGTAACTTTGTGTGAAGAAAATTTTCTAAAGGATTAAGATATTTGAATATAGGAGCTTAAACCAAGGGGCCTTG
The DNA here is from genome assembly GCA_018340775.1 of Taxus wallichiana var. yunnanensis. Lineage (NCBI taxonomy): Eukaryota > Viridiplantae > Streptophyta > Pinopsida > Cupressales > Taxaceae > Taxus > Taxus wallichiana. The sequence continues at coordinate 265,517,727 of CM031240.1, forward strand.
TTCCGAGATGCAATAGCCTATCCAAACTTAGAAAGCAAAGCCTCATTCATATTTACCACTCTCATAAGCCCCACACCACCAATCTGAGTCAGCTTACAAGCGGATTCTAAGAGGCGAGGTGAGCTTTTTGCAAGTTACAAAGTAAGTGTTATTGAATTTACTCAAAGGCAAGTAACAACCAAAGAAAGAATTTTAAGAAAGGACATAAAATAAATAGGAAGGATGTGGAGAGTAGATTTTACCAATTGTAGCTTACCTACTTGGATGAGAAGAGATCCCTTCCATCCCTCTAATTTCTTTTGATAACATTCTATAATTAGAATCTAAAGGTCTTTGTGTTGTCTACCCTCAAGAAGGGGATACCTAAATAAGTGGATGGGAGTTCGAATCGTCAGTAACCAAAGATATTCGTAATCTTTCTTTTCTTATTGGATGAAGTATCAAGAAAAGTAACATATATTTTAGTGAAATTTGTAAGTTGTTTAATGGAATATTGATAATAGTAAAGAATCATATTCAAAACCTTGGCTTTAAAAATGAAAAATCACCCAAGAGAAGTGTGTTATCTCTTAAAAGTGCACTCAGTAGAGAGATGGTTGCAGTGTGTTGCAAAATTAATCTCTCTCTTTCGTAGATACAATGGAAACACCTTAGGTTTTTGGGTATACCTATTTTGAGGTGAGTCTCTGGTATCAATGTCGGTTCCTTATTGATGTATCCTAAACTAATTTTCTGGGGTTTGAGGGTAAAAATTGATTGTAAATGGATTCAAAACTAGGGTGATACACCAAAATTGTATGAGGTATTTGAATGAATTCTTGATGCACAAGCCAACAATTTTCTATAGAATATTAAGGCAAACACTTTGATGTATTGAGGGAAATTATCACAACAATACTGTTAAGTTACACATGCACATTAATATCATACATAAATTACTAAATTTGTAATAGGGTAAGATGATTAATCGGGAATTCAAAATTCACAAAGATTAATAGAACATACACAAGACTGTAAATAATTGGAAAGGTAGAAAATAATTCTCATTCAGAGGGAAAATTAGGTAAAATCTTCTTCAAGTACTCTTAAGTCAAAAATTCCTTTTTTGTTCTTTGTTAATGCACACAATATATAGAAAAACTTATTCATCCCGCCCTTCCTAAAAATAGACTAAAGGTCTACTCGCTACATCCTATTTTAATATTTTATTTATGAATAAATAAAGGAATAAAATAAACATGCTAATACATTGAGGCATTAATGGCCTTAGTTACAACTTAGTCAAATTGTAGTTGACTATTCTATTTTAATAAAGTTGGGTGAATAATTGTGCTAATAATAAACCTTGCTTGATGAGCAAGCCTTCTCCAATGCATGCAATATTTGTCCTTGTTTCATAGCTGATGATTAAATAATAATATTTAATCCTCTGATGTGACACTTCTATATTCATCCACTTGCAAGGGCATTTATGTCTTCTTCTTAGTTTTGTCCTCTAGTGATAGCATGTAAAATTGACCTCTGTGCAAGTAAAAATAATGCCTCTGATTTTCAATACTTAGCAAAGTAATTCAATGTTACTTTGTTGATGGTGAATCACAACACCCTCGAATTTCTGCAACTCCGATGGGTTGAGACTCTCAAGTGCGATTGCATAACATGGAGATTTTCCCAAGTGTGGGACCTTGCAAAATCGGAAAAGCTCTCCGGATGAAGGCGGTTCCTATTCCTCTGTTCAGATGCACACGTAAAAATGTAGAGGGTTTACTTAAGAAACCTAATCTAACTTGCAATGAGATATGGTAAGAAGATGCATAAAAATAAACCTAAACTAACAAAGGTGATGCACCGAGGAATGAAGAACACCTGTCTTGCCAATACACACAAACCATAAAATGCAATGCAAGATCATGCACAGATAACCAAATTTGTAGTGAAAGATCAAGAGGATGAAAATGAACACAGAGAGGGTTGAGAATCATCCAAAAACATGCATTATTTTCTCCAAAGATTGATACAACACACTACAAAATTCCAAGAGGCAAAGTTGCATTACAGCTTTTTAAATTTTAAATGTGAGGTTTTAACTCCACAAATTCACCTGCCAAAGAGAAGAAGGGAGGGGCAAAACAAGAATGTCCACCCTTTAGAAAGAAGCCCCTCCTTACAATTTATAGGAAGAATGAGAGAGAAAAGATAAAGGAATTCCAAATCTACCCCAACCACTTCTAGGTTGCATTTAATTCATCTCATTATGGTGGTAGGTGAGAACCCTAGCAAACACAAAAAGTGGCGAACTCGTATTTTGTATTTTAAAGAAATTTTTCCCACCCAATTTAAGATATCAAATCGTAGTTGGATAGAGGACCTCGTAATCTTTCTAAAAAGTCCAACCTTGCATGAATATGAGCTCCTGTGAAAAGTTATATCCATCGAATATCTACGCTCGGGGTTTGCTTCTGTCGCCGCGTTCAAAATGTTACGCCTCCCGAAGATGCGCCATAGGCGCATCCATTGTCATGTTGACATACCCTTACATTTTCCATAAGCACATCCGTTTTCATGTCAACATCTCTTTATGTGCGCCACTTACTGCGTGCTGGGCACACCTATTTTCATGTCGACATCTCTTTACGTGTGCCACTTACTCGCGCGTGGCGCATCCGTTTTCATGTTGACATATCTTTATGTGCGCCACTTACCGTGCAAGGCGCACCTTTTTCATGTCGACATCTATTTATGTGTGCCACTTACTGTGCAGGCACACCTATTTTCATGTCAACATCTCTTTATGTGCGCCACTTACCTATGGTTTGACTGTTGGTGACGCAATAAATATCAGGCTTTGACTTTCTTTGATTTCCATATTCTTCCGCTTTTCTATATCTACCCAAGGGGAAGATATTTACAACAATTTGGCAACTCAACGGGATCACCTACCTGCTAGGTAGAAGATCAGTGGCCTTTTAGTAATCCATTGGGCATGGAGTCATAAGCAATAACTTGAAACCAACCTGATATCTAATCCCGAGCCTGATACTGCAACTCCTTTCTCGACAACACTCTGAACTATAGAAAACAACCTGAGAGTAGAAAAACCTATGCCAAAGCACTTAGGGAAATTGAAACCTAACTACAACAAGAAAATGTGCATACGCACTTAGAGGAATTGAAATCTAGGCTAATATTTACAAGGGAAACCTTTTCCTTTTAGTAGCAATGTTTAAGATAGATTCCGTTAACCGGAATCGGAAGTTCCTCTCCATCCAATGTAGACAATTGGAAGGCATTACTACTTTTACATCCCGTGACCATGTAGGGACCACTCCAAATGGCATCAAACTTGGAATGCCTTCCTAGTTTTTCCCGATCTACATCCCATTTCAGAACTAGGTCCCCTTCCTGGAAGGTCTTTGCTCTTGCCTTCTTATCAAACCATCTTTTTACTAAGGCTTGATCCTTCTCAATCATCTCGATCTTCATGTTCTTTATTTCTTCTAATTCCATCAACTCGCATACTGGCCTCCATTGGTTCGAACTCGACAACTCCAATGCTTCATGAGCTCCAATCGGGCAATTCTAATGATATAGGCACATCGCCTCTTTCCCATAGACCAACTTGTAGGAGAATTACAAGTAGACCTCTTTGGTGTTACCCTACTAGCCCATAATGCTGATTTTAGCTTGGTATGCCATGTCCTTTGGTTTTCATCTAGAGTCCTTCTAATGATTCTTAGCAAATTCTTGTTCGTGGACTCTGCCTGTCCATTACCCTGCGGGTAATAATTTGAAGAGGTGCTCAAATAGATTCCATTCTTGATAGCCCATTCTGTAATCTTGGAACCTATGAATGCCAATGCATTGTCTGATATGATAGTGGCTAGCGCACCGAACCTGGTCACTATTCCTTCATAAAAGTCTAGTATGTTAGACTCATTTGCTTCTTTGAGTGCTACTGCTTCGGTCCACTTGGTGAAATAGTCCGTTGCTGTGAGAATCCACTTGTGGCCTTGGCTTGAGTTTGGATTGATGACCCCGACGAATTCCAATCCCCATTGCATAAATGGTTGGTCAACCAAAATTGGGTGTAATGGAAGCACTGTTAATCTTTCTTTTCCTATGAAGAGTGCACATTTCTTACACTTTCTTATCCATGTATAGCAGTCATTGAACACTGTGGGCCAATAATACCCTACCTTCATTATCTTGAGATCTGTTACTCGTGGGGTGAAATGTCTTCCGGAATATCCATCGTGAAAATCTCGTAACACCCTCTCAATTTGACCTGTCCCAATGCACCTCAATAGAAGTCCATTGATGTCTTTTTTAAACAAAACACCATCAATAAGCACATATGGAATGGCTTGTAATATGAAGTATCTCCTTTTACTTTTCTCATTTCCGAGGGCATAAGCCTACCTATAGGAAGTGTATCATATTCTGAGTCCAACAAGGAGCGGGCACGTCATCATCTTCTTGTTCTTGACCATCCTGTAGTACCAAGACAGTCTCTTTTTCATCACCTGCTTCAACTTGCCTACTCAAAGCTAGTTGTTCACATAGTCCTTTTCCATGTACTAGTTTTGTGACCTTGATCTCAATGTCATATTCCATTACACGGGTTATCCATCCTGCATATTTCTCATTCAAATATTTGTTTAGAAGGAAGTCCTTGACTCCTGCATGAGAGACCAACAATTGGATCTTGTTGTTTGAGACTAGGTGCTTGAATTTATTTAAGCTCCGATCACTACAAGGACATGCTTTTCAATGAAAGAGTACCTATTTTCGTATTCTTCCAAGCCTTGACTAAAGAAAGCAACTGGTTGTTCTAATCCTTCTTTGTTTTGTTGTACCAAGATTGTAGAAATTATGTCTCCACCACCGAAGGCATATAGCACGAAGTCCTTGGAGAATTCTGGATTGATGAGAGTCGGAGCTTGAGATATAGCCTCTTTTATTGCCTCAAAACTTGCCTTGCCTTCAGATGTCCACTTAAATGCCATGCTCTTTTTCAACATCAGCGTTATTGGCTTTACGAGAGCTGCAAAGTTTGGAACAAAATTTTCGACAAAATTTATCCTTCCTAAGAATCTTTGAAGAGCCTTCTTGTGACTTGGCAATGGCAACGCTCGAATTGCTTCAACTCTTTCTGGGTCAATCGTCAACCCCTCCTTTGAAACAATATGGCCTAGAAGTTTTCCCTCGTGAGCCAAGAATATGCATTTTTGGGGATTCAATGATACTCGAATCTTCGCACCTCTGAAATACATACCTTAGATGAAAAAGTTGATCCGTTGCATTTTTGGAGAATACAGTGATTTCATCAAGATATATCAAAACTATTTTATTGATCAACCCCTTGAACACCATATCCATTGCCCTTTGGAAAGTGGCTCCAACATTTGATAGTCCAAATGACATCTTCTTGTAGGCATAGGTGCCCCATTTGGTGGTGAAATCCGTCTTGAACTGGTCATCTTCTTTCACCATTACTTGATTATACCCTGAGTAGCCATCTAGGAGAGATAATCTCTTCGAACCGGATACCACTTGCAATATTTTTTCCATTGAAGGAAGTGGGTAATGGTCTTTAAGAGATGCCCTGTTGAGGTCTCAGAAGTCTACACACAACCTGATTTCTCCACTCTTCTTCCTGACCGGAACCAAGTTTGCAACCCAACTTGAGTGCTTGATCGGAAATATAATGCTTGCCTCTATTAGCTTGTTCAACTCTTTCTTCATTAGAGGCTCAATGTGAGGGTTGACTGGTCTCTGCTTCTACCTGATGGGCTTAGCATCTAGATCCAATTCTATGGTATGTTGTGCCAACTTCAAATTGAATCCTCTCAAGTCTTCATAGCTCCAAGCGAAGACATCTGGAAATTATTGGCAAAGCTGTATGAAATTTGATTTCTCCGCTCGTGGCCACTTTACCAATTTGAAGCGTTTTCCTTCCCCAACCGGAATTGGATCTAAATCTTCTCTTTTGACTGCATGTTATCCTTTTCCTTATGGAACTAGTCATTAGGGTTGAAGATAGACTCCAATTTACTAAACCCTTGGGAAGCTTGTTTGTCCGCAACCTGTGTACTACTTGATCCCCATCATCGCTGCTCTAGTATTTCGATTCCTAGCTGAGAATTCAGCCTCTTCTTGTAAAAAATTGATGATCTGTTGATCATTCTCAAACACCTGCTAGCTTGTGTTATTATGTGGAACTACTGGCCTCATAATCACATGGATATGTGGTTGTGTTTTTTCCCTTTTGATGTTGTCAACCACATCAAATGTTGCTCCAACTGCTGCGAGCCTATCTGCAGCTTCATTCTTCTTCCTAAGTATGGATACGATGTTGAAAGCTTCAAAATCCTCAACAAGGTCCCATACCTTGTTCTTGTAGTTCTTCAGCAAGTCATTCTTTGTAGCATGTTGTCCCTTGACTTGATTGATGATCAGCTCGCTATCCCCGAACACTGCAAGTACTTTATGCCCTTTTTCTGGCCCAATGAAGTCCATGAATCAAGGCCTCATATTCAGTTGTGTTATTTGAATAGGAAACTGAACTGGAAAGCTGAATAATATTTCATGCCTTGAGGTGAAATAAGCATAACTCCTCCTCTTGCACCCTGCCTACTCCTTGATCCATCGAAAAATAATTTCCATACCTCATTGTCATCCTTATGGTTTGGTTTGGTGATGCTAGGAATAGGCTGGTTTTCTTCATGTATGCAATAGAATCCTAGCTCAGATTCTTCTATTTCTTGGTAGGGATCAAAAGCATGTACCTTTCTTGCCCATTCATCAAGAGTCAAATCTGGGATGCTTCCAACTTTGGTGTCAGCTTCATCTGTGCTTGGATAATCTTCTTGATCAAATGTTGAATAGTTGGCATTGATTTGGCTTGGAGTATGAGGCTCAATATGAAAGTTTGCAATTGGTTCGGATCTGATTGTGACCTTAGTACCATATCTTGTTCTGAACAACATGTGTGACCAGTCAGTAGATAAGTAGCCTCCAATTCTAGTTGTGAAATCCCTTGATAAGCATAGGGCAAATAGTGGTGGAAAATCTATCACTGACACATCTTGCAAAATAGTAACATTGGGGCATGCATGTAAGGTAAGATTCAAACTTTTAATCACTCCCACCATTGCTACTGCTGTCCCATCCAATTGCACTACCCCTTTAGATATGACTTCATATTGGAGACCTAGCTGATCAGCTATTTGCTTGGGCATGACAGAACTACTTGCCCCAGAATCAATCATGCAATTTTGTACTAGTTTATCCCCAATGATTAATGAAACATAGAATGGAGGGGGTTTCAAAACTTTACCTTGTTGTCCTCCATGATTCCCTTTAGGATGAGCAACATTTGTGAGGACATTTTCTTCCATAGGGACCCGCTTTGGTTCGAGTTTGACCAATTCTTCATGGCAGCTTGTAGAAGATCTCTTTGGCCTAGGATGGATAAAGATTCCCACATTGATATATTCACATTTGTCTTCTTTATTTGATCAATGATGCTAAATGGGGATGAAAGATCTCTTTGATGTCCTTTAGGCTACACATTCCTTTCTTGTGCATGGGCAGCAACAGCTGGCATTTGAGTTGTTTTAGAAGGTGGTTTGGGTTGCCCTTGCATGTTTGGGGCTATATTTTGCTTACCGACACCTTGTGGAGTTGTAGATCACTTGGCAGCCAATAACCGCCCTTCACCAATATTCCTCTTCTTTGATCTTATGTTAGCTTCTACACTCTCAAATTTTTGATTCATGCCACAAAAATCCTCAGCTTACCAATTTGCAAGTGTGGTATCATTTGGAGCTGTGTTTTGTTGAGATGTCCCTTGTTGCTGATTTGTTTCTTGACTCACTTCACCCTCTATACTAGTAGTTGTCACCATCAAGGCTTGGTTCAAAGCACCATTGAAGCACATAGATTGGTTGTGAGGTTCATTGCATGGGAAACACCAATCATACTCTTGAGCTATGTTGTTTTGCACTGGCACTAATGCTTTAGAAGTAGATGCAACATTGGGGTTATAGGGCTGAAATGGTCTATTGGTGGGAGGCCTTACTTGGCTTTGATTTGCAGCTGGATTGGGTGGCCTATTGGGCTGGTATGGTGGCCTAGCCTGGTACTGTGCTTGAGGCTGATACGGTCTAGCACTTTGAGCTTGCTGTCTTTTGATAGTCACCAGCTCATTTCCAAGGTTCTGTAATTGTTTCATAACCTCCTAGAGTTCATTTGAAGCACTAGAGGATGAAGAGGAAGTTTCATTTGAACTTTGATTTCTAGGAGTGGGAATAAGAGCCAAAGTGGGTGCTTGACTAGTACTTGGATTTTCTAAGTTTGGATACAAGGGCATGGGAGGCCTAGGAGCCAGCTTACCAGCTTGAATAAGACAATTTTCAGCCCTAATGGCAATGCTATAAGCAGCAGGTAAGGTTGTGCCTCCCATAGATTGAATTAACATAGAAATATCAGAATTCAAAGCTTTAAGATAATATAGAAAAGCACCTTCAGCTTTTGGCCTAACGACGCCCATTGGAATCCTATCCCAAGACCTTTGAAATCAAGGTGAAGTCGGTCATTTGGTCGTTGGGAGCTCTCTTGATAGTTTTCAATTGTTCTAGTAGAGATAAATTGTCTCCCTTTTCTCCAAACCTGCTCATGGAGGACTATGTATAATCGATTCCAATTTTGGATAGAACCAGCTGTAAGGCTCCTAAACCATTGCAATGCCTTACCTTTGAACGAAGATGCCAGTAATTTGACATAAACATCCATTTCATTTATCTCATGGATTGTACAAATGTTAGCAATGTCTTTGACATGATCACCAGGAGTGGTATGATTTTCTCCAGTGAAAATGGAATGTTCTTAATTGCTGGAATTGGAACGGATTCTCATGCATTAAGGGCAAGTGGGTTGCTGCCAAAGTGAAATTGCCAAAGGGATTTGGTGGTTGTGCACCATTCGATTGGCCCGAGAACCCTTGTTGATGTGAGAAAAGGTCTACCGGTGGAGGTGTAGACAAAGTCCGTTTAGGTGGAGATGGTGACCTTTGTGGTCTTCTTCCTCTCCTTCCTTTGCTCGGTGATAGCTGCAAGTGAACAAATAGCCCCTCTTCTCAAGTATCAGACCTAGTTTGAATTCTTCTCATGTGCCTGGGAAACTTTTGTTGCTACACCAGCTGAATTCTATCCCTTTGGAGTCACCAGATGTGTTAGATAATGAGCTTGAAAATGCTAGATCTGCCAAGTTACACACCAAACCTGACAATATTAAAAATAGAATTTAAAACTTTGAAGGACCGAAAGATACAGTTCTTCAATTCAGTTATCGGGTCTTGTTGTGTAGCTACTAATCCGTGAAAGGTATAGGTGATACTTAGGTCATGCAAGGCAACTTACAAAACCTGAAATGCACTGTGTCGGAACTTGGGACATGCTCAACACCTGGGAAAACCCGAAATACTAAAAACCATGAAATTTTGAAAGTCAAAATATCAAAAATATAAGAATACCCTTTTGAATATTTCCCCGATCTATCAATTGGTGAAATTTTGACTTGTTTTGAGTAAGTTAAGCCCTTGAAAATTGATTTCAAAGTTCAGCCTGGAAGGTGAAAAATCTGAAATTGTAAAACCTGTAATTTTTTAGTCCAAATTTCTTGAAAACTCCTTCAAATCTTGTGGAATGACCTCTTGTCCCACCGGGCGTGCCAAAACTGTTGATGGTGAATCACAACACCCCTGAATGTCTGCAACTCGATGGGTTGAGACTCTCAGTGCGATTGCATAACATGGAGCTTTTCCCAAGTGTGGGACCTTGTGAAATCAGAAAAGCTCTCCGGATGAAGGCCAGTTCCTATTCCTCTATTTAGATGCACACATAAAAATGCAGAGGGTTTACTCAAAAAACCTAATCTAACTTTCCAAGGAGACAGGGGTAATAATATGCATAAAGATAAACCTAAACTAACAAAGGTGATGCACCAAGGAATAAAGAACACTTGTCTTGCCAATAAACACAAACCATAAAAATGCAATGCAAGATCATGCACAGATAACCAGATTTGTAGTGAAAGATCAAGAGGATGCAAATGAACACAGAGAGGGTTGAGAATCATCCACAGACATGCATTATTTTCTCCAAAGATTGATACAACACACTACAAAATTCCAAGAGGCAAAGTTGCATTACAGTTTTAAATGGGAGGTTTGAACTCCACAAATTCACCTGCCAAAGAGAAGAAGGGAGGGGCAAAACAAGAATGTCCAACCTTTAGAAAGAATCCCCTCCTTAAAATTTATAGGAAGAATGAGAGAGAAAAGAGAGAGGAATTCCAAATCTACCCCAACCACCTCTAGGTTGCATTTAATTCATCTCATTATGGTGGTAGGTGAGAACCCTAGCAAACCCAAAAAGTGGCAAACTATATTTTATATTTTTAAGAACTTGTTCCCACCCAATTAAATATATCCAAAGTAGTTGGATAGAGGACCTCGTAAGCTTTCCAAAAATTCCAACCTTGCATGAATCCGAGCTCCCTGTGAAAAGTTATATCCATCTCGAATATCGTGTCGTGGTTTGCTTCTATCGGCATTCGAGAATGTTACACCTCCCAAAGATGCACCATAGGTGCATCCATCCTCATGTCAACATACCCGTACATGTGCCATAGGCACATCTATTTTCATGTCGACATCTCTTTATGTGTGCCACTTACCTGCGCCAGGGCGCATCCGTTTTCATGTCGACATCTCTTTATGTGCGCCACTTACCTGCGCCAGGGTGCATCCATTTTCATGTTGACATCTCTTTATGTGTGCCACTTACCTATGCCAGGGGCACACCTTTTTCATTTCAACATCTCTTTATGTGCACCACTTACTGCGCGCCAGGCACCTATTTTCATGTCAACATCTCTTTATGTGCGAGACTTACCTACGCTTTATCTGTTGGTGACGTAATAAATATCGGGCTTTGACTTTCTTTGATTTCCATATTCTTCTGCTTGTCTATATCTACCCGAGGGGAAGATATTTACAACATTACGTTGTGGGGACCACTTGTCTATGTGCATACTTGGTCTTCATTGGATTTTGACTCACATTAGGCCCATCATTACACATATAGTTTATTGGGGTTTTCTGAAATAAACATTGCATTATAATTTTTCACCCCCTTTGATGATTCTTCAACATTTGACCATGGCATATGTGTATGTACCAACTCACCTTTTGGTGCCATCATTATTTGAAAAGGTGTTCTCCTTGGTTATTCTTTCCTAGACTATGGTCTTGTCGCCATATCATGAGCCTCATTGGTTTTGATTGGCATGTTGGAATGATTTGGTCGGAACATTAGAATATTTGTTTGAACATAGACCTTATAAGGTCAATTTGCAATTATATTCAATGGGGCTGGTCCCCTTCACCATGATGACTCACCCTTAGATACATATTGGTGGAATTCTATTTAACCCTGATTAGCATATGAAAGTAGGACTTTGATTGTGATCATTGATTACCTGTACCATTTGATATATGTCATTGATATTCAAATCCATGATTAGGGTTTACATTTAGTAATAAATATGGTTGGTGCTCTGTAGGCCATTGATCTTTGTACCTTTGAATGTTGATCATTGATCCTCTATCTTTAATAAATGTGAACCTACGTTGGAGTTGGAAAATTTTTATGCCATTGATCTTCTCGTCCCCCTTTCAAATGGGTCGTTTATCCATTACTCAAAGAGTTGGCTTGGGTTATCATTTCTAATTGTTGGATCATGTACCTTTAGATCTCCACCATTGATGAAAACTCTAGTAGAGTTAGGTTTGAGATTTTGAGTTTTCGATTTGGGTAAAAGGAAAAGAAACCTAATGTTTGTTCATTATGCATTTTTCACCTTGTGGGCAAAGCCCTAGAAAAATTTCCTTAGTCTACCTTTTTTTATCTTTCTCAAGCTTTAAAACTTGGCAAACTTGGCCTTTATGAGTCTCGTGAAGATCTCGTGAGAGAAATTATTTGACTTTTTCTATCATTTCATTGACTCTATTTGAATTTCGACGCCATTTTTGCTCCTCTTAAGCTTTGGTTTGAGCTAAAACTAAAGCTTTTCTGATCATTGTGGTTGATGTAGATGAAATGATGGTAAGCCCTCATTTGTTAGGATGTAACTGATTCATTTTTACCATTCTTGGCTTCATAGAACTAATACTTTACATTTTTTTGTTTTTTCTGGCACATTTTAGTTCAAAATTCATTCTGGGTCCTCGTGATTTTGAGTATTTCACTTTGGCTCTTTGAGGGTTTCAATAAACGCGCCCAAAAATCATAAGTTGTTGACTCTATCTTTAAGCTATCTCTGTAAAATGATGAGAAATATTACATGGATGTGATAAAATGAAAAATTATCCCTAATTCATGACATTTCGATCTGTCTCGGTGTATTATCAAGCTATGAATTCATTTCAGTTATAGTTTCAGATTTAATTTCCATTACCTTGTATTTTCTCTTCCGAAAACTTCTATAAATAACGACATATTGAATGTCGGCCATGGATAATAGAAATATTGTTTACTCCCTTTTATTCTCTACAACATGATGAGAGATCTTTTCTCTAATTTTTTCACCGTTCTTGTTTGATGACTATAGATATGTTTAAGGAATCTCTCATGAGTTTTCTACATTTTCTTGAGTTCTTCTACTTGAAAGAACCACCATGAATGTTCCCTTTGAGCTTTTTTGTGAATTATAGGTATTTGAAGATATGTTATGAGTTTTTGGCTTCATCATTTTGAGTGGGGTTTTATGATAATAATGCTCATATTTTATACTAGGGTCATCAGTTAACCCATAACTATTGCATTATTTGATATGGGCCCTGAGTTATTATTACCTCCTTTTCTTTGAGCTAAAATTAATGCACCCTTCCTGCAATTCCAACTATACCTTAAATCTAGGTTGGTTAAGTTTTCCTTATTCGTGCATATCATACATTACGCCATATGTGGTTGTTACTAGTTTTGCAAGGACTCGAGTTATTTATACTCCTTCTTGTATCTTGTTGTTATTAATCTTCCTGAGGCTTGATGATGGAGCTTGCATTTACTATTCTTTGTTTTATTCACAAAGTGAAAGATTTAAAATATGAATAAGTTTCCATCCATATGTCTTCCTCGCATGTTCATCTCATATAATATATATGCTAGAGCTTTCTTTCACTCATTTTGACTGAAATATGATTGAAATGATTATTCCTTTGATACCTTGAGCTTTATTTTGAGAGTAGCTGAAGATGTTCATGATGACTGTCACCATTTTAAACTTCTGATGAGGACTGTACTTTTGGGAATTCCTTTGAAACTGAATAAATCTAGATTTTTGTTGTTGGGCTCCTCAATGCATTATGTTTTCTTCTTATCTATTCATAGTTGTATATTTGGAGCATAGTGCAATTCTATACTATGTGATCTTAACATGATAAATTGATGAGCCTGTAACTTAATCTGGCACTGTAACAGTTCATTTAGATGCTTCATTCTCCTCTTAATAATAACACTTTGTTATTTGAAAACTTGAGCACTAGGCTACATTTATCCTATTGATGTGCCCGAATCATGCTTAAGTTCTACTCTCTTTTGATCGATACACTAATGACTTTATATTCAGAAAAATTGACTCTACTTTGCTTGTCATAGTTGTACCCCATTGGTATTGTAGCATTTCTATAGCATTTCTTTTTCTTCTTCTCTTGGATTCATACTTACAAGTTCTGAAGTTGGCTTATTGAGTGCAAGCTCTAAAATATGTAATCTTATGATTGCTTACATGAACTTGTAAATATACAATTTGCATGTTATCACTTGAATCTTTATAGCTTTTTTGGTGCTCAATTTGATCTCACCCCACTTTCTCTAGAAATTATTCAATTTGCAAGCTCTGTCTTATTTTTCTATTTCCGCGAATGGGTGTATGAAAGGTCTTCTTCATTTTTATCCTCTCGAAGATCCCTCTCCATGGTTGTGGATCACATTTGGGCCATGAATTATTTGCAAAATTCTTTGTCCTTGAAGAAAATTTCAGTTTTGGGCTCAAATGGTGAAGTTCCCTTGCATCTTATTGTTCGATGGGCATGTTTTCCCTATCAAATTATATCTCAAAGATCTCCACTACGTGGTCTCTTTTGATTGGATGAGGCACGTTGGGTCTATTTTATAACTTGTAACTTTTTTCTATGTTTACAAAAAGATCAATTTGGCCCTATGGCCCCATTGAGTTTTGATTGGTTGGTCAAATTTATAAAGGCGGAGTGAATTTCTCTTTTTCCTGAAGGTATATACATGTTCATTTTTAATTTGTTGCATGCCCATCGGGTATTTTTGGTTAAAATTTCCACTTTGGTCACATTTGTAAAAATATCAAATTGATTTACGACCCGATAACATCTAATTGGTTATTCAATAGATATGAAGGCAGGGAAAAATCTTACTTTGACCCTAAAGATGGACACATGGCAATTTTTTAAGTTACAAGTGGGGAAGTGGGTCCGCGGAACATTTTGAAGTTTTTGGCCTCTTTATACGAGGGTGAAAAGTCATGAAATAACCCGCAACTCACATTACGGACTACATAAAAAGATAAAAGTGAGAAGCAGATCACCGGAGGAAAATTGGAAATTTTGCCTTTTTGTTAAAAAGAGTAAAATTAGAGAAATTACCCATGACTCCATCAAAGGCCGAGATTAGGCCATGTGTCAAGCCCGTATTTCAAAGGTGGAGGGGCGGGGAAAAATGTGAAAATTTTACATTTTCTCCAAAAGTCATAAAATGCAAAAGGCAACCCCAAGCCCACTTCGAATCAGATTTTTCCATGTGGATGGCTCTAATCTAAAGTTGAGAAAGGGTAGAATTAGCATTTGTTATGCATTGCATCGTATTTTACCCCATTTTTTCTCCAAGACTCTTGGAGATGCGAATACACATTGTTTTTCATCATTTTTTTGATGAAATTCCTTGTCGGTTTTGTCTGCAAAGTGTAATTGAATGGATTTAGAGCTTAATTTGTGAGTCCAAGGAATGTAAAGGTTGATATTTTGAAGTTGGAATTACTCGGGCACTTGCAAAAATGTGAATTACTAGAGAAGGTGGATGTAGAGAAAAGTTACAGAGGAAAGAATGGGAAAAGGATGAAAAAGTGCTCCCAATTAAAAAAATGATGGAGATATTTGCAATGATTCACCTTTTTGAACAACTGGTAACTTTTTGTTGCAAACCTTGGGTAAGTGCACCAAGTTGGGGGGCCAAAATGGGGTCCTATGTGGATGCATTCTTCTAGAAAAAAATTCAACTCACATGATTTTTTCAAAATAGTTACACTCAAAATTGGAAGATGTTGTAGAAATATGAATCGTATAATTTTGAGTCTAGTTTCTAAGCTACTAAGTTTTATTCAAAATGGATAATTTTAATTGGGTCAAACAACTAGAATACAAACATATGCTCTTGTTTTTGTTAAAAACATAATAGAGTGATTTTTGTGCCCCCACCATTTTTAAAACCCTTTGGTAGAAAGATTGCTAAGAGCATCTAGTTTGGGCTCCACTTTTTTTTTTTTTTTTAGCATACGGTTTTTTTTTTTATGATTTCTCGAGTACGAAATTTTATGATTTGAAAAATAATGGAGCTCGACCATGACCCCCCCTAACTACCTAAAAAAATATCAAAAATTAGATTTTCTTTCTGAATATGTCTACAATTAGGCCTAGTCTAGGCTAGTATATTTTTTTAAAATTTCGATCACCCAAAAAAAAGATACACCATGAAAGATAGACATATTTACACTTCAAAACATAGCTATAAAAAGGCATAGTTAGAAAATAAATAATATGGAAACCTTATATTCGTTAAAAAAATTGAAAAATTATATTTTTAGAAAGAAGAGACTCGCTCTACGTCGTGGTATTATTTTTAAAAATGGATCAATTGTTTTATTTTCATTTATCATAGAGGAAGTGGAATTTTTACATTTTCTTGTAAAAACACGATGTTCATTGTATTTGTGCAGAGTCCATGCCTCAGCTTGCAGATCCAAACCAGATACCAAGCCTTGAGGCATAGCTTGGGAAAAAAAAAAAAAAAGCATACGCATTATAACACGTGCGTGTTCTGTGTAGTATAAACATAACGCGTATGTGTTATATGTTGTATAAACATTATGTATGATTTTGACATGCTTCTATTATCACCAAATCAAAGCACCCCTATGTTCATACAAGTGCATATACTTGAACTCACAGTGTGATTGGATAACATCCAGGTGCTATCTCCAAGTTGTGGGACTTGCTACTTGAGATAGACCTCCAGAGAAAGCTGGTTCTTGCTCCTAAACTACCTGCCACAATCTACTCTAATGCAGGGTAAACTAACTATTCTAATATAACTTTCCAAGGGACTAGGGAGAGAGAATGCATAAAATTAAAGCCTACACTAAAATGGTGATACACTAGAAAAGGAGGGTGTGAGAGTATTCATCTAATGCGTGGGATATGAAGCAAAGTGCACACTAGAAGGGGTGATGAAAGCTATCCATAATCTAGCAAAATGCGTTCACAAAAATATTTCAAACATACACAATGATAATGGATCCCTATAAGAACATAAAAATAGACACAATATTCTTGTAATCAAGGTTGAAGGGAAAAGAAGAATGCAAGAAAACACAGCAGGGGAAGATGCATCCACAAACTTATATTTTATTACTTCCTGATATGCACAATTCAATCGGTTACAAGATAAGGGCTTGGATCACCATGCAAGGAGTCCATAACAAGGGCCTACAACACATTGGCTTCACAAAGAAATTTTGGTAGAGATTTTCTACAAAAACTACTACTCTTACAATGAGCCCAACACTCCAATTTATAAGAAAATGAGAAGAGAGAGAGAAGGGGAAAATGGAAATCCTAAAATCTATCCTTCAACCACTTGTAAGAGGCATTAAATTGAGTGAAATGATTGTGTGTTACTTGAAAAAGGCTCCCCATATTGTCCTGTGTGCTTCAGTGGATAAATAATGATGACTATGCCTCTTAATTGCGCTCCCAACTACCAAATAAAACACTATTATAAACCTCGGGAAACGTTTTATGAAAAATACCCACCGATTTCTCATAAAATCTGAAATTTATTAATTTTTTTGTGTTGGGCTTAGAGTCATGACTCCAATGGTACCAATTTTGTGTGATTTCGTTGAGAAATGCAAAATTTATGGCCTTTTGAGTGTGGGCAGCTATTTTGGGTCCTGCGGGTTTTTCTTGTCATTTGACGGGAATGAGCATTAACTGATTGGAGCCGAATATGTTTATTTTATTTAAATATATCTACCCTCATTAAAAATATGAAATATATATTTTTGATGCGTAGAGGACGTCGTGTTCGTTCCAGAAAGTCCAATTTTGTGAAAATCGGAGCTCGGAGTCAAAAGTTATGGCCGTTTGAAGTTTCGGGAGTCAAACATTGACTTTTCCTTTGAGTTGTGGATATTGCGGAAAAATTGGGTTCACGTGTCCCGGATGTCCTAGACACATTCTTCTGCATCAGCTAATTCATGCTTCCTTGTCCCTTTTTGTTACCTTTTTCACCTTTGCGCGTCCCGCACGTACTTTTTTGCCGCCACCGCCCCGGATGAAGATCTCCGCACCACCCGCATTGATTGGTGACTTGCGGAAAATCATCCGATTCATGTCCCACACGTACCGATGTCCCAAATGTCCCGCAGACCACTTGGGACAAAAATGTCTGACTTAGCCGATTTTCTTTGTATTTCTTCCCGAACTTGGTACGACGAACCTCAGTACGACCCGCACTAGTACGATCTGCATCCTTCAGACATACAATGCCTTAAAACAATCCTGTGACCTTATTTTTACCATTTTTCTAACTCGTTGGGATTTTTTTCTTGGATGGGAGAGTTAGAGAGAATCAAGGGCCCGAAAAACATGATTTCGGGCCTTGAATTAATCTACTTGCTCGGGTGAAGAATTTGATGCATGTTATAAAAATTACCTTGAGGGGTGAATTTTGGATAACAACTTCTATTTAGATAAATAAATGTTTATTTTTTTCATTTATTATTATTTATATTACATATTTATAATACTTTTAAATTTATTTATGTAAATATAAGAAATTAGGGTCACTCGCACCTTATGGAATTATTCTCACAAATGCATGAGTCACGGTTTGAGATAGTTTTTTAAAGTATTCTCACATAGGTAATTTTGGATAACAACTTCTATTTAGATAAATAAATGTTTATTTTTTCATTTATTATTATTTATATTACATATTTATAATACTTTAAATTTATTTATGTAAATATAAGAAATTAGGGTCACTCGCACCTTATGGAATTATTCTCACAAATGCATGAGTCACGGTTTAGGAGATAGTTTTTAAAGTATAATCTGCAGTCAAGTACATAGGTAATTTTTTAGGATTTCAGCATTCATCCTAAATATTTTAGCATTTAAATTCTACAAATGAAACCTTAAACCATAGGCCATAAACCTAAATACTAAATTGTAAACCTTGAGCCCTAAATCCTAAACCTTTAACCATGATCCCTAGACCCTAAACCCTAAACCTTAAACATTCAGCCCTTTACCGTGACCCCAAAACCCCGATCCATAATCCCTAAACTCTAAACCCTAAACCATGAATCCTGAGCCCAAAAATCTAAACCCTAAACACTAAACTGTAAAACTAAATCGTAAACCCTAAAACCTAAACCTTAAACACCGAATCCTAAACCATAAACCGTAAGCCTTAAACACTACACCCTTATCCCTAAGCCCTAAAATCTAAACCCTAAACCTTAGACCATATACCCTAAGCCCTAATCCCTAAACCATAAACCCTAAACCCTAAGCCCTAAAACTTAATCACTAAACATTAAATCCTAAACCCTAAAACGTTAACCCAAAACCATAAAACCTAAACCTTAAACCCTAAATCATTAACCTTGATCCATAAACCCTAACCATAAAAACTAAACCGTAAACCGTAAACCTAAAACCTAAATCCTAAACCATAACCCTAAACCTTGAACTTTGAACCCTGCAACCTAAACCTTAAACCCCGAACCATGAGCCCCAAACCCTAAACCCCAAACCATATTTCATCAATATTTCCCGAGCCTCATGCCTAGAACCATCATTGAGTCTCCGCTTATAGAACTATCTTGTTTATGAGAGGTGGGACACATAACTAAATGGATATGACATCTACCTTGTGCCTTATAATGCATATATTTCACATCTCTCCAAAATTTGTTTCTCCCCACATATACTTTCTCTCTTGAATGTAAACTTATTCACACTCTAAAACAAATTTCACATTTCACATATTTCCATGTATGGTATTCTCTACAAGCCGAGAATGACCCATTGGAAGTTTGAAAAAATAGCCATCACAACAAAGGTGTAGGATCATAATTGAATTTCTGTAGTATCCTCTCCTTCGGAGAAAGATAAATTTCAAGTGTTATCTTTGGAATGGATGGTAAATGTGACAGGACTTCCTAAAGTGTTCAAAATAAGTATAGAAACACGGGAATAGCTAAGAACTCTAAGGGGTTATCAATTGCCTAGTAAATACTTCTTATTTAGTTTAAATGGGAGTTACCTAGCCTACAACTTATTGACCTTCCATTCATTGATAATTCCTTATATGATAAACCCATGGATGTTTTCAAAATACCCTAAAGAAAAACATATGGGTAGTCATCAATCAAGTGAAGGGTGTGATGTGATTTCAAGCAACTTGAAATTTATATAGATTTAGAGGTCATAAAACGAATTTACAAATATCTCTATCATTATAAATGGAAGCCAAGTAACAATGTCTCCTTGTACATCCAAGGATTAATGACTATTGAGGTCTTTGGAAGGATAAGACAGTTGAGAATATGACATTTCCTCCTTCAAAATATCATCGATTAAAAACATCAAATTTCTATTACTCTCTTTGAATGTTCTCGCCAACAAATTCGATGAACCCTCAACTCTACGACCTAAACCCTTAACCCTCAACCATGATACCTAAACCCTAAATGATAAACCCTAAACCCTAAAACCAAAATAATAAATCCTAAACCCTCAACACTAAATACTAAACCATAAAACCCGAACCCTAAACCCTTGACCCAAGAACCTAAACAATGAGCCCTAAGCCCTAAATACTAAATCCAGATCCCCGAGCTCTAACCCTCAAACTAGTAACTTTGAACCCCGAACCTTAAGCCATAAACCATGAAAAATGAACCTAAACTCTATTCCCTAAACCTTAAGACTTTAACCCTACACCCTAATCATTGATCCCTAAATCCTAAACCTTAAACCCTAAGCCCTAAACCTTAAATCTAGAACCATGATCTGTAACCCCTAAACCTTAAACTCAGTAACTAACTTCTAAACCTTAAACTCATAACTCGAACCCCGAACTCTAAGTTATAAACCTTAAATCATGTACCCTAACCCCTAAACGCTAAACCCCGACCCCGAGCCCTAAATCATAAACCCTAAACCTTAAGGCCTAAATTTTAAATCCTAAAGGTCCCTAAACCCTAAACCCTAAACCACAAAAACTAAATCATAAACCCTAAACCCTGACCCATAAACCCTAAACTCTAAACCCTAAGCACTAAACCCTAAACCCTAAACCCTAAGCCCTAAACACTAAACCACAAACCCCGAAAACTACGAGCTAAACCCTTAACCCTAAAACCTAAACCCTAAACCTCAAACCTTAAACTCTAAACCATGAACCCTTTTCCCTAAACCCTAACTCCTAAACCCTAAACCGTAAACCCTAAATTATCAACCCTAAACTTTAAACCCGAGCCCTAAACCCTAAACCCTCAACTCTCAACCCTAAACCTCAACCCTAAACCTTGAATCCTTTGCCCTAAACATTGAACCCTGTACTTTAAACCTTAAAGCTCGAACCGTGAATCCTAAATCCTCAACCCTAAACCTTAAACCCTAACTCCTAAACCCTAAACCCTAAATCCTCAACCCTAAACATTAAATCCTCAACCCTAAACCTTTAACCCTAAGCCCTAAACCCTAAAACCTATACAGTAAACCCTAATACCTAAACCTTAAACTCTAAGCCGTCAATATTAAACACTAAACCCTAAACCCTAAAACCTAAACCCCGACCCCTAAACCCTCAACATTGATCCCTAAACCCTAAACCCTAAGCCATGAACCCTAGGCCCTAAGCCATAATCCCTAAGCCAAAACCCTAAAATTTGAACCCTCAAACATAAACCCTCATCCTTAAACCCTAAAAACTAAACCCCAAATGCTAAACCCCAGAAACCTCAACTATCAACCCTAAACCCTAAACCATCAACCCCGATCCCTAAACCCTAAAACCTGAACCTTGAGCCATAAACTCTAAATCCTCAACTTTTTACCCCTAAACCCTACAACTTGAACCTTGAGCCCTAAACCCTAAAACCCTCAAACCTTAACCCCGAACCATAAACCCAAAACTCTAAACCCAAAACGCTAAACCCTAAATCATGAACCCTAATCCCTAAACCCTAAAATCTAAACTATGAGCATTAAAAACTAAACCTTAAACCCTAAACTCTAAACCTTGAGTCCTAAACCGTTAGCCCTAAACCCTAAACCCTAAATCATATACCCTTTCACTCAAAGGAAATTCCTAAAAATATCATTCAACATGTTTCAAAGTGTGTAGGGAATAGTGTTCTAAGTGATCGATTGAATCATTTAGTTTTCATTAGAGTCTACTTCCTTTGAAGGCCTAAAAGAAGTTTTTGGCCATTTTGTAGTTAATTGAACACCCTTGAGTAACAAGCTAAAATGAGCTAGTCATGTCTTTGAGTTATCAAGGACCATTATTTATGAAGTATTAAGGCATCATTTGTCTCCGTAAGAGACATATGAGAAAAATCATGTATGAGAATCATGAATTTGATTCCATAAAAGGATACTTTTAGAGGTATTGGCACTCATATTTGTCTCGCCCCATTTGCCATTATTTTCCTTTGATCTACGTGTTATGAAATGTTTTATCTCTTGATGTGGATGTTCTGAAGCCTTTACCTTCATTTGAATGCCTCAATTGTTTGTAGAATCCATTGTCATGTCCCTCCTTGAAGAAGTCTCTCGAGTTTTCCCTGTTTTTTCCCTAATTTCTTTAAAATATGTAGGATTTTCCATTTTTCCTATTTTTCCTCGACCATGGAGGCTCGAGAATGGTTAATCTATATTTTTATGCCTTTGAAAATCCAAATCCATGGTCCAAAGAAATGCTCAAAACCATGATTCACTTGTTTTTGTTTCAAAAGAATTTTCATCCTTAGCAAAAATATTGTTCAGGTGCGAATGGCGATCTTCTCGTATTTTGAAGGTTTCACGAGAGTCTTTTTCCTGTCAAGGTTATTCCTTAGTGTTCAGTAGTCACGTGGCTTCTTTTGGTTTGTTAGGGGATGGCGGGAAAATGCTTTAACTTATCGCTTTTTGCTTTTTTGGCAAAAAGGAAAATTTGGTCCCGTAGCTCCGCTCAAATCTAATTGGTTCTTTTGGTGCTTACATGGCTTCTTCTAATTAGATGGGGCACGGTGGGTTGGTTTTCTCAACTTGATCTTTTTGGCTACTTTGGAAAAAAATTAACACACCCCGTGACCTCGCTGTGATTAAAGAAAATTTTAAAGTGGTAGGGAAAAATCTTGTCTTGACCCTGCAGGAGGACACATGGTAAAGCTAATGGCGGAGATGTGGGCCTTAAAAGGTAAGTCGAATGTTTTTCCCTTTTTAAAAAATGGGGTATAATTCTAAAATTGAAGCGCGCCCATGCCAAATCATTTTGAAGCCTCAAGGTTTTTGAAGTTGCGCCATAATTATAGAGCAAGATTCAGGCTATCATAGCAAAATAACACAATAATAATTCTCTAATGAAACAATTGATTCGGATTACACATATATAGGAATATGCATTCCTAAAAACAAGGAGGTTGTTCAACAACACTCCCACAAATCTCTCTCTCAACACCTAAATACGTGAGCTATTGAAACTCACCAAAACTAATATTGTTATATGAGTTGTTTAATAAACAACTCATATTAACATTTACATTACACACATATATTTACCTCTAATTAAATATTAAATCATAAATATTAATGGAGCACTAAATGATAGATTTCCTAACATTCCCCCCCTTAGTGCGAACATGGGGAAACAATAATTGCACTTCCTTCTGCAGCGTGCCGCCCGTGCGTGCTCATGATCTGGATGGTTTTACAGGACAACCAACAACCTCAATATGGATGGTTTTATAGGACAACCAATAACCTCAACATGGATGGTTTTACAGGACAGCCAACAACCTCAACAGGGATGGTTTTACAGGACAACCAACAACCTCAATATCACGATTCTGCTATTCTTTTGTGCTTTCATCTGTCCACTATGCTTTTCCTTCAGGGAATTATGTAGGAAACACTGATCATTGATAACAAATATGAAAAGAGAAAATGGAACATTGAGACCATGTTCCCCCCCTCAATGTGAACATTTCACTTATTCAAGCCATAATAGGAACACTGGAAAAGAATCATGCTGCACACAACTGAAATCAACTGCAACTCTGAAATAAAAATAAAATCTCACACACACACTATCACCACAGCTTTGTGCGGCCCCATCGTTGGTGACTAACGAGAGGTCGCTGAATGACCTCCAGCCTCCTATGCCTCCATCCTCCAATGGATGCATTCTTTTTAGAAGAGAAAGTCTTCTTCACTATCTTGAGCATCAACTTCTCTGTCATGTGAATGGTTGGATCCTGCTTCCCAATCACTTTCTTCTTCTCTATTTTCAGAAATAAAAGCTTTATTATTCAATTTACCATCCAACAGATCCCTAGCTCGTTGTTTACAAAACATTATTCCATGTCCAGACACATTACAATAGTGACAAATAAGCCTTTTCTTTGGATCCTGGGAGGTTGAACCTTGCTTGAAAGAATGACTGTATCTCTTTTTACCATGTGTTCCATATAATGCTTTTTCTTCTGTTTCAATTTTATTTGTTCTATTTTCGTCCTCTATCAAAGAAGAAATCAAGTCTTCCAGACTTGGATTGATTTTGCTCAAAGTGAAGACCATATTAGAATAGCTAGGAGGCATGCTATTAAGTAAAACTGCTTTTGCATCATCGTCGGGAACATCTACTTTGATTCCAGCTAATTGATTTAATACAGAATGAAACTTACTTATGTGTTCCACCATGTTGTCACCTTCCTCCATTTTGAGTCCGAACAACTTTTGTTTTAGTGATACTGCTGCGCTTCCTGCTTGCGATCCAAATAGTTTGTTTAGTGTAGTCCAAATTGTATTTGAGGATTTTGACAAATCTATATGATGTAAATACGCATCAGACAATCCCAATCCAATGATTGCTATGGCTTTTCGATCTTTGATGTCCCATATTGCCGCTTCATCTGCATCTCTTGGTTTCTTTGCTTTGCCATCCACAATCTCCCACAAATCTTTGTTGATTAATAACAACTGAGTTTTCACCTGCCATGTGTAAAAATCTTTGCCTTCAAATTTTCCATTCGATTCAACTTAGCCATGTTAAAAAAATGGACGTCGGTTTCAACCGAAAATGCATCCGAAGACAATATGACAACTGGACTAAATTTTTTTAAAAAGTAATAAACTGAGCCGAATTTCAAAAGACCATGGTTTTGTGCAGCAACGTTGACAGCAGCATTTCTCCTAAAACACAATCTGGGTTTTGTTGAAATTTTGACAGTATTTTTCAAACACATAAAACTTCAAACCCATTAAAAATTACGGTGACCCAGATCACAAAATGAAAATTAAGACTGTTTCTTTTCACGAATTTTTAAAAATTGCTTCACGCTCCACATTAAATTGTGAAACTTCTGCATAGAACTGCTCATAAAATAAAAATAGTATTCACAAACCATTTCTGGGTTTTGTTCCTCTATATCCACCCTTTCCAGAACATTTTAAATCACTTGATTTCATTAAGTTATAAGAAAGATATCACAATTCTAGTATACCTGCGCCATGAAGTTACAAAAAACGTCTTTTCTGCCCTTTTTTTTTTTTTTGCTGCTGGAAATAGAAATGAACCAGAGGCATCCCCTTCTCTAATATGAAAAATGCATTATCTGAACATGGTTATCCATGCTCTGATACCAAATATAGAGCAAGATTCAGGCTATCACAGCAAAATAACACAATAATAATTCTCTGATCAAACAATTGATTCGGATTACACATATATAGGAATATGCATTCCTAAAAACAAGGAGGTTGTTCAACAACACTCCCACAAATCTCTCTCTCAACACCTAAATACGTGAGCTATTGAAACTCACCAAAACTAATATTGTTATATGAGTTGTTTAATAAACAACTCATATTAACATTTACATTACACACATATATTTACCTCTAATTAAATATTAAATCATAAATATTAATGGAGCACTAAATGATAGATTTCCTAACAATAATGACACGTGGAGGTCTCCGTCGGGTCTTCTTTCCTTAGAATTTTTAGCAACTTCTTAAAGTGCCTGAGACACATGGTGAGCTGCGCTCATTTTAGGTTTTAAATTTTGGGGACCACCTCGGGATGTGCCATTGTGACACGTGGTAGTTTGAAAATTCAAATGGGTGGGGAAGTGGACCATCGGAGGCAACTTGGATTTTTTGCCTCTTGTCTTCAAAAGGATCAAAATATTAAAAAGGCCCGCAAGACCGACAGGAAGGAGGAAAGAGTTGTCTTTGAAAATTTTAAGAGGTGGGGAGGTGGGCCATCTAGGAAACTTGAATTTTTACGCTTGATATTCAAATGTCTGAAATTCTCAAAATGACTGTAGACTGATAGAGAAAAGTCAAAACTTGTTCCAAATCAATGGAGGAGATGCATCCCTTTGGAGGAAAATTGGAAAATTTTCCTTTTGTGGAAAAAGGAGTTAAAAGTGAAAAGGGAAGTGAGGTTCCGATGGGACCTACATTGGGACACGTATTAGGCCCATTTTTTAAGGGGCAAGCTATGGGGAAAACCTAGAACATTTTCCCTTTTCCAAAATAGAGGTGAAATAGTAGAATTTGGCTGCAGTTCCTTTGGGACCCACCTTAGGACACGTGTCAGGCTCATTTCTTAAGTGCGAGAGGTGTGGAGAAAAGTGTGAAAATTTTAAATTATTTTTCAAAATATGTAAAAGGAAAAAAGGAACCCACATGCCCACTCTAGAATTGAATCTCCCACGTGGACGATCCAAATTCAAAATAGAAATCAATGGCGAAGTGCATCTCGTATCGATTTTTCGACCATTTTTGCTCAGAGCACCCGGAAGTGTGAGTCTTCATGATTTATCGATATTTCTTGCATGCCAAATAGGTAAGGGGGTTAATGATATATCTGATTTTGGTGAGGAATATCTGGGGACGTCTTTTTCCATTAAGATGAGATCTCACCTCCTGGTTTGATCTGGTACTCCATTTTTCTTTCCCGAGCATGCAAAGATCCAGATTTGAAAGATTAGGGGTGGAAGTGGTTGGTAAGTAGAGGGGAAAGTGATTTACTAGAAGAAGGAGTTAAATGTGAGAGATATTCGAAGAGATTCACTCCCTGAGCACCTAACAACATTTTACATATTTTATTTCGGGAATCGTGATCGGAATCATGGCGAGCACTAGCGCATTTAATGTTTGGATTTTTGGGGAAAGGATCTGATTGTAAAATGTTATAAATAGGCACGATTCTGCTTTGAAAAGGGTTAGAGGTTGGAATGTTAGAGTGTTAGAGGTCATAACTTATTTTCTAAGAAAAAGGCTTGATAGAGCCCGTCTTTCTAATATACTATTTGAGAAACTCGTATGTCTCTTTTTGTTAAACATGATCATGTCAAGGTGGAACTACGAATGTACAAAGATTGACAAGTTTTGATATTGTTCTAGAAATTTTCCCTGTTGATAAGTTTAATCAAATTTGAGTTATTCTGTGTTGACTCTAAGAAATTAGTGTCTTCTTTGTTTCAGAATGTCTTAAAATAGTTTTATTTGTTCATATTGCAATCTTATACTTGACATTTTTGTGAAATCACATAGGATCTCGTCCATGTGACAGTTTAATGGTATTTGAAATTTCGTTTCAAGAAGAGCCTTCATCTTGGATGAGATAAATAGATTTAAAATCAATTAGCTATCATTCATTGATAAAGATTGTCCGTAAGCCTTCGGGTGTACCTTAGGAATGGTTAATCAGAAACTATAATGTTTAATTGAGTCTTCTAATTCGAGTCTTTATATTGGACTCTTAAAGGTTATGTGAAAACGTGTTGATTTAGGCCTCCATCAAGCACACCTTTCGGTTGAAGGAACATCCCGACTATTTTGAAGCTTTGTGGTGTGAAGTCACTCATTATTGTAAGGTCCCTCCAAATATCTGGTATAATCAACTTTATCCTGCTTCACCTCCCAACAAAAAAATTCATTTAAAATAACCAATCATACCCATACTACCCTTGTTTTTCATGTGAGTCTTCATGATTTATCGATATTTCTTGCATGCCAAATAGGGAAGGGGGTTAATTATATATTTGATTTTGGTGAGGAATATCGGGGACGTATTTTTCCATTAAGATGAGATCTAACCTCTGGGCTCGATCTAGTATTCCATTTTTCCTTCCCGAGCATGCAAAGATCCAGATTTGAAAGATTAGGGGTGGAAGTGGTTGGTAAGTAGAGAGGAAAGTGATTTATGAGAAGAAGGATTTGAATACAAGAGATATTCGAAGAGATTCACTCCTTGAGCACCTAACAACATTTTACATATTTGATTTTGGGAATCATGATCGGAATCATGGCGAGCACTAGCGCATTCAATGTTTGGATTTTGGGGGAAAGGATCTAATTGTAAAATGTTATAAATAGGCATGATTTTAGCTGTAAAAAGGGTTGGAGGTTGGAATGTCAGAGTGTTAGAGGTCAGAACTGATTTTCTAAGAAAAGGCTTGATAGAGCCCATCTTTCTAATATACTATTTGAGAAACTTGTATGTCTCTTTTTTGTTAAACAACATCATGTCAAGGTGGTTACGAATGTACAACGATTGAAAAGTTTTGATATTTTTTTATAAATTTTCCCTCGTTGATAAGTTTAATCAAATTTGAGTTATTTTGTGTTGACTCTAAGAAATTAGTGTCTGCTTTGTTTCAAAATGTCTGCAAATAGTTTTATTTGTTCATGTTGCAATCTTATCTTGTGACAGCTTTGTGAAATCACATAGGATCTCATCCATGTGACAGTTTAATGGTATTTGAAATTTCATTTCAAGAAGAGCCTTCATCTTAGATGAGATAAATGCAGATTTAAAATCAATTATTTGTCATTCATTGATAAAGATTGTCCGTAAGCCTTCGGGTGTAGCTTAGGCATGGTTAATCAGAAACTATAGTGTTTAATTGAGTCTTCTAATTCGAGTCTTTATATTGGACTCTTAAAGATTATGTGAAAACGTGTTGATTTAGGCCTCCATTGAAGCACACCTTTTGGTTGAAGGAACATCCTGACTATTTTGAAGCTTTGTGGTGTGAAGTCACTCATTATTGTAAGGTCCCTCAAAATATCCGGTATAATCAACTTTATCCCGATATTCTTTCCCAAAACAAAGACCGACTACAATATATATGCCATGAAAGTTTTAGGTTGTTTGCTAAAATCTTTAAAATGAGTAATCTTCGACTAGATAAGATTTTAAAAACTATCTTCTAGATCAGAATCGCTTGAGCTACGAGACCAATTCCATAAGGTGCAAAGTGACCCCAATTTCTTATATGTACTAAAATAAATTTAAAGTATAAGAAATAATAAAAGATATATTATACTTTAACATTTATGTTTGTAAGTATAAACCACCATTTATAATTTGTTTGAAATGGGTGTGCATTTTGACTTGTTTGAAATGCATACGCGTTTTGACTTGTTTAAAACATGTACACATTTTGACTTGTTTGAAACGCTTACACATTTTGAATTTTTTGAAACATGTACACGTTATAAGTTCGGTGATTCTTGAGCCAAACAAATTAAAATGCAAGCACGCGTTTTAGCAAAATGTGTACGCATTTTTTTTTTTGGATTCTTGTCCACTTTTTGGCCCCCTAACTTTGTGCACTTACCCACCTATTAAACATCATTTTCTTGAAATCATGATCAAACATATAACAAAAAAAGGCTCTTGAATATTCTTTTTTGGGGGGAAAGCTTGGTTGTAAATTGAGTGTTATAAAAAGCATGCTTTAGTCATGCAAAAGGTCGGGGGTTTAATTTCTATGAGAAAATTTGAGAAAACCCATCTTCCTGAGAGACCATCCAAGAAACCTATTAATCCCTTGTGTTTTAGATTTGATCGTGTCAAGATGGTTGCGAGTGTACAACCATTGAAAATCTCTAATATTGTTCAAGACAATTTCCCTTGCTTATAAATCTAATAGATCTCGAATTAAACTTGGGTAAAATTTTCCATTAACTCTTTTCTCAACATGCCCAATAGGCATGGAATATTTTGCTCAAAAGATTTTAGGATGGATTGTAAGGTTCAAAAGGTTTGATTAATTAGCAATTCAAAAATTACCATTTTTTTATTTAGCAAAAGTCTGAATTTTTGTCAAGCCCATTTGAAAGGTTTTATAAAATTTTCATAAGTATTTTAGATTGTTTGGGCTTGTTTTGATATTTCTTAGATTTTATTAGTGTTTCAAAAATTTTCAATATTTTTACGGGGTTGTTATGTATCTTTTGATAAAAATTAGCAAAGTTTACAGTGAAATAAATATGTAGTTTATACATTTCACAACCAAAGATTAATCTATTTCTTTTTCCATACTATACAAACGTTGATTACATTTCATGCTAGTTTTAACTAGTTATATTTCCTTCAATCAAAATGTAAAAACAAGAATACAACTTCTATTTTTCAAATCATGCATTTCAACAAAAATGAGTAATATATCTTCTTCATAAGTATTTCTCTCTTTCCAACAGAAATTCCTCAACATATTTCAACACATATTTTTCACAACAGTAACTCCATTTGTGGAAAATAATACAAATTATATTTACAATTATCACGTACAACTTAACAAATTACCACTCTTTCTCTTTTCCTTTCATTCAAATGCACTTTCACGTCTCTTTACATAGTACAAATTTAAGTGCATATCTCTTTCTCATTTAAACATAGGATTTCATTTCCAAAACAGAATAACTATCCAATACAAATAATATTACAAGTCATCCACTTGAAGTGGGAAAAGGCCTACAAAAAGAAGTCTCGCAAAGGACTACCAAACTCTGTCTTCTTTCTCAGTTCCAAAACAACAACATGGAGATCCTCCATGTTCTTTATTTCAATTTGATCACAACAGAATAGGGGGAAAGACAACGCTCTCCACCCAACCAAGACATCCAATGACAAGGAGAAGCCATCCTTCTTCATTGGCCCCCGAGCCCCAACCACAATGCAATAGAAGATGTGTTTCAACTCATGGCAACAATAGGGTTTGAAAAACACACATGTAAATTTCACATTAAAACACAAGTAAAAAACAAAATGTAGTTTACAACCACATTAAGACATAGCAAATAAAACTCAAGCTCCATCATACAAGCCAAAGGATCAAGAAACTATGGGGGATGCTACTTATGCCTCCTAAAAGGGAAATGGGTATCACCTCCGAGAACAAACAACTAATATATATATATATATATATATATATTTATATTTATATACATCATTTAAGATCCTTGACATGCCCTTATGCCTTCCAAATTACCCATTATTCCTCGCATTTCCTTATGCCTCCCCAACCTTTTATGGCACCCCATAATGAGTAAAGAAATGCAAGCTATTTATTTTTAAGTTGGAACCTGGATCCCAACTCCCTCCCCAAAAAATGTATGCCTCCCACAGAAATACCCCATATTCTTCTGCTACACCATCCCTAGGCCATCTACCCAAACAACCCACACACATGCCAAAACATTCACAACAATAACATTTGAAAAATTAAAAGAACTGCATTTCAAGAGCCAAGATCTTACCTCTCCATTATGGGGTTTGTTTCAAGTTCCAACCAACAAGATTTCCAATACAAAATAGCCCAAGATCAACGAAACACACGCCTATAAAAATTCTACAAACTTTATCCAAAACAAGAGCTTCAAACAACAAAAGAATTCACCCCAAATGAAGTATGCAAAAGTGAAGCAACCCCAAAAAAAACCTAAGGAATTCCAATATATAGAGAGGGAAGAGAAGAGGATGAGGTGGACCCAAGTGGGATGCCACATAACACATCCTCGACTCCAACTCATGAGTCAACTTTAATCTCCAAGGAACAATAAATAAGTAGGTGAATAATATGACAATTTTACTTCCACACTCAAATCAAGCCCATACTCCAAATGACTGAAATTAATTTCAAGCAAGAAGTGCAATTAAAACATTCAGCTTGAATTAAAAAAAAATCATAATGAAGGTTAGATTTAAACTCTCCAACCATAGGTAAGGCTGGTATGCAAATTTAAGAGGTATGGGATGAGTTTAACTTGTCCCGTAAGCCTCCAAAATCAATCTCCAAGGACAATTTCAAATTCCAAAGAAGATGAAGTGTTTTATACTCCAAATTTTATTTACACATCACTTACACATATCTTACAAAATTTAATACAAGATTCAACCACTCCAATAATTACTTTCTTATGACTCAAATTGATTAATTTATTTTAACAATATAATTACTACATTATATCACAATTTATTTAAATAAAAGGGGTAAACACATCACTTAATAAACACATACAAACGTCAATAATAAAGAACCAAATAATTAAATACACATAACCCTTGGTCACATTTAAAGGTGATACCCCCATGGAAATCCCTAACACAAAAAAATAAAAGTTTGCATGGTGACCTTGTTGAATTCATTGAGAATTCTAATGTGGTTGGTCTCAATCCCCGATGTTTGTTGTGATATTTTAAACCTACAAAATACAAATACCTCCTTCGGCCTCATGGCCATGTTCACAATTTTTGCACTTGTACGAAAATGGGCAACTCGAAACTCCAACGTTACGTTGAAAAGTCTTGGGTGAAGTATACCTAAGCTAAGGAAGTTTTAATATTATCAGTTATTGCTAAATTAATTAATGATTAAGTGAAATCTACAGTTATGTGTGCTGTCTCAAAACAAAACAGATCACATAGTCTGTAATTTCATGTCATCCTTAGCAAAAGAACACAAATCCTTGAAGGACAACTATGTTGTCTTGATGAAGACGACATAACTACAAATTAGGTGAAGTGCTGAGTTTTGAAGCAAAGCAAACAGAGTTACACATTACGGAAAATCAGAGTTCATTATTGCATGTTACACTTTCCTATCAATGTTCTTTCCTTCATGATTGAGAAATTAAATTATGTTACTGAGTTGTTTAGTTCATTATACAATCCATATAGAAAATCTAGAATGCACAAGGAAATACACAACTCATTTTTTAGAATTCAATGTTTTATTCACAAGGAGAGTCAAATGTTTCCCACACAAGCCGTGGGATGTAACTGAGAAGTAAAGTAAAGCTACTGAAAAGAAAGGTACACATGCATGAAAGAGAAAGCAAAGGAGTATGAGTGAACCCATCATTTCCTTGGGTTTTTGTTCTTCGATTGAAACATCTTCATCTCCATCTCTTGTTTCTCCTTCATCTTCATTGTGTAAGCCATTGTACAAAAAGAAGAAAAGAATTAACTATCAGTTACGAGCTTAGGGATCAATTCATATTCCTACACTATCCTACTTTGTGCATATGAATCTTCTCCTAACAGGAGATTATTTTACTTGAAGAACAAATATATGCATGCTTTATTCACTTAGAAAGAAGAAAGAGAAAAGAAAGAAGAAAATATAGACATAAGAGAGGCCAAAAATCCTAATTATTTTCTAACTATTTTCCTAAGTGTGTAGGTACAAGGTTGCTATGGGTAAAGGAAAACTTCAGTTGCTACAGGAAAAGTTCAATTGCTACGGGCAATTTTTAGTTGCTACAGGAATAGATATAATTTCAGAATTTCAAAGCTAGTTACTACGAGCAAAATTTTATCTGCGGGAAAAGACTAAATTTCAAATTAGAAGAAATAATCTATCCATTAGATTATTATACAATGCTGAGATACAAATAAGACTGAAAAATACGATAATAGCTTCAGAGACCAAATTAAACTCATGATTTGCAGTTACAGAAATAGAATTCAATTGATCAAATAATAGATACAGCTACAGGTGAAGCTCAAGTACAACATTGAAGCACAAAAGAAGATGGAACTACATTTTTTCAACAAGGCTTGAATTGATCCAACATGCAGGAGTTGTAAACAGAGTTCCAAAAATAATATGTTATGCATAGGTTCAGAAAACAATATACATTATTTACAGAAAAGTCAAGGATATTGTTACAGTCAAGCATTTAGTAGATGTGATTTTTAGAAAACAATGGCATTTCAAGCACTCATCTCATGGAGAATTTCAATGTTCAAGTGATGACAATGTTGAAATTTTGAAGCAAGTATTCTCAAAAGTGCTACAGAATTTCAGAAAATCAAGTTGATCCTGAAACAATGAATTGTAACAGATGGATTCTCCAGAATACAAAATGAGCCAAAGATTTCAGAATGGACCTGAAGAAATGTACAGAACTATATTTGCAGAAAATCATAACCACCTTCTATAATTTTCTCAACAAATGATGAGGTAGTAGTTGTCGGAAGTTAAAGCACAAAGAACTCATACTAGAGAAGAGGCTGAAGTACGAATATCCGAGAAAAGAAGAAAACACTCTATGTTCATCATAGTAAAACAAAGGAAGGTACAATGTAAATTAGAGTTTCATAACAAAAACACATGATCACAGAGTCTTTTCGAAGTTCATTTCAGCAATGGTCGGGAATGGCGAGATACCCAGAACTCAGAAAATACAGATCTATAATTCATGATGTAGGTTGGGCCGAAGAACAAACTTACAAAGACAATTAAATGGTCATAAATTTCAAGCAACCGGACAATGAAACGAGAAGTCCATAGGCCCACATGAGGTTTTAAACTCATAATTCAATCAAGAGAAACAAATCACAGAACCCAAAAATATTTCCAAAAAGTTTAGTGATACATTTAAAGAAGAAAAGAAAACAAAAGTTTACGCATGCAAGAAAGATTACCTATAAACGACTATGGCGGCCAAGAAACAAAACCTCAACTTTCAAAATATACAGAGGCACGAATGGTACAAATGATAAAAGGACAGAGATGAGCTTAAAGAAACAATAATGGCAGCCCACACTTCAACCACCTCACTCAGAAATGTGCAGAAACCATGAAACCGAAATGACAGAGAATATTTTGGAGGAGCTCTAAAATATAGTGAAAGATGATCTCAAACTAGAATAGAGTAATGGCATTGAGAGGAAAAAATTTCATGGCTTCGCCCATATAGCCAAAAATCCAAATAAACGTGCTTTAGGGTCAAGTTCACTTTCTTGCTGGACCCGAAGTGGGTTAACCCAAACTCAGTCATAGTCAGAGATCAACGGTTTAAAAATCCCAAGGACATAGGATCAACATCCTCAAGTCATTGCAGAAATAAATGCTAACCATAGTTAGGATGTCACCACCCACAATAAATGCCAGCCAAAGCCCTAATCACAGTATGAAAATCAATGGTTTGCGATCAGACAAGGTACAAAGATCAATGACAGAGAACAAGGCATGAAATTTCAAAATAAACCATCAGGGTTATAATTAACTTGACCGAGTTGATGTCACCACCCAAGCCACCAAGGGGTGAGTCACCATGGAAGGGGACAACCCACATGTCCACTAAACAATTATTGCAAATGACTGTCAAGTCTAACCCAAGCGCATGCTTCAAATATTTTTAAGGGGTGACCAAATCATATATCATGATCACCGAAAAGGTGAATATTATAATATGCCAAGGCTGACATAATCAAAGGGGTGGTCGAATGTATTATGATGCCTATGCCATGGCCAAAGGAGATGTCAATATCAGAACATGTGCACATAGCAGGTGGTCCCCACATGAGGAATTATTTTTGCAAATATTGCTAAGTATTGTAATTATTTTTCTCACATACATGGAGTTGTATTTTGCATGCCTTCACAACAGGACATAATAGAGAAGAAGACAGAGTTACATGTTCATGGAAATAGACTTGCCTAGTAAGAAACCTTATTTTTAGCAAATTATTCACCCTTCTTTTCTTTAAAAATAGAACAGTTAGCTTCGGTTTGGTATCTTGTAAGTAATGCTAATAACACCTATTTGTAATTTCATGATCTATTTTTCCCTTTATCTATTATTAAATAAAGGATAAAAATAAGATGCATGGGCAAGTACAAGCCTTAGGCTATTTTTAGGAAGAGGGTGAACTTTATTTTTGCTATATATTGTGTGCCTTTGCAAAGCATAGGGACTTCTGGACTACTAGAGGAATTTTTGGATATATGAGTACTGAAGCAAATTTTTTCATTTTTTCCCTATGAGTGTGAAGTATTTTCTACCTTTCCAAGTTATTTTATAGTCTTATGTATGTTTATATTAATATTGTGAATGCAAATTCCCTGATCAATCACCTTACCCTACTGCAAAATTAGTCTTTTGCTTAATTTTAATGTGCATGTTAACTTATTAATACTGTTGTGATTCTCCCTCAATACAATCAAGTGTTTTGCCCTTAGACATTCTATAGAAAAACTATTGGTTCATGCATCAAGAATCCTTCCCAAATCAGTTGTGCATATACTCAGTCAAAGTCCTCATACAAATTTGGTGTATCACCTTAGTTTTAATTATTTTATAGTCATCTTTTACCCTCAAACTCCCAGAAATTAGTTTAGGATACACCGATAAGGAACTGGCCTTGATACCGAGAGAATCACCTCAAAATAGGTATACCCATAGACCTGAGGTGTTTCCATTGTATCTATGAAAGAGAGAGATCAATTGTGCAAGCTTAGAAAACCTGCAACCATCTCTCTACATGGTGCACTTTCGAGAGATAACAGGACATATTAGAAAATCCAAATTAATATAAATATAATTTTAAGATCATCGACATATATGTGAATCTCAAAAAACATCAAGACAATCAGTAGTATCACTTACAATTTCATCCACAACTATATCATTACCAATTTTAATTCAATTCTCATTTTCTAGGTCTACTCAAAATATCCAAATATCACAAGTTCAAACAACATCTATAATGTAACCATGTCAAATAATATATCAACATCAATATCTAAAATGTCTCTAATAATCATCATGCACCATATATGAATCAAAGTCCACAATAAACCATGATTTAACATCTAACATAATGCTAAATTAAACTATAAAAATGTCCATACTATAGTTAGAAGTATCAGGATTAATATCACAAGGTATTGAAGGAAAGAAGGCACTACATCCCCCTCCCCTTAGGCTCGACTTCCTCTTGGAAGTCACTAGAATAGATGTGGGAACTTAACTTGTAATAAAGTATCATCCTACCATATAGCTGTAGTATTATCATATATGTCCCACTACACTCGGACCTGATCAATCTCTCTACCTCAAAGGCCCGGGGTCTTGTTATCTATAATGCGAAGGGATGCCACCATCACTGCCGTTAATATTGCACCTATAATTATGTCCAATCTAGCACATGAGAAAGATCTACTAAATATCTCCTAAGAACTGAAACATGAAACACATCATGTATGTGAGACAAGCTAGGTGAAATGTTAGATTGTAGGCCAAAGGGCCGATATGCTCCAAGATTTCAAAAGGACCCGGGAATCTAGGAGCTAACTTAGAACCTTTTCCATAACGGATAGGGATCTTGTGTGGCACGACATGAAGAAACACTTAATGCCTACATCAAAACTACGATTAGTCCTATGATGGTTGGTGTACTTCTTCTACCTGTCATATGCCTCCTGCAGTCTTTGCCTAATCATAACCACCTACTTGCTCCATGTCCTACAACAAAGCTGGTCCAAGAGAAACCTGTCCTCTAACCTGTCCCAGCTAAGAGGTGTCTTGCACTCTCTTCCATACAAGTCTGGAAAGGATCCATTCCTATAGAAATATGAAAACTATTATTGTAGGAAAACTCCACCAAGTACAAGTACTCCTCCCATCTCACCTGATGATCCATCACATACATCCTAAGCATGTCCTCTAAAATATGATTCACCCGCTCAGTTTGTCCATCTATCTTAGGGTGATATGTTGTGCTGAAGTTGATCCTCATCCCGAGGGTATACTGCATGGTGGTCCAAAAATGGGAAGTATATAAAGGATCACGGTCACAAATGATCTTCCACAGAATCCCGTGCAACCTGACAATCTCATCAAGATATACCCGTGCCACTGCACTAGCTATATAAGTGGTCTTTATTGGATAAAAATGAGCCAATTTTGTCAATTTATCCACCGTGACCATGATGGCATCATGGTGGTATCTCGACATCGGTAGCCTAATAATGAAGTCCATGGAAATGGTATCCCAATTCCATTCTAGTATAGCATGAGGATAGAGAAGGCCAAATGGATGTTGATGTTCAGCCTTAACTTTCTACGAAACTCTAAATAGTGTGACAAAAATAAGCCATGTATTTACAAAGTCCTTTCCAATGCTATACTTGTCTCAAGGTGGCATGCATCTTCTTCACCCCAGGATGGTTTGAATAGGGTGCACGATGTACCTCTACCAAGATGACTTACCCCAATCCTCCATCTCTAGGAACATAAATTTGGCCTTTGTTCCTAAGAAGACCATCTATCGTAAAGAAAAACCATCAAACTTTCCCACAAGGGGTCTCTAAAACTCGATCTCTACTTTGGCTACAATGTAGAAGCTATCATAAGGAAGCTACTATAGAATCCTACTCTGCAAATCTGTGCTCACTACGGTGGCCATAGCCACATTTCTCCATCTTCTAAGAGCATATAAAACCACATTCTCCTTCCCTTTCACATGGTCTATCTGCATATCATACTCACAAAGAAACTCCATGAAATGCCATTGTGAGCAGTGTTAATATTGGCCTGCGTGAAGAGGTGGTGAAGACTCAAGTGATCTGTCTTGAGTGTGAATCTTTGACTAAGAATAAAATACCTCCATCGAACCAAAGCATGCACAACTTCCACAAGCTCAAGATCATGATTCAGATAACTAAGCTCATAATATTTGATTTTGCGAGAATTGAAATCCACCACTCTGCCCTCCTACATCAAAACACCTCCAAGTCCTGCCAAAGAAGTATCTGTGCATACAAAAAACTCACCCTGTGGATCCGGCGCACGCAAGAAAGGTGTTGTAGTGAGACATTCCTTCATTATTTTAAAGACCCTTCACACTGTTTGACCAAACAAAATACTTCCCTTTCCACCGAAGAGAAGTGATGTGGTGCGCAATCCGAGAGAAGTCTGAACAAATCTCTTGTAGTAACCTGCTAATCCCATGAATTTTCACACCTCGCCACGGTAGTGGGTGTTGCCTAATCCACGATAGCTCTAATATTGAAATTATCGATGACGATACCTTCCCCAGAAATGATATGACCCAAATATTGTACCTCCATATGAATAAATGCACACTTCTCCAAGTTCTCGTAAAGTTGCTTCTCTCAAAGACACTAAAGAACCTGGCGAAGGTGCCCCTCGTGTTCCTCACACATACATGAGTAAATCAAAATGTCATCAAGGAAGATGATCACGACACGATATAATAATTTCCTAAATACCCCATTCATCAAACTCATAAACACTGCAGGGGCATTCGTCAAACCAAAAGGTACCACTGTGAACTCATAGTGGCCATATTTCATACGAAAGGAGGTGTTATGAATGTCCACCTCTAAAATAATTAGCTGATGGTAGCCACGACTTAAGGTATATCCTAGAGAAATTTGTGGATCCATTCATATGATCAAACAAATCATCAATCCGTGGAATAGGATAACAATTCTTGATCGTTACTTTGTTCAGCTAGCAGTAATCAATACATAACCACAAGGATCCATCCTTCTTCTTTACAAAGATCACCGTGCACCCCAAGGGGATACACTAGGATGAATTAGGCCTTTCTCCAGAAGGCCCTCAAGCTGTAACTTGAGCTCGCAGAGTTCAGGGGTAGTCATTAAATAAGGTGGCATGAAGATAGGTTCTGCTCCCGGAACCAAATCTATATGAAAATATATCTCCCGTGGGGGTGGTAACCCCAGTAGCTCCCCTAGAAATACATCAGAAAAATCTCTCAAAATGGGATGGTCATCTAGCGATGGTCCACTAGACCCATCT
Source organism: Taxus wallichiana var. yunnanensis (assembly GCA_018340775.1). NCBI lineage: Eukaryota > Viridiplantae > Streptophyta > Pinopsida > Cupressales > Taxaceae > Taxus > Taxus wallichiana. Next base: position 265,557,262 of record CM031240.1, read on the forward strand.
TCTGATTGGTCACTAACTATGATGAAAACATCGACAACCTCATCACACACACCGCTTAAGCTGCATAGCGGAGATGGTGTGAATAGAAATGGGTCTCCTAACCCCCACTATCACTACCTCAACTCCTAGATCATCTATACAAGATATGATCTTGTGGTAACAATCCACTCTAGCTCTGTGTGTAGATAACTAGTCCATGCCCAAGATGACTCCATAAGAGCCCAATGGAAGGATACGAAGATCCGAGGTAGTGGTGAAAGGTCCCAAATCCACTACACACTCCTTAACTAAGGATTCTATAGAGATCTTGGCTCCAAAAGCCATCTCAACATCCCAACTATGACCCTACCTAACTGCCACCAGCCTGCATTGCTCTACTAAAGATGGTGCAATAAAATAATAAAAGAACTAGAATCAAACAAAATGGAGGTAGGAATACCACCAATGTTACTGTAGTCTTAATAATTGTACTCTGATGCTCTACCTGGTGGTTCTCAACCACTACGTACATCCTATGACTTGTGCCCCATGTCACCAATAGTAGGCTTTGAGATCTGTTTCTTACCCTTGTTATTAGGGTTCTATGGGCAGTCTCTCCAAAAGTGTCTAGTAATACCACATCCAAAACAACCACCCGATCCTCTCCCACAAGTAACATATATAGTCGGTGCCCTAGAGGGGTGTGTTGTGGACCCTGATGACCCTGTTGTGGACTATTGAGGTCTCTGCTAGTGAGCTCTGCTGACTGAGCTCTAGGTGCTCCATGTGTCCTAATGGGACCCCTAGGAGGAGGCCCCATACTCTAACCCCTCTATGCATCAAATCTCCGTGGAGGTCTATATGGTGGGGAAAGACACTGCTACTGCTGCTATGGTCTAAAAGATGAATGTGTTGAACCCTGTCCACCATGAGGAGGAGGTATTGACCCCCTCGATCTGTTGTCCTACATCTACTGTATATGGCTTTGGACTCGGTCTCTAGCCTACTAGGTCTTTCCCGAGTCTCCTCTGCTATATAGGCCTTCTCAATGGCCTCAACCAATGTTTATGGAAAATGGATCCACACTGCACCTCCAATGTCCAGATTTAGGCCCTGGATGAACCTGTGGATTTACATCCGCTCATCTTGCATGTAATCAACATACTGGAGTAGATCAAAAAATCTACTCTCATACTTAACCACTGTAAGAGATTCTTATCGGAGGTCATGAAACTCATCAATCCTCTATTATATGAACCTCGAGATAAATATCTACTCCTGAACCACTCCTCAAAGAGCTCCCAAGTAACTATCTCAGAATCAACATGGAGCTTCTGCTCCTCTATCCTCCACCATATGCCTACTCCATCCCTTAGAAGATGGATCACAACATGAGCTTTCATGTTGCTAGAGCAAGGGAAGAGCTTGAAGCACCCGCTCAAGCTCACCAACCAGGCCTCTACCTAAAATCCACCTATGTCACCAGAATAATGAGCTAGTCCGTAGCTTTAGGATCTCCCTAATATGGTCTGCAATGGTGGTCTGGTGACCCCTAGGCCTCTCTACATGCTCATCCCTAAGCCTAGGGCTTTGAGACCTATCTCTGTGTCCGAAACCCGGTCTCCCTATCCCCTCTATGGTGACTCTTCTGACGATCGAATCCTCATGGGAGTTATCTCTTTATGCTATGCTCCTGGTATACCAAGGAGATGCATGAGCCTCAATAGATGTCACCCTATCATGTCCGACTGAATGTGCTCCTATGGTCCCTCCATGTAGAGTGGCATTAACATCCTAAAGTGTCTATAAAATCTATGGTAGGATAGCTGCTACAACATGATCTAGTGGTGGTAAGTCTAGGTCTATGTGAAAAGACCCATTGTCCTCGCACCTCCTATAAAGACCAAGGTGAGAGTTAGTTCATCTTTCTAAGTTTTATTCAGTTTCCATGTTTACTAAAATATGTAATTTCCATGCAAAGTTGTTTTCTAGATTCAAAAATGTGCTAGGTTAAAGTTCATGTCTCAAGTTTTCTAGTGTGCCCAAGGGTCCAAGATCTTGAACCCATGCTCTGATACCAAGTGTAATGCCTACTAAAACAACCCACTTGAGACCCAAGAACAACCTAGGATTAGTCAAAAAAATTATGGGATATTTTTTTTTTTATTAAAAGTGTCTGCTACCAGGTTACAAAACAACAGTTGCCACAAGAAAGGTTTTGAGGCCAAATAAAAATCTTAGCTCATGATTTTCCCATTACAACAATTATTAAATTTACAGGGTCAAAACTAAGGGTTAGAATAGTTATTAAGATTAAGAGGGCAATTTCTCACTCTCCCACCCCCTGACAGGCTTAAGAGATTCAACCTAGTTTTTCTCAAAATTAACACACTTGAAATATTTTAAAAACATTCCCATTAGATAGGAAATTTTCTCACCTTTCCAGTGATATAAATAAGTCCTTCTAACTCCCTATAAAACTCAAGTTATGGGTCGACGGGCCTTGGGAAGAAAATTTTTCCCAAAAGGCGGGCCTGTGGGCCTGGAGAAGAAAATTTTCCCAAAAAGGGATTTGGGGTGGGGCTGGGGAGGTAGTTTGTATTTTTGCACTTTTAGAAAAAATAGCAAATTTCACCCGTGCCCCCGTGAGCCTTGGTGGGACTTTGCGCCCAAGAGGAAATTTAAGTTTGAGGTCTCGTAAGGGACACGTGTCCAAATTTCTAGCCTAGGTAGAAAAGTGCGGGACGCTGGAGGCAAAATTGAATTTTTTCCTTTATTTTTTTGAAAGGGTGAAAGGGTTCAAAATTACCCCGCTCCTCCGCCAATGCATAGAGATGCCACATGTCAGTCCCAATTTTCCAAGTGGGAAGCGGGCCGGTGGAGCAAACTTAGAAAATTTGACTTTTGCCCAAAACGCGTTAAGGTTAAGAATCACCTGTGCCTCCATGCCAACACCCAAGGATGCCACATGTCAATCAATCATTGGTTGGGCCAGTGGGTCAGCGGGGAAACTTAAGAATTTTACCCCAAAATTTTTTTTTGAAGTGTTAAGTCAGAAAAGGATCCGCTCCTCCACCGAAGCCTTATGAAGCCACAAGGAAAAATATATTTATTTTTAAAGCGCTAAGGTTTAAAAGAGAACCGTGCACGTTGATAAAGTGCCTCGTTATGCCACGTGGCAGCAATTGATTGGTCATGGGCGGTGGGGCATGGAGAAAAATAGGAAAATTTCCCAAATTTTAATTTTGCAAGTGCCAAGGTTAGAAGGAATTCGCGCCTCGATAGAGCCTCGTTAAGCCACGTGGAAACACCCGATTGGTTGTGGGCCTATGGGAAAGCGGGGAAAACCTAGAAATTTTTCCCAAATTTAATTTATTTTTTTAACTTAGCTTATTTTGACCAATCAGAAGGTTTGTAGGTCAGCGGAGTGGTGGGGAACTTCATGCCTTAAGCAATTTTGGGAAAAAGTGCAAAAGAAAATATTTAGCCCACGGGTCTGCCCAAGAATATTTTATTTAAATTTGATAGTTAGATTTTGAAGCCAAGATGAAGTAAAACTTCAGAAGGCCATAACTTTTGACTGGGAGCTCCATTTTTGGAAAATGAGGACTTTTTGGAAATCTCTCAAAGTCCTCTTTGCACAAGAAGCTTATGATTTTAATTTTGATAAATTTTGAGTGGTAATTTTTTAAGAAAAATTTTTCTGTCACTTAAAAAGTGAACTGGTCTTTTTAAACTTATAAATTTTGTTCAAATTTTCCATTAACTCTTTCTCAACATGCCCAACAGGCATGGAGGATTTTACTTGGAATTTTTAGGATGGATTGCAAGGTTCAAAAGGTTTGATTGATTAGCAATTCCAAAATTACCAATTTTTATACAACAAAAGTTTGAGTTTTTGTCTGAACCCGATTTGAAAGGTTCTATAAAATTTTCATAAGTATTTTAGTTTGTTTTGGGCTCATTTTGATATTTCTTAGATTGTATTAGTGTTTCAATTGTTTTCCATAGTTTTATAGGGTTGTTATGTATCTTTTGATAAAAATTTACAAAGTTTACAAGTGAAATAAAAATGAAGTTTATACATTTCACAACCAGAGATTAATCTATTTCTTTTCCATACTATACAAACGTTGATTACATTTCATGCTAGTTTTAACTAGTTATCTTTCCTTCAATCAAAATGTAAAAACAAGAATGCAGCTTCTATTTTTCAAATCATGCATTTTAACAAAACAAAGTAATATATCTTCTTCATATGTATTTCTTTCTTTCAAACATAAATTCCTCAACATATTTCAACATAGATTTTACACAATAAGTAACTCCATTTGTGGAAAATAATACAACTTCTATTTATATTTATCACATACAACTTTACAAATTACCACTCTTTCTCTTTTCCTTTCATTCAAATGCACTTTCACATCTCTTTACATAGTACAGATTTTAGTACATATCTCTTTCTCATTTAAACATAGGATTTCATTCCCAAACAAAATAACTATCCAATACAAATAATATTACAAGTCATCCACTTGAAGTGGGAAAAGGACTACAAAAAGAAGTCTCACAAAGGACTGCCAAACTCTATCTTCTTTCTCAGTTCCAGAACAACAACATGGATATCCTCCATGTTATTTATTTCAATTTGATCACAACATAATAGGGGGAAAGGAAATGCTCTCCACCCAACCAAGACATCCAATGAAAGGAGAATCCATCCTTCTTCATTGGCCCCTATGAGCCCCAACCATAATGCAATAGAAGATGTGTTTCAACTCATGGCAACAACAGATTCCACAAACACACATGCAAATTTCACATTAAAACACAGTCCAAAACAAAATGTAGTTTGCAACCACATTAAAACATAGCAAATAAAACTCAAGGCTCCATCATGCAAGCCAAAGGAGCAAGAAACTATGGGGGATGTTGCTTATGCCTCCCAAAGGGGAAATGGGTATCACCACCTGAGAACAAACCACCATATATATATATATATATATATATATATATATATATATATATATATATATATTTTCAGATCCCTAACATGCCCTTATGCCTCCCCAAGTACCCCTTATTACTCGCATTTCGTTTTCCTTATGCCTCCCCAACCTCTTATGTCACCCCATAACGAGTAAAGAAATACAATCTATTTATTTTTAAGGTGGAACCAGATCCCAACTCCTCCACACTTATACCTCCCCAAAACACTTATGCCTCCCATAGAAATACCCCATAGTCTTCTCCTACACCATCCCTAGGCCATCTACCCAAACAACCCACACACATGCCAAAACATTCACAACAATAACATTTACACAATTAAAAGAAGAGAATTTCAAGAGCCAAGCTCTTACCTCTCCATAATGGAGTTTGTTCCAAGTTCCAACCAGCAAGCTTTCAATATAAAACAACCCAAGATCAATGAAAAACAAAGCCTGTAAAAAGTCTACAAACTTTCTCCAAAAGCAAGAGCTCCAAACAGCAAAAGAATTCACCCCAAATGAAGTATGCAAAAGTGAAGCAACCCCAAAAACAAGCTAAGGAATTCCAATATATAGAGAGGGAAGAGAAGAGGATGAGGTGGATCCAAGTGGGATGCCACATCACACATCCTCAACTCCAACTCATGAGTCAACTTCAATCTCCAAGGCACAATAAATAAGTAGGTGAATAATATGACAATTTTACTTACACACTCAAATCAAGCCCATACCCCAAAGGACTGAAATTAATTTCAAGCAAGAAGTGCAATTAAAACATTCAGCTTGACTTAAAAAAAAAAATCATAATGAAGGCTAGATTTAAACTCTCCAACCATAGGTAAGGTTGGTATGCAAATTTAAGAGGTATGGGACAAGTTTAACTTGTCCCACAAGCCTCCAAAATCAGTCTCCAAGGAAAATTTTGAATTCCAAAGAAGATGAAGTGTTTCATACTCCAAATTTTACTTACATATCTCTTACACATCACTTACACATATCTTACAACATTTAATACAAGAGTCAACCACTCCAATAATTACTTTCTTATGACCCAATTTGATTAATTTATTTTAACAATATGATTACTCACATTATATACCACAATTTATTTAAATAAAAGGGGTAAACACATCACTTAATAAACACATACAAACATCAATAAAAAGGAACCAAATAAATAAATACACATAACCCTTGGTCACATTTAAAGGTGATCCCCCATGGGAATCCCTAACACAATCAAATACACATAAACAAATACAAGTTGCCATGGTGACCTTGTTGAATTCATCTAGAATTCCAATGTGGTTGGTCTCTAATCCCCGATGTTTTTGTGATATTTTAAACCTGCAAAATACAAATACCTCCTTCATCCTCGTGGCCATATTAGAACATCCAAATGAATATAAATATAATTTCAAGATCATCGACATATATGTGAATCACAACAAACATCAAGACAATTAGTAGTATCACTTACAATTTCATCCACAACTATATCATTACCAATTTTAATTCAATTCTCATTTTCTAGGTCTACTCAAAATATCCAAATATCACAAGTTTGAACAACATCTATAATGTAACCATGTCAAACAATATATCAACATCAATATCTAAAATGTCTCTAATAATCATCATGCACCATATATGAATCAAAGTCCACAATAAACATGGATCTAACATATAACATTATACTAAAACTATAACAATGTTCATACTATAGTTAGTAGTATAAGGATCAATATCACAAGGTATCGAAGGAAAGTGGGCACTACACTTTATAACCGACAACTCGTGAGAGTTAAATTATGGTGTATTGATCATATTTTCTCAAGGTTCCTTGCAAAACTGTGTGTAAAGAAGGATCTCTTCATGTCCTTCACTGAAAGAGGTTAAAAAATGGGTCCTCTCACCTTGGTCGAAAGGAATGACCCAAAGTAGAGAGGATAGATCAAATCCTTTTATATGGTGCTATCAATTCTCCAGTAGCACGAGTGACAAAGAGCCAAACAAATCTCCTCCCCATCTACGAAACGAATCATAATATGGTTAGTCTATATCTAAGTGTCTTTTTAAATTTGTGATGCTTCTAGGCTTCAAGGAGAATCAATTTGGATACCAACACCATTTTGCATCTTTATTCGGGATTATTTAAACACCGGGGACCTATTTGTGGCAACAACACCTAGATTGGTTTCGTTTCCGGGACTGTTCAAAGGCATTCTTATATTTGGCCCTGGTAATGTTTCTTACATGCTCTAAGTGTAAATATGTTATTTAAACGTCATCCTTTATTGAGATCTGTAAGATTTGCAAAGTTACAAGTTCTGCGTGTAATATTTCCAGTTTCTATTGGTTTTTGCACTAAATTTATATCATCGGTGATAAATACCAATAGAGGATGGTCAGATCTTATAGGATTTGTAGGAATTAAGTGTTAATAGATATTTGACATGTTATTTATAGTGCATTTCCACAACTAAGGTGAAAATCCTTAGTGGTGACACCGTGTTGATTTAAATTTTGATAAATACCAGTGCCTTAACCCGTATTAAGCTATATCTATCACTAATATTTGAAAATATGGAAGGAAGAAGATATTTCTTCACTAAAGACCCTACCAAATTTTTTTTTCCATAATTGGGAAAGAAAACATCTTAAGGAAGAAGAATCGGAAAGTTGTTAGAGATCAAAAATAAAGAAAAGAGTTATTAATGTGTAAACGAGATCAACTGTCATTGAAGTTTTCCATACTTCCTCAAGTGATTCCGAATAAGGTAGTATTTTTGTAGATCGGAATTATCCATCTAGAGAATGGCCTTCATTTGTATTTGAAAAGTTTGCATCTCATTTTGTCCCGTGTTTTACAAAGCTGGTAGGATTTTCCAAGAAATAGAGTTTCTAGAGGACATTCATTTTGAAAATTATACTCCTATGTTCCAAAGACCCCTTGTTCCTCATCATTTTGTTTCTCCTGCAAAATGACCTCCCCAAAACAATATGGGCCAGCCCCACCCAAACCTGTATTTTTGTGAATAGTTTTCGTCTATAGATTTTAGAGGTATGGATGGATATCCAAATGTAGTGGCACAAGATCTTAGAAATAGACTACCTAAATTTCAAGGAAATAATGCTATTACTGGTGATCAACATTTAAAACATTTTGTCAATATGATGGAATACTTTGAGGATGTGTACCTAAAATGTTTTATTCATATGCTAGAGGAGGATGCACAGATGGTATAAGTCTTTGCCAAATAACTCCATTGATTCATGGATAGAAATGAAAAATGCTTTTAGATTACAATATCGGGATAAGTCGGATCCCGTGTTTCTTTTGTCCGAATTTTAAAATATTAAGAAGAATCCTAATGAATATGTTCATGAATTTAATACTCGATTCAATAAGACCTTGAATAGGCTACACGTGATCAGGAGGCCAAGTGATGTTTCTTGTTTAATAAAATATTCGATGCTTTTGACAAAAAAGTTGTCTATTATTTAAGGGACAAAACCTAGGAAATGTGAAATGAGGCCTTCACCATGGCTTTGCAAATTGAAAACAATATCAAAGTAGTTGGTAAGCCTCCTAAGAGGGAAGCTATCAAGTTGATCAATCCAGATAAGCATCGGTCAAGTAAGTCTATGGATTTAGAAGAGGTTGTAGAAACTTTGGCCGGAGTTGTTAAGGAAATATCCTATAAACTGGCTAGAGTAGAAAAGGGGATTGGACAAGGTTCCCAAGGTTAGCATAAGCCACAAGGTCAAGAAATATTTTCAATTCATCCCAAAGGTGATCACAAATCATATGACAAGGGTAAGCGACCAATGGGATCGGGTAATAGACAGCCCCACCCCGGGAAAATAGATTGGTGCCTCGATCCTTTAAGCTGTCAAAGGTTGAAGAAGCTAATGAAATTGAGTGGTGTGATAGTTTTTCCTTGCCACATTCTCCATTTGTTGTTGAAAAGGGATTTGAGGAAGAAGTTGATGATGATATGATGGATGATGATGCATGCAAGATGGATTCCTCTACAAGTTCACAAGCGAGGAGTGACCTCAACTCGAACTAATAAGTTCCAAAACTGCTTTGCTAATTTCTCGGGATTGCATTCACCTTTGGGTATTACCTCTTCCTCCCACTCATACTTCTGAAATTTATATGGTACAAGATTTTGAGTTGCCTAATAAATATTTTGATTACTTAAGGGCATTAATTATTAAAAATTATGATGGAGGAATCACTTCTAAAGAGGATAGGAAGTTGTTAATGAATGCAGTAGTTGCCCAAGAAAAGGAATACAATACCAAGAATAAGGTTGTAAAGGGGTACGACCTCTGGCCAAATTGAAAATTTTAGTGCTTACCAGTATCCCTAAGGAAACCACTAAAAAAGATGCATTTGGCAAAGGCTTTGTCATCCCAAATAAAACTTGTGTTCCTCCCCATGCTCAGACGATGAGAAATCCCATGCCATCAGATAAAATTTTAAACCTTCCTCCCAATACTACCTTACCCGAATATGTTCCCTGTGACATAGCCCAAATCTTGAGTCAGATCAAGATTACTCTTCCTATTGTTGAATTTATTAGAATCCCTGAGCATAAGAAGAGGGCATTTGAGTATTTGGGGCTTAAGGAAGAAAAGGTCACCTAGGGTAAAAATGTAAACAAAGTAGAGGTTCCTCCTGCCATTGCAGAATTAGAAAAACCACAAGCATTAGAGGAATTGGGTGAACCACTTGAGGTTTATTTGGGAACTTCTCTGGTTGAGTCTCAGCTGAATGTGGATCCATTTTTACTACTTTGATTATTAAGGATAGGTTGTTACATAACTACATGTTTGATTCAAGAGCCTCATGTAATGTAATGCCTCTTGAGGTCATGAATGAGTTGAATCTCAAAGTAACAACAACTTATGGGAAATTTACTGCCATGGATTCAAGAGAGGTGCCAATAGTTGGATGTGTCAAGGGTTTAGTTGTGCAATTGGCAACGTATCCAGGAAAGTACTTAACTTTGAATGTGATAATTGTGGATCATCTAGTGTGGGTGGAAGTGTGCAAATGGATATGTATTATGCCACCATACCAATTGAGGGAATCCTTGTGAATTTACCTCGTGATAAGAAAATGTTATATCTCATTGAGGACCCCAAAAATGATTCTTATGAAGTATTGAACACAGACAATGATGTTGATAAATGTGTGAGTTATGTTTTCTTCAAGGAGTATTAAATTGATCAATGTAGATATCCTAAGAAGATTGATTTTCCTAGGACTTTGATGTTTGATGCAGCCTCAAAAGATGTTGAAAAACTTGACCCAGGCACAAAGGATAAGCCTGAAAAAATTTGGTCATATAGTAACTTAGATGGAAAAGATAAAAATCATATGATCATTTGTTAAAGACGTATTAAAACTACTTAGCATGGTCATATCCAGAATGGTAGGCACTTGAAAATTTTCCTTGATTGTTTTCTCTGAATTAGGGTACACATCATTGTATAGTATACAGTCTTTTGGTTTCATTCCGATTTCATGTTTTTCTATTTTTCCTGGTCCCTAGTGACCAATTTTTGTTGGTTTCTTAGTTAGTCTCGGGAGTTTTTGTTATTGTCTTTCCGATGTGCAAGCTTATTCTTGACTCGTTTCCCAATGGATATTTGGCACATGGTCTACTCTATTGTTCTTGATGCACTTGTAGGAGTAACCATCACCGAGACAGAGCCAATGTTTATGCTCAATTTGATCTTGCCCTGTTTTCTCTAGAAATTCTTCAATCTGTGGGTTCTGTCGTATTTTTCTATTTCCTTAATGGGTGCATGAAAGATATTACTTATTTGTATATTGTTGAAGATCCTTCTCCATGTTCACGGATCAAATTTGGGCCATGAATTATTTACAAATTATTTTTCCTTGAAGAAAATTTCAATTTTGGGTGCAAATCGTGAAGTTCCCCTGTATCTTACTATTTGACGGGCATGTTTTCCCTATCAAATTATATCTTAGCATCTTCAGCTATGTGGTCTTTTTTGATTGGATGAGGCACATCGGGTCTATTTTATAACTTGTAACTTTTTGTTATGTTTTCAAAAATATCAATTTGGCCCCGTGGCCCCATTGAGTTACGATTGGTGATCAAATTTATAAAGGAAGAGAGAATTTCTTTTTTTTGCCCCGAAGGTGTATACGTTTTCATTTTTAATTGGTTGCAAGCGGATGGGTCTTTTTGGTGAAATTTTCTAGTTTGGTCAGATTTGTAAAAAATATCAAATTGGCCCCGCAGCCCCAATAGCATCTAATTGGTTATTCAACAGATATGAAGAGGCAGGGAAAAAGTATTACTTTGACCTTGAAGATGGACATGTGGTAGTTTTCTAAGTTAAATGCGGGGAAGCGGGTCAGTGGAACATTTTGAAGTTTTTTACCTCTTTGAATGAGGGAGCAAAGACATGAAATAACCCGCAACTTATTTTGGGCCCACATCAAAATAGAAAATAAGGAAATGGCTCGTCGGAGGAAAATTGGAAATTTTGCCTTCTTGTTAAAAAGTGTAAAATTGTAGAAATGAACCACAACTCCATCAAAGGCCCAGATTAAGCCACGTGTCGAGCCCATATTTCAAAAGTTGAGGGGGGAAAATGTGAAAATTACCCATTTTCTCCAAAAGTCATAAAATGCAAATGGTAACCCCAGTGCCCACTTCAAATCAGATTTTTCCATGTGTCGAGTCTAATCTAAAGTTGAGAAAGGGAAGAATCAATGGTTATTGAGAATTGCATCTAATTTTACATCCATTTTTGCTCCAAGACTCTTGTAGATGTGAATACGCATTGTTTTTCATCATTTTTGATGAAATTCCTTGTCATTTTTTTCTGTAAAGTGCAATTGAATTGATTTAGAGCTTAATTTATGAGTCCAAGGAATGTAAAGGTTGATATTTTTAAGTTGGAATTGCTCGGGCACTTGCAAAAACATGAATTACCAGAGAAGCTGGATGTAGAGAAAAGTTGCAAAGGAAAGAATGGGAAAAGGATGAAATGATGGAGGTTGCATGCATGAAGGATGAAAACGTGCTCCCAGTTAAAAAAATGATGGAGATATTTACAATGATTCACCTTTTTTAACAACTGGAAAATTCTTTTGTTGCAAACCTGTTAAACGTCATTTTCTAGAGATCATGATCGAACATTTAACAAAAAAGGTTCCTCAAATATTATTTTCTTGGGGAAAATCTTGGATGTAAATTGAGTGTTATAAAAATCATGCTTTAGTCATGCAAATGGTCGGGGTTTAATTCCTACGAGAAAATTTGAGAAAGCCCATCTTCCTAAGAGACCATCCGAGAAACTTGTTAATCTATTTTGTTTTATGTTTGATTGCGTCAAGACGGTTGCGAGTGTTGACCACCTTTGAAAAAATCGAGACTATTCAAGAAACTTTCCCCTTTGATAAATCTCATAAATTTCAAATTAATATGTGTTGATCTTTGGAAAATTTTGTATGCTTTTATTTTGAGAATGTTTTCAAATGGTTTTATTGTTTCCATTGCAATCTTGTGTTAAAATCTCTTGAATCACATAGGATATCATCTCTGTGATATCTTAGTGGAATTTGTAATTTCATTATGAGAAGAGCCTTCATCCTATAATGAGATAAATAATTTAAAATCACTTTACTATCATTTTGTTGATAAAGATTGTTTGTAAGCCTTTTAGTGTATCTTAGGTGTGAGGAACCAGGGGCCTTTAATGTTTAATTGAGTCTTTAGCTCAAGGTTTCCTATCAAATTATCAAATATTGTGTGAAACCGTGTAGATTTGGGGATCTAGTGATGCACACCACCTGGTTAAGGGAATATTTTGGCTATTCGAATAATTTTGTCTATTATTCTTCTAATTGTTGTAAAGGTTCTCAAAGATCTGGTGAAATCAACTTCATCTTGCGTAATCCCCACCAAAAAATTTCAAATACCCATGAATCCTACCTGAAATACCTCTATTTGTGCTATGTGTCCACAAATGAGCAAATTCTACAAAGCAAAAATACAAAAACGAGCGGAGTTTTAAGTGTCTTTAGTAAACGAAACCTTTCTCAGAAAATATCCCCATTCTTTAGAAGTGACAACTCATGAGAGTTAAATTGTGGCATATTGATCATATTTTCTCAAGGTTCCCCTACAAATTGTGCAAAGAAGGATCTCTTCATGTCCTCCATTGATAGAGGTTACAAAATGGGTCTTCTCACCCTAGTCAAAAGGCACAACCCAAAGTAGTGAGGATAGATCAAATCCTTTTATATGGTTCTATCCATTTCTCTAGCACCCGAGTGAAAAAGAGCCATACGAATCTTCTCCCCATCCACAAAATGAATCATAATATGATCAAAGTGTCTTTGAGTGTCTTGATAAATCTTTCATGCTTCTTCGCTTCCAAGGGAGAATCAATTTGGATACCAACAACACCTATGCGTTATCCATTTGCAATGATAAATTTGGCTTTATCTCTGATCTATTCTCTAGTGATAGCATGCAAAAATTAATTACATACTTGTGCAAAAATAATGCCTTTAATCTCCACCATTTAGAAAAATATATCATCTTTACTTTGGGTACCCCCTGTCCATGTCCACATGCTCAAATTTTGTCTGCTTTGATCTCACCTTGTACGAGGTTTATTTGGCCATATTAAGGTAAGGCCCTCCTTTTACCTTGGTCATCTTTCGATTACATGACATAGAAATTAGAAACATATGATTTGGTCTCCTTTAATTAATCTTTGCATCGGTTAAACCGTGTCCCCTACATATTCAATGGCATTTACACTTCATTATTTTTGATATGATCTTTGGTATACATAAGTGATTATAATAATCAACATCTTTTCATTTATCATATACAAATGATGGTGTCGGCTTTTGTATTATACATGTAGCATCATATATGTTTTGGCCCCTTTGATTTTACATTGAAAAAAACCTTAGACAAGGTCATAGTAATGATAATTAAATCATTTGGGGCTGGCCCCCTTCCCATGATTGATTGACCAATTTTTTTTTCAGTGGCATATTCGAACCATGGTTAGGTGTAAGGATTTCATGTGATATTGACACGTAGCACTTGCTTGAACTCTGGTTGACTTTGGAGACCCCTATAGTTTGAAGAGGAGTCAATGATCTTGGTTCTCAACTATTGATGTGTGTACTATTGCATTTTTTTTGTGTTGGTTCACTCTTAGTTGTGGTTTTAAATTTGGATTGTTGGATTCTTTACCATTTTATTTGTTTCGTTGATCCATGTGTTGTTCTGAGCTAGGATCCATTGAATTAAGTTATTTGGTAATGTCTATTGATCCATGTAGCACTGATAATATGGGCCTTCAATCTTGTACCCATAATTGACAAGGCGGTTGATTGGAGTTATCATTTGGCATCATTTAATCATGTAGTGAATGATCTTTTTCTTTGATACGCTAACTTAGATGAGTTAGGTTTAGTAAAGGTTGGTTCAACTGTCACTTGTACATTTAGTTTACTCTCCCAAGAGTCGAAGCCATGCCAAATTTTCTATCAAGCCGCAATTTTTGAGTTTATGAAGCTTGAATTGATGCACTTTTCTAACCTATGATATTTATGACTTTGAATCTTGTCTATTTGGTCTTTGTGAAGCTTCGGGTTCAAATATTTTTTCATTTTTCTACCTTTTTTCTCTTTTTAGGATTTTGAGGGAGCTTATGTGTAAAATCTTATCTTTATACTAAACCATTTTTAGTGACGGTATATTTTCTATTTCTTTTCCTTCATTACTTGCTCGGTTTTATTATTGGATCCATAATACTAAAACTTGAAATATCTTGTGTTTATTGTAATTCCTTTGAATGGCAAGCAATTTCAAGTTGGAAAACTTGTTCTACACATTCACTACAATTTTTGACTCAAAGGTTTGAATTTTTGATCTCTTTGGTAATTCATTGAGCCTCGCCTCAAAGATTGTTGTATTTGAAGCTATGGTTTGAGTTTTTAATGGCTCCATTTTTCATATTTTGAACAACCCAGTTTTCATCTTGTTCTATAAAATGTTTGATGCATTCTTTAGCCATGAAAGTATAATATTATCCTTCTAATTTTATTATAATTTCATGAATATAAAGCTAGGTTCTAAACAAAAGTTCTTGAAATTTGCAATTCTAAAAAGGGTACCTTGATTCTTTGATGCTTTTTTGGCTCTGCTATATTCAAAGGCATATATTATTTGATTCACCATAAATGTTTCATCATAGATGAATTACATTTTTGGGTATGGTTTTTTTAATAACTTGTTCTTGGGTTTATTTCATTGTATAGTATATGCTTAGGAGCTTGAGTTGAAGTGTTGGGTAATCATTCCTTCGTACTTTGTAACTTGTTCTCTTGAGGGTTTTGTTAGGAAATAAGGAATAAAATATGTGAAATAATCCCTCACGAATCACAACAAGATGAAAATAATATGCAAAAATTATTACGGATCTCAAATAAAATTGCGAGAATAAAATAACACAACACAAAGAGACAATATTTTACGTGGCTCACACAATTTGGGCTACATCCACCAAGAATCACTTGCTTAGATTTTATTACAAGCCACTGCTCTCTCAATACAATACCTAGATCCATTTGGAGCTATGCTCAACAAACTCTATAGAATTCACAGCCAAATTCAAAACACATCTGCAATACATTTGCTTGTCCATCTATCATATGCATAAGACCATATAAATAGACAACTACTTAAGCGGTTTTACAAAATCGTGGCTATCAAAACCATGGGCAAATTCCATCCCATAAAACTATGGGTCAAAAACTTGCCCATATGAGAAAAGCACGTTTCTGATATGTTGGGTGCATTTTTTGAGGCCAAAAAATTTTACGCCAAAAAAAAAAAAAAAATTGAAGCTGCGCCCCGAACCCTCTACACTGGGGCTGCTGCCCCCGGACCCCCGCTCGGGGCCCAACCTGGCCCCGAACCCCAGCGATGATACATGAAAAGTGTACAATACTCTTACTATACAATCTTCAACGCTTTCACACATGAAAACAGGCTCCACAACCTAACAATCTCCCACTTGGAGACTAGTTTTCCTCTGAGAAAGCTTCTCAACCCTTCACTAGTTTCTGTGAAGACCAACCAAAGTTGAACACAACTTTAGTTTTTCCCTTGTGACCACCTTGGTCATCATGTCTGTAGGATTTTGACTGGTATGAATCTTCTCCAACTTCAACTTCTCTTCCTCCAAAGCTGTCCTGATGAAATGGTACCTTAACTGTATATGCTTTGTCCTAGAGTGGAAAGAAGAGTTCTTAGCTAGGTGTATAGCACTCTGACTATCACTATGCAGCTTACATTCCTCCTGCTTATGCCCCAACTCCTCAAGAAATTGTTGTAACCAAATCATCTCTTTGCTTGCCTCTGTGGCAACAACATACTCAACCTCTGTGGTTGACAAAGCCACCAGCTTTTGTAGTCATGAAATCCAACTCACTGTTGTCCCACCTACAGTGTAAATATAACCTATTGTGCTCCTCCTGCTGTCTACATCTCCAGCCATATCTGAATCTACATAACCACGTAAAGTGGTGTTTGATCCACTGTAGCACAAAACTGTCCCCATGGTCCCTCTCAAATACCGAAGGATCCACTTTACTGCTTGCCAATGCTCTTTACCTGGATCACTCATAAATCTACTCACAGGCTCCCACTGCATGGGCAATATCAGGCCTAGTGCACACCATAACATACATCAAACTGCCAACTTCTGATGAGTAAGGTACCTTGGACATCTGGTTTCTTTCCTGCTCTGTCTTGGGACACTGCTCCTTTGATAACTTGAAATGGCTTGCCAAAGGAGTCCCAACCGGTTTAGCATCCTACATATTAAACCTCTCCAAGACCTTCTTAATGTACTCTTCCTGAGATAAATTCAGCTTTCGTTCCTTCCTATCCCAAGATATCCTCATACCAAGGATTTGTTTGGCTGCCCCCAAATCCTTCATAACAAATGATTCACTTACCGCTTCTTGAGTACTTTTATTTTCTGCATGTTTTTACTCGTAACCTTGACATGTCATCAACATACAAACACGGGATAATATAACTTCCATCCTCAAATTTCTGTGTATACACACAATGGTAAGAATGACATCTCGATATAACCTTGCTCCATCATGAAGCTATCAAATTTCTTATACCATTGACGTGGAGCTTGTTTCGTGCCATACAAGCTCTTCTTTAGTTTTCCCACCATCTCCTCTTTACCTTTGACTTCATATCCTTTACATTTGCTGCATATATAGCTCCTCCTCCAAATCGCCATGGAGAAATGTAGTTTTTACATCTAATTGTTCTAAGTGCAAGTCTTCTGCTGCCACTATTCCAAGAACAGTTCTGATAGAATTCATTTTTACTACAGGAGAAAAAATCTCATCAAAATCTATACCTTTTTTTTGTGCAAACCCCTTGACCACCAACCGGGCCTTGTATCTTTTCTTGCCTCCTTCTTCCTCTTTGACTCTAAACACCCACTTATTCTGTAATGCTCTTTTTCCTTCGGTTTGCTTTACCAAATCCCATGTCTGGTTCTCCATGAGAGCCTGATGCTCCTCATCCATGGCTTGCTCCCACTTCTTCCTGGCATCTACCTGCATTGCTTCATCAAATCTCTCTGGTTCTCCACTATCAATGAGTAATAAATAATAAAGAGAAGGAGAAAACGTTCGGAGTTCTCTTCTTACCCAAGAAGACCTCCTCAATATAGGAGTTTGGGGTTCTGTTGAGGGGGTTCTGAACTGATTCATGTGTCACTTTCCCATCGGAAGATCCTCTACCACTGCATATTATTTCTTGGATTCTTCCATGTTTTCCTGCAATGCTGGTTATACATGACTTTCTCATTAAAGACCACATCCCTAGATCGAATTATTTTCTTGTCCTTAATACTCCAACATTTATATCCAAAGTCATCACCACCATAATCAATGAAAGTACATTTTTACGATTTAGCCTCTAGCTTATTCCTATCATCCTTGTCTATGTGAACAAACACCTCACATCCAAAGACTCTAAGAAATGAATAATCAACTTTCTTACCAACCAAGCCTCCTCGGGTATGCCTCCATCCAAGGCACTTGAGGGTCCTCTGTTTATCAAGTACACAATTTGTGCTCATCATACGCCCAAAAAGAAAGAGGCAGATCTGCATGTAACCTCATGCTCCTAGCATGTTCCATTATTGTTCTGTTCATTTTTCGATACCCCATTTCGTCACTGCGGAGTTCCTAGAACCATCTTTTGCTGCGGATTCCATTCTTAGAACATTAATCATCAAATTCATTCAACAGATACTCCCTCCATTATCTCGACTCCGAGACATTTTAGCTTAAGACCTGTTTCATTCTCTACCAAGGCTTTCCATTTAACAAAAGTGTCAAATACATCAGATTTGTTTCTAATACAATAAACCCAAACTTTCCTTGTTGCATCCATTAGATCTTTTGTAGTCTTTTCCTTTGAAACATTAAATAATACCGAAGATGCAAGACTCAGTCGGATCGTTCCAAGTGCCTTCCGATCCAACAAATCCCATTCCGCATCTGTCATACCCGAGGGTTTGTTCACCTTCTCAGACAACGGAGTATAAAGATCCTTCTAATAAAGGTAATCTTCCATCTGCATCTTCCAAAGATTGAAATTCTACCCGTTGAATTTATCAACCCTAGATCTTCCTTCATCTGCCATAGCTCCCACTCAAGCTAAAAATTTCCCTGCGATTCAACACTTCAGCAAACCAAACCAGGCTCTGATACCAATTGTTAGGAAATAAAGGATAAAATATGCGAAATAATCCCTCACAGAATCACAACAGTAGAAACTAATATGCATAAATTATTACAAATCTCAAATAAAATTATAGAATAAAATAACACAACACAAAGAGACAATATTTAATGTGGTTCACCCAATTTGGGTTACGTCCACCAAGAATCACTTGCTCAGATTTTATTACAAGCCACCGCTCTCTCAATACAATACCTAGATCCGTTTGGAGCTATGCTCAACAAACTCTACAGAATTCATAGCCAAATTCAAAACACATCTGCAATACATTTGCTTGTCCATCTATCATATGCATAAGACCATATAAATAGACAACTACTTAATCAGTTTTACAAAACCGTGGGTGTCAAAACCATGGGCAAAATCCGTCCCATAAACCTATGGGTCAAAAAAATCACCCATATGAGAAAAGCACGTTTCCCGATATGTCGGGTGCATTTTTCGAGGATACATTACTGTACAGTCTTCAACACTTTCACACATGAAAACAGGCTCCACAACCTAATAGGTTTGAACCTAGAGTTTTTATTTGAATTTGAGCTTTGGTTTCTAACATGTTACTCTTTCGTATATCTAAAAATCTGTTTTAGGAGCTTGCAAGATCGTAACCTTAAACCTTGTTTTTATAAACTACACGTTCATTTCTAATTGCAATCTTCTGAAACTCCATTTTTGAATGGTGAATTTTTGAACTGATTCTTCAATTTTGGCACTTGCATTAGCTTGAGATTAAAATTTTCATAGTCTCTATTTATGATTTTAACTCTCTGTTTCTTATTTAGGAGCTTGATTCTCAATTATTTTTTTCATAGATCTATTTGATGTTCTTGGAACCTTGGACTTTTGTTATGTATAGTTATATGTCATTATCAAGATAATTAAATTTTTTTATAATGCTTTTACATTCATTGTTCAATATTTAATGTTCGTCCTAAATTTGAATGCATTATATATTCCATTATTTCTCTTTCATGTTCGGTTTAGATTCTCTACAACTCTACTATCATTTGATTTGACCATTACTGTGTTATTTCTACTCTCTAGAAGTAATGGGAGTATAAAATATTTGTTTGTTTCTTATACAAATAGATTTAATTTTCTTTGTATATGGAGTTCCAAAAGATGGATTGTAGCTAAAAATTAAACAAGTTCTTGAAAAGAGTTTGTAATCCACAATATTTGATCTCAATCTTAGAATTATGTATCTCGTTTCTTTACCCTTTGATATATCATGAGTATTCAGTAAGGTTGTCCTTTCTTGAAATATGAACCTTGAAAATTTCTATACTTCTTAAAATCTCATGTCATTTTGAAATAGTTGATTTTTTTTTACTTTGGAATAGAAAATATTTTGGCTTAAAGTAAATAGAAGCTCTTTGATTTTTGTACATCATTATTTGATGATATTTGAAGTATTTATTCAAATTTTTGTTACTCCCAAGGTGTGATGCTTGAACCGAGCTATAACCGTACATTTCTTGATTGTCTTCTATCAATGACCTCGTTATTTTATTCCAACATCTTTGATTTGTTTTTGTACTAGTGTTAGTAATTCACATCCTTTGTGATATGTGAGATCATTTTGGTCCTATCTGGTAACCTTATTCTTTTCTTAATTTGAACAAAATACAAAATTTTATATATTAACATTCTTCACCATGTACAACGGGCCTCTCGAATGCAAATGTTCTTATGAAAATATACAATCTAATTCTATTATATCTTTAAACACCGACTTTACTAGCTATTATGTTTTGAGTTTTGTGCAATTGATTGCAATATATACTTCATAATACTGAGAATATAATTTTTTTATTCTATGACATGTACCTATACACTTAATCAAACAATTAGAAAACAATAGGATTTTTGGCCTCTCTTGTATTCCATAGTGACTTTTTCTCTTTCTTTTTCTTTTCAGTCATGATTTATGTGAATGTCATGAGCTTCTTCCAAATAGTACTTTTCAAATCTGAATTTGTTACTTTGATGCACCTTATGCTTTTTGATGTCAATTGATTCATTTTCCTGAAGCTAAATAACACATGAGAAATTATTCACTTTCCGATGTGAAAGAGTACAATATATTAAAACCCTATTGGATAAGGTTTTTGAAAAATATGTCTATATATATTGTTAATTTTTAGTTTAAATAAAAACATAATATTAAAAAAATAAAGAAAGAAATGTTGGGGGTTACGTCTTCTCCTTTTTTAACAATGTTAAATAGAGGAAATGGGTGGGTGTCGAGGTTGGGACAGGATGTGGCTGGAAAAACCCTCAAATCCCCTCTTCGATACTATACACGGGCTTCCCATCAAATGCGGTTGCCGCTTTTCCTTTCAACCCCCGCACATGTCTTTAATTTTATAGATCCATCCTCGGGGTTATAAAATTGTGTGTGTGTGTGTGTGTGTGTGTGTGTGTGTGTGTGTGTGTGTGTGTGTGTGTGTGTGTGTGTGTGTGTGTGTGTGTGTGTGTGTGTGTGTGTGTGTGAATGTATTTGGAGGTCTCGAGTATTACAAAAAAAAGAGAGAACAAAACCTTGGTGATGGGGAAACAAAAATGATAACAATAATAATAAAAATCTTAAGCTTAACTTCCTCCATGAAGATCCACCTATTTTGAAGATGTAGATCTAATGACATTCAGGATTTGATCTCCCTTTTTAATCTCTGGAATTTCACTACACAAACGAATAGAAAACATGCAAGGTGAAAGTAAAAACCAAACATAAAGATAAGATTTAAGGTTGTAGGAGAGTCCCTAAAATTTAGGGATATGATGTGTTTAATCCAATGGCCCAAAACAAACCCTACACTTTTTTAAGTTATGGGTTTTTAATAAGCTTTTTAATTTTATGAAGCGGGTGGGATGATATTAAGAAACATGTGTTTATTTAAATGGGGGAAATTATTTAAATTGGATAATTTAAGGAAGTTTTAAAAATAAAGTGCCTTATTAGTTATGGCGAAAATTATTTTTAAAAATTGTTTTAATTTTTCCTTGGATATATTTTAAATAAATTGGAATTCTATTTACTAAGGGAGTAAATAAATATTACCCTGGTAAGAGTTTTATTTAGTACTCCTTTGGGAAATAACAAATTAATTAAATAAAATCATTATGAACTATTAGGCGGATGTTAATGTGGCATTGTTAGGATTATTAGGCACAAAACTGATTTAACATGTGTTCAAATAAACAAAAATTATCATAACTTTTGGGTAATTAGGTTGGATTTCCAGTCTTTATAAAATGGGGCATTACATAGAATAGGTAATGCATAAGTTTTACCTAGAATAATTCCAAAGAAAATTATTGAAATATCATTAACCTTTAGAGAAGATATAAGTACACATTTTACGGGGAAAAAATTGTTGCATTGATCTACATTTCAATTCTTTCAAAGGGATAAAAAAATTTATACATAAAAGTGGGAGACTGTTGACCATAACTGTAGTAGACACGGTGTGACATTGATAATAATAAAAAAGGAAAGGAATGTAACCTTAAGTGTTTGTACTACAACATGTCCAAAGAAAAAGGGATAGTCTAGTAGAAAGTAGTAAACCATAAGAAAAATGGTTGTGAAAGGATAGATTCAACATGTATGTCTAGATAAAACATTAATTCTACTTTTTACATATAATACTAAATGAATTGATCAAAGAAAATTTGTCGATATATTTGTATTCCAAATAAAGAAAATTGAAAGAAGCTTAAATGAGAGAAATTTGTATAAACACTAAATGAAGTGTGAAATCCATAGCATCAAGAAGAGAAAAAAGGCGGCATAAGATTATTAGAAGGAACTCCTAAAAGTTTAAAATTTGAGTGTGCATTGAGGATGAAATACTAAATATTTAACCAATTCCTTGGCATATTGAATCATTTTCTCACATCATGTCATACTTATGAGAGAAAGGCCCTATCGAAACTATCTTGTAGATTATGCCTTACAAAGAACAACTTCAAAGTTACAAATCTTGTATTGAAAATGGTAACACGGTAAAAAAAAGAGAAGGTGGTGGAAAAAAATGTCCAAAGGTTACATATCTCTAGCATTAATAAATAAACTCAATTATATAAGTAACTCGAGAATATAAAGATATATTTTAAGAGCTTCATGGTAAAAAAGTGAAGACTCAAGATATCAAGCCCAATACACCATCACGATTTTAAACGAAATTATGTATGAAGAAGAATATGAAGGAAGTGGTGCCTTATTGTCCTCTCTAGAATAATATAAATTCTCAATTCAATCTAGTTCCAATAATTTTCTACTCGGCCTCTTATTGTTCTTACCAATAACCAAACTAGAATTCCTAACACCCTCTCGAGTCAGAGCTTATTGTAATGAAACAAACCTCAAATTATTGATGAAAAATAAATCCCAAGCCTTATTCAAAGACTTCACTAAACAAATTTTATCTCGTGATAGACTTCAGCCATGCAAGTTAAAATATTTATTGGAAAACAATGGTGTAGAAATTAGGCACAAAAATAACAACTAAATGAAATAAAATAAAGAATTGCATATAAAATAGATTATTGCAAAATCAGATCAACACTTTTGTGCATATATTTCTTCTCCTGGTTCCAGATCTTTGGATAAATATAATCTCTCTGAGTGTGTTTGATATATAAAAACACATACAATTGCCTCTAATAAATAGATGGTTTCATCTAAAAATAAAACACTCAACTCATAAAACAGAGATAAAAATCATATTCTTTTGTCGAATACAAAGCTTTTGTTTATTTTCTTTATTAGATTTTCCTAAATTTAAGAACATATAAAACTATAATAAAAAATAAAATCATGTAAAATACAAACTAATTTTTTTCTTTTCTAGGGAAAAATTACTCTTTTTCTAACACTCCCCCTTAATTTTGACCTTCAAGCTTTTGTTTTTCTAGAGATGAGTGTGCACTTCAAAATCTAACATATTCTAGATCAAAAAATCCCAAACATGTTATCAAATACTCAAAAACTTCAGTTGCCAAAATTTTTGTAAATATATCAGCAAATTGATCTTTGGATCTGAAAAATTCAAGACAAATTTCCTTATTGTTAACCAAATCCTTGATGAAGTGGTACCTCATGTCTATGTGTTTTCTCTTCTTGTGAAAAACATGATTTTTGGAAAATGCTAATGATGATTTTTTTTCACAAAAAATTTGTGTAGCATCCTCTTGATTTTTCCTCAAATCATTCAACACTCTTCTCATCGAAACAACTAGACATGTTTCTCTTGTTGCTACTACACACTCTGCTTATGCTGAAGATAGTGTGACTATGGACTTATTCTTCGATGCCCATGAAACTACACATGTTCCAAAGTGAAAAGCATAGCCGGATGTGCTCTTTCTATCAACACTACCTCCGAATTGTCACTATCTGTGAAACCTATGAGTTTTAACTCATCTGATGTTGAATACAAAATTCCATGATTCATAGTTCCACATAGATACCTCAAAATCATTTTTCCATCTTTGAAATCTGAATGTTTTGGAGATTCCATAAACCTTGAGGTGGGGCTCACACCATACATAATATCCAACCTTGTGGCCGTCAAATACATGAGACTTCCAACTAGTATTTTGAACAATGTTGGATCTACAAATGATCCACTCTCATCTTTCCTTAACTTCAAACCTACTATAACATAGGTGTTAGTGTTTTCTTACAATTCAATATGTTAAATCTCTTAAAAACATCATTAGCATACTTTTCTTGTGAAATAATAACTCCAGCTTCGATATTTAAACTTCTATGCCAACAAAATAGTGCATGAGGCCTAGATCTGTCATATCAAATTCTTTCTTCATAGCTGATTTGAATGAATATGTATATAGATTTCCATTCATGATTAAATCATCCACATATAAACAAACAATAAAAAAATTACATTATTCATTTATCTTGATGTATAAGGTAGACTCACTACTACTCTTACTGAAACCATTTTGTATCAAATAAGAATCAATCCTACTATACCAAAATCTAGGTACTTGCTTAAGACCATAGAACACTTTTTTTAACTTGTATACCTTCCCTTCATGAACTTCAATGTCATAACCTCTTCAAGTTGATTCACATAAACTTATTCTTAAAGAAAATCATTCAAGAATGGTGATTTTACATCCATATGATAAATAGGCCATTTGTTTTGAGTTGAAATTGCTAAATCATTCTTACCATGACCAAACATGTTACATGTGAAAATGTATCATTGTAGTCTAATCCATATTCTTTTGTTAACAAACTTTGGAAACCAACCTTGATTTTTGTTTCCCTACTTTACCATCAATAATATATTTGGTTTTATAAACCCACTTCACTCCTATCACATCATTTCCTTCTAGAAGATCTACCAATTCTCATGTTTGATTCTTCTCTATGGCGTCTATCTCATCATCCATGGCTTGAACCCAAACTTCATTGTTTATAGCCTCTTCAAAGTATATTGGATCTGCATCTTGAGAAAACAATGCAAAAACTAAAAAAACATTATTTGTATCAACATTATAAATCTCACTAAGACTTCTTGTTTTCCACTACAAAGGGCTATCTAACGTCAAACTGTTTTGTACTGAAGGAGTAGCTTTGGTGTTCTTTTTGGTGTCTCTTGCATGGTTGAAGATGACTAAAATCTTGGAGACCTCCTAGATGTAGATGGAGGTGTAGCTTATGCTAAAACTTGTGGTGCATGTCCAATATTGGAAGAAGATACAATACCTTGTTGCTTAAGAATTTCATTTGCTGAATCAACATGACAAATAGTTGCTTTGATAAACCGACTATTTTCTCAATGCTTCCATCCCATGCCTAATTTTCAACAAACTATACATCTCTGTTGATTATGATCTTTCTGATACTTGGATTGAACAACTTGTAAGCTTTTGTATTCTCTGAATATCCAACAAATATGCACTTTTATCCTTCGTTGTCTATATTCTTCCTTAGCTCATCAGGAATATGTGTGATGCTACACAACTAAAGATTCTAAAATGAGAAACATTGTGTTTCCTTTTAGTCCAAGCTTCTTGAGGAACCATGTTTCGAATATTTTTGTTAAAGACACTGTTTATGATGTAAAAACAGATTTATTTCACTTCTTCCCAATACTCATTTGAAATATGTTTTTCCTTCATCATACTTCTCACCATCTCCATGATGGTTCTATTATTTCTCTCTACCACACCATTCTACTTTGTGGTGTATACCTGGAAGTAAATTTCTTGTGTATACCTTGATATTTTCAAAAATTTAGAAAAGCATTGAAACATGCTCACCTCCTCTTTCTTTCCTCGAACTACGATGTAGTACGCACTTTGCTTTTCTACTAAATCCTTTAACTACTTGAAATATATCAAAATCATATTATTTGTCTCTAAAAAGTACACCCATGTCTTCCTTGTATATTCACCAATAAATGTCATAAAATATGAAATAACTCCAATATAATTTGTTTGCATTTGTCCACATAAATTTGAGTGAAAATTTTCAAGAGGTGCACTATTTATTCTTGTTTTTCCAACCTGGAAGGACTCTCTGTGTTTTTTTCCCAAAATACAACCTTCAAAAACTCTATCTAGTTTTTGAATCAAAGGAAAACCTTTCACCATAATTTTTTTATGTGATAAATTCAAACCACCAAAGTTTAAATGACCAAATCTAAGATTCCATAGCCACGATTCATATTTATCTATTCAATGAAAAGTTGATTCAATCTCCTTAGCTTCAGATTGATCTGAAGTATGATCTCTAGATGTGGCTAGTTTAATCTTCAAAGGAAACATTTTGTTCCTTGTCATCTTAAATTTAGCAATCACTTATGTACTTGGAGCTTTATACATGATCACATATTTGTTGTCTTCAATGTAAACTTTTTATCCCTTTTGTACTAATTGACCAATGCTCATAAGATTGTGCTTCAAACCTGCAACATAATAAACATTATGCATAATTTTTTTGCTCCCCTTTTTAGTTAGAATGTTGATTGTTCCTTTTCCTTTTATAGTCACTGTATTATTATTCCCAAGTGTAATGTCTATCTTTACTGAATCATCCAAATTAGAAAATAAATATGTTACTTGACATGCGATTACTACAACCATAATCCAAATACCATACATCAATAGGAATCTCTTGGGATAGATTACACTCAATAGGCGATGCTTTAACAATATTTGTGAATGAAATAAACGTGGAGCTTGGAGTAGAGCTTCCAACTTGATTTTGATCTGCTTGTTTTGATCATACTACTTTTTCCTACATTCAAAAGCATAGTGCCCATATTTCTTGCAATAGTGACACTGCACATGTGATTTATCATGTTTCGACCTAGAAAAGGATTATGATTGTGCTTTTGACTATGACCTATCCCCTTTGAGTATTATGAACCACTTCTACGTCCTCTAAATGAACTTCTTCCTCTGCCTCTAGGGCTGAAATTTCCTCTTCCTCTTCCACGATTTCCTGATACCTGTGATGAAAAATCTTGATCTACAACTGCATGTGATCTATTCAACCTTTGTTAATGATTTATTAGTGATGCATGCAACTCATCAATTGAAAAATGACTTAGATCCTTAGTTTCTTCAATAGCAACTACCAAAGGATAAAATTTTGCAAGAAAACTTCTAAGCAATTTTTCAATAATCCTTCCATCCACAATATTTTCACCATGAGATTATATTTGATTGACTAAACCAACTACAAAAGTAAAGAACGATTCTACGGAATTTGAATATTTAATTGACATATTTTCAAAATATCTACAAAGTAACTATAGCTTGGCAGTTTTTACTTTCTCTTTACCTTGGTACATAACTTGGAGAGTCTCCCACGTAATTTGTGTTTCACTGGATATTGTCACTCTGGGTAGGATGCTTTTATGCATGGCTTGATAAATGAAGAAAAGAGATTTTCCATATTTCTTTCTTAATTCCTTCAAAGTGTCTTTTTATGCCTATGAGAGTGTGTTATATGTTGCTACATTTGCAGGCTCTGTGCACCCATTCTCTACAATTTCCCACATATCTTAGAATCGAATAGTGCATTCATAGTTAATGACCATTATGCATAATTATTTCCTATAAATTGTGATTACTACGGACTAGATATAGAAGCCATAACATGTTGTCAATTAGAAACCTGCTGAAAAAATCCATGCTCTGATACCAATTTGTAGAAATTAGGCACATAAAATAACAACTAACAGAAATAAAATAAATAATTGCAAATAAAATAGATTATTGCAAACTCAGATTAGCACTTCTGTGCATATATTTCTTCTTCTAGTTCCATAGCTTCAACTCAATACAATCTCTCTAAATATGTTTGATATATCAAAACACTTATAATTACCTCTAATAAATAGATGACTTCATGTAACAATAAACCACTCAACTCATAAAAATAGAGCTAAAAAGCACATCCTTTTGTGTAATACAAAGCTTTTGATTTATTTTATTTATTACATTTTGTTAAATTTAAGAACATCTAAAACTAAACTCAAAAATAAAAGCATGTAAAAGACAAACCGCTTTTTGCTTTTCTAGGGGCGAAATTACTCTTTTTCTAACAAATGGCTATCTCTATGTCGCTCATGCCATTGAATGAATTAATAACAGATTATCTAAACCTGAATATTTACCAGATCTATTATGAAGAAATGGCATAAATGGCTCTTATTGTGGTTACCAGACTAGTATGCCTAACACCCTGTCGAGCTAGAGTTGATTGGAATGAAATGACCTTAAAATGATTGATGAAAGATGAAGCCTAAGGCTCATTCAAATAATTCAGCAACAAATTTCCCTATGATACAGTTCAGTCTTGCAGGTTAAAATATTTATTGGAAAACAATGGCTATCTCTAAGCCGCTCATGCCATTGACTGAATCGATAACAAACTATCTAAACCTGAAATTTTCAAGATCTATTATAAAAAAATGGTCTACACCACGCCTAAAAATATAATAGCAGATGCAAAGCACTTGTTTTCAGCAAGATCCTCCAATCTCTAGCAGCTAAGATATATCCAAAACATATCATACAATCCTATCCGCTTCTTATCCTTGTTGGTTGACAGTCCAAAGGTGCATTATTGAATCATGTTCCATTTGTATATTTTCAATCTAAAGAGTTTTTCTCCTAAAGAAAAATCGAACCATCCAAAGAGAGTACATCTCCTATCAGTTTTTCGTTATACCATCACTTTATCACATGGGATAAAGCCCATCGTTTTTGAACTTGTACCAACACCATTCAACTAGCACTAGACCATTACTGCCCAACACTGTTGGAAAGGAAGAAGCATGGTCCCTTTAATATGTACAAACATTACAAAAAAATGAACAAAGGACAATCAAAAGTTGGGATCCCACTCTGTACATATGTCCCTTTATAGTAATGACTCTCTATGGTGGTTAATAGGATAATTTATGACTTTCTAGTGAGAAATTTTCAAGATTTGTTTAAGGAGAGACAACAAGCAGTTTAAAATCTGAAAAAGAATATACAACTAGTCAAAATCTGAGATGAAATACCAATACACCATCACAAATGTGAGCATAAAATTTAGGTAGCAGACTGGTTTTCTTGAGATAACATGTATAAGATAAACACTTTCAAAGGGAAATAGTAAAAGAGACCTAGTCCTAGATAGTGCAGCCCTTATAAAATACTGGAAAATTGGAACAAGTTGCTATACTAGTAATCTACCAATTGGAAGACAATTGCAGCTGTTAGAAATTTTAAAAGAATTCCACCATTAGATGATAAGGATGGCGTTACGCTTATCCCAAAAACATTTGGCCACTTGAGAAGAAATTCAAGTAAGTATTATTAAAGAATCTCTTTAAATGAAAAGATTTCAAGATTCATTATGTACAATGACTTTGAGACAAAGTAATCAAAACAAGGGGCGTTATCACAATAATTGTTCCTGGTCGAGGTGTTAAGAGTGGATTAACATTTTCTAGTGGTTCCCCGAGTTCTCATCTCTTTCCATCCTTTTTAGTATTCAATGTGGGCATTAATAATAAATCCCTAAGTTGGCAATGCTAGTCCAGGGCCTATAAAATATTAACGAAAGTGGAGCAGGTTGATGTACTCTTAAGTAACCAGTCAGACGATGATTGCACATCAAGTGGAAATTTATAGAACCTTTCACCTTTAGATGATAACGACCATTTTACTTTGATTATAAACCAAATTTTGGCTACATGATAAAAGAAAGGGGAGTAAATATTATAGGAGAATTTCAATGAATGAAATGATTACCTAGTTTGATTCATTTCGATTAAAATGGGATATTATCTCAATAATGATTCCCGGTTGAGGTGAGTGTGTAAACACTGACTAGTGGTCCCATGAATTGCTGACTGGTGACATCCGTGGGACATGTGTATAGGAAATGAGAGAGTAAAAGAATAAACCAAAAGAAAGCTATGATGATGAAATATCCAAGGATTATGCATTAATATTGTATTTAAAGGGATAATAAATAAGTAAATAAATATTACTGAGAAAGATAATTGACTATCCATGAAGTGAATAAATTTATCTATCTATACAAATTTATTACTGTAAGACGAGAATTTAATGTGTGAATGAAATACAAATAGCCGTCCATTCCCTGGGGTGAAGAGCTCCAATTTTAAAGCAAAGAAGATACAAGGCAAGATCACAACAGAAACATGGAAACTCATTTCATTGATCAATGGTGTTTGAAATGTTTGTTTTAACTTTTTAAGTGAAAAACTCCTATTCAACATGATTTCTAGGCCCAGAGTTCTTGTTTGCATTTCCAATTTATATTTCCATTTCACTGTCGATCTGGAGTGTGGTTCCCAAATGAAATTCCAGATTGTTTCTTTCTTAGTATTTTGCAGTTCTACTGTATAATTTCAAAGCTTGCGGTCCCGTTATAGAGTTTTCGATTTTACAATTCCCCTATAGGATCTCAGGGTAAGCAGTTCCATTATAGAGTTTCAGATTAAACATTGAAGTAATTATCTGGGTCTCTATAAAGAGATCAAAAGTAGAGTTAAGATGTAAAACTTGATTGCAGTGTTTATGTCCCTATTATACTTTCTCACTTGCCAATGCAAGATGAGTCAAAAATCAATTTAACCAAAGCAGTTTGAGAGGGGTGATGAGCAGAAGAGATGCTACACTACTCATTTTTAAAAAAATCTTCGACGTTTCACCTGCCATACCATCTCATCTAGCAACTTCTAAAGCAATGTTTATAAAACAAAAGTAAATTAACATCAACAACTTGCAAATGGGTAAGGAAAAGAGAAAATGGGCTAGGGATGAATTCTTGATGCAAGCAACATACAGTTCTAAATGACTAATTATGAAATATAGGATAAGTAGTAAATACATGCCGATTAAAGACTACACAGCCCATGTCAAGGGGAAGATTAAATATTCATTACATAGAGCATAGCTTGTATGGATCAAAATTCTCAAATTTCATCAGGTGCATATGATGGAGTAAGAAATGATTGAACAATATCTTCTAAGGCTTCAAATTCATACGTTTTTATTACTATGTCATTTGAATTGTATCTAGAGCATGGAATGATGCCACTTTCTTCCTTATCACATCCATAGCACAACATATTGCAGTCCAAAAAGAAACCACAGAATGAAAACTGAGTAAGAAAATATTGAACAGTATCTTCTATGACTTCAAATTCACCCATTTTTATTACTATGGTGTTTGAGTTGTATCTGGAGCATGGAATGATGGCATTTTCTTCTTATCATGGAACTGCATATAATGGTTCAAAATTTACAGTAGGATTAAAACTAACACATTATCAACTTCTGCTGAGAAAGGAATGGAACTAACTTGAAGAATTTGCAATGTTCCTATGAATCCTTCTATTTTTCATCTTGCAGAAAATATACATTAATTAGATTAGATCTTATCTAACAACAAATTAATAGGCATGGTAGGTACAATGGTTGAGAGATTATGTGCAGTTATATGAATTCTTCTTGGGTCTACCATTGTTGTTCCAAGGATTTTACATGGAAAACAAGGAATCCTCTCATTGAATGTTCTCTAAAATTGGCATGATTGACAAAACCATCAACCTTTCTTCAGCTTTTAAAACTAGAAGAGTAGAATGCCTTAGATCTTAGATGAAATGCATGAAATCTATTCCAATACCATACAAGGTCTTTAGAGATTTCTCATTGAACATAATTGCATATTAATGTTAGTTTGTTAGCTTGGACAGTTGTTCGTCCTTTTCCTAAGATTAGATAATAGTTATCTTATTGCTAAGAATGTATTAATTTTTTTATAATTATTAATTTCCTTTAGTGACACCTTTGCAACCAAATTTATTATAGTTGTTAATTTGTTGTGTATCTCAGCCATTGATTGAGAATTGATCTCTGTCATTGGTGTTCCAATGAGAGTAGTATAAAAGGAGGTCATTGGGAATTTAGAGGGTAAAAGTTTGGAGAAGCATTTTCAGTGCTAGGAAATGTGTTTGTAAGTTTTCTATGTTAGCAAACAATCTTGCAACATTAGCAAGAAGGCATGATGATAGCATTGGGGATAGAAATGGAAAAATATCAGCGGGAGAAGTTGGGAGATTTTTGAAATTCGCCAATAAGAGGCAAGGGATATTTGTATCTCTTAATTTGTTGAAGTTAATATAATTTCTCATTTATAGAACTAGTTTTTCCTTAGGGGTTTTTCCAAGGACAATTTGTCTGAAAATATTGTGTTCATTGTGTTACACATTTCTTTCCGTATTCTTAATAGTGAAGTTGTAGTTGAGTTATTATTCGATATTAGCTATGAATTAGTTTTCGGAAGTTAAATTATCTTTTAAGATAGGAGATTAATAATCAGTGACTACAATAGAATTTTTACAATTAATATTTCCCAATCCTTCTATTCTTTGTTAGTTTTAGCACAAAAAAGAGAATCATGCTTGGTAAAAGCAGACATGAGCATAATATTATACTTAGAAAGATTAAAGAAGAAGAAATCCTAATGAGAGAAAGATAACTAGTCCAAAATTTAAAAAAAAGAGTTTCTTCCTACATCCTACTACAAAAAAATTGCTCATTAAACCCTGGTCATTACATGTAAGGACATGAGGTTTTTCTTAGGAAAACCACATTTATGGCATGCCCATATGACAAAATGAAACTCAATTTTTCTGTAACATCCACAAATTTGACACACAAATACAATAGTAAAATTATACGGATAATTATTATTTTTACTTTAAATGCTCACTACACAACACCACATGGGCTCCAATAGATAAACTTAACATCACATAAGACACTTACACAAAACATCGACCCACATAGACAACATGATAACACCATATACATGTCAATGCCACACTTTCCCTAATGAATGAATACTAGCAATGACACAACGAAAAAAGGGACCAAGCGATGGACAAATCCACAATACAACATTACCATGGTTACATCTTAGTTACGATTAAAATTCCAAGAGCATTTTTCATGCAAGGATAAATTATCCTTTTCCACCTACATATTCTTAAATTCATTTAACATTCAACTTACAATATGAAAAATTAATTTGAATCTTTATCCCTTACGATAATCTCCATAACTTAAATAATTATTTGCCATATTTAAAAATGAATACACATTCCTAATTGTCTTGTTGTTATGTTAAGGTTCTTCTTCTCGGATGTTTATTTGATGCTAAAAATTACCCTTGCTAGAGAAGGGGAACTAACGTGAAGTCAAGGAATAAATATTAGGATTTAAGGGAGATTAGAATTCAATATACCTCTTCCCATAAAAATCCTTCCATGATATTACCTTTTATTTTCTTGTTCTAGTTGATATGATCCAATAACTAGTTTCAATCAATTCAACATTTTCACATCATAAATTTTTATTTAGATATATACATTTAAGAAATTATGTTTTTGGAAAGTTTGATCACATTATGAGCAATTCATGTTCTTTTTTTTTTAACTACATAAGAATGCCTCCTTAAGTTTTTATTAGGTAAGGTAAAATTACAGGGATTAAGGCACCTAGAAATCATACAATAAGAAAGCATCACGAGAGAACAAAAGGGGAGAAGTATAAAGAATTTAGGATCAAACGTAGCAACCTCTACCAATGGTCAAAAAATAAATACTAAAACAAAGGAAAGCTAAATCCAAGGCCTTGTCAAGAAGGCTTTACCCGACCTAAAGATAGAGCTCCACCTAATGACCTACCAACATGAGCCACCAGAACACGACTCCATAAAACCCAATCCGATGAGATGACTTTGTGTTTCCTATGTAAGGCCCACATCATCAATTATAGATACATTCCTAGAAACCACCTAATTGATTCCTTTAATGTTGAGCAATGAATCTAAGGTGTCATACAAATAAGAGGGGGACCCATCTCCCAAACAAAGGCACACTTCCATGTTGCCATTCATAACATCAGGTGGGGTGTGTTAAAGGTACAAATTACAACATCCACCACCGGTGAAAATTAGTTTTGTGTTGATTCTTTTACAATTTGATTTTTATTTGAAACATTTTTCAGCTCTTTGTGACAGCCGTAGCTCTCTCTAACCATTCCTCCTTAAACGGTGAGAAAAATCCTTGCCTCATCTCTATAGTGATGACCTTCACCCCGCCATCATCTTGTCCTTCATGTAACACAAACAAAGGCTCACTCACCTCCACCTCCTCCACATTTGTTTCCTTGTCATTTTTTTTTGAGTCCTCATACATTGATTCATCATCAATCTAGGTGATAGTCAAAGGGATATTTTCTTTTTGAGAGTCACCACCACAACTATTCACATTACATCCAAATGTTTGACACCTATCATAGATAATTCGAGAGCTCTCAAAATCATTTTTTTCTCCCAAATATTTATTCAAGACTCCAAAAAGTTCCTTTGGGGTACCTAAGATCCTACGGGAATATTAATGCAGAGATGATAAAATTATAGTCTTGAACGAGATTTTGTAGCAGGGTCGAATGCAATAAAAACTCCCATGGCACGTGCAATCCCTTGGAAGACCTCACACTCCCAAAAATCTAAAAGAATGGCTAGGAGATGGGTCCAGATGGGTAGCTCCACAAAATGCACCTAAGGTAACATCTTAGGATTCCAACGCCACGAGAAAAAGGGAAGCCCTTCCGGAAAACCATGGTACCCTATATAATTTTTTTCTCAAATCTGATTCTTCCTAGAGGATAAATAGGAAGCCATCTCCTGAAAGATCTTTGACATCCTCCTTACAGTTCCACTTTATTTTTCACCAATCTCTAGGCAGGTTAATATTTTATCTTATCCCAAAAAAATTGTCCACAACCAAAAATAAGGTTTTGTCTTTAGCCCTTCTCACCACCATCTCAACAATGGCTAAATGAGGGCCATCCACCCTCCAATTCAAATCAATCTTCATATGTGTCGGGGTTCAGATTTAAACAATCTATCTACCGGGAATTACGCCGAGGAGGACCTTCTTAACGATCCCTGTCTCGTATGACATCCTTCTCCCTATTCCCGATGTTGTTCATTTGTTGCATTCTTTTCTTTGTTTGTTTCCTAGAGTCCATCTCCGCTCGGCCGCACCATTTCCACCTCATTCATGATTCTTCTTGTCGAACATTTACGTAAATTTGAGAATTATATAAATGCTCGCGTAAGTTACAAGGACTTTAAGTATGACATTATTCCTAACCAAAATCTCATTAACTCTTATAATTTTTACAATTACGATGTAGTTTAGTCTCACTATTGGAATTATTTTATAAAAATGGTAATTCAAATGACACATAATTTACACTTAGGAATTCATGACTACAAGGAGTGATGACCTTGCACAAAACAACGCATTTCATCACTCTAAAACACTCATACTAAATGCCTAATACATGACAACCCAACAACTATATTCTTTTCAAATTTATTCCAAGGAACTAAGTAAATCATTTATCAAATATGAATTAGTGTTTCAATAAATAATACCCTTAAAAGAAGCTCCATGATCTATTAACTTAAAAAGCATTCATGGATGGGGAATATTTACAGCATATGAGAAGCATATGGTAACCCACTACTACATGCTAACGGACACATTTTTCTAAGAGGAGATCGGTTTAAATGAAAAAGTAATAAAATTTTATGTGTTCAAAATCCTTCTAAAAAAATATTTACAATCTTTGATAATCATACATCATATGTCCTTTACTTAATCACTAAGATCCTAAGGAGTATGATTTCACACTCAACCAAGTTTGGATTCCTAGGAAATTAAGTATTAGATGCATGTTACAAGGAGAAATTCAATTATAAATTTTACACACCTTACTAGGTTCACAAATAGAATTATTGAACACCATTAATTCCAACAATCATCATGTAACTCTAGTTAAATTCAAAACTTCTTGTCAAGATAACACTGTTATTTGAGAGGGGTTAAAGGGGATTCACACTCAATATTCTCATGTGTAGGTAACTAAAACATAGGATCCACTCAAATCATTTACATTCATCTTAAAATAATTTCACTTAACTTGATTTAAATAGCATTTTGAAATTAGTTGTGTAACCCATTTGTTAATAAGGAACATTTGCATGCTCATGAGACTACTAGGCTCTCATCCTAGGGAATTTCCTCAAGAACATGATTACCTGGTTTCACATCATACATTCATTTCACAATGGGACAAGTGGGAGAACAAGAGGGAGTAACTCTTCATTTAAAGATTAAGGTTCACATTAAAGTTTACACGTCATGGATTTTGTTTCTCTCAACATGATGATTTAAACATGTTACAAGAAATATGTAATGTTTTCTTGTCTCCTAGCATATCATCTCATGGTTACCCTTTCACAAACTAATCATAAATTAAAATGTTGTTAAGTTCCAAAATTAACTCTTAACATTGTACCATATAATCCCAAATGATAATCTAAATTGGGTGTCGAGTTCATTTATAATCTAAAGGTGACTTTCAAGAGTAGTTGGCGATCTTTTCTACCTAACATCCTTCACTCTACACATGTGTCGGGCCAAGAGGGTTTTACATTATGTTAAAGTTTGGTTTCCCATGGAGTACTACCTTAAGAGAACACATTCTCCTTACTACACACACAGTACCGATCCTAGTAGGGAATCCCATACCCAAGAAAAGTTTAACCATGTCATTCCTAAGCTGTCGGGTAGTGCGAAAATTTCACTAACCATACAAGTTAAGGTTACAATATCAAACTTGGGCTTTGAATTCCTTAAAGTAGAATTTTCTATCAAATTCAATGATATAAGTTCACCTGTGGTTTTAGTCTTTCGCATTAAGTAGGATCATGCAAGAAGATAGCTATGCAAGAGTTTTATACTAGGGTTGATTGATTTATATAGATTTTATTTCTACATTATCAAGGAAAATAACACAACACACCAAATATTTAGTCATCAATTTCACACTGAAAAAGGAACTATAAGATGTCAAACTCAATTACATTTAACATATATATTCAAATTTTTACAATACATAATTTTGAATCAAAATGACACTCATGGTTAGATACACATTTCCCAAACAACCCTAAACACTTGTGACTCATACATATTACAAAATTTAAATAATAATACTTTCGATATATTTAACATTATTGTTTCTACAACTATGCAATTACATTTTTCTAAATAACAAGTTATGAATTCACTAGTACACTTTGCTTTTCTCGTGTCTTGGTACCTGCAACCACCGCATGGTCAGCACAAGTGTTGGCATGGAATCCACCTAAATCTAACATAATTAACATTTTTAGTTTTCCATTTACATAATCAAAATAATTCACACAACAGAAGAGGGTTAGAGACATATATTCATTTTATTTTATTTCATTTCTTATCTAAGGAGGAGAGGAAAAGATAGGAAAGAGAGAGAATAGGGAGACAATATTTTTCCAAAATTCACATTTCACACAACAACCTATTGGTGCTCAATTTAATCTCACCCTATTTGTTCAAACTGTCTTAGTCCCCATGGTTTGACGTTTTCTTTTTCTCCCCTGTATTGATGTGTGAAATCTTCTTCCTTCATTTGGTTTCCATGGTCATGCCTTTCCTTTGGTTGAGGATCACATTGAGTCCAGATATTGTTTTCTGTTCCTCTGTCCATGAGAAATAATTTGTAATTTGGGCATGAATTTAGGGTTTGCCCTACCTTCTATTTTTCACAATCATGTTTTCCTATCAATTTTTGTCCCAACATCCATGGAAACATGGTCCTCTCTTATTGGATGTGGCCCAAAGTGGGTCTTTTTCGTGAAACTTCTCACTTTTGTCACACTTGTTAAAAATACCAAATTGGCCCCATGGCAAGGTAGCATCTAATTGGTTATTTAACAAATATGAAGTAGTAGGAAAAAAGTCATACTTTGACCTGGAAGATGGACATGTGGTAGTTTTTCAAGACAAAGGCGAGAGGCGGATTAACAAAATATTTTGAAGTGTTTTGCCTTTTTGTGTGAGGGATAAAAGTTATGAAATAACCCGCAACTCTGCTGGGGCCGAAATCAAAAGTTAGAAGTGGAGAGGTGGGTCACCGGGGCATTTGAAACTCTAAGGACCACTTTAACTCAAAGCTTGTCCATGTGGAGGGCTAGACCTCATTTGAAATGTGTCCTCTATGTTTAACCTTTGAAGTTACGCCAAGGAGACACGTGGAGGTTTCGCTGGCCCTACCCATACTTAGACTTTTCTTCAAAGTGGTGGTGTAGCTTTATCAGACCATGGACATGTGGAGGGCCCGCGCTCATTTGAGGATCCGCCTTTGGGTCCTACCTTAGCAGTTGCACCAAGGAGACACGTGGAGGCTTCCACTAGCTCCTCTCTATACTTAAACTTCTCAAGAAACTTTATAAGGCCTGGGACACGTGGTGAGCCGCACTTGTTTAAGGTCTCTGGTTTTGTGCGCCATATTAGAAGAGCACCGAAGAGACACGTGGAGGCTTCCACTGGCTCCTCTTTGTACTGATACTTTTTCAAAGGCCAAGATAAATTTCTTCACTCGGGGCACGTGGAGACCCTATGCTCATTTGGGGTCCCGCCTCTAAACTTAATCTTTAAATTTGTGCTATGGAAACACGTGGAGACTTCCACTGTCTCCTCTTTACACTGGCTGACTTGGACTCACAAAGTGCATGAGTGTGGTATAATCCATATGAGGAAACTCGGACTCACATCACATGAATGTAGGCTTCCATGCGAGGGCATTCATTTCTCAAGGTGTATTCTCTTCGGTGAAAAGTATTGCTTGTCGAGATCTAGATATATGGAGCTACGTGAAAATAATTAAAAAGGGCATTTTTACATGAACACATAAAAGAATGATTAGAAGGATTGTAAAAAAACTATGGCATGGCATCCTAGTCATGGTCGAAAGTGTCGAGAAATGTCATCGGTTCATGATTTTTCCACCTGGTAGCTTCGGGTGTAAATTTGTTAAACATCACTTTACGAGACAAACTAGTAATAAGTAAAGGATTCCTCAAATATTCTTATTTTGGGGGAAATTTTGGGATGAGTGAGTAAGTAAATTATATAAATTCAATGATGATACTATTGCAAATGGTCGGGGTTTAATTCTTATGAGAAAAGTTGAGAAAGCCCATCTTCTGAGAGACCATATAAGAAACCTGTTAATTTTTGTGTTTTAGATTTGATCGTGTCATGATGGTTGGGAGTGTACAACCATTGAAAATATTTGAGACTATTCAAGAAACTTTCCCCTTTGATAAATCTAATAGATCTCGAATTAATCTCTGTTAATCTTGGAAAAAATTATGTACGCTTTTATTTCGAATGTTCTTGTTGCAATATTATGTTAAAATCCTCCAAATCACAAAAATCTCATCCTGTGATAGTATAGTGGAATTTTTAATTTAATTATGAGAAGAGCCTTGATAATGAGATAAATAATTTAAAATCACTTTCTTGTCATTTTTTTGATAAATATTATCTCGTAAGCCTTTGAGTGTATCTTAGGCATGAGGAACAAGGGGTTCTTAATGTTTAATTGAGTCTTTAGCTCGAGGCTTCATGTTGAATTCTTAAAGATTGTGTGAAATTGTGTAGAATTGGGGTTCCATTGATGCACACCTTCTCGGTTCAAGGAAAATTTTGGCTATTACGAAACTTTGTTGTTAAGTTATCCAATTGTTGTAAAGGTTATCAAATATTTGATGAAATTAGATTCATCTTGCTTAATCTCCCACAAAAAATTTCAAATAACCATGAATCCTACCTGAAGTACACCTATTTATGTTGTGTATCCACAAATGAACCAATTCTACTGCCAAAATATACAGAAGCAAGTAGGTTTTAAGTGTCTTTAGTAACATGAACCCCACTTGGAAAATATCACCATTATTTAGAAGTGAAAACTCATGAGTTTTAAATTGTGGCATATTGATTATATTTTCTTGAGGTTCCCTTGAAAATTATGCAAATAAGGCGTTGGTATCCAAATTTGTTCTCCCTTTAAAACTAAGCAAAGCATCATGATTTGGTATGGAGCTTAGAGACAAATTGATCATAATGTGTGTCATTTTATAGCCAGGATGAGATCTAATTGGCCCTTTATCACTTAGATTTGTGGAGAGATGGATAGCACCTTCGAGAGGATTTGACCTATCCTCACTATTTTATGTCGTGCCTTTTGACTAGGGTGAGAGGACCCTTAGTGTAACCTCCATTTGATGAATGAGATGGAGATATCCTTTTTTTGCATAAATTTTATGAAGAAAACCATGGGAAAATATAGTCAATACTCCATAATTTAACTCTCAAGAGTTTTCACTTCTAAAAGATGGAGATACTTTCAACACAAGACTAAGGTTACTAAAGACATTAAGAAATCCTTATTGTTCTGTATATTTTAGTAAATAGATTTTGTTCCTTTATTGATATACGAAGGCAAACATGGGTAGCTTAGGATGGATTCATGGTTTTGAATGATTTTGGTGGGAGATTAAGAAAAATAAATTTGATTTTACGAGATCTTTGAGAAACTTCACAACAATGGACAACTCAACAACAGAAAGATTCATAATAGTTAAGATGTTCCGCTGCCGAGAAGGTGTGCTTCAATGGAGGCCCAGATCAACACGTTTTCACATAATCTTGAGAATATAACACGAAGGCTCAAGTTGAAAGACTCGATTAAACACCAACATGTTTGATCAATCATGCCTAAGGTACACCCAAATACTTACAAACAATATTTATCAACAAATGACGGTGCAATGATTTTAAATTTGTTTATCTAATGATAGGATGAAGGTTCTTGAAATGAAATTGCAAATGCAACTAAAATGTCATAGGGATGAGATCATTTTTGCTTTAACAAATATTTCAATGTAAGATTACAATAGGAACAAGTAAAACTACTTGCAGACATTCTAAAACAAAACAAACACTAATTGCTCCAAGATTGACACAAATTAATTTTAAAATTTCTTAGATTAATCAACAGGGGAAAGCTTCCAAAGAAATATTAGTGCTCGTCAATGGCTATACATCTGCAACCAACTTGACATGATAGAAAATCTAACACAGAATAAATCAACATGTTATGTCGGATTGGTCTCTTAGGAAGACGGATTTTCTCAATTTTTCTCTTACTATTTCAACCCCCCTCCCTTTGCAAGAGTATTCTTATTACATTTATACATTTCACTCACTCACTCATCCAAAATTTCTCCCCAAAAAGAAGAATATTCTAGGGATCTTTGTTTGCTACCAATTTTCCTCGAGAAAGTGATGTATAAAAATTTAGATCGAAAGCTGCTAAGTGGACCAAATATGAGTTGATCACATTTCTTGGGCCCTCGACTAATGACTACAATGTCATGCCACAACTTTTTGGTAGTACTTCTAATCATTATGATTTTTTCATGCGATAAATCCCCTTTTTAATCATTTTCTAGAGGCTCGCATAACCGGGTCCGACAGAAATCCTTTTCACTCTCGAGGTAACACCTTTTCCATCCTTTGTACCTGTAACCTTCATCATTTCATCCTTTTCCCTCTTTTTCCTCTGTAACTCTACCTTGCATCCATCTTCTCTAGTAATTCTCATTTTTACAAGTATTTGAGTGATTCCATCTTCAAAATATCGACCTTAACAATCCTTAGACACACAAATTAATTTTTGAATCCACTCAATGGCACTTTCAATATAAAACGAAAAGCAATTTCATCAAAAACAATGAAAAAAGTGCGTATTCACATCTGTAGGAGTCTTGGAAAAAATGGTAGAAAATAGGTGAAATGCACAACAACCAATTATTCTTCCCCTTCTTTACTTTATATTATAGCCGTCACGTGTTTCCTTAGTACAACTACAAAGTAAAAGTACGAGGGCAAATTTCCAAACAAGCACGGGCCTTCCACATGTCTTGGGCCCAAGAAAGATGCCTTTTGGCCTTTGAAAAAGTCTCAGTAAAAAATGAGCCACTAGAAGCCTCCACATGTCTTAATGGAACATTTTGAGTTAGTCCCCAA
The DNA here is from genome assembly GCA_018340775.1 of Taxus wallichiana var. yunnanensis. Taxonomy (NCBI): domain Eukaryota; kingdom Viridiplantae; phylum Streptophyta; class Pinopsida; order Cupressales; family Taxaceae; genus Taxus; species Taxus wallichiana. Next base: position 265,599,685 of record CM031240.1, read on the forward strand.
AAGAAGAGACCCCAAACAAGCACGAGCTCACCACATGTATTAGTCTGGTAGAGTTGTTTAAAAAAGTTGAGGGATCAGTGGAAGGCACCATGTGTGTAGGGTTCGAGACATTTTTCCTTGGCTATTGAAAAGTCCAAGCAAGGGTAGAGTGAGTAGAAGCCTCCAAGTGTCCTCTTGACACTTCTTCAAATAAAAATAAAAATTAGGAGCTGGTCCCTAAACAAACACGGTCCTTCCACGTGTCCCAAGCCTTTCAAAATTACTTTTAAAATTTTAAGTATAGAGTGGAGCTAGCGGAAGCCTCCACACGTCTCCCTGTAACAATCGTTAAGGTGGGACCATGAGGTGGACCCTCAAATGAGCATCGACTCTCCACGTGTCCATTGTCCATCAAAACCTTACGGCTACATGATGAATTTGTCTAAGTCTAGGCAAGGCAGCGGAACCTCCACGTGTCTCCCGACATAACTCTAAGGTCAAAGAAAAAGGTGAATTTTCATATGAGCACCGACCCTCTACATGGACAAGTTTTGAGTCTAAAATAGGCCTTATATTTTCAAATTGCCTTGTCGAGTTGCATCTAACAAGAAAGGTCCACATTTCCATAGATCTTTGAGATATGAATTTAACCATGAAAAATATGCCCGTTAAACCATAAAATGCGTGAAAATCAGCATTTGCACCTAGAAATGAATCCTTCTTCAAGGACAAAGAATTTTGAAATTTTATAAGGCCCAAATATGATCTTTTGAGCTACATCCAATCACGTTTCCACAGATATTTGGGACAAAAATGATAGGGACAACAAAACGTGATTGTGGAAAAAAAAACAAGTTAAGGAAAAACCCAAGTTTTCACCCAAGTTACAAATTCTTTCACATGGATAGAGGAATGAAAAAAAATTTCTAGAGTTTTAAATGATCCTCGACTAAGAAAGGGAATGATAATGACAACCAAATGGAGAACAGAGTTTTTATGCATCAATACGGGGAGATAGAGAAGACGACAAAACCAAATAATTGAATAACTTTAAAGACAAACAGGGCGAGACCAAATTGAGCACCAATAGAAGGGTATCTTCTTGTCCTTCACCAATAGAGGTTAAAAAATGGGTCCTCTCACCCTGGTCAAAAGGCATGAGCTAAAGTAGTGAGGATAGATCAAATCCTTAATGAAGGTGTTATCCGTTTCTCTTATGCTCGAGTGATAAAGAGCTAGCTGAATCTCTGCCCCTGCTACAAAATGACTTGTAATATGATCTGTCTATCTCTCAGTGTCTTGCTAAATCTATGATGTTGCTTGACTTCCAAGGGAGAATCAATTTGGATACCAATACCTAAATGACGCCATTGTTGGGGACTATTTGAATAAAGGTGTATACATAATGACCCTGGTAATGTTTCTTACATGATCTAAGTGAAAATACATTGTTTAAACGTCATCTAGTGTTGAGATTTGTAAGAATAGTACAAAGTTACAAGTTTTGTGTGCAATATTTCTAGTTTCTAGTGGTTATTACACTAAATTTATATAATCAGTGATAAATAATGGTAGAGGAAGGTTAGATTTGCTAATATTTTTAGGATTTAATTGTTGATAGATATTTGACAAGTCATTTATAGTGCATTTACACTGACTAAGGTGAGAATCATTAGTGGTGACTCCATGTGGATTTAAATTTTGATAAATACCAGTCCCTTAACTTGTATTAAGTAAAACATGTCACTAATATTTGCAAATCTTGAAGGAAGAAGATAATTTTCACTAAAGACCCTACCGAGAAACTTATTTCTAGACTGGAAAAGACAAATTGAGAAGGAAAAATATTCTATAAAATAGTTGTAGAGAAAGAATCAAGAAAAGACTTATCCATTGTGGAAAGTGATGAACCTATAGTTGAGGATTACCATTCTTCTTCAAGTGATTATGAATCATGTAATTTTCATATAAGTCTAAATTCTCCAACTGAAGAGGGTCCTTCATTTGTGTCCGATAAGTGTGCTTCTCGATGCTGTGCGATATTTTCCAAACATGATAGGGTTTTCCATGAAATAGAGTTTTTAGAGGACATTTATTTTGATAATTATACTCCTTTGTTCCAAATACCCCTTGTTCCTCATCATTATGCTTCTCCCTGTAAGATAACCCCCTCAAGGAAATATAGCCCAACCCCCACCTAGACATCCTTTTTTTGTGAATACTTTTGGTCCTATATATTTTAGAGGTATGGCTAGATATCCAAATGTAGTGCCATAAGATGTTAGAAATAGATTGCCTAAATTTCAAGGGAATAATGCTATCACTAGCGATCAACATTTAAAACTTTTTATCAATATGATGGAATACTTTGAGATTAAATTTGAGGATGTGTATATAAAACTATTTATTCATACTCTTGAGGAGGATGAACGTGAGTGGTATAAATATTTTCCAGATAACTCAATAAACTCATGGACAAAAATGAAAAATACTTTTAGATTGCAATATGGGGATAAGACAGATCCTAGGTTTCTTTTGTCTGAATTTTAAAATATTAAGAAGAATCCTAATGAATCTATTCATGAGTTAAATACTCAGTTCAATAAGATTCTAAATGGGTTATCTGTAATCCTGAGGCCAAGTGATATTTCTTGCCCAATAAAATATTCTGATGCTTTTGACAAAATGGCTACCTATTATTTAAGGGACAAGAACCTATGAACATTGAGTCAGGCCTTCGCCACAGCTTTTCAGATTTAAAATAACATCAAGGAAGTTGGTAAGCCTCATAAGAGGTAACGTATCAAGCTCATACATCTAGAGAAGCCTCAGTCGAGTAATTCTGTGGATCTAGAAGAGGTTATAAAAACTTTGGCCGAAGTTGTTAAGGAGATATCCTATAAACTGGACAAAGTAGAGAGGGGATTTGAAAATGTTCCCAAGGTCATCACAAGCCACAAGGTCAAGAAATTTTTGGAAATCATCCCGAGAGGTGACCATAGATCAGATGAGCGGGGTAAAGGACCCATGGGATCGGGAAATAGATAACTCCAACCCCAGGAAAACAGATTGGTGCCTAATCCTTTCGCTATCAGAGTTTCTATTGTGGAAGAGTTCTATGATATGGAGTTGTGTGATAGATGTTTCTTGCCCCATTCCCCATGTGATGAAGACAAATAATTTGAGGAAGCTGGTGATGATAAGACAAATGATGATGCATGCATGATGGATTTCTCTACAAGTTCATAGTAGGGAGCAACCTCAATTGAGCTGATAAGTGCTAGAACTATTGCTGATTTCTGAGATTGCATTAAGCGGGTATTACTTCTTCCTCCCACTCCTACTTTTGAAGTTGATATGGTATAATATTTTGAGTTTCCTAATAATTATTTTCAGTACTTGAGGGTATTAATGATTAAAACATATGATGGAGGAATTCCTTTAGAAGAGGATAGACAATTGTTAATGAATACAACAGTTACCCAAGAAAAGTAATACAATACAAGGAGTAAGGTTGCCAAAGGGGTAGGGCCTCGTGCAAAACAAAAATTCCAATTCTTACCGGGATTCCTAATGAAACCCCTAAAAAAAGATACATCGCAAAGCCTTTGTCACCCCAAATAAAACTTGTGTTCCTCCCCATGATAGGACTATGAAATATCCGGTGCCATCAAATGAATTTGTAAACCTTATATTGGTATCCAAATATGTTCTCCTTATCGATCCGAGCAATACCATAGATATGTCATGGAGCTTAAAGACATATTATACCATGTTGTATTTCATTGGTATCCGGGGATATGGTTTACCCGGCACTCGTTTTTTTGGAGAAATGGATAGCACTCCAAAAGGACTTGATCTTGTCCTAGCTATTTTAGGTTGTGCCTTGCTGACCAAGGTAAGAGGACCTATTTTGTAACCTTTTAATGGTGCGGGAGATGAATATGTCTATCTCTTTGCTTGAAATTCTATTATGGAGACCTTGATGAAAACATGATCAACACCCCAGATCTGAACTCTAACAAGTTGTCACTTCTCAAAACATGGGTATGTTCTCAAAACAAGGAAAAGGTTACTAGAGACATTGGAAATCCTGATATGTTATGCATACTTTTGCAAATGGATTTTGATCTTCTGTGGGTATGCAAATGAAAATTAGGGGTATTACATGATAGGATCTTTGTCGTTTGGATGAATTTTTTGGGGGATTGACAAGACAAACTGGAATATATCGATCTGTGAAAATCTCTACAATAGTTAAACAACTATCGGATGAATTGCCTAAATTAATCAAGATGTTCTTTCAACCTTAAGAGGAATAAATGGAAGCCCAAGTTGAACTCTTCACACAATATTTGAGAATGTACCACAAAAGATTGAAGTAAATAACTCAATTAAGCATAAAAATCCTTTATCAAACCACGCCTAAGGTACCCCCAAAGGCTTACAAGAAATGTTTGTAGTCAAGGAAGGTAGAGTGATTTTAAATTTGTTTATCTCCTTATCAGATGAAGGCTCTTTTAAATATGAGATTGCAAATGCCACTAAACTATCAACCAAAAATGGAGATCCTATGTGATTTCTAAAGACTTTCAATGCAAGATTGCAACAAGAACAAAGAAAACTATTTACAGGCATTTAAAAATGATAACAGAGACCATATTGCCCAAAGAAAACACATATTTAATTCAAAACTTGTTAGATTCAATACCAAGGGAAAGTTACATGAACAATCTCAGAGCTATGTGATGGCTATACACTTATAACCAACTCACATACATGAATTTCCAACACATGAGACATTAACCTAGTTCTTTGGTGGATTTCTCAGAAAATGAGCTTTCTCTCAGAATTTGCTCATGATTTTCAACTCCCAACCCTTTACAATTTCTCCAAAATGCATTATATACCTCATGCCACATTGGAGCCTTCTTTCCCAAGAAAAGAATATGCCATGGGATCAATTTTGTTACAACAATTCTTCATGATTCAATGAAAATGACATCAAATAGAAAAACACTCGCATGTTGCCAGGTGTGCCAAAAATATTGAATCGGTAAAAATAGTTGGATCATTATCCATCCCCGGAGGCACGTTTTTCATCACCGAGGCATGAAAACACCCTTCCTCTCATCATTTCACCTTTTAAAACTACCTCTACAATTTTTGATTTTTTCATTTCACATGTTTTCTCGGGTTGGGGCAAAAATTATTTTGAAAACATCTCAAATAAAAGAATTAAGCCATGAAAGCGATGCGAGTGATCTTGGAAGGCCAAGACGACACAAAATCACTATAAATTTGATGAATTTTGATGTAAAATTTGTGATTCCAAGCTGTCTTCAGAGTAAAAATGGTGACAAAAATGAAAATACATAGTTGCCCTTGATCTACTACGTGTCAAACTATGATTGGGAACAAATTCAGCTTATTTTTACTTTTCCACATTTTTTGGAAAAATGGAAAATTTTGACTTTTTTCTCCACCCCTCCACCCTTGAAATTTGGAGCTGACATGTGGCATATGGTGGGTCCCATTGAAATCATGCTTCAATTCTGCGCATTTTGACCTTTTTGGAAATTGGGAAAATTTTCACTTTTTGCCTATGCGCCCGCACCTCCGATTTTTCCCTTGCCATGTGTCTCCTTGTGATTCGCTAGTGGGCCAGTGCATCAAATTTTGGTTTTGAGTCCTTTTGGAAAAAGGGAAAAATTTCCTTCCGCATCCGCTGGTCCACTCCTCTGCGACGTGTCGTTCGATGATTCACTCGCGGTCCCGCGGCTTAAAGTTTAATTTTAAGCCCTTTTGCCAAAAACAGGAAAAAATCCCATTTCCCTTTGTGGACTGTCGACCCGCCTCTTACAAATTATGAACACGTTTCCTCTTGTTATTGGCCATAGGCTTTCGGGCAAAAAATTTACTTTAACTTTTTTGTGAAAAAGGGAAAAATCCCTTTTTCTTTCTGTCGGCATGCCAACCCGCTCTGTGTCATGTCACTGTGTGCTACCACATGTCCTCCTCTAATTGGAGCATGGGTAAAATTGGTTTTGAAAATTTATAAAATTAGAGCCAAAAACTCTAAGCCTCCCCATGACCCGCACTTCCATTTTGAAACTTTTAGGACACGTGTCCTCTTGCGATTGGCTGTGGACTTTTGGGCCATAATTTTCCCTTAAACTTTTGAGCCGAGAAACACAAAATTTCACAAGTTTTTCTCCACCACCCACATCTCCTCGGCCAATAAGAACATGCCACATAAGCAATTTGGAAAAATGGAGCCTTGGGCCTGAAAATGCTCCATTTGCTTGAACAGGCCAAAAATGAAAAGTTAGAGTGCCTCCCCGCCTTTCCTTAGCCAATGAAAACCCGCCACATTGCTAATACCTTCTGAGGATGAATTTGATGGGAAAATGACGCCCGTCTCGATCTCAAAATGTAAAAAAAATTCCAGGGAAGCCCTAGAATTGAACTTTTTCACCAAGGATGGCAGATTTTTGATTTTGAATCAACTGAAGCATGATTTTACAACATTTTCGACCTTGGGATTGGATTTTCAAATACAAACAAGTATGAATTGATCAAATTCAATTTTTCCATGATCTGGCAAAGGGAAAAATGACATAGCCCATGAAATTGGAAAAACTAGGGCACATAAAAGGGTAAATTTGGAATATTCCTTCAAATTACGGAAAAACAACAATTTTGTGAGAATTTTAAAGCATCCAACGGGGGAAGAATTTCAGACCATCAATTTAAAGGGTAAAACATTTTTGAGAAAATATAGATTTGATAAAATTAGGGCAACAAGGTGCAAGCTCAAAAATGGGACCAAAATCGGCTCTTGCTTGGGGATGGGCACTCCCAAAGTGAGTGCCACAAGGATAGAATGTAGACCAAGTGCCAAAACATCCATTGGGAAAAGGATTCACGAGCCAAAATCACTAAAAACTAGCTGAGAAATCGACAAAAATGGTTGCCACACAACAACGCAAACCACAAAACTGACAAAACACAAAAATAGAGCAAAAACTAAACACTATACACTGTACAAGTTGTGCATACCTCGAATTTGGGGATTAGTCCAAGAAATGCTTCAGATTCCTGCCATTAATAGGAAATTCAAGAAATTCCCCATCTAAATCTTTGAGAAAAAAGGTATGCTCACCAAGTCTAATATCAATGGCATAGTGACCCATCCATAATGCATCAAATTTGCCATGCTTGCCCTTGTCTTCATGCCTACTATCCCACAACAAGACCAAATCTCCAACATTGAAGGCTCTAGGAGTGACCTTCTTGTCAAACAATCTATTCAATTTTTCCCTAAATCTGACATGCCTTTGATGGGATGCTCTTCACTCCTCATCAAGCTCAATAATCTAATTGATCCTTGATTCATATGGGCCAAGATCTTGATCTTCCAATTGTTAGACAAATTGAAATGAAGATAATTACAGTGCAAGGGAGAAAATCCCGAGTTCCATACACCAATTCAAATGGGGTTTTACCTATAGCTCTTTTAGGAGTTATCCTATCAGTCCAAATCTGTAAATTTCAATTGTTCACCCCATTTCTTCTTGTTTTGCCCCAAGGTTCTTCTTATGATCTTCAAAAATTCTTATTCTTTGGACTCAAACTTGTCCATTCCTCATGTTACGCTGATTTTAATAATAAGTCGATTAATTCCATATTCATTGCACATTGATTCCATTATCAGCCTATCAATCTTAGGACTCAAAATCTGCATATTATTTGATTCAACAAGAAATCAAGAACTATTTGGTGTGTTGCGTTCTTGGTGGGGATTTCCTCTAACCACTTTGTAAAATAATCAGTGGCCACAAGGATCCACTTATAGCCAACATTAGAAGGATATGAAATCTCACTAATGAAGTCCATCCCACATTGCTTGAAAGGAGATTCAATTGATATAGGATGCAAAGGAAGGGAGCCTGAAGCTTTCCGTCTTCCAGAGAAACATTGGCAACTATCACATTTTCTAACCAACAGGTTGCATCTTTGAAGAGAGTAGGTCACCAATAACCAGCTCTCAAAATCTTGTGTGATGTTACTCTTCCAAAAAGTGTCCTCCACAAACTCCCCATGGAAATTAGCAACTATCTTGGGAGCTTCATCTTCATTTATGCATTTGAAGAGGACACCTTCGTGGTTCTTCCAAGCCAGCCCAAGGTCTATGATAATATAATTTTGAGAAGCCACTTGAGGGATATTTTCTATTTTTTTAAAAATAATTAGGACAGATTAAGGTTTCCGAGGTAAAAGATTACATCCTTGTACCACTCATAAGTTATCAACTTCGCAAGCACATCTACCCTTTCTTCCTCTAGCTGATTCACTTCCAAATTCTCGTAAGTTTCTCTCACCATTAGCTTAGCAAGACCCAAACCTCTTACCAACTTTGTGGTTTGGATGTCCATATAATACTCCCGTAGCTCATTCACCCATCTACATCTTTTTCTTGAGACCTCCATGTCGATAAGATGTCTTTCACAATGGTGTGGGGAACATAAGCAACAACTTTTGAACTCAATATATAAGGCCGAAAACTTTTTTGGTTTCACCAAGGCAAATGCTTGTTTTTCCATGACTTTATAATTTAACTCAAGTAGCTTGTGAAGCCTTACTAAAGAAGGCAATAGGCCTCTCGGCGCCATCTTCATCCTTTTGGAGAAAAATGGATGTAATAGTATTTTCATAAGCAAAGGAGAAGATTTGGAAAGGCTTCTTATAGTTTGGGGCTGCTAAAATAGGTGCATGTTTAAGTGCATCCTTAATTCCTTTGAAAGCTTAAATGATAGCCTCCTACCACTTGATAACTTGATCCTTCTTTAGCATGGTTGTGATTGGAAGAGTCAACTCAGCAAAGTTGGAAAAAATCCTTCTAATTAAATTAACTTGACCAAAGACAGATTGAACGCCTTTCTTGGTTCTTGGGATAGGTACATTTTTTATTGTTTCCACTCTCTCAGGGTCTATCATAACACCATCTTTTGACACAATGTGACCAAACAGCTTGGCCTTTTGCACACCAAAATGACACTTCTTTGGATTAAGAGAAATTCCATACTCCCTACATCTGATCAGCATCTTCTCCAAGTGCTGCAAATGATCACCTCTCTGCCTTGAAAACATAGTCACATCATCTTGGTAAACTACAATGAACTCATTAATGTAACCAGCAAAAGCAACATCCATTTCTCTTTGAAAAGTGGCACCAGCATTCATCAAACCAAAGGGCATCCTAACAAAAACATATGTTCCCCAAGGAGTAGTGAATGTTGTCTTAAGTCTTTATGATTATTTGACTACGACTTGATTGTATCTGGAGAAACCAACGAATGTAGAAAGTAACTAACTCGCAGACCCTGTCACAAGATGCAACATATTTTCCATATATTGGCAAGGGATATTTGTCCTTCATGGATGCTTTGTTCATATTTCTGGAGTCTACACAAAGTCTGATATCTCCATTCTTCTTTCTGACTGGCACAAGATTTGTAACCTAAGATGAATATCTAGTGGGCTGAATAATACCTCCATCTCTCAACTTCTTTAACTCCTCTTACATTTCTTGGAGAGAAGTGGATTACTTGGCCTTTGCCTCTACTTGAATGGCCTTGTCTTGGCCTCAAGAGGGATCTCATGTTGAAACAATTCTTCTCTATATGGTTTTAGCTCGGAATAGGACCAAGCAAGGCAGTCTTGATATTTTTTCAAGAGTTTGGCATAGGACTATTTTTCTTCTTTACTTAAATTGCTGCCCAACCAAACCTTGGTTTTTCCCATGTTCTCAAGTCATTCTCTTCCACATATCTTGAGGCAGACATGTTTCTATTTATGATGCAATCAACATTGTTAAAATTTGACTCAAGTGCAACAAGACCTCTAGGAATGGTGTTTGTTTTCAATTGGATGATATCTTTTCCAAACAAAGTCTCTCTTCCTTCAGTCATACACACCATTGGTTCCCAATCAATATTCTGATTTACAAACTCACCTTGGTTTTGCAAGAACCTTAACACTTGAGAATCATCATCAAACACTTGCCAATGTTTGATATTGTCGGGGATAGATGACCTAGTTAACACATCAATGTTATATTTGTAATAAGGTGAAAAGGTGTAATTTCCAAATCTTGACCCCAACACTGCCAACTTATCAGCAACAACATTCAAACTTCTATCATGGTGCATAATATTGAAGGAATCAAACATCTCAACTAGATCCCAAACTACATGCTTATACTGCTTCATCTCTGATTTTTTGTAGCATACAATTTTCTTATTTGTTTGATAACTAGCTCTGAATCTCCCTTTGCAATGATGTCCTTGACAACATTCTTCCATGCAATTCTCAGACCCAACAACAAGGATTCATACTCAGCAATTTTGTTAGTACATTCAAAATTAAGCTTGAAGGAAAAAACAAATTCTTCCAAGCTAGGAGAAATTAGAATTACACCAGCACCATTTCAAAATTTGGAGCAAGCTCCATCAAATAACAAGGTCTAAGGAGAACATACCTATTCAAGGCACTTTGACTGATCCATTTTGTGTTCTTTTCCATCAGCAAAACCAATGAAATTATCAGCATCAACATCAACAAACAACACCTCATAGGAAGCATTATTTGGATCCTCAATTAGATGTAACATTTTCTTTTCTCCATAGAACTTGACAAGGCTGCCGTCAAAGGGAATGGTGGAAAAAACATGTCCATATGAATGCTGCCACCAACACTTATAACCCATTTTCTTGACAAAAGCATACCCCATTTGGCGGGGTAGTCAACAATTACAACATCAAGTTTCAAATTCTTTCTGGATAGGCTGCAAGTTGCATTACCAAACCCTTCACACAAGAAACCACCGACACTTCTGTTGAATCCATGGCATTACACTTCCCATAGGTAGTTGTTACTTTGATATCCAACTCATTCATGACTTCTAGAGGCATGACATTACATGATGCAATGGAATAAAACATACAATTGTGAAGTAGCCTATTTTTTATGAGTAAATTTGAAAATAATGGATCAACATATAATTGGGAATCAACCAAGGATGTCCCCAAATATACCTCAGGTGGTTTCTCTCCAAGATCTTCTACTATTGAGGATTTTTCAAGGTCAACAATGATCGAGGTGGAGTTTGAAAAATATTTACATTTCTACCCGGAGTGATATTCTCTTCTTTCAATCCCAAGTACTCAAATGCTCTCTTCTTATGCTCAGAATTCTAAGCAACTCAATGATTTGAACACTCACTTTAATTTGGATCAATACTTGAGATATGTCATAGGGGACATTCTTTGGAAAAACAACATTGGATGGGAGACAAAAAGATTCATTAGATGGCAGTGGATTCTTGGCATCTTGGGCATGAGGAGGATTGTAATTTTTGTTTAAGATAGTAGACATTTTGAAAGGTGCTTCTCTCCTAGGATCTTCCTTTGGAATGCTTGTGAGCAAGGGTGTTTTAGGTTTGGATTGAGGCCCATCTCCCTTAACAACTTTTCTTCTAGTGTTATAGTACTTCTCTTGAGCTACAACAACATTCATCAACAAATATCTATCTTCCTCCGAAGGGATACCGCCATCATACTTCTTAATCATCAAAGCTCTCAAGTATTCAAAGTCATTGTTAGGAATTTCAAAATCTTGCACTACATCAACTTCAAGAGCATAAGGGGGAAGAAAGACTTATACCCATTTGATGTAATCCAAAAAGGTCCCAAAATTCCTAGCACTTATTACTTTAGTAGATGTTGCTCCTCCTTGTGAGCTTCAAGAACATCCCACCATGCAAATATCATCATTAGTACTGTTGTCACCAAATCACTGCACCCTCCGAATGGCTAGGATGTGAATAGGATGTTTGGTGTGATTGGGACACATGGGATCACCTCTCAAGCTATGGGACTTGGGCTCGAGGTGAACCTCCGAAGAAGGCCGGCTTCCTCTTCCTAAACTAAGTGATGTACTACTCCTAGTGTAAAAAAATGATTATCTAGTCCTACGCTAACATTTTCATGGGGTTTTAGGGAAAGAGATTTACAGAAATGAAACTATACTAGGGATGGTGATGCACCAAATAAAGGGTGTCTTCAGATTCAAGAAGGGTTAATTTGAAGAGGGTGTGTGCACCACAGGTCAACTTCACCTACTGCAACTTAGAGAGGGTACAGGATACCACAAACTAAGAGACACGCATTCCCTTTGTTAAAATTTATCAGACCGAGAAATATACCAGTTTCCCAGTGAAGAAGGATGAACTCAAGAAGGGTGAACAGACACCACAACTCAACTGCATGCAATACTCCACCACTCGATAAGCACAGAACTCCAAGAACCTGCAATAGAACTTAAACTTGCACAGTGTACCTGTAAGTACGAGAAAGGCACAAAGAAGCACAGAAGGATGAAAGGACCGAGATTAGTCACAAAACACACACTTTTATTGCTTCAATAACATGCACAATGCATCATACATTCAGAAGAGGCAATAGTTGCCATTACAGTCTTGAAGAGGAGGCTTGAAAGTTCTCTCAACACACAAGAACAACTTGCAGAAGAGAGAGGATTCTTGAAAAGTATACACTCTCTACTTTGAGATATCTAGTCTGTCAACTTGTCTGAACTATTGGAACCCTTTGAAATGAGCTTCCAACTTACATTTATAGAAAAATATGTGAGAAAGAAGAGGAAATGGTCATAATTGCATTCCTAAAATGAAGGCCCATGATGTATTTATTGCAGTTAGTTGAACTACCTGAGAAGGTTCCATCATGGGTCATTAATTTCCTGATGACCTAGTCTTCTCAATTAATTAAAAGAATATTTAAATAAAATATTTAAATAATAATAATAAATATTATTATTAAAATATTTAAATAAAAATATTAATTTAATTAACATAATGTTGGGACCCCCCCGTTGACCCGTTTGACTTGAAGAGGAGGGGGGTCCATGTGGAAATAGTCTGCACAAATCTCAACTCGGTGAGCTTCGAATCCTCTAACTCGGTGTTGCAATCGATTTTGAACCCCACACTAACTCTTTCCTCGTCTTGGCAATCGAGCTCTTTTGCATTGAGTCCTTCAAATGGTGAGCTATCAAACTTGATTCTTATCGTTTTGCTAAAATGCATGTAGATCCTGTGAACCTGGCCTGACGCAAATTAAGACTCGCCTCACGAATGCCACTGCTACGGTCTTGCTTCAAACTCCAAATCGAGCCATTCTGAATTACCAAGCCACCTATATGCATTGTGAACATGAAGCTTTAAGCCCGAAATTGAAAGCCTCTACAAATACATTAAACTTCAACACCCGCGAGCTTATTCTTTATCTCGACTTGGTACCAATGTTTCCACAATATGAAAAGTTTGACTCTAAATCATACTTAGTGGATTTGATCCATAATACATTGGTTGTACCCACAGAGGTTAAACAATTCAATGAATTTAAATTATTTCACTCCTGCATGTTGCGCCATTTAGAAATGATTTTTGAGCTATGAAAATTGTTAGGGATCACGTTACGTGGCCCTGTCAACACTGAATCGATTGATTTCTCTGTGATAGCTCTAGTCTTGACAGATAGAGTTATTTCTTCTTGTTTTGGACCACATATTCACATGCATTCCACGTTCAAACTCCATGAAACAACACCACGAGCTCTTCAACTGATTCGACCTGGCTTTGTTTTGCATATCAACCCGAGCACCCGGTTGGCTCAAACTCACTTGAATGTCGTGCTTAACCCAACATTTCTAAAAAGAATGGTTTTACCACAATGTTCACGGTTCTTCCTTATCATATAACACTTGCAGTAAGAATGTTTTAGCTTGGCCATAATAAGCACAATTGTACCTTCCAAATGATGAGAAAATGCCATTATCAACAAAGACCTAATGCTGCCATGATGATGACCCAGGCTTATGCCCGTAACATGTCGATAGACACCCTTGAGACTGATTTTTGGCCAAAGAGCCCTTCGGTATTTTGGCAGTGCACTCGGAAATCTCGGCTCCAATCAACAATTATGCCACTATTGGGATCTGTGAGCTAAACAATATACTCATTTTTCCGGAAACTAAGAAGATCCTTCATGTTACAATTTGCAACACATAAAAGGAGCCCTTCAAAAAATACGTTGAACAACTGGGGCAACCAAAAGGACCTTGGAAAAATGTACAGGAACAACCATATGAATTCTTCCTTAGTCGTGGATCAAAGCTAATAGAAATAAGCTAGATAAAATCGGCTTGAAACTACAGTATAATCGTCCATTGTTAAAAACGAGCTTCTCTGAACCTGGTAAAAGAATGTTTTTATTGTCTGATTGGACGTACATAATGGAAGGATATAAATATTGCTTTTCCCCTCGAGTTTCTCAAAGAGACCATTTACAAGTAACAAGGATGCAGCAAAACGGCCGACCGGGTATTTTCAGAGCTGACCTTCACATTTAATTCATTTCTAGGAAAAGAAATGCTGAGCAATACGAATCGTTTCATTCTGCACCGTAATAAACCTTCATCTCCTGACTCGGGAAAATTTTATGAAGCCTTGAATGACGTGACTCCAATCCATCGTATACAGCAGTGAATATTTGTTTCCTGCAGCTGTGCGTGGGAGCTTGTCTCGCGACCACCGAATGCTGGAAGCGTTCAAAAGACTACTGTGCTGCACGTGCCTGCTGCCTGTGGTTGATCTATCTCATGACCACATTAGTTCAAAACTATACAGAGGATGAGGAGAAGGTCGTGGCAGTTATTAAAGCCGATTCAAAATCTGAACAGTTTAGTATTCTGATTGGAATCCTAACAAGGGCGGACCTGTATGAACGGAGACACTTTCTTCGTATGATCGATGGAACCCAATCCACAGTCCATGCAACACGCATCCTTTGATCTCCATGCACTCGCTGCTCCACTTGGCATTTGACTCGTTCCTCCAACCTGGCGTCATTCTTTATTCACCGGTTTATATGGCAATTCGCTCACCATCTCTCGGTTATCAACTTCCTCCTGGTGACTCACACAACGTGCTCGATCCTGTTTACATGGCCCGTGCGGAATTTTGATCACGGTTTTCCATCTTAATATTTCCCATTGGCACTGGTCACCTGAATCTCCCCTTCACGGAGTGAACAACTTGGAATGCCATCTTAATATTTCCCATTTGGCATACCAGCTCCGAATTCCCGCATAACGGCTTGGCCACACCAATCCACGGCCCCACCTCAGCTTTGCCGCGCAAACTTGGCAATTTGACCCGATTTCTCCACTTTTCCACCAGCGCGCGGGATCTTCATGAATCTTCTCCTGCCGAGTTTTCCTTCAACAGATTTGAGGATAACATTAAACTCTCAGTGCAAACATTTCAGCTGTAGCTTGTAAGGTGTGATAATTCCGACAGAATCCTTTATGCTCGCCAATCTAGTGACTCGTTGAAGATGCTCATATAATTGCAAAGCAAATTGTGCCTCATGAATATTCTGATATGAAACAGTCCCACCTCTATGAGATTCGCTTCCATGAGTTACATCGTAAAACAAGTAAGATCTCGATAGAGAGTCTTTGTAATAAATTTCCTCAGGTCTGCTGGTAACACTCTTACTGTCACTTAATCGATTTTCATAAAAATATCTTGAAGGAAAATCCCAAATTTGAGGATGCATTCGATGCTGAACAGATAAAAACATCGTTGGACGACTTGCTTGCTGGAAGTGCTCAAAAAGGCTTCTACTATACTGCAACATGTCAACTACCTGTGCACCAAATGCTCGGCCGAGGAAGGTCTGAACACCATTATGTAATTACAAACCCGAGATTCAATGATGTTGAACCTCCCATATCTGCATAATTTCATATCATCTCGGTCAAACAAGATAATTCTCCCAAGTGGTTGGTCGAGCACTGTCTTAATGGATTAAACCTGGCATCATGTTGACTTTGACTCTCCCTGACTTGGCCTTCAGATCTTTTTGCATCGATCTCCACCGAGATCCTTGTACAGTTCCTTTCATTTGTCAATTTTCAACGAGCTATATTTTGCATTAACAAGACCATCGTCGAGCTCTTACAACTGAGAGTCTCTACTGAGATGATTTCCAAGATGACTATCAATTTGACACCGGGTTCTTTAACAACTCGACCCTGAACTCTTCACTGAGTCGAGATCAACTGGGTGCCTTTCGATGCTAGGTGATCTCTTCATATGCAATTTAGGAATTATTTTTTAATTATTGCATCTCGATAATAACCGAAGGTGGGTTCCTGGGACTATTATTTCATTTTGAATGTGACAGGACCCCCTTGTCCAATCTTGCCAGGTGTGCAAAATTGGATAACAGTACCATGATCATTATTAACTTCACCTTCTTGCTAGTTTGATTCACATGGAGGATGGGGTAGAAAACACCTATCACACTAATCCATATTAGTAACTTCACTAACGACAAGAACCCTACTAGTTAGAGGGTTAGGACAAAATCTACTTTCACATGCTTGGGGTTGTCTATTTGCAGATCCAACAGGACCTTTACCTTTGTCATCAAACCTCTGCTCATTCCTATGGTGATTGTAAAATCTATCTTGTGCTTGTTGCCTAGGCTAACCTTGTGAAGTCTACCCAATTCCCTTCTTAGCTCTTATTAACTTGTATGAAATTTCTTTCACACCCCTTGCCAAATTTTTCACAACTTATTGAAGTCAGCACCTTTGCTAGCTTGAGGTTTTTAGGGTTTATCAATTTTACACCATCTCTCTTAAGAGGTTTCCCAACAACCTTGATATTGTTTTCAATTTGAAGTGCCATGGTGAAAGCTTGTCTTAGGTTGGTTGGGTTCTTGTCTCTTAGGTAGTAGGCTACCTTCTTATCAAATGCATCTACATATTTGATTAAACAAGACTCATCACAAGGTCTCAAACCAACATGTAGCCTTCTCAAAGTTTTGTTAAACCTTGTGTTGAAGTCATGGAATGATTCATTTGGGTTCTTCTTGATATTATCAAACTCGGATAGAAGAAATCTAGGATCAGTCTTGTCACCATATTATAACCTAAATGCATTTTTCATTTCAGTCCATGAGTCAATAGAAGTATCGGTAGAGCCTTGTACCAATCCTAGCATCCTCTTCTAGTGTATGAATAAACAATTTGACATACACATCCTCAAACTCAATCTCAAAATCTACCATCATACTATCAAAAAATTTGAGATTCTAATCACCAGTAATAACATTGTTACCATGGAACTTTGAGCAACCTATTTATGACATCTTGTGGGACAACATTTGGGTAACCATCCATTCCTCTAAAATTTATAGGACCAAAGGTGTTAACAAAAATGGAGGTCTAGGCTGAGCCATATTGTTTGGTGGGGGTGATATTGGAGGTGAAAAAAGCTGATGAGGAGTGAGAGGTCTTTGGGGAATGGGAATGAAAACTTCAAGACAGATCTCTCTTAAGGGCTCTCCTTCTTGATGATCTCTAGAAAATTTAGAAAATACAAAAGTAGATTTAGGAGCAAGCCTTTCAAATGCACAAGAAGGTCCCTCACCTGATGGGGAATTCAAATCAGCAATAGGATTGTCTAAATCAGATCCACTTGAAGAAGAATTGCATTCCTCAATAATAGGCTGCTCACTTTCAAACTCAACAATAGGGATCTCCTTTCTTGTAGTCCAGTCTCCAATAACCTTCCACACCTTTCTCCCCTCTAGCTATGAGTTTCTTGAATTTGTAAACAAATTTTTTGCAGAATCCTTGATCAAGAGAGATCTTCTTCCTTTCAGTTTTGCAAGGATTAGAAACATAGAAGTAAATGACATAAGGGTAAGACAACTGGTATTTTCAAGATCAAATCAACATGGATTCACTACTAAGGAATTTCACCTTAGTTGTATAAGAATGCACTAAAATAATCCATAAAATGTTTGCTAGCACTGAAAACTTTACAAATACTTATAAATAAGATCTTCTTCTTCTTAAATCAATCAATCACAATGCAACCAAAGTGTATAAACTGTTGGGAAATGAAAAAGGGCGATGGAGAACTTGAAACTTTTATTTAAAAACTTGTAGATCTCAAGCATAGAATGATATTTTAACAATACATCAGCTCAAAACTTGAATATACAAATGCTCAAACTCTTCAAACACTTCACAAACACCAAGAAATTCCATGAAGTTCCCAGCAATGGCGTCACTCGTGTTGGTATCCAATTTTTTTCTCCTTTTCAGTATGAGTAGCGCCATAGATATGTCATGGAGCTTAAAGATAGATTAGAACATGTTGTATGTCGTTGGTAGCTGGGGATATGGTTTACCTAGAACTCAGGTTTGTGGATAAATGGATGGCACTCCAATAGGACTTGATCTTATCCTAGCTATTTTAGGTTATGCCTTACAACCAAGGTAAGAGGACCTATTTTGTAACCATGTAATGGTGAAGGAGATGAAGATGTCCTTCTCTTTGCTTGAAATTATATGATGGAGACCTTGATGAAAACATGATCAACACCCCAAATCTGAACTCTCACAAGTTGTCACTTCTCAATACATGGGTATGTTCTCAAAACAAGGCAAAGGTTACTAGAGACACTTTGGAAATCCTAATCATATGCATACTTTTGCAAATGGATTTTGATATTCTGTGGGTATACAAAGGCAAATCAGGGGTAGTACATGATAGGATCTTTGTTTTTTAGATGAATTTTTGGTGGGGGGTTGACAAGACAAATTGGGATAGATTAGATCTTTGACAATCTCTACAATATTTGAACAACTATCAGATGAAATGCCTCAAATAATCAAGATGTTCTTTCAACCAAAAGAGGCAAAAATGGAAGCCTAGGTTGCACTCTTCACATAATATTTGAGAACTTACCACAAGATATTTAAGTAAATAACTCAATTAAACACAAAAATCCTTGATCAAACCAGACCTAAGGTACCCCCAAAGGCTTACAAGAAATATCTCAGCGATTAAGGAAGGCGAGTGATTTTAAATTTGTTTATCCCCTTATCAGATGAAGGCTCTTCTGAATATGAGATTGCAAATGCCACTAAATTATCAACCAAAAATGGAGATCCTATGTGATTTCGGAAGACTTTCAATGCAAGATTGCAACAAGAACAAAGAAAACTATTTACAGGCATTTAAAAATGATAACATAGACCATATTGCAGAAAGAAAACACAGATTTAATTCAAAACTTGTTATTTTCAACAACAGGGGAGAGTTACATGAACAATCTTAGAGCTGTGTAATGGCTATACACGTTTAACCAACTCACATACATGAATTTTCAACATATGAGACATTAACCTAGTTCTTTGGTGGATTTTTCAGAAAATGAGCTTTCTCTCAGAATTTGCTCATGATTTTCAACTCCCAACCCTTTACAATTTCTCCAAAATGCATTATATACCTCATGCCACATTGGAGCCTTCTTTCCCAAGAAAATAATATGCCATGGGATAAATTTTGTTACAACAATTCTTCATGATTCAATGAAAATGACATCAAACAAAAAAACACTCGCATGTTGCAGGTGTGCCAAAAATATTGAATCATTACAAATATCTGGATCATTATCCATCCTGGAGGCACATTTTTCATCATTGAGGCATGCAAACACCCTTCCTCTCATCATTTCACCTTTTAAAACTACCTCTACAATTTTTGATTTTGTCATTTCACGTGTTTGCTCGGGCTGGGGCAAAAATTATTTCGAAAACACCTCAAATCAAAGAATTAAGCCATGAAAGTGATGTCAATGATCTTGGAAGGCCAAGACAACACAAAATCACTATAAATTTGATGAATTTTGATGCAAAATTCATGATTCCAAGCTTCCTGGAGGAAAAATGGTGGCCAAAAATGAAAATGCACAGTTTCCCTTGATCTACTACGTGTCAAACTATGATTGGGAACAAATTCGGGCTTATTTTTTACTTTTCCACATTTTTTGGAAAAATGGAAAATTTTGACTTTTTTCTCTACCCTCTCGCCCCGAAATTTGGAGCTTACATGTGGCATATGGTGGGTCTCTGATGAGGGGATCAATTTTAGTGTCAAATGTTCCCTAAACTTCCCAAAACCATTGCCTGTGCAGAAGATCATCTCGAGAGCTTTCCAACGACTATAAGAATGCAACAAACGGACATCGGGAGCTCTAGTTATGTCCGGTCAAAGTTCAGATAGCGAGAAAGTCAACTCTGGTCAACTGGTCAATATTGGACCAATGGCACTGCGACACGTGGTGAAAAGGAAAAAGGGATTTGTTTGTTGGTTTTCGATCACCGGTCTTCGATGAGCGTAAAAATGGTGCATGGGAACAAGAGGCTCAACTTTTATTACGGAGGGGAGCCCGCCGTGTGGACTATGGTATTATCACCAACGTGGTGGGTCCACAAGCCACCACGTGGCTTGCCACCACTCATCGAATTCACTCGATTTTCCTATCAAGGGACGACATTGAGCTATTTAGCTGAGTCATGCAAGGACCGAGTTAATTATTTCTACACACATTGTATGGGTCGAAATTATATTATCTTGGTAAATCCACTTTCCAAATGCCACACATATATGCCAAACCGCTATATATATTAATGTTTATACATTAGTATTAAACCATACAAACTTTCCAACCACAAAACATGCCAATAATCCACGTAGTGGATAAGCAGTGGAAGCTACCATGTGGAAGGAGGTGAAGCGGTGTAGGGGGCTAACCCATGCGTGGAGATCCACGTGAATGAAGGGGTGGCTAAGGTTTAATTAAAACCTTAGCAAAAATAAAGGGGGTGCCTAATGTCGGATATACCCACTTAACTAAGTAAGCCACTCCCTATGGGATTTTTATTCCATTAAATATATAACGCCACCCAATTTCAGATTAAACATGCAATGTCACCCACTATGGGATTTAATCCCTCATCAAATGCTAAAACTTTGGAAAAATTGTAGGAGGTGGGATTTGATCCCCCGACCTCATCGCCCCAAGACCCATCTGCCAACCAACTCACCTAGAGGCTTGGGCGGATTATAAAATGGGTCGCTTCAACTTATACAAGGGAGATAGGTCTGTGTCAAACAGATAAGGACCAGATCTCAGAGAATGCCATTTTTGAAGGCCTTACACTCAGAATGAGAACTCGGAGTAAAAATATGAAATGAATGAAATTATGAGACGATTCAAACAAAGTGTAAGATTTGATATTTTTTGTTGAGTTTTAACCTATTTTTGGAAGCTTTGAATGCAGTTTTTGACAGGGATCTACAAGACAACTAGTTGGAAAACATGAATTTCAATGCACTTCTGGTCCAAATTGTGACTTGGTGTAAACATGAAAAGTGTTCAAAATTCAGATATGATCTCAGATATATGATTTTTTTTCATATAATGTTTTTAAATCTCCATTTGTAGGTGTTTTTATAACACAGTTGCAGGGAGATCATATTGTGAAAACACTGTAGGAGCCACGAATCGTTCTTGGGACAATTTCTGCTATTTTTCAGAGTTCTTGGGACATTGATCAACTCATTTGCAGGTTGTGATTCATTATTGGTTGTTTGTAAGAGTTATTGTACTTAAATTTCAATATTATTAATGGATCGGTTCAATCCGAACCCGGGGTTGTAGGAATTTGAACCCCGTAAACAATCTTGTTTGTTATCTGAAGTGTTTTTTCAGTTTTCTGATTATTTATTTGCTACACAAGTTTTCCGCACTTCTATGGATGCATAATAATCAGAATTTAATCAATTTGTGGAGTTTAGAATACTTAAAATTGGTTAAGAAAATCATGATCTTTGGAAACTTTTAAAAGTGAAAAAATACAACACACTTTTTCAGATCAAGTTTGGTATCAGAGTAGTTAGATTGCCGGATTAGCTTCTAATTGTGTTTGGAAATTTGGCTTCAGTTTCAATATTGATTTCAGTCTTCAGTGTGTAGACATTTTGGGGCTTGTTAATCTTCTTTTGCAGTGTGCAGTTTTGGAAGTACAGGTTGTGTTTGCAGGAACCAGGAATCATGGGCAAGTCATCCAAATAGGAGCAAATGGATGATCTTGAAGCCATAAACCACCAACTCCAAGAAGAAAACTCTTTCTTGAGAGATAATTTTTATTCCTTGGAAGAGGAAATAGTACGGTTAAAATATGAGCCACAATCCTCTATAACCAAGAAAGAGGAGTATGTCAACAAGATGCTTGAAGAGAGCAAGAAGTTGATGGGCTTTGTTAAAGAGTTGCAGGATGAAATACGGACCAAGGATGCTCTCTTGGAAAAGCTACAACAAGGTGAACATAAGAAGGAAATTCCTTCCAAATCAGATGTAGGTACTATGACAGAAGAATGCACTGTAAGTTGTTCACATTTTAATTCTTCCTCTCATTCAGTTTTAGATATTCCTTTAGGTCAGTTTGAAAAACATACTAAGAGAATTGGGTCTAAGCTAATGTTAAGATGGGATTTAACGGAAAGGGCCTTGGTAAAAATGGACAAGGTGATTCTAACCCAATATAGGTAGAGGATCAGCCTCGGTTTGTAGGTTTTGGTTATTCTAGTGGGAAAATGGAAATTGGAGAAAGTTCCAAAGTAGCTGAAGGAAGACAAGCTTCCAACAACCAAGGATCTATGTCACTATAATTGTAGGATTCCGTCATCAGGAGGAACAATGAAAGGTGTAAGAAAATAGGTAAAAGAGGTAATCAGATTCCACCTCCTCCCACTTACACTAAAAATAGCACTAAGGGAAAATCAAATCCTAAAACTTCTAATACACTCTTTCAGTTGGAACAATATAGCTTTGGTAGGCAGAAATAAGATTTCCCTTGCACATTTTGTGAAGGTACTAATCATTCTGTTGCATATTGTTGGAAGATTAAAAATTTGATTAAGAAGTGAATGCCTTTTGTGAATGATAAGGCAAGTGCTAAAGACCAATCTCACCAAGGAAAGGTGAGAAATGGCAAGAATGTTACCTCTCCTAAATAGGGGAATCATTCTCGTAGATAGAGTTTTGAGAATGGTAAAATGGGTAAGACTCCTAAAAATAGGGAAGTTAAATTTTGTTCCCATTGTAATAGGAATGGTCATGATGTTAAGGTTTGTTGGTTTGTTTCTAAACAACAAAATTGGAAAGTTGTTAAAAAGAACAATATTGTAAAACCAACAGTGCTAAACCTAACTAAAACTCATTTTGGTACGGAGAAGGTAAAACAACCAAAACGGAAAAACCCAAGTGATTGGTTGGGAAAAACACTCCTCAACTTTATATTTGCACTACAGTAAATTGTTGATAGTAGGCAAGCAAAATGTTTTTCAGAGCTATATTTTAGGGATTCCTGTTGATTGATAAGGATTTGTTCCTAAGTTGATATTTAAGCTTTGAAAATGAATGGAAACAACTGAAGAGAAGATTTGAGTGATAGGTTCATCATACTCATGTTTTGTTTTCTCATATTGGTTGGTAGTTCCATTATTGAAAATACTATGCAGGGATAGGCATCAATAACATGTCTAAATTTGAAACTTGCAGTTGTAATCAACATAATCACAAAGTGTCAGTTGAACACTAGCTTCCATTATAGATGGGTGTTATTATCTGACTTATTATTTGTGATGGCGATACAATGTTTTGGCATATTCATGTTGATTCAGTTGTTGACTATAGCTATTTTTGGGCGTTGATAGTCTATTATATTCTGATAGTGAATACTTGCAGTTGTTACAGTTTCAGATGGGCAGTGGGCACTAGCCTAATTGTGGGCAGTTTAGATGTCTTGTATACTGATCTGTGTTATGGAATTGTAATTTTTGGTAATCGGCCGTATCACAAAGTGACAGTTGAACACTAGCTTTCCATAATAGAATGGGTGTTATTATCTGGTCAGTTAATTGTGATGGCATTACAGTGGGGTATGACAGTTCACAGTTGTGCATAGAGTTGACAGGGTTACAGCGTTTCAGTTGAACACTAGCTTAATTGGGTGTTATTATCTGATCGGTTATGTGACTAGCTAATCAACTATTTTTATTTATTTAACCTATAATGTTATTTTGGGTTCTTGTATGTGTTTGTGCAATGCAGGAAGAGATAGCATTATTTGTGGGTTGATACACAACTTTTTGTGGACAAAAATCCTTCTTAGTAGGGAGGAGTGATCAGGGGATAAATTTTAGTGTCAAATGTTCCCTAAACTTCCCAAAACCATTCTGTGTAGAATATCATCTCGAGAGCTTTCCAACAACTATGAGAATGTGACAAACGGACATCGGGAGCTCTAGTTATGTCCGGTCAAAGTTCAGACAATGAGAAAGTCAACTCTGGTCAACTAGTCAATATTGGACCAATGGCACTGCGACACGTGGCGAAAAGGCAAAAAGGGAGTTTTTTGTTGGTTTTCGATCACCGGTCTTCGACGAGCGTAAAAATGGTGCACGGGAACAAGAGGCTCAACTTTTATTACAGAGGGGAGCCCGGCCGCCATGTGGACTATGGTATTATTACCAACATGGTGGGTCCACAAGCCACCACGTGGCTTGCCACCACTCATCAAATTCACTCAATTTTCCTATCAAGGGATGACATCGAGCTATTTAGCTGAGTCATGCAAGGACCGAGTTAATTATTTCTACACACATTGTATGGGTCAAAATAATGTTATCTTGGTAAATCCACTTTCCAAATGCCACACATATATGCCAAAACTCTTATATATATATTAATTTTTATACATTAGTATTAAACCATACAAACTTTCAAACCGCCAAACATGCCAAGAATCCACGTAGTGGATAAGTGGTGGAAGCTACCACGTGGAAGGAGGTGAAGCGTTGTAGGGGGGCTAACCCATGCGTGGAGATCCACGTGAATGAAGGGGTGGCTAAGGTTTAATTAAAACCTTAGCAAAAATAAAGGGGGCGCCTAATGTGGGATATACCCACTTAACTAAGTAAGCCACTCCCTATGGGATTTTTATTCCATTAAATATACAACGCCACCCAATTTTGGATTAAACATGCAATGCCGCCCACTATGGGATTTAATCCCTCATCAAATGCTAAAAGCATGGAAAAATTGTAGGAGGTGGGATTTGATCCCTCGACCTCATTTCCCTAAGACCCATCTACCAACCAAATCGGCTAGAGGCTTGGGCAGATTACAAAATGGGTCGCTTTAACTTTACAAGGGAGACAGTGCGTGTCAAACAGATAAGGACCAGATCTCAGAGAATGCCATTTTTGAACTCCTTACACTCAGAATGAGAACTCGGAGTAAAAAGATGAAATGAATGAAATTCTAAGATGATTCCAACGATGTAAGATTTTTTTTTTTTGAGTTTTAACCTATTTTTGGAAGCTTTGAATGCAGTTTTTTGACAGGGATCTACAAGACAGCTAGTTGGAAAACATGAATTTCAATGCACTTCTGGTCCGAATTGTGACTTGGTGTAAACATGAAAAGTGTTTATAATTCAGAGATGATCTCATATATATGATTTTTTTCATAGAATGTTTTTAAATATCCATTTGTAGGTGTTTTTCTAACACATTACTGGGGAGATCACATTGTGAAAACACTATAGAGCCGCGGATCATTCCCTGGGATAGTTTCTGCTATTTTTATGAGTTCTTAGGACATTGATCAGCTCATTTGTAGGTTGTGATTCATTATTGGTTGTTTTTAAGAGTTATTGTACTTACATTTCAATATTATTAATGGATCGGTTCAATCGAACCCGGGACGTAGGAATTTCCGAACCTTGTAAACAATCTTGTTTGTTATCTGAGTGTTTTCAATTTTATGATTATTTATTTGCTACACAAGTTTTCCGCACTTCTATGGATGCATAATAATCAGAATTTAATAAATTTGTGGAGTTTAGAATACTTAAAATTGGTTAAGAAAATCACGATATTTGGAAACTTTTAAAAGTGAAAAAAATACAACACACGTTTTTTAGATCGGGTCCCATTGAAATGCAAGGCTCAATTATGCGCATTTTGACCTTTTTTTGGAAATTGGGAAAATTTTAGCTTTTTTCGCGGGCCCACACCTCCGATTTTTCCCTTGCCACGTGTCTCCTTGTGATTCGCTAAGCGAGCCAACACATCAAATTTTTGTTTAGAGTCCTTTGTGAAAAGGAAAAAATCCTTCCTACCTCCATCCGCCCACCGACCCGCTTGTTCTCTACCAAGTATCGTTCAATGATTCACTTGTGGGGGCCGTGGCTTATTTTTTGATTTTAAGCCTTTTTGCTAAAAAGGGGAAAAATACCATTTCCTCCATGGACCCGTGCACCCACCTCTTGCAAATTGTAGACACATGTCCTCTTATTATTGGCCACTTGCTTTCGGGCCAAAAATTTACTTTAACTTTTTTGTGAAAAGGAAAACTCCCCTTTTCTTTTCTTCAGCCCACCAACCCACTCTACGCCATTTGTAGGCCACGTGTCCTACTCTAATTAGAGTAGGTGAAAATTAGTTTTGAATATTATAAAATTAGAGCCAAAAACTCTAACTTCCCCGCGACTTGCACTTCTATTTTGAAACTTTTAGGATACGTGTCCTCTTGCTGATTGGCTATGGGCTTTCGGGCCATAATGTTCCCTTAAAATTTCGAGCCGAGAAACACAAAATTTCACAAGTTTTTCTCCACAATCCACATCTCCTTGGCCAATAATAATGTACCACGTAGGCAATTTTGAAAAAATGGAGTCCCGTGCCCAAAAATGCCCCATTTGCTTGAAAAGGGAAAATGAAAAGTTAGAGCACCTCCCCGCCTTTCCTTAGCCAATGCAAACCCACCACATTTCCAATACCTTATAAGGATGAATTTGACGGGAAAATGACACCCGGATGACTGTCAAAACGTAAGAAAATTTTCAGGAAGCCCTAGAATTGAATTTTTTCACCAAGGATGGCAGATTTTTGATTTTGAATCAACTGAAGCATGATTTTACAACATTTTTGACCTTGGGATTGGATTTTCAAATAAAAACAAGTATGAATTGATCAAATTTGATTTTTCCATGATCTGGCAAAGGGAAAAATGACATAGCCCGTGAAATTGGAAAAACTAGGGCACAGAAAAGGGAAAACTTGGAATATTCCTTCAAATTAGGGAAAAACAACAAGTTTGTGAGCATTTTAAAGCATCCAACTGGAGGGGAAGAATTTCAGACCATCAATTCAAAGGGTAAAACATTTTTGAGCAAATATAGATTTGGAAAAATTAGGGCAACATGGTGCAAGCTCAAAAATGGCACCAACACCTTCCTCCTAACATTTCCTTTCCCAAATATGTTCCTTATGACATAGCCCAAATATTGAGTCGATCAATATTACTCTTCCTATTCTTTAATTGCTTAGAATTTGTAAGCATAAGAAGAGGGCATTTGAGTATTTGGGGCATAAGGAAAAAAGGTCACCCAAAGTGTAAAAATGTAAACAATATAGAGGTTCCTCCTATGATTGCAGAATTAGAAAAACCACAAGCATTGGAGGAATTGGGTGAACCACCTAACATTTATTTGGGAACTTCTCTGGTTGAGTCTCAGCTAAATGTGGATCCATTTTTCACTACTCTGATTATTAAATATAGGTTGTTACATAACTACATGTTTGACTCATGAGCTTCATGTAATGTAATGCCTGTTTAGGTCATGAATGAGTTGAATATCAAAGTAACAACTTATGGGAAACGATACTTCCATGGATTCAAGAGAGGTACCAGTAGTTGGATGTGTTAATGGTTAAGTAGTACAATTAGAAGCATATCCAGAAAGTACTTAACCTAAAATGTGGTCATTGTGAGTTTTCTTGCTAAGTGGGGGATGTTATTATCAAAAATTGGGCAGCTAGTGTGGGTGGAAGTGTGCAAATGGACATGTCTTATGCCACCATACCAATTGAGGGCAGCCTTGTGAAGTTATATGGTGAAAATAAAATGTTATATCTCATTAAGGACCCCAAAAATGCTTCTTATGAAGTATTGCATGCAGACATTGATGTTGATAACTCTGTGAGCTATGTTGTTTTCAAGGAGTATGAAATTGATCAATGCAGATATCCTGAGCAGGTTGATTTTCCTAGGACTTTGATGTTTGATGCAGCCTCAAGAGATGTTAACAAAATTTACCTAGGCATAAAGGATAATCCTTAAAAATGTGGTTAAATAACAACTTTGATGGAAAAGAGAAGCAATCATATGACCAGCTTATTAAGAACGTATCATAATTTCTTATCATGGTCATATATAGAATAGAAAAGCGATTGAAAATTTTCCTTGATTCTTTTCTCTGAATAAGGTTGCACATCATTGTATAGTGTATAGTCTTTTGTTTATTCTCAGTTTTCATGTTTTTCTGTTTTGGTTTGTCCTAGTCCCTAGTGACAAGGTTTTGTTGGTTTCTCAGCTCATCTTGGGGGATTTGGTTATTGTTGTTATGATCTCGCAAGCTTGTTATTGAATCCATTTCCAAATGGAATTTTTGGCACATGGTCTATTGTTCTTACGGCACTCATAGGGAGTGCCCATCCCCGAGTTGGAGCTGATGTTGGTGCTCAATTTAATCTCACCCTGTTTTTAAAAAAAGTCTCAGTCCTCAGGGTTTGAAGTTTTCTCTATCTCCCGTATTGATGCATGAAATCTTATTCCTTCATTTGGATTCTATGGTTAGTCATTTATTTTTGCTAAAGGATAACATTGAGTCCAAATATTATTTTATGTTCCTCTATGCATAAGAAAGAATTTGTAATTTTGGCGTGAATTTAGGGTTTCCCCGCCCTTCTATTTTTTTCGTAGTCATGTTTTCCCTGTCTATTTTTGTCCCAAAATCCATGGAAACATGGTCCTCTCTGATTGGATGCGTCCCGATGGATTTTTGTGAAGCTTTTCACTTTTTTCACATTTGTAAAAATACGAAATTGGCCCCACGGCCCCGATATCATCTAATTGGATATTCAAAAATTATGAAGTGGCAAGGCAAAATTCATACTTTGACCCTGAAGATGGACACATGGTAGGTTTTCAACACAATGGCAGAGAGGTGGATGTATTTAACATATTGAATTTTTTTCCTTTTTGTACAAGGGAGCAAAGTTATGAAATAATCTGCAACTCCACTAGGGCCCACATAAAAAGTTAGAAGTAGAGAGGTTGGTCACCGGGGCATTTTGAAACTCTCAGGCCTGCTTCAACTCAAAGCTTGTCCATGTGGAGGGCCTACGCTCATTTAAAAATTTGCCTCTCGGTTTGACCTTTGAAGTTGTGCCAAGGAGACACATGGAGGTTTCCACTAGCCTTGCCCATACTTAGACTTTTCTTCAAAGTAGTTGGTGTAGCTTTGTCAGACCATGGACACATGGAGGGCCCGTGCTCATTTGAGGATCTACCTCTGGGTCCTACCTTAACAGTTGTGCCAAGGAGACATGTGGAGGCTTCTATTGGCTCCTCTCTATACTTAAACTTCTCAAGAAACTTTCTAAGGTCCTGGTGAGCCCGCACTTGTTTGAGGTCTCCACTTTTCAAAGACCATATCGAAGATTACCAAAGAGACACATGGAGGCTTCCGTTGGCTCTTTTTTGTACTAAGACTTTTTCAAAGGCCAAGATAAATTTCTTGGGTCCAGTGGCATGTGGAGATCTTGTGCTCATTTGGTGTCCTACCTCTAAACTTCATCTTTCTAGTTGCATCATGGAAACAAGTGGAGGATTATGTTGTCTCCTCTTTACACTGGTGACTTAGACTCACAATGCAGAATGTGGTATAATCCATGTAAGGACACAAAGACTCATAGCACATGAATGCAAGCATCTATGTGAGGGCACTCATTTCTCAAGGTGTATTCTCATGTGTGAAAAGGATTGCTTATCAGATCCATCTATATGGAGCTACCTGAAAATGACTAAAAAGGGGATTTCTCACATGACAAAATAAAAGAATGATTAGAAGGATCATCAAAAGCTATGTCATGACATCCCATTCATGGTCGAGTGTTTGAGAAATGTGATCAATTCATGATTTTTGAACCTAGGAGCTTCGGGTGTAAAGTTTTGTAGACATCACTTTTGGAGAAAAATTTGTAACAAGTTAAGGATTCCTCAAATATTCTTCTTTTTGGGAGGAAAATTTGGGATGAGTGAGTGAGTGAATTGTATAAATGCAATGAGGATACTCTTGCAAATGGTCAGGGGTTTAATTCTTACGGTAAAATTTGATAAAGCCCATCTTCCTGAGAGACCATCTAAGAAACCTGTTAATCTATTTTGTTTTAGATTTGATCGCATCAAGATGGTTGCGAGTGTATAGTCATTGACAAGCTCGAGAATGTTCAAGAAATATTTCCCTACCGATAAATCTAATAGATCTCGAATTAATCTATGTTAATCTTGGGGAAAATTATTTCTAATTTTATTTCTAAATGTCTTTAAATGGTTTTGATGTTCCCATTGCAATATTATGTTAAAATCCCTCCGAATCACATAGAATCTCGTCCCTGTGATAGTATAGTGTCATTTGCAATTTCATTATGAGAAGAGCCTTCATCATATAATGAAATAAACAAATTAAAATCAATTTACTATCATTTTGTTGATAAAGATTGTTTGTAAGCCAATAAGTGTATCTTAGGCATTAGGAACCAAGGGTTACTAATGTTTAATTGATTCTTTAGCTTGAGGCTTTGAGTTGAATTCTCAAAGATTGTGTAAAATCATGTAGTTCTAGGGCTCCATTGATGCACACCTTCTGGTTGAAGGAATATTTTTGGCTATTCTGAAGCTTTATGTTGTTAAGTTCTCCAATTGTTGTAAAGGTTCTCAAAGATATAGTGAAATCAAATTCATCTTGATTAATCCCCCACCAAAAATTTCAAATAACCTTGAATCCTACCCAAAGTACCCTTGTTTGTGTTGTGTATCCACAAATGAACCAATTCTACTGCCAAAATATATAGAAGCAAGTAGGTTTTAAGTGTCTTTAGTAACTTGAACCCCACTAAGAAAATATCACCATTCTTTACAATTGACAACTTATAAGAGTTAAATTGTTGCGTATTGATCACATTTTCTCGAGGTACCCCTAAAAATGGTGCAAAGAAGGATCTCTTCATGTCCTTCACAAACAGAGGTTACAAAATGGGCCCTCTCACCCTGGTTGAAGGGCACGACCTAAAGTAGTGAGGATAGATCAAATCCTTAATGAAGGTGCTATCCATTTCTCTTATGCCCGAGTGATAAAGGGTCGACGAATCTCCTCCCCAGCCTACAAAATGACTCATACTATAATATGTCTATCTCTCAAGTGTCTTACTAAATATGTGATGTTGCTCAGCTTCCAAGGGAGAATCAATTTGGATACTTACACAACCCACAACAGAGAGTTTCTTATAGTTACTTATATGTTTCAATACTTTTCATGATCTTTTATCGTTCTTAAATAAGGTCATACGACCTTGTTTTTACGTATTTCTAATAGTGCGAAAACGTTTATATTTTTCTTAGAGGCTAAGGAACCATGTTTGAAAAATGTTATCTGATTGGAAACTTTATAATGGTTAAGTTCCATCGTGAACTTATGGAATTACGAATTGGTGAATGGTTTACAAACGGAAATGGATTTTTCAAACCCACCATTCGTAGTTGTTCTAGTTTGGCCTAGTCAAACAAAGGACAAGAAGCCTACAAAACCTCTTTTCCAAACTTGATAGAATTTTTTTCCCAAAATATGGTTTACAAGCAATTGTATATTATAAATACTAGCACTTTGTAAAAGCGGAAAAGAGTTCCTTCACTCGTGGTTCAAATGGTGATCTCGAAATGAAATCCAACTTTCCACTTTTAACAACTCACTAAATTACAAAATCAGATAGCATGGCTCCTAGAGTGGCGGAGAAGAGAGCATAAAAAGTCATTTGAGGTTGATCTAATGCTTGATGTGGTTCTTCACATATCAAGGAACACATACGCTACTTAACATCAATATTATGGGGCTCAAAATGTTGTTTTACAAGTCTCGAGTGTGATGTTTTTCTAACTTTGCAAGTAAACGAAAAAGGTTGTGTTTAGTTGATGAATCATATAACTCCCACCATTAACCACGGACACGAGCACCTATTTCTAATACTCTGGGTTAGCAATGTATAAGAGTTTGGTAGCGGTCACACTTGATGGTCAAGGTTTAAATAAGTAACAAAAATTACACGGTGGAGTTTTATCTCTTTACACTTTCTAAGTTTTATTGAATCTTCAATTGTATAATTATCTAGTGGTTTAATATTATATTATATTGCAAATGAAGAACCAAAATATGAAAATTATAGAAGATGAAGGTAAGGAGACCATGCTTGGAAGATAAATGAGATGGCGAAACATTGTGCAAGTTGTTCTAGGGATGACGTAAAAGAGGGACATATTCACCAAAAGTCGACTCGTAAAATCAAGAGTAATTTCTAATGCACTCTTCATATTCCAGGTCATATCACCTGGGGTGCTTAGCCACTCAAGCATGAATTCAAAAATCCCAAGCATTAAGTTCATAAAACTGGTGTCCACTAGCATTCATTCCTTGGAAACATTTTGTCAAATAGATCACATGGCTTGTGTATTTCTTGTTGGGCAAGCTATTTTAGTAAATCGACGAGTTAGCCAACTAGCTCAGTTCATATTGCATTGCATGGGGAGTAGCTCACCCGAGTTAAGAAGTTGCTTGACATCTCCATACTAGCTCGGTGAGGTGATCATTGATCACATTTCATTCCAAATTGTTTGGGTAGTTCCGCTGTATAAGCAACAACTCAGTCATTCTACAATATACTCGTCTGCTCACAACTCGACACTTATCCACGGTGAAGTAAAACAAATAGTAAACTAAATGGCCTTATCCACGAGGCGCTCAACATAGCACTTTTATGCTCGGGAAAAATTATTAGGCGTTAAAACTATACATAGCCCCTGCCAATATTATGCAATCTTCTAATGCCTTTTCCACGAACCCATTTTGTGCATACCCTGCAATCAATGCATTCCATGAAACACATTTCTTTGGCGCACTGTATCAAATAGTTGACGTGCTATGTGTATGCTTCCATATTTTACATCCATGTCCACCAGCGAATTTGTAATTACAAGATCTGACAAAAACCCCTTTTAATTATGCAGTGACGGATATCCACGCCCTGTTCCAAGCTCTTGTTTTGGCTTGTGTGGAGAAGAAAGATGCTGGTTGGTTTTGGAGGACAACGTAAGGAAAGAGAGAGGGTCTCACGTGGAGGAAAAGTGAAAGAGACAAAACTGCAGAGACCTGCGTGGAATAACAGGAAAGGGCATTTTCTCGGCCTTAATCAATACAACAACCACTCACAAAAAAAAACAAGTTAACAGGTAAAGGAATTTTCGTTGGAGGATGGTGCTACCAAGTTACACTGCACGTAACATGGGTCAGCAACAAAAGAATCCAAATCCAGACAACTATACAATATGCTTGAATGAAGCGCCTCTTATTCCTCTATCTTCTTTTGCATACAACGAATAGAACAACAGCAGGTAGTATTCCCCTATCAGAGACAATTAATCCCTCTTCAAACACAAATACAGATCCATGTGTAGGGCTGATCGAAGCGACCATGGAAAGACTTTAGGATGACTAAAAGAGAGATCTATATTTTGCACAGTCCCACGAAACCTTCTTTTTATTTAAATATGAGAGTAGAGTTTTCTCTCTTTCTGCAACTATCCAATTACTGCTAAATTACAAATGTTAACCTGGGTTCAAACCTGGTTAGTGCCTCGGATCTCAAAAAAGTTCTTTTCTGATTACATAACGGAAGGACAAGTCTGAAAAGTCATTTAAGATGAGTGGTTTTCCTTGTTCTGTGCCAACCAGTATGCCCCTACAAAAGTGTCCTCTCAGGTAGGGGCATTACATTTTCTTTAAGGCTTGATCAAATATTTTCAAGGCGAAGATCACATAAAAAATGCATAATAAATGCAAAATTGATCAAAAACATGTGCATGTTGACTAGTATCGTTTTATCCTTTAACATGTAATAATTGAGGATTAGGAAAAAAGCTGCCAAATACTATGGCCAAACACATATGGAAAAGTCAAACGTGGAAGTTTCCTCAATATGGAATTTAAAATTCCTATGATCACCTTCGGAAACTGGTTATGGGTAGAACTAACGAAATATTTCAAAATGATAGATTGACGAATTTAATCCGTAGGTAGCTAATGGTGTAGAGTGAACACATAAAGACACTAGTCATGAGTATGATACAACGATCTGTATGAATTCTACAAATTTCATGTCACTATATGTGTCATTTGTATGCCATACTTTTACATGGAGAGTATTAGTATTATTCCTCAACAAAAGGATCGGAATATGGGTTCATATTTCAATAAGCACTCGAAGACGGATTACATGCTTGGATTGAAAGAAAGAATTTCTAGCTAATTTGTGCGTGTCTATTTGTGGGTGTCTATTAAGGAAAGGTTTTTTTTTGCAGAATGTGTTTTTAATTTTTGGTGACAATCCTCATGAATAATCATAATTGTAAGGACTCAAATATATTGTTTTATCTACTTAAGTTGAACCTTAGAATTAATTTGGATGCTAGCTATATTATTATTATAGTTTTCAAGACACTCGAATGCATAATAAAAGGTAGGCTAATTTGCTTGGTCACAACCGTGACCTCACAAAGAGGTTTGATCAATACAACTTAGCTAATTAGTTTTGAGTTTTGAGGTAGCGAAAAGATGACATTATTAATCACTTGAACCCGAGATGATGGTCTTGGAGATCAGCTCAACATATAGTTACAAGAAGACGTTTAGATGATTATTAGTAAATTGTATTTCAACTTTCATGTACATGAAAAATGAAATCAAAACCATGGTTGTTGTATCTATTATGTTCTTAGATTAACCAATTTATACACCTCTCATTTTCATAACAATAAGTTGTGGTTAATTAATAGTCTAGTATAGGGAGCAAGTGAAATCATTTATGAGCACTATCTACATTTTCACTAAGATTGAGGAAGTTTATAGAAAGCTTTAAAGTCTATCCATTTTATCCACTTCCTAAATTTGTACAAGTCATAAAATGAAAATGATAATAAATGAAGATTAAAAACCATACAATAGCTCAAAGATGAGATGTACTAGGTGATAATGATAAATGCATTGCTTCTATAGAGGTAGAGCCTTCTACAAGACGAGGTATTGATTTTTCAAAATTTCTAGCAATCGCAACAGATCTACTCCTTTGTACTAGTCGCCTCAGGTTGTAATCGTTGCTAAAACCGACGAATACAACATACATAACATCCCCAACTCAAATCCAATCTTTGAATAGATTTACAAAATCTTAACATAGGGTAGAGGAACAAGATTATATTCCCGTAGAGTATCAAAATATCCCTAGTTTTACCCGCATTAGATGCCCCAAAATATCTCTCTCTAACCGCAATAGATGCCCTACAAATGATTTTTTGATATACTAATATGATAAAATGAAGAGCACAAGCTAGAAAGGTGTATGAAAAATGGAAATAAAAGGTTAGCAAGCAAATCAGATCACATGTTTTCTCGTGTTGCTAAAACTAATTAACGCAATAAAAATACATAATGTTGAGCTCATTTCTTACTATTAATAATACAAGATATATATATATATATATATATATATATATATATATAATTCCCTTCTCCTTTCTTAACATCGCGAGCTCAAATTTATTCTTTGAATAGATCTAAATAGAATCTTGAATAGAGGGAAGAGTAACAAGATGATATGCTTGCATAATCTCATAATCTCCTTTGTGTTACTTGCATTAGAGGCCCAAAAATATCTATCTCTAACTGCAATAAATGTGCCACAAATGATTTTATGATATACCCATATGATAAAATGAAGAACACAAGTCATGAAGGTGTATGAAAACAAAAATTCAAGGCAAGCAAGAAAAGTACATCACATGTTTACATATATCAACTATGTTGATACCCACAAACACCAAAAACCCTACTAGTTGCCCATTTTTCTTCTCATCGTACTCGAAATTACATGAATCAGAGAGATATCGTTATATTATTGAATGACTCTTCCTAAAAACCTCGTCTCTCGCACTCTATTTAACCCTAATACGGACTTTGTATATCTACATGGTCGATCCCATTCTCTAATTGTCTCAAATTATTTCAAGAGGCTAAAAGTCAATTTATTATTAAATTAAATGATTTTTTTGAGAAAAATAAAACTTAGAGGCAAAACTAAAGTTTTGTTTCTAATTATCATCTCAAAATAGGCCCCCGTAGTAGTGATAGTCAAATACAAAACAAGAAAAAATGAGAGGCACAAAGGCAAACCTCAAAGAAGATATCCCACTCCAAAGTGATCCAAATACTCCAAGCTCCAAGCTCCTAGCTCCAAGATCTCTCCAACTCCAATAGTTAAAATGATAAGCAAAAGTCCATACCCCTATCCATGAGGAGGTATAAAATGAATAATTAAATTCCAATCCTAAAAATAGGAGGGTTACATGTGTATGCCATCCCATTCTCCAATAAAATATTCAAAATTCTAAATAGACATAAAACAAAACATATTTAGGAAGTTATCTCCCAAATTTCCTAAAATGCTAATAAGCCAACACACTTCAACTTTTAAGAAATCACAAAAATCAACCACACTTACAAGATGGTGACAAGAGGGGTCAAATGGGAGGGAAAATCCCATTTGACCTTGAAAAGAGACCCCTACCCATAGGTAGGGTCTAAGGGGTCCATTTCAGTGTAAGGGAGACCCCTAATGTGAAAAAGGCCCTTACAAATGCCACATTTATCCCAAATTCGAGATTGGATAAAGTGGTTCAAGGGTAGAGGTTGTGGGGCCCACCCAAATGATGATTAGGTGGTCCCAAACCATTAACAACAAGATTACTAACATAATAACATCACTAATGCATGTGGGGACCATTAGGTCCTTAAACAAGTTTAGTACAAGGCTTAACAAATTAAAATAACATAGGTAAATTAGGAAATCACTATGGATGTCCAACATGAGTATGCCCACATACAAGGTCAAACAAGGGTCATGCATGGCTAAAAGAATCGTCCCAACCAGCCGCTTGTGTAACATGAGGTGCAACTTAGAAACTCACGTTCCACTCTCGTGACCTATAATCTACACACTCAATTACCACATTAAACATACATGCTCGATACAATAAATAGGAGAATAATAACAATATAATGACAACCAAATCAGTCATGGATATTCATTCTAATTATGCAATAATCGATATCAAAATGAGATGACTATATTCTAACAACATGCATCCACAGTAAAACAAGATATAAGATCCATCTAAGTTATAGCATGATAACATTCAATTTACCATTATAAACCAATGATATCAAAGTATATAACAACATTAGCATCCATCCATCATATATTAGATAAAACCAACTATATCGAAAACCATATAATGCAAGAAACTAAGATAATAATCATAATGCTAATTTGGCACCTAGTGCTCTAAACAACACGTATCACCAAATAATCCATAAGGAGATCACATAATATCAAAATATTGATAGACCAATTTCAATAATCTAATAAATAAAATAAGTCAACAAATGAAATAATGCAAGAAAGAGTTGGGCACTACACATTGCATCAAAAGAACGTTAATTTAAAAAGAAAAAAAAATTCTACAAAAACATGTGTTTCTACAAGAAACTTATATACCAAACGCTTAAAATCTACCAATAAGTTACCAATGTAATTGATGGCATCGTTCAACCATCCCTTAGGCTGGACTTCTCAAGTCTAGTTCCTTTCCTCACTGAAATTACTCATCTATTAGTTTGGGCTTTGGAATAGTCTGTTTTTGTCATTGAATACGGGATTAACCTAATTAACTCCAAATTTATGAAATATTTACCATGTCAAAACACACCTTGTAAATAAAAGACATCTATTTAAGTAGACGAGCATGTCTTACAAGATTATGAGCATGATTGCTAGGAGTCTGAAGAGTAAGTGATTGACAGTTGACCGTTTCAACTCATCTCAGAGAAATATTTATTTCTTAAAATTTTATATATATCAAAATATAAATAGTCATACCTAAAATAGTATAATAAATCTATAAAATGTCCTTTATTGTATCTCAGTTGATTTAGTAAAATAGAATAAATGCTTGCCCGTGGAAACAGCACACAAAATATTCCACTGAACAACCCAAACCTAAAATAGTATCATAAATCTGCAAATAAACCAAAAATAGTATCAACAAAATCTCCAAATGGTATTCTAAATGTCCTTTCTGCGTGAGTGAGTAAACCGACTTCTTTATTGTAACACTATTTTGGCCAGGGATTGGAGGACATGGATAAATTGAAATCGCTCTTTGTTTTGGCGTCTTGTGCTTTCATTTTATTACCAGGTATCACACATCATTTTTTTATTTTTGATTATTGTTTGGGTTAGTGGGCATCCCCTGGAAGCAAGATCTCGTAAGGAGCTATCTTGTTTAATTATACTGATTGTATTTCAAATTCCTTCCTGAAAATTAAATAAAAGATTCTTTTTCTTAGACTATAAAGCGGTAGCTGTGCTGAAATATCATTTCTGTTCGACAAGTGATTATAAACTTAAACAATTCACGAATTATTGTAAAAACACTTGCAGGGTACTTATAGACTGGGATTTATAAACCATAGGTCAAGGGTTCAGAAACGGATCTCCAAGACTAGAAAAATACAAGTTCAATCTGACATGTGAAATTGGGCATGATTTTGCAGTAATGGAGGTGTGTTGCGCAGCTACAATGGTGAAGAACAACGATGAGTTTCAGTTATTTCCAGCAAATGAAAGCAGATTAATATCAATCCATGAAAAGGTTAACGGTCCGCCATTTAAACACTGTTCAAGCTGTCAGTGTTGCCAGGCCGGGGTAAAGCCTGCATTCAAACTTCTTGCTGTTATCAAATTCAGTGTAAAATACCGAACCAGCCTGACGCCACATGCCAATACAAGCCAGTTGCATGTGGCTGTAAAGGTTGTAGTTAATTATCGTTTCTATTTACGATGATTGTTTGATGTAATCATGCACTGCATCTATAATAACAACAATAATAAACCGACTGTTAGCGCTATGTTGCTGAATCTAGATATCTTTATCTTCTCAGTAAGGTATAATTAGTTGTTTGTCTAGATTACAATTTTTTATATTTATCTTAAAATTAATATTTTTACAATCGAAAGTCCAAATTAATAATTCCAAACATGAATGGTTGAAAGATTGAACATAATGGCAATCCATCTATCATTTTTCTATTAAAATTGACAACATGATGGCAATCCATCTATCTTTATTGTTACCACCTTTTAGAAATCTTTCAAAATATATTTTTTGGCAATACAAAAATAGTCTGAGTTCAATGCATGTACAAGGAGATCGATGTTGTACAAGGTATTATCTTTTGAAAAGGTATATTATTTTGTTTCTTTTATGGTATGTTTTATATGTTCCTAATTAACCTTGAGAAGCATTTATAGTATTTATTGGAGCAACCTCATGAAATTACACACTTATTATTTTTTCACAAATAAGTAGTTAACAAAACAAAGAAAAGCCAAACATAAAATGAAATGCTACTTGTAACGAGGAAATGAAACACACACATGACATGTTCAGCAAGAATTGTTTGTTATAAAACTAATAAAAAAAAGTATTTTTATTAGGAATTTTGTTTGAGAGGTTATCTTCAAAGTTATAGTTATAAACAAGACTTGTCTACATCCACTGCAAATTAAAAATGTAAAAACACATAACACAATATTATTAAAAGTTCAATATTACAAATTTAAATTTATTCTAAAGTAATTGTTGTTCAAGAATTGATAAAAAAATTCAAAGTTTTACATCGTCAAAGGCTACACCTAGTTTCAACATTTTATACCAAGGTGCTATTGTGAGTATGTTTAGTATGTTAACTATGATTAATAAAAAAATTATTTGATATTTGTTAATTCGTCTCCATTATCATAAACATAAGAAGAAAAAAACTAATAATAATAATAATAATGATAGATTTTTTTTTCTAAAAAAGATCTTATATTATATTAAAAGAAACATGATACAAGATAATTTCAACAAAAAAGGTGGTTGTATTAGAGCACACTCAAAATCCGCAAGGAAACTAGGCCACGCCTAGAATACAATCAAAACAAAATAAAAACATCAAAACTAAGCAGATTACAACAAAAAGAGAAGAAGAGGCCGAGTCATGTTCATCCGGCCAACCAGCCTAGGAAGGTGTTTCATGAGTATTTTTCACTTCCCAACAAGATCCCGGGAGGTCCAGCTTCCTCATTGTCGTAGCAACCCACATGGTAGAAATGGAAATAGCCACACAAGGGAGCTTATCTCACAGAGGCAGAGATGGGAGGCTCCAACCATCATGGGTGTATGCCTTTAGAAGCTAGAATTGAGCCCCAACCGAGCCGACGAGAAGGAAGAGAAAGTCCCAAATTTTATGGCAAGCTAGAGGAGATATACTTCTCCATGGCTAACTATGTTGAGACCGGTGAGCAAAATTAAAAGAGTGCCACCTGGTAAAGGCTCCGATGATCTCTTCGAGGACAATTGTCATGGGGCAAAGTGCATTGTGTGGGTGATGGTGGCTCCCTGAGTAAGATTACATGGGGTGTCCCCTAATGATGCATAAGATTTGAAGGTGCTCCACCTCAATGGCAGCCTTGTTAGCTTGAACTCAAATCAGAGTAGCACATTGGAGATAACCACCGAATTATCATACATGGAGAATTGATGATCAACTTCATCATTAGCAAAAAAAGCAATCCTTTCTTTCCATAACCAAAACTATATTTTCCTCCGAGAAAATTCCAAATGTGGGAAAATATGTGAGGTAATATGGAGCTATCTCTAAAAAAATGTGTTACGCGATAAAAATTATCTAGAAGGAGGGGGAAAAAGAATGACTAAATCCAATTCCTAGTCCATTCGATTTTATACAAAACCAAAAAAAAAGTTCACAAAGGTTTCCATGTTCCCACAAAAATGACATTTGGGAGCCAAAACACTAATTTTAACTTGGAAAGTACCAATCGGGAGACCTTGATGCAAGATACACAACAAAAATTCATAATTTTAGGCTCAACATATGTCGACTGTGATCAGATCAATCCTCCTTCTCCAACAAGAAGGAAAGGAATGAAGCCCCCACTTAATGTTGAGATTTTCGACCATGGGAAAATGTGGTGAGAGCCAATGACATCCTTTACTTTCCCAAAGTAATTCTTGAATGTGGTATCTATGAACAACTTCAAGATCGTCCACCAAGGATGGGAAGGATGCAAGGAGATTTTATGAGTGATATTATCATGAACTTAATCAATGATTTTACCGATATTAGTATGATCTTGTGTGGCAGTTTGTATCAAACTTTTGTTTGGCCAGTTTGTATCGATATTTTACCTCATTCTAAGGAAACAAAGATTAGATGTGCTTGTAATAAAATTATTTAATGGAAAAAAATCCATGATTGAAGAGATTGAGTGTATAAATTCCAAGGACCTCACCAAGACACTCGATCATAGATTTGAAATCGAAGAGAGAACCTAAAGGAATGCTTGTTAATAGAAAGGCCATTGTGAAAGCCATTACCATTGCATGAAATCCATGGTTTTGATTCACTCCTATTCTTTCCAAATTATTGTAAACATTAAGTTGCCAAAAAATTTATAGGCACTAGCGAAATGATGAGATAGGAAATCCCAAAAACAATCCAGTTGGGTGGACATAACGGAACCCTCATCAATGCCATAATGCATAAGTGATTTACTATATTCTTGACATTAAATATAAATCATTAACCATTTGGCACAAAGTTTCTTCAGTTGTCAAAAATATCAATAAGACCCACCCCCAAGATTCATGGGGAAGACAAGAAGTATCCGTGTGACTTTGTGAAACCCTTTAGTAGAGGATACATGGCCCATATAAAATATTTGATCATAATATCTAGCTTCTACACATAAGTTTTGGGAAAACCAACAAGATAAATTGAAGCAAGAACATTGATCCTAATGAAATCTGCCAATAAATCTCCCCAAATGTATCCTTTTGGAAAACCCAATAAGATAAAATGAAGGAAGTACTTTGATCCTAAATAACTTGTTTGATCTCCCTACATCTATAATTTTTCTTCATGATTATTAAGAAAACATATAATCATGTTATGTCCTCCTTAAGAATGCAAAACTAGTTCTATGAAAGAATAATTTTAGGATATCACTTCTCCTTCAAAGGTTTATATATAAAATTGATCTATTTATAATTACTTGGCAAGGGTCATTTTCCGGGTGATGTATGATATGACCTTATACTCCTCCTTTGCTTGTATTTGATCTTTCTCTTAATGTTGTTGACTTAGAGATATGAACTCAAACCTCATGAATGAATACATGATCCAAAGGACACAAAAACATATTTCAAACACATTCGATTTTTATTCATATCTTTCTATAATGTTCATACGAGGTCATCACCAAAGGGATGTGTTTGTTTTACTTATAGCCACCTATAGAATTGGTCTGAGATTGTAACCTTGAATCTATGAGGTTTGGGGATAAATTTCCAATGTCTCTCGAATATCACAAAGATAAACATCAACTTCGAATCCCTTCATAATGGATTACAACATATCAAGAGTGTAGCTAGGTTTACTATTTAGAAAATGTAACTTATAAGAATCTTATAGACCTACTACAAACCTAATTTGATCTCTTGAGAGGCTCATGCCTAGTTGAGACATGTATTGGTACTGAAATTCTCTTTGATACACATTCAACAAATTGAAGAGATCATATCAAACTTGCCACAAGCCCATGTTCACTTGAAGAAGTCCAAAAAGCATCCAAATCCTCATCAGTAGCAAAAACCGAGAATCCCAAGCTTAGATGAATTACAATTAATGGAAGTCATACTTTCCCATAGCATTTAAATATGCACACTTAATAGGAGTTAGATGTTATTAAGATCAGAAATATTTCCAAATTTCAAGAATTTTGACCATACATGTATCTAGATCTATGAATCCGTAGTTCAAGGCAAATGGGTGAAAAATTTTATCTATAGGTTATGCACGGGTATTTCAAGACCCATGATTTTTTAAAGGAGTTATCTTATTCTCATTCAAATTTACCAACCTTCATAGTCAAGGAATAATTCCTGTAATTTTGATTGCAACCTCCTTGCTCACCACACTGCATAATTTTTTGTATATGTAGAGAAAACAATAAACACCACATTATAAATATGCAAGGAATTCCTTGAAAAACTCCAAAACTTATTTATTTACCTTAAGCCACCCTTATTACAATTGTTACATTGAGGATATTTATATATCCTAGTAAAAATTCTAAATTTTTGATTCAAAACATTCATCCCTTACCTTTACTCCACTATACTCTTGAATAGCTCAACAACTACCTAAACCTGGATGAGTGACAAATATCACTCTAAAAATCCCAAAAATCAGACCAAATCTCCCTTTTATGATGAAATGGCTTTGAATACCTTATTTAGCTTATGTTCCTTATTTACTATGCTAAATAATACTCTCACTATTTACTTACAAACACATATTCACCTAGGACGACATGTGAAGGTGTCTTTACGATATAAATAATGCACGTAAGTTTCCCATGACCTCCATGGCCATCTCCAGCTTCTTGACTTCTCCATTGATAGTTCTTTAGGCCTTCTATGGTCCTTCTAAAATTCAAATTTTTAAATAATCCATTTTGGAGGGAAAATGGAAAACCCTCATCAAGACACCTGAGATTGAACTCTTGGTCTACAAGACCACTTGAAATCATATAAATTTCCTTCTTGCTACCTCCTAAGGTCTCTTGATTGGTCTTGAGCTCATGTTGATGCATCAGGTTACCTCTCTTGAGAAATTTCATGGGCTCCTACTCATGAGTTCTTGTCTTTTCTTGTTGCTCCATGCTCTCTTTATCATTGTTTCATATGTATTCAC
Source organism: Taxus wallichiana var. yunnanensis (assembly GCA_018340775.1). Lineage (NCBI taxonomy): Eukaryota > Viridiplantae > Streptophyta > Pinopsida > Cupressales > Taxaceae > Taxus > Taxus wallichiana. Next base: position 265,643,797 of record CM031240.1, read on the forward strand.
TTTTATTTCTTTCTCCATGGATAAAATTTCATTATCGCATTACCACTATCTTGGACTTCATGATCCCTTCTTGAAGGATAAAAAGATATTTTCTTCTTCATGCTCGTAAGATAATCCGTACTTTCTCCCGAAAACCCTATTTTTGTTCTTCTTCTAGCTATATATTCCTTTGTGTTGCTTTCAACTTCACTCTCATCTTAGCTCGTTGACTTTTCATTTTTATCTTCCTTTGGGCATACTTATTATATTTCATTCTTGTCTAGATCTTGATCCTCCTTGTGTTTCTTAATCTCCATTTGCCTTCATTTTTTATATCTGATCTTGTATGACCATAGAAAGTGGTTTTCTAACAATGGTTCCTTCTTCCTTAGCCATGGTGGTGTTGGTATACAAATTGATTCCTCCTGGAAACCAAGCAAAATCACAAATTTAGCAAGACACCGAGAGACACACATATCATATAATGAGTCATTTTGTAGCTGGGGGGGATTCATTTTACTCTTTATCACTCGGGCATCAGAGAAATGGATAACACCTTCTTTAAGGATTTGATCTATCCTCATTGCTTTAGGTTGTGCCTTTCACCAAGGTGAGAGGACCCGTTTTGTAACCTCTGTCGCTGAAGGAGGATGAAGATATTTTGAATCAATGCACCACAAATATGATCCCGAGAAAATATGATCAATGCACCACAAATTTAACTCTCATGAGTTGTCACTTCTAAAGAATGCTGATATTTTATAAATAGGGTTATGGTTACTAGACACATTATGGGATCTTGATTGCTTATACATATTTTGGTAGTAGTATTTATTCATTTTTGGGCATACAGGAAAATGGGGTAGTTCAAGTAGGATTCATTGTTTTTGAATAATTTTTGATGTGGGAAATTGAGTATGATGAACTTGATTTTGCTGGATCTTCGAGAACCTTCACAACAGCTTGGAAAAATAAATGATAAAATTATTCGAGAATAGCTAAAATATTCCTTCAACCAAAAGGTGTGCATCAATGGAGGCCCGTGATTAGCACAAGTTTCACACAATCTCTAAGAATTTAACATGAAGGATCGAGCTAAACACTCAATTAAACATCAAAGATCCCTCGGTTCCTCATGTCTAAGATATACTTAAAGGCTTACAAACAATATTTATAAACAAGATGATAGTAAAGTGATTTTCAATTGTTTATCTCATTACATGATGAAGGATCTTCTCATAATGAAATTATAAATTCCACTAAACTATCACAGGGATGAAATCCTGTGTGATTTGGAGGGATTTTAACACAAGATTGCAATAGGAACAAGAAAAAATACTTGTAGACATTCTGAAATAAAGAAGACACAAATTTTCCCAAGATTAACACAAATTAATTCAAAGTTGATTAGATTCATCAGCAGGGGAAATTTTCTTTGAATAGTCTCAAAGCTTTTCAATGGTTGTACACTTGCAACCAACTTGACATGATCAAATCTAAAACATAGGAAATTAACAGGTTTCTTACATGGTCTAGATCGGGGAAGATGGGAATTTTCAAAATTTCTCTTAAGAAATCAACCCCCGACCATTTGAATGACTAAAGCATGCTTTTTATAACACTTATTTACATTAAATATTTTCCCCAAGAAAAGAATATTCAAGGAACCTTTGTTTGTTACATATTCGGTCACAATTTTTAGAAAATTACGTTTACCATATTTACACAAAAAGTTGCCAAGTGTTCGAGAAGGTGAAGGTGAATAATTTAATATATTTCTATCAATTTTTAATTGGGACACCCAATCATCTCCTCTCGGTAACACGGTTTTCATCCTTTTCCCATTCATTCCTCTGCAACTTTTCTCTCGCATCAAGATTTTATGGTAATTCAGATTTTTGAAAGTGCCCGAGTAATTCCAACTTTAGAATATCAACCATTAAATTCCTTGGACTCATAAATTAAGCTCTAAATCCATTCAATTGCACTTTGTAGATAAAAATGACAACGGATTTCATCAAAAATGATGAAAAATAATGCGTATTCGCATCTTCGGGAGTCTTGGAGTAAAAATGCTAGAAAAATCATATGCAATGCACAACAACAATTGATTCTTCCCTTTCTCAACTTTAGATTAGAGTCATCCACGTGTTTCCTTAGCGCAACTGTAAAGGTGAAGTATAGAGGCAAGTTACCAAACAAGCACGGGCCTTCCACATGTCTTGGACCTAAGAAAATTTCCTTTTGGCCTTTGAAAAGTCTCAGTATAAAAGGAGCTAGTGGAAGCCTCCACATGTCCCTTTGGCACACCTTTGATATGGTGCCCAAAAGCGGAGACCCTAAACAAGCACGGACTCACCACGTGTCCTAGCCCGGTAAATTTGTTGAAAGAATTTAGGGACCAGTGGAAGGTGTTATGTGCCTATGGTCTGAGAAAATTTCCTCACCATTGAAAAGTCCAAGCAAGGGTAGAGTGAGTGGAAAATTCCACGTGTCCCTTCGGTGCTTCTTCAAAAGTAAAGTACAAGGGAAGGTCCCAAATAGGTGCAGCCCTCCACATGTCCCATGCCTTAGAAAGTTGCTTGAAAATTTTAAGTATAGAGAGGAGCCGAGTGGAAGCCTCCACGTGTCTCCTTGGCACAACTTTGAGATGGTGCCCAAAAGTGGAGACCCTAAAAAAGCATGGTTTCACCACGTGTCTAAGTCTGACAGAGTTGTTGAAAAATTTTAAGGACCAGTGGAAGGTGCTACGTGTCTCCTTGGTGTTACTACTAAGGTAGGACCTGAGGCAGATCCTCAAATGAGTGTCGGCCATCCACGTGTCCATGGTCTGACAAAGCTACTCTGACCACATGAAAAAAAATGTCTAAGTCTGGGCAGGGCCAATGGAAACCTCTATGTGTCTCCCTAGCGCAACTCTAAAGGTTAAACCAAGAGGTGGAGTTTTAGATGAGCACAGGCCCTCAATGTGGACAAGAATTAAGTTGAAGCGGGCCTTAGAGTTTCAAAATTCCCCATGGAGCCACATCCAATGAGAAAGGAGCATGTTTCCACAAATGTTGGGACAAAAATTGATAGGGAAAACAAAACGTGACTATGTAAAAAACAAAAGAAAGGGGAAAAACCTGAGTTTTCTCCCAAGTTACAAATTCTTTCACATGGATAGAGGAATGGAAAAGAAACTCTAGACTTAAAGTGATCCTTTACTAAAGAAAAGCACTGATCATGACAACCAAATGAAGGACACAGTTTTCATGCATCAATACGTGGAGATAGAAAAAATGACAAAGCCTGCAGATTGAAGAATTTTTTGAGAAAACGCGGCGAGGTCAAATTGAGCACCAACAATGGCTCAATCTGGGATGGGTACTTCAAGCGAGTGCAACAAGAAAAAATAGTTGACAGTGCCAAAAATAAACAATTGGGCAATGGAGTCACGAGCCAACCTTCCGGGGAAAAAATAAGAAACTAACAAAAATGGCCGCCAAGGACTAGGATGAACCAAAATAGAAAAATAGGAAAGTAGAAAGAAACCAAAATACTATACACTCGTACAATGGTGCACACCTCGATTATGAGAAAATTAATCAAGGAAATGTTTCAAATTACTTCCATTAACATGCAATTCCAGAAAATCTTCATCTATGTATTTTAAGAAGAAGTTATATTCACCAATTCGAATGTCAATTTAATAAGGGCCCATCCACAATGCATCGAAATTTCCATGTTTTCCCTTATCCTGTGCTGTTATCCCACAATAGCACAAGATCTCCTCGACACTTGAAAGATCTTGGAGTCACCTTCTTATCAAACAAATTCTTCAATTTCTCTTTGAATTTTACATGCCTCTGATGGGATGCCCTTCTTTCTTCATCTAACTCAACAATCTAATTGATGCAATAATCATAGGACTAACCTCTTGATCTTCCGGTTGTTGAAGAAATGAAGTGAAGATAATTTCATATGTAGGGGTAGTAGAGCTTGAGTTCCATACACCAAATCAAATGGGATTTTTCCAAAGGTGGCTCGCTCGTTTACTTGAGTGATTTGATCAGCCCAAACAACAAACTTCAACTGCTCACCCCACTTCCTTTTTTTCAACTCCAAAGTTCTTCTAATTATCTTCAACATATTTTTATTGTTGGACTCTTCTTGTCCATTTCCTTGGGGATTATAATTGGAAGCATATGTCAAATTGATCCCATATTCATGGCACATGGCCACCAAAGGTTTAGCTTGGAATCTCATGGCATTATCAACAACTATCTTAGCAAGAACTCTAAACTTACAAATGATATGATTCATAATGAAATCCATGACAATTTGGTGAGTTGCTTTCTTGGTGGGGATTGCCTCCACCCACTTGGTGAAGTAATCAGTGGCTACTAAAATCCACTTATGGCCAACACTTGAAGGATCTGAAATATCACCAATGAAGTCCATTCCCCATTTCCTAAATGGGGCTTCAATTGATATAGGATGCAAAGGAAGGGAGCCTAAAGCTTTTAGTCTTCCAGAAAAGTGTTGGTAACTTTCACATTTTCTTACCAATAGAGTTGTATCCTTGAAAAGAGTTGGCCACCAATAACCAGCCCTTAAGATCTTATGAGTGTGACTCTTCCAGCAAAATTCCCCCACAAACTCCTCCATGGAGATCAGAAATTATCTTAGGGGCTTCATCTTCAGTAATGCATCTTAAGAGAACTCCCTCAGGGTTCTTCCAAGCTAACCCAAAATCAGTAATGACATATTTTTGGGAATCTAACTTAAGTTCTCTTTTCTAATTCTTGCTCAAATGTTCAAGGCACTGTAGATGTTTGAGATAAAAAATGATGTCCTTGTACCATTCAGAATTTATCATTTTTTCAAGGACATTCAACCTTTCTTCTTCAACTTCATTTACCTCAATTTTCTGCAGATTTCTCTCTACCATAAGTCCTCTCGACCAATTTTTTTGTTTGGATATCCATATCATACTCATGCAATTTGTTTACCCATTGAAATATTTTTCTTGAAACCTCCATTTCTAATACAATATCTTTTACCATGGTGTGGGAAACATAAGCAATGACTTTGGAACTTAAAAATATGGCTTGAATATCTTTGTTGCCTTTACCAAAGAAAATGCCTACTTCTCAAGGATAGTATCCTTTAGAACATCTCCTTGTAATGCCTTACTAAAAAGGCAATTGGTCTTTTAGATCCCTCATTATCCTTTCGCAACAACACATATGCAATAGTACTTTCTGAAGAATAAGAAAACATTTGGAAAGCCTTCTTATAATCCGAAGCTTCTTTAATGTTTCTTTGATCCCAACAAAAGCTTGAATAGTTTCTTCTTCCCATTTGAAACTTTGGTCTTTCATCAGCATGCTAGTGATTGGGATAGTTAGTTTAGAAAAGTTGAAGATAAATATCATAATAAAATTAATCTTCCCAAAAAAATATTGAATTCCCTTATTGGTTCTTGGAATAGAGACTTTCTTTGATGGGTTATACCCTCTTAGGGTGAATCAAGACCCCTTCTTTTGACACAATGTGTCCAAACAACTTTTCTTTCTGAACTCCAAAATGGCACTTCTTGGGATTTAGTGAAATACCATATTCCCTATATCTTAACAACATTTTTTCTAAGTGTTTCAGGTGGTCACTCCTCTTTTGGAGAAAACAGTCACATCATCCCGATATACAATAGTGAAATAATTAATGTAGCTATAGAAAGCTACATCCATTACTCTTTGGAAAGTGGCTCCACCATTCATTAGACCAAAAGGCATTCTGACATATACATATGTTCCCCAAGGAGTGGTAAAGGTAGTCTTGATTCTCTCTGATTCCTTCACAATTACCTGGTTATATCCAGAAAAAACCATCCAAGGTGGATAACATTTCGAACCAAGAATAAATTGAGACATATTTTCCATATTTGGTAGAGGGTATTTATCCTTCATTGATGCTCTATTCAAGTTTCTAAAGTGCACACACAACCTTATATCTTCATTATTCTTTCTAAAAGGTACTAAGTTTGCAACCCATGATGAGTACCTTGTGGGCTATATGATTCCTCCATCCCTTAAATTTTTCAATTCTTCTTGCATCTTAAGAGAAAGGAGTGGATTGATCGGCCTATGTTTCTACCTAAACGGCTTGCCGAAGCTTCTAAGGGAATTTCATACTAGAAAAGACCCTCTTTGCATGATTTCAGTTCAGAGTAAGACCATGCTAAGTAGTCTTGATATTTCTTCAATAATTGGACATAAAAAGATTGTTCTTTTTTGCTCATATTGCTACCTAGCCAGATCTTACGTGGTTTATCCTTCATGCCCAGGTCGTGCTCTTCAACATCCCTCAAGGATGACATGTGTCTGTTGACAATACAATCAACATTATCAAATTTTGATTCAAGTGCTACCAAACCTCTAGGAATAGTATTAGTCTTCAACTGAATGATGTCTTTGCCAAATAAAGTCTCCTTTCCATCAGCCACACAAACCATTGGCTCCCAATCTATACATTGATCAGAAAATTCTCCTTGGTTCTACAAAAACCTTTGCACCTGGGTGTCATCTTCGAACACTTTCTAGTGTTTAACATTGTTAGGAACAGATGGCCTAGTTAATATCTCAATATTATACTCACAATAGGGGATATAGTACAATTTTCAAATCTGGACCCCAATACGGCCAATTTTTCTGCTAGAGTATTGTACTTCCTATCATGATGTATTATGTTGAAGGAGTCAAACATCTCAATGAAATCCTAGACTACATGCTTATACTGCTTCATTCCTCGATTATTTGTTTATATACTTTTCTAACCTGTTTGACAATTAGATCTGAATCTCCTTTAATAATGATGTCTCTAATACCTTATTTCCAAGTAATTCTTAGACCCAAGAGTAGTGCTTCATATTCAAAAATATTGTTAGTGCACTCAAAGTCGAGTTTAAAAGAGAAAACAAACTCTTCCTAGCCTGGAGATATCAGAATAATACCAACACCATTTCCAAATTTAGAGCAAGCCCTATCAAACAACAAAGTCAAAGGAGAACCTACTTATTTAAGAGACTTGCATTGATCAATTTTTTGCTCTTTACCATCAGAAAATCCAACAAAGTTATCACCATCAATGTCAGTTTATAACACTTCATAAAAAGCATTATTAGGATCCTCAATGAGATGTAGCATTTTCTTTTCACCATACAAATTTACAAGGCTTCCCTCAATAGGTATAGTGGCAAAAGACATATCCATTTGCGCATTCCCACCCACACTAGTAGGACATTTTGTTGATAACAACATTTTCCATTTGGGAGGGTAGTCAACAATAACAACATCTAGTTTTAAGTTCTTGCCTTGGTAGGCTACAAGTTGCACTATCAAACCCTTGACACATCCAATCACTGGCACCTCTCTAGAATCCAGTGCAGTGCACTTCCCATAAGCTATTGTCACTTTGATATCTAATTCATTCATGACCTTAATAGGCATAACATTGCATGATGCTCCAAAATCAAGCATACATTTGTGTAATATCCCGTCCCTAATAATCAGAGTAGTGAAAAATGAATCTACATTCAACTAGGACTCAACCAAGGATGTTCCCAAATATACTTCAGGTGGCTCACCTAGTTCTTCCAGCACTTGGGGTTTTTCTAACTCTAGAATGGTAGGAGGAGTCTCAACATTGTTTACATTTCTGCCTTAGGTAATCATTTCTTCTTTCAATCCCAAATACTCAAAGGCCCTTTTCTTGTGATCAGGAATCCTAAGCATCTCAACAATTGGAACAAAAATATTGATTTGACTCAAGACTTGGGAAATGTCGTAAGGAACGTATTTTGGTAAGGCAACTTTTAGAGGAAGACTAAAAATTCATCCGATAGGAAAGGATTTTTCACGGTCGATCATGGGCAGGGATACTTGTTCTGTTTGGGGAAACAAGGCCTTTGCAAGATGTATCTTTCTTAGGAGTTTCTTTTGAGATATTGGTGAGAACTAGAGATTTTGGTTTGGCCTGAGGCCATACCCCTTTGAAAACTTTTCTCATAGTGTTATATTATTTTTCTTAGGCAACCACAACATTCATTAATAGCTACAAATCCTCCTCGTAAGTGATTCCTCCACCATAATTTTAAATCATTAATACCCTTAAGTATTCAAAATCATTATTAGGAAATTTAAAATCTTGTACCATATCTATTTCAAAAGTATGAGAGGGAGGAAGTGGTAATACTTGGTGGATGCAATCCCAGTAAATCTACAACAATTTTGGCACTAATTAATTTAGTCATAGTTGTTCCTTGCCGTGATCCTATACAACACCCCATCATACACACATCATCATCGGTGTCATCATCAACTTCGTTAAATTCTTTGTGTTCATCACATGAGGCATGTGGCAAGAAACATATGTCAAACCACTCAATTTCATTGGCTTCTTCCACAATAACAACTCTGATAGTCAAAGGATCACGAACAATTCTATTCTCATGGGCTTAGGACTGTCTATTTCTTGAACCCATGTGTCCTTTGCATCTGTCATCAAATATCTTATCACCCCTCGGATGATATGCAAATCTTTCTTGACCTTGTGATTTATGCTAACCTTGGGAACTTTTTCCAATCCTATTCTCTGCTCTGGAAAGTGTATAGGATATTTCTTTAATAGCTCTAGCCAAAGTTTTCACAACCTCCTCCAGATCCATAGACTTACTTGACCGAGGCTTCTATGGATTTATCAGTTTGATACCTTCCCTCTTATGAGGCTTACCAAATAATTTGATATTGTTTTCAATCTACAAATCTATGGTGATGGTCTGCCTCAATGTTACTAGGTTTTTATCCTTCAAATAATAGGAAACCTTCTTATCAAAAGAATCATAGTATTTTATCAAACTTGAAACATCACTTGGCCTTAGGATCACAGGTATCCTATTCAGGGTCGTATTGAACCTTGTATTGAACTCATGAACAAATTCATTAAGATTATTTTTAATATTTTCAAATTCTGATAAAAGAAACATACGATCTATTTTATCTCCATACTGCAATTTAAAAGCATTCTTCATTTTTTTCCATGAATCAATGGATTTGTCTAAAAATATTTATACCAGTCCCATGCATCCTCCTCTAGAGTATGAATAAAAAAATTTATGTACACATCCTCAAATTCAATCTCAAATTATTCCATCATATTGACAAAAAGCTTTAAGTGTTGATCACCAGTAATAGCATTATTTCCTTGAAATTTAGGTAGTCTATTTCTAACATCTTTGGGCATAACATTTGGATATCTAGCCATACCTTGGAGATCTATAGGACCAAAAGTGTTCACAACAAATAGAGGTCTGGGTGGGGGTTGGGCCATATTGTTTTGGGGAGGTGATCTTATAGGAGAAACAAAATGATGAGGAGTGAGGGGTTTGTGGGGCACATGAATGCAATTCTCAAAATGAATGTTCTCTAAAAACTCTATTTCTTGGAAGATCCTATCAGCTTTGGAGAACACATGGACATAATGAGACACAAATTTTTCAAATACAAAAGAAGGCCCCTCTCTAGATGGAGAATTCAGATCTAAAAAATACTACTTGATTCAAAAGCACTTGAGGAAGTATAACAATCTTCACTGAGAGGTTGATCAATTTCCATAATTGATAACTCTTTATTTGATTTCTGATCTCAAACAACTTTCTAGATTCTTCTTCCTTCAGAATTTGTCTTTCCCAGTTTTGGAAACAACTTTATGGTAGGGTCTCTAGATAAGAAATATCTTCTTCCTTCCATGTTTGCAGAGATTACTAATAAATTTCAATTGACATAGGATAAGACAATCGACATTTATTAAAAAATAATTCAACACGGATTCACCACTAAGGATTTTCTCTTAGTTGTGTAAATGCAAATAAAATTGATCATGTCTAATGTCTATCAACACTAAATATATGTAAAGCTTTACAGATATGACCTTCCTTTACCCATATTCAACATTGATGATGTAAAATTAGAGCAAAAAAAAGAAACTGGAAATATTATACGCAAAACTTGTAATTGGCACAAATATTATAGATCTAAAAAAAAGGATGACATATAAACCATGTATTTACACTTACATCATGTACTAAACATTACCAAAGCACTTTGAATATAATAATGCCTTTGAAGATCCAAGAACGACACCAATCTCGGTGTTGGTATCTAAATTTATTCTCCCATGGAAACCAAGTAGCATCACAAATTTAGCAAGACACTAAAAGATGGATAGTTCATATTATGAGTTGTTTTGTAGTTGGAGAGGGGGATTTGTCTAACTCTTTGCCACTCAGACATCAAATAAATGGATATCACCTTCTTTAAGGATTTGATCTATCCTCACTGAATTGGGTTGTGCCTTTCGACTAGGGTGAGAGGAGCCATTTTGTAACCTCTGTCAGTGAAGGAGAATGAAGATATCCTTCTTTGCACAAATTTGAAAGGAGACCCTAAGAAAATATGATCAATGCACCACAATTTAACTCTTACAAGTTATCACTTCTAAAGAATTGAGATATTTTCTAAACGGGGTTATGGTTACTAGAGACATTATGGGATCCTTATTGCTTCTACATATTTTGCGGTAGAATTTATTCATTTGTTGACATACAGGGAAAACAAGGGTAGCTCAGTGTACAATTCATTGTTTTTGAATATAATTTTTATGGGATATTGAGCAAGATAAACTTGATTTTGTTATATCTTTGAGAACCTTCACAACGGTTGGAAAACTAAATGACAAAATTCTTCAAAATAACTAAAATATTCCTTCAACCATAAGTTTTGCATCAATGGAAGCCCATATTTGTGTGGTTTCACACAATCTCCAAGAATTTAACATGAAGTCTCGAGCAAAAGACTCAATTAAACATCAAATATCCCTAGTTCCTTACACCTAAGATACACTCAAAGTCTTACTGAGACAATCTTTATCAACAAAATTATAGTAAAGTGATTTTAAATTGTTTATCTCATCACGGGGTGAAGGATCTTCTCGTAATGAAATTGAAACTTCCACTAAAATATCATATGGACGAGATCCTGTGTGATTTGGAGGTATTTTAACACAAGATTGCAATAGGAACAAGAAAAACTACTTGCAGACATTCTGAAATAAAGCAGACACAAATTTTCCCAAGATTAACACAAATTAATTCAAAGTTGATTAGATTCATCAACAGGGGAAAGTTTCTTTGAATAGTCTCAGATCTTGTCAATGGTTGTACACTTGCAACCAACTTGACATGATCAAATCTAAAACATAGGAAATTAACAGGTTTCTCAGATGGTCTCTCAGGAAGATGGGATTTCTCAAATTTTCTCTTAAGAATTCAACCCCTGACCATTTGTATGACTAAAGAATGATTTTTATAACACTCATTTACATTAAATATTTTCCCCAAGAAAATAATATTCGAGGAACATTTTTTTACATATTCGAGTCATGATTTTAATAAAATGAAGTTTAACAAATTTACCACAAAAAGTTTCCAAGTGTTCGAAGGTGAATCATTTCAGATATTTGCATCATTTTTTTAAGCGGGAACCCATTCATCTCCTTTGGAAACATGTTTTTCATCCTTTGCACCTGCGCACCTTCTAACATTTCATCCTTTTCCCATTCATTCCTTTTGCAATTAGCTTTTAAGTAATTCACATTTTTGCATGTGCACGAGTAATTACAACTTCAAAATATCAACTATTACATTCCTTGGACTCAAAAATTAAGCTCTAAATCCATTTAATTGCACTTTGTAGACAAGAATGACAAGGATTTCATCAAAAATGATGAAAAACAATGTTTATTCACGTCTCCAGGACTCTTGGAGAAAAAATGGTAGAAAAATCAGATGTAATGCACAACAACCATTGATTCTGCCCTTTCTTAACTTTAGATTAGAGCCATCCACGTGTTTCCTTGGCGTAACTACAAAGGTGAAGTACAGAGGCAAGTTTCCAAACAAGTGCGAGCCTTCCATGTGCTTTGGGCCCAAGAAAATTACCTTTTGGCCTTTGAAAAGTCTCAGTATAAAAGGAGCTAGCGGAATCCTCCATGTGTCCCTTTGGTGCACCTTTGATATGCTGCCCAAAAATAGAGACCCTAAACAAGTGCAGACTCACCACGTGTTCTAGCCGGGTCAAAGCATATTACTGTGTCCCACTTTTTTGTAGTTTTTGTACTTTCAAAAAACTATGTCTGATAACCAAAACATGACCAAACACATATAAAATGACCAAACATGCTTTTTTAAGAGGCTATAGATACCAAGGTGCGGGGCATCGAATTTACCTTATTTTTTAAAATTTTATAGTATTTTTAATTATTTATTTACTAGTCATATTTTAAAATATTTATGGTCACAAAGTGGGACACACTTGTATGCTTTGACCCAGCCCAAAAAATTTGTTGAAATAATTTAGGGACCAGCGGAAGGTGCCACATGCTTAGGGTCTGAGAAATTTTCCTCAACCATTGAAAAGTCCAAGCAAGGGCAGAGTGAGCGGAAAATTCCACGTGTCCTTTTGCAACTTCTTTAAAAGTAAAGTACAGTGGCAGGTCCCAAGCAGATGTGGGCCCTTGACGTGTCCCAGGCCTTAGAAAGTTTCTTTAAATGTTTAAGTATAGAGAAGAGCCAACGAAAACCTCCACGTGTACCCTTGGCGTAACTTTGAGATGGTGCCCAAAAGTGGAGACCATAAACAAGCGCGGGCTCACCATGTGTCTCATTCCAAAAAGTTGGTGACAAATTTTTAGGACTAGTGGAAGGTGCTACGTGTCTCCTTGGCATAACTTCTAAGGTAGATACGGAGGTGGATCCTCAAATTAGCACCGGCCCTCCACATGTCCATGGTCTGACAAAGCTGCACCATCTCGCATGAATTTTTTTCTAAGTTTGGGTAGGGCTAGCGAAACCTCCACATGTCTCTTTGGCACAACTTCAAAGGTCAAACCAAGAGGTGAATTTTCAAATGAGCACAAGCCCTCCATGTGGACAAGACTTGAGTTGAAGTGGGCCTTAGAGTTTCAAAATTCCCCGCTCATCTCGCATCCAATTAGAATAGACCACCTTTCTAAAATGTTGGTACAAAAATTTATAGGGATAACAAAACGTGATCTGTGGAAAAAATAGAAAGAAGGGGATAAACTGAGTTTATTCCCAAGTTACAAATTCTTTCACATGGATAGAGGAGCGAAAAACATACTCTAGACTTAAAGTGATCATGGCATCCAAATCAAGGGTAGAGTTTTCACACATCAATATGGGAAGATAGAAAATATGAAGGAGCCTCTAGATTGAAGAATTTTTAGAGAAAATGAGGTGAGATAAAATTGAGTACCAACAGGTGGCACTCAAGACACCTCTTTCTTCTTCATTTCCTTTTTCAATACCTTGTTGAGACTTTTCATTGCTTAGATTTACATTCATTGTTTTCCTTACATGAATGATTTTTTTCCCCTAGTTTAATATTTCAAACTGTGTTTTGGACTATGTTTTTCCTTTATATTTGAATAAATTTAATTTATTCATGACTCAACTATGATTTTTGCTTTTAACTTCATTCCAAAGTTCAAACCTTAGCTTACTTATTTGTTTTTGCACTTTTCTTGTACTGTATATCTATTGCATAGTTACTTCAAGGCTATCAACACACCAATCCATATATTGAAGGTTATCTTATTGTTTTATCTTCCCACTAAATTTTTTTCATATTTCACGTGGAGATTAAACGGTAAAACACATATAAAGTTACCTTCTAGCTGATCATTTGGCTAAATTTTTGTATGCTCCATCTTGTCATGGAATAAACATCAACTAATTTTTGTTTCTTGTCTAACGTTGTTTCACCGAATTTCACGAGAATTTGAAGATATCCATTGCTCCATTATAACCTAAATTGAGTTGTTTCCCTTATTATTGTCATCAACTCCTTATAAATCTCTTCTTCATCTTCTTGGTGTTGTTTCTCTTGCTGCGTTCAAATTGACATATGTTCATTTGAATGATCATTGTTTCTTTATTTTTCTTAAGACTTTACACATGTTGTTCATTCATTTTGTCTCTATATTTTTTCTAACTTTCCTTCCTTGTATGGTGTGTAACTACATAGTCTTTTTCCTGTTCTTGTCAATCCTTTCACTCATCTTGTCATTGAATGGTCTTCTCATAATTTTTTATTCCTAGTACTTTGTGGATGTAGTCTTTATACTTGATTCTTAAGCATTGTTAAGAATGAATCCATAGGACATGATATCCCTCTATACATATCTTATCATCCATTCCTTCTCGGTTTATACTTAGCTTCGAGTATAAGGTTGTTTAACTTTATGGATCGGATGGAAGTCTTCTATATTAAAACTAAATTCAATTTCAGAAATATATGAAACATCTTGATATTTTCTTAGTTTAACTTCATGTATGATGTTTTTCAAAGCCTAAAAATATTCCAACAATTTTTCTTGGCTTATATACACAAATGCATACCTTCATGTATATTCCATTTGCTGCCAAAATGCTTTAAATTCTCATTCATCTTCATTTTACGTTGCCCTTTCTTTATCACAATTCACAAGATAATGATATGTCTCTCTCTCCTACACATTACACTTATCAAGACCTACAATCATACATTAAAAATTATAGTTAGCTTGAATACTTTTAACTTTCCCAGTTCTTCATTGTGTCATGGTTTCTTCCTCTTCATACTTCACTTTCTTCTCTTCATTTCCTATCCATTGCAAAGACTACATCTCTTTTACTTATCTTCATTATTGTTTGAGCTATCAACTTATCCCAATGACTCAACTATTTTATTTTCTTCAAGAGAGGATAAGAATAACTCTATCACTTCTTCTTCTATCAGAGGTCCTTTTCCTTCATCTAAACCCACAACATTAAATGTTACTTGTCCATCATTGGAATGATCATCTTATTTTATTGTCATACCTACATAGGAATTGTTTTTCCCTACTTCACTTCTAATGGTCAAATACTCTTTCATTTCCATCATCACACTCCTACTTCTATTTTCTTGGAATTATCCCTTCAAGGTTATTAAGGTGTCTTAAAAACTATCTTTCACAAATACATATGTATTCATCTTCCCATTATGAGTTACTTTCCTATCATACTTCTAAATTATTACTAATAAGACATGGCATACATCCATAGGAACACTATTACATGTTACCTTGTCCTTACATGACTTCCTATCCTGAATTCAACCTTACATTGTTCATTCACCATCAAGCTGATGACCATGTTGTACCAAGACATCTTATATGGCATGAGATGAGGAAATTTCCTTAATTTACACTTCTCTACCACCATCTCTGTAGACACCAAATTCCAAGTGTTTCCACTATCTCTGATCAAATCAAAACATTTTCCTTGAGATTTAGATCTTGTCTTGAAAAAATTCCTTGTTTGAGTGATTAGATCAACTACCTCATTTTTTAAAGCATCATTCTTCTCATTAAAAGAGTGTTACCTTCTATGAGATTACCTCCATTAGCCATTACTCTCTTCGCCTTCATAACAAGCACTTCATGATTCATTCCTACACACTCACTAACTCTATGACCAGCATATTTTTGACACTTATAACAATTTCCCTTAAAATGAGTGGCTTGATCAACTTTACCTTTGTCAAATGGTTTCTTACCTTGAACATGAGATCCTTGTACTTCCATATGTCTGATCTATGTTTCCTTCTTCAACACTTTCTCCTCTAAAATTTATATCTTCTCCATCATGATTTTTTGACCATCTTCTATATCTTCTAACCTCATAAATACCTCTCTCAATAATTCATCCAATTTTTCTTCCATGGACTATCCTCCTTCTACACTTAGCTGCACCATCTTTCTCTTTTACTTGCAATCCCAACTTCTTTCAAACCTTGAGTGATCACTGATTCTCTTAAGACTATATAGATACATTGATCCACATATTTCACTTTTATTTTGCATAATAAAACTATATTAGAAATATGGATCTCAAATTGTACACAAGTGGATTTGTTATGATACCACTAATGATGTGTGCCAACTTAACTCAGCCAATGAAGCTCCCCAAATGTATCCTTTTAGGGAAAATCAACAAGATAAACTGAAGCTAGTAATTTGATCCTAAATAACTTGATTGATTACCCAACATATATAATTATTCTTCACGATGATTAAGAAAACATATAATCATGTCCTTTCTTCCTCAAGTATGCAAAAAGTTCCATGAAAGAATAATTTTAGGATATCACTTCTCCTAGAGTGGCTTAGTTATAAAATTGATCTATTTATACTTACTTGGCATGGGTTATCTTTGAAGTGATGTATGCTCGACCTTATACTCCGCTTTCTTTATGATGAATGGTCCTCCTTTTCCTAGATTTGATCTTTCTCTTAATGTTTTTACTTCAACATATGAACTCACACTTGATGCATGAATACATGATCCAAAGGAAAACACCACCATATTTCAAACACTTATTTACCTTTATTCTTATCTTTCTCTAATGGTCATATGAGGTCATGACCAAAAGGATGTGTTTGTTTGACTTATAGCCACCTCTAGACTTGCTTTAATCTTGTAGCCTTGAATCTATGAGTTTTGATTATAAATTTCCAATGTCTCTCAATATCAGGAAGATAAACATCAACTCAGAATCTCTTCATAATGCAATGTGATATATCAACAAGACAGTAGTTGTAATATGTATAAAATGTAACTTTTAAGACTCTTATAGACCTACTATAAACCTAATTAGGTCTCTTGAGAGGTTGAATCCTAGTTAAGAGGTGTATTGGAAATGAAATTCACTTTGTGGCTCATTCAACAGATAGAAGAGATCATATCATACCTGCCATAAGGCCTTGTTCAATCCAAGAAGTCCAAAAACATCTAAATCGTCACTTTGTAGCAACAAGATTGGAAAATTTTAGGAATTAATTATTTAGTGCTCTTTTATTCATATTTGTAAAGTGATTTATAATCACGTACAAGTATATTGGTGAGTGAGTTATAACAACTCATGTATATAGGAAGTTGGTAAGATATGTAGTTGAGTTAGTTTCCTATATTCTAGGGAAACTCCAACTTATATATTATGCTATTGTATTGTGTGAAATATACAGAGCTTATTGAATATCATTTGGATTTTGTTGTGATCTATATACCTATCTAATATATTGTTTTCATTTGGTACCCAAGCATGCACATCCGAAAAAGGAAGTAATATGTTGTTTTCTTTCCTCTCTTTTAATCTAAATTTGATTGTTTTCCCAACCTTGTGAACAAAGGACATGTGACTACATCCAGGTTCTACATGCCTTCCTAGAAAATCTGTTATCATTTCTAAATTAGTTTGGGAATGATTAACATGTCTATACATTTCATCAATTCGATTGCATGGGTAGTTGTGGTGCTGCTAGTATGGTTTGAACAAGAGCACCTCTCGAATCACCTAGATTTCACATTGAAGCTTCATAGGTTCAAGATTTAATCAACATATTGCCTGCTGCACATCTTAGATCTAAAGCTATTGAAGTAGAGACTACACTATATTGTTGGGATTTGATGTTTTTGTTTTACCATTTTGTGTTGTATTCTAGGTTTCACTTGACACCATTTACATTATTTATTAGATCTATGTGACTTCCTACATGCCAATGCATCAAAATCAACACAGACTTGAGTATATATTCCACTTTGGTTTCTCCATATACTGTTATCTCTCGAAAGTGAACCCTATAGAGAGATGGTGTAGATTTTCTAAGCTTGTACAAATGAAATCTCTCTTTCGTATATCTGATGGAAACACCTCAGTGTCTGTGGGTATACCTATTTTGAGGTGAGTCTCGATGTATCAAGGTGGTTCCTTGTTGGTGTATGCTAAATTATTTTCTGGCATTTTTAGGGTAAAATATGACTATAAAAAGATTAAAACTAAGGTAATACACCAAATTTGTATGAGGGCTTTAACTAAGTATATGTACAACTGATCTAGGAAGGATCTCTTGATGCATGAACCAATATTTTTTTGTAAAATATCTAAGGGCAAAACACTTGATTGCACTGAGGGAGGATCACAATAGTACTATTAAGTTAACATGCACATTAAAATTTAAGCAGAAAAGACTAAAAATTTATAGCAGGGTAAGGTGGTTGATCAAGGAATTTGCATTCAAAAGATTGATATAACATACACAAGACTACAAAATAACTTGGAAAGGTAGAGAACACTTCACACTCAAAGGGAAAAACTGGCAAAATTTGCTTTAGAACTCATATATCCAAAAGACCTTCGGAAAAAATCACCTTGTGCTTTGCAAAGGCACACAATATATAGCAAAAATAAATTTCACCCCCTTCCTAAAAATAGCCTAAGGCTTGTACTCACCCATGCATCCTAATTTTATCCTTTATTTAATAATAAATAAAGGGATAAAATAATACAAACTAGAGCATGTAGTTTAAAAATAGGCACTAATGGCCTTAATTACAATACAGTCAAACTGAAGTTGACTATTCTATTTTTAAGAAAAGAATGGGTGAATAATTTGCTAATAATAAAATTTCTTGCTAGGCAAGTCTCACTCCTTTGAGCATGCAAATTTGTCATCTTCTTTTTTTCTGTCTTCTTGTGAAGCATGCACAAATAAACTCCCTATATGTGAGCAAAATAATTACATTTATTTGCAATACTTTGCAAAATAATTCATCTAAATTAATCTGACTGGGACCACCTTTGTCTCGATGCCGACGCTCATTCTATTTGCTTGTTATCACATGGATAAAATTTGAAATTCAACCCAACCTCCTTAAAGTAAGGACCACCTATGCACTCTACCTTGGGTTGTCCTTTGTGTGGACTTAGCATAATACTTAAGGGGTCGACCATTTGATATGGCACATGCCAATATATCCACCACCTTTTGATAATTATACACATGTATATATGTGTCGGTTTTTCATAGTTGATAGCATGTAGTTTTAAATTCACCTTTAAGGTGATCATTAGGCACAATGTGGTGCGTTTGGTTTATTTGATACATTGCATGGTATATACTTTAGAGATCCACCTTTTCGGTGATCATTAGTAATATGATGGTCGACCATGATTATTATTTAGAGGACACATGGGTTGTTCCCTTCCTCACGGTGACTCAACCCTATGGAAATATTGTAGGTGGCATTTGTAACTAACCCTTGATTAAAAGAGAGTAACTCAGGTCTATGTGTAAGTTGGTGATCATCCTGGGATGTCGATATCTATAACTTTTCCATAGTGACCATTACTCTGTAAGCTGTGGTTAGGGTTTTAAAGCCGGAAATTAATGTGGTCGGTGGGAGGCTAGCCGTGGTTATTCTTTGATCTCTGAGCTCATTTTTAGACCATTGATCTATTGTACTTAGAGAAATTGAGTCATCATTTCTTGACCCTCAATTAGGCTTAGGTTAAGCTAAAGTTGTAGTGGGTGAGTTAAAACACTCGAACTTGTCCATTTTTTCATTTTGCATCTGATTTGCAGTGAAGCCCTGGCAAAATTTTTGTGGCTGCCATGGTTGAAATTTTTGAGCTCTATTACTTTTCTTTCTTTGTAAGATCTGATCGATTTTCTCTAGGCCACTATGAATGTTCACTTCTGAGCTTTCTCATGGAGCTTTCAGTTGTAAAATAGTGGCCGTTTGAGTTGGTTATGTGCATTTGCCAAGATCTGGGTGCTAGTCGCCATGAGGAAATTCTGGATGTTCTGTTCTGATGGTCCATCTTGTATTTGATGCCATGGATGTGATATTTAGAAATTGCACTCTGTGTTTCCTCGGATCTGAGAGCCCATTAATCTTCAACTCCTTAGGTAGAATATTTTACTGTGAATTTCTGTTGATTTTATGACCGTGAATTGGTATTTCATGTTACTTTTAAAAAATCTAGAAACTTAGTGTACTCTATACCAATGAAATTTGATCATTTTACTTGGTCTATGCATTTGCATGAGAACCTCACGGATATTTCATTCCTTCAAGAGGTGAAACTTTCAACACCTATTGGAAGGTGGCTGCCATTCTCGACTGGTTTTGTGAAGTCATTTTCCTTCTAATTTTCAGGTAAGTGATCAGAATACCTAGATCCACTAATACCCATTAATGGACTTGTCATTTTCGACTTGGGCATGTGTTTGTCTCGATTCACAGCTTGAACCTTTGTATTGTTTTCTCTATTATTAAAATGGTGACTTTGATAGTAGCTCCACTTAGTCTTCTCTATGATTTCTTTATTTTTTTTGAGGCTACCATTCTTGTTTTCTTGGAGCTCATTCTGTGTAAATGTGAATGCATGCTTGTATGATTTTGGTTTTTAACCATTCTTCTTAAAATCTCTGGTCAGAATGTGGCTCCTTTACCATTTGAACTTCTTTTAGCCACGGTTTAGAGGTAACTCGGATTTACCCCTTTTATGGATGGCTCAGTAGTATAAATACTCTGTTTTGCTTGATATTGATAAACTTGTGTCATCATGATTTACTCGGTTATTACCGTTAGCTTTCCTTGAACCGTCTTTGGAGAGTTTTCTAGATAGTTTACGTTCTGGGTATTTCATATTTTGCTTGACTATCTCTAGATCTGGATTTTTCATTGAGAGTTTTATCTGTATGTCCTTGCGGGCCTATGTTTTCTCTATCCTTTGACTTCTCGGCATTAAAATGGTGACTGTAGGTCTTGGAAGATTCAGCCTGTTAGGATCTATACCTTAAATTTAATCATAAACTGGAAAATTTTCTTTTATTTGAATCTGTAGGTCTGCAGGCTACTCTGAATATCCCGTATCTCTATTTTTCATAGCTCTGGATTTGTTCTAATGATGAAATTTTCTTTTCTTTATCATTCGAAACTGGAATGGTGGCTTCACTTTGATAGTTTGTTTTTACTTATCTCATTTCCTATCTCATTCTGAATCCTTCAAAATCAGAATCTAGTTCTGCCATCATCTTGGGACTGCAATATATAGTTATTTTGAAGAAAATAGGGTTTTATCTTGCTTGAACTTATATCTGTATGTTTGATTCTTGCAACTCTTTGATATCGTAGTAATTTCAGCAATTCTTGATTTTTTTATGTCACTATTAGGGCAAGCCTTGATTCGAGATACTTTAATCTATTACTTTCATTGCATTTCTTTGATTTCATTTTGATATAGATAATTGAAAAGTTGTAAATGTTGGTTTTATAGGGCGGAGCCTTGCCAAAAGTTTTCTAGAATTATCTCTCTTTGAAAAACCTTTTCAAACTGGACATGTTCCTTACTTGAAAGTATCACCTCTATTTTTAAATTTGATCTCATGAAGACCTATCGCTTGATCTGGTCTTTGCTTGTATAGCTACTATATGATGATCATTCATGCACTTTGTGTCTTTTGTAGCTTACTTTAAACTATTCCTGTATCTACTTTTAATGTCATCATGAGATAGATTCTTTTGTTCACCTGTAATGGCTTATTATTATGTTGTAGATGAGTACTATCTTGCTTGAATTAATGTATTTCAGTGAAAATGTAGTAATTATGTGTTCTCATATCTGCTTTATTTTGAAAACTGTAACTTAGAAAAGCTGGAATTTGTAAGATTATCTTAGAACTTCAATTCTCTTTAGCTATTTAAGCTATAAAGAATGCTCAAAGTACTTCCATCTGATAAATGAAAATACAGTCCATTTCTTTTCTGCATTATATAATATATTTCCTTTCATTACAACTTGATATGTATGCTGAAAAATCTGAAATGCTGATTTTACATGGCGAACCCCTATCAATTTTTTTCTAGAATCTTCTCTCTCATCCTATTTCATCTGTAATCCCTTTTTTTTTAGCTTCAGCTTGTTGAAATCTGATTCTGCTTCTTCTTTGAAAACTGAAAAGTGTACTTCTATCTTCCATTCTCTCTTTTGAGCTCTAACCTCTTCCATTTGCAGAATGTTTGCTGAACTTTGAGTTGTAATTTTTCTTCTCTAAACATGTACTTATGACTTATTTATTTCTATCTTTGGTTCTGACTATACACTGCACACTTAGGAAAATAGTTAGAAACTAATTAGGATTTTTGGCCTCTCTTATGTCCATTTTTTCTTCTTTCTTTTACTTTCTTCTTTCTGAGTGATAAAATCATGCATGTAATTTGTCCTTCAAGTAGAATACATCTCCTATTTAGGGAAAGATTCATATGCACGGAGTAGGATAGTGTAGGAATATGGTTTGATCCCGAGCTTGTAAGCGATGGTTGACTTATTTTTGCTTTTTAGGTACCATGAATGGAGAATGAAGGAGCTGACAAGGAGATGCTCTGCACAAAGAGGAATATACAAGGCAATGATGGGTTCACCCTCATACTCCTTTGATTTCTCTTTCATGATTGGGTATATTTATTTTTATTGGTTGTACTTTACTTTTTAGTTACATCCCACGTCTTGTGTGTGAAACATTTGATTCTCCTTATGAATAAAAAATTGAATTCGTAAATGAGTTGTATATCTCTTTATGTATTTATACTTTTTGTATGGATGTATAATGAATTAAACAACTCGAGTAATACAATTGAATGTCTTAATCATTAATGAAAGAACATTGAATAGAACTTGTAACATTCAAGTAATGAACTATGATTTTTCGGGATTTGCACTTATGTTTGTTGTTCAAAAGCGTTGCACTTCACCTATTCTGCAATTGGATTTCCTCATCAAGACAACATAACTGTCCTTCGGGGCTTGTGTTCTTTTGTTGAGGATGATCATGAAATTGCAAACTATGTGATCTATTACATTTTGTAATAGCACACATAGCTACAAATTTCATGTAATCTTTTAAATAAATCAGCAACAATGACATAATTTGATGTGATCTCCCCTAGCTTAGGTATACTTCACCTATTCTATCCATCGTAACAAAGTTTTGAGTTGCCCATTTTTGCACAAGTGCAAAAATTGTCAACGACCACAGTGATCCTGCGGGGAAAGCTGCCTATTAGCTTATATACCAGTGCCTTTCTCTTGTCCATTCGGCATGGAGTTTGAAGCGTATAACCAAAATCTACCTTTCTAAAAGGTCCAACCCTTCCCAAAAAAAATTAAAGATGGGAAAGTATACGGTAAACCAAATCATGTACATGAATGCTCTTATTGAATTAAAAAATAATGTGATGTGCAAAAATGCACTTATTGAAAAGAAATCCTATTCTAACAATCACTATAAGATTTTCAATATGAGTTTTTGAGAAACATACCATTCATAGGAATGGGAAGTTCCTCTCCACTCAGCTTCAAAAGCTGAAGCATTGTGTTCATGTAATCTCAAATCATCTAGGGCCACTCCAGAGTGTATCAAACTTTGAGTGTCTTCCTGGCTTTGCACGATCAACATCCCATTTTAACACAATATCTCCTTCATTGAAGACTCTAAATTTGGCTTTCTTGTCAAAAGTATTCTTGATTTGTTTCTAATTCTTTTCCATATTTAAATGAGCTTGATCTCTTAGCTCTTGCAATTCCATTAACTCTGCATAACAAACTTGCAATGGTTCATTTTCAAGTAGCTCCATTTGATGCAATAAATCTAATGTTGGTAACTCAACTGAAATAGGAATTCTTGCTTCTTTTCCATACACAAGCTTGTATGGTGAATTGCCAATTGATCTTTTAGGATTCATTCTATCAGCCTAAAGTGTGGAATTCAAAATCAGATGCCAAGCTCTTTGATTATCCTTGAGTGTTCTTCTGATGATTCTTAATGATTCTTGTTAGTACTTTCATCTAAGCCATTACCTTGTGGGTAATAATTAGATGAAGAACTCAGATATATTCCATGTTTGATAGCCCAATGTGTTACCTTTGCACCGAGGAATGTTAAACCAGCATCGATATGATCGTTGTTGTAAAACCAAATCACGTAAACTAGGTCTTCATAAAAGGATAGTATCAAAGCTTCGTTGGCATATTTCAAAGCTATTGCTTTAGTCCATCATGTAAAATAATCATGTGCAGTTAAGATCCACTTATGTCTTTATGATGAAGGCTAGTTTATCATTCAATAAAATCAAGACACCCTTTGCGCATAAAAGGTTGATTAGGTGAACAGGATGCAAAGGAAATGAAGCAAGATGTTTTTTTCCAACAAAGAAAGCACATTTCTTACACTTTCTAATCCATTCAAAATAGTCTTTGAATATGCTAGGCCAATAGTAACCTGCTTTCATAATTTTTAAAGCTATAGTACATGCTGAAAAGTTACCTCATGTAGGTCCTTCATGGAATATTTATAATATTTTATGAATTTTATCATAACCAACACATCTCAGCAAGATCCCATTTATATCCCTTTTGAACAATACACCATCGACAAAAAGATAAGGAATAGCTTGTAATCTAAAATATCTTCATTTATTCTTATCCATACCTTCCGGATAGGTGCCATGATATAAGTAGTTAACTAAATCAGTCATCCACCTTGATTCTTGGATCTCTTGGGAAAGTTCGGGTTGTTGATGTCGTGGTTTGATGATGATATTTGATTGCCGACACGTAACTTCGGTATGTTGTTCGAATCTTTGGGTTCGTAGAGTCTTTGTTTTCCCATATCATAAATTAGATGTTCACATAAACCTTTAGCTCGAGCCATATTAGAACCCAAATATCAACATCATATTCCATAATATTTGTTATGTAGCCTACTCTTTTCTCATTCAATTCTTTATTTGAAAGGAAAACTTTCACACTTGGATGACAAACAAGAACATGAATTTTATTGTTTGAAAGAATTTACTTAAAATTCTTTATTCCTCTGACTACTGAAAATACTTATTTTTCAAGAAATGTGTACCTTGTTTCATAATCATGCAAACTCTGTCCAAAGAAAGCAATTGGCTTCTCAATATTTTCATCATTAACTTGAGTAAGGATAGTTGAGATTGTTTCAACTCCTGGAAGTGCATACATTGTAAAATCTTTATCAAAATTTGGGTTTGCAAGAGTAGGATCCTGAGAGATAGCTAATTTTATTGCTTCAAAACCTTCCCTTCCTTCGTTGGTCCAAGAGAAAGTTTTCTCTTTCTTTAACATAGTTGTTAACGGTTTAACCAATGCTACAAAATCTGGAACAAATCTTCTAACAAAGTTGATTTTTCCAAGAAAACTTTACAATGCCTTCTTATGATGAGGCAATGATAGTTGTGATATAGCTTCGATTTTGAAAGGATCAATTGCTAAACCCTACTTTGAAACAATATGACCAAGTAATTTACCTTGATGTACTGAAAAGATAGACTTCAAAGGATTTAGAGATATTCCAAACTACTTGCATAACTAAAAGGTTTACCTTAAATGCATCAAATGTTCTTCTAGGTCTTTTGAAAATATAGTCACATCATCTAAATAGACAAGAATGCATTTATTTAACAAGCTCTGAAAATCCATGTCCATTGCACGTTCAAACATTACACCGAGCATTTGAAAGATCGAAAGGAATTCTTTTGTAAGCATAGGTACCCCACTTTGTGGTAAAATATGTTTTGTATCTATCTTTTTCTTAGAATAAAATCTGATTATAGCCACTGTAACCATCTAGAAGAGATACTCTATCTAAACCTAAGACTTTTCTCAAAATTTGATCCATATTTGGAATGGGTAGTGATCTTTTAATGAAGCTTTATTAAGATTTGTGAAATCTACACATAGTCTGATTTCACCGTTCTTCTTCCTAATAAGAACAAGATTAGCCACCCACCTTGAATGCTTAACTGGAAAAAATAATACATGATTCGATCAACTTGGATAACTCTTTCCTCATCAGAGGTTCTATTTTTGGATTTACAGACCTTTGTTTCTGTCTTACAGGCTTAACATTTGGATGTAACTTGATTGTATGCCATGCTAGAATGGGATCAAATCCTTTCAGGTCTTGGTATTTCCAAGAAAAGACATCCTTAAACTCTTTGTAAAGATTAATAAATGATTTTTTTAGCTGAGGAACATACCTTTCCAAGAAATAACTTTTTCCCTTCACCAATTGCAATCTCTTCATAGTTGTATCAAGCATGTGTTGACATCATAGTTTTGTCTTTTGTAACCGATCATCAATAATGAAGATGTATTCCAACGTAACCAGACCTTGAGGTAATTTATTTGTCTTTAACGGAATAATATGATCTCCATATAAATGCTGTAACTTATCCCAATTAAGTATAGAGACCTTAGCTTGCTGTTGTAAAAACCTGTAGATTTGATCATCATTTTCAAAAACCTACCAATTTAAATCATTATTAGGTATTGAGTGCTTGATAGTTAGCTTAATATGGGGCTGAATTTTTCTATTTTCAATCTATTCCTGCACTTTGAAACTAGCACCAACTATTGTAAGTGTATCTACATGCTTGTTTTCAGCTCTAGGAATAGACTAAATATTAATAGCTTCAAAATCTTTCATTAAGTCTGAAACTCTATGTCTGTAAGACTTCATTAGTGGATTCTTACAAACATTGAAGTTTTTACTTGATTGATAACCAAATTAGAATCACCAAAGATTTGTAATGTGTTGATACCTCTCTTTCTGGCCCAAAGTAAGCCATGAATTAATGCTTCGTATTCAACTACATTACAAGTGCATGTAAATTGGAGACTCAAAGTTGAGAAATACCACTCATTTGTTAGAAAGTGAGCATCAAACTTGCTCCATGTCCTTTCTTGTTCTTAGCTCCATCAAAATGAAACTTCCAAATTCCTTCTGCTAAATCATCTATTTTGGACAAAGAGGAAGTGTATTTTCTTCCTGCATACAATACACACCAAAAATATGTTCTTCAACCTCCTTGGAAGGATCATGAGCGTTCTCTTCAACTATATTTTCATCCATAAATAGGTTAGAAACACCATCCAATATTGAAACATGAGCTACCTCATCAAAATCAGATTGATCCAGGGCTGAATAATTAGCCACCGCATTTGAAGAGTGAGGCTCAATGTGAAATCTAGCCAATGGATCTGAATTGATAGTAACCTTAGTACCATAGCATGTGGTGAAAAATAAGGACCAATCTGAAGAGAGATAACCTCCTATTTTTTCTGTGAAATCTCTAAATAAGCATAAAGAAAAGTATGGAGGCAAGTCCACAATAGTAACATCTTGTAGAATAGAAACATTTGGGAAAGCATGTAACGTTACCTCAAAAAAATTATTATACCAACTGTGTTAGTTGTAGTTCCATCAAGCTGTAAGACACTCCTTTTTGTAGGCTCATACTGCAAGCCTAATTTTTCTGTAATCAATTTTGGCATAACTCTGGTACTTGCACCACTATCCACCATGCAATTATGAACTAAATGTTCTCCAATGATTAGTGATAAATAAAATGGTGGTGGTTTCTTAATGTCATGAGCATTCAAAACTTTCTATACCATCCACTTAACTTCCTTAATACGGTTTTACTCAAACGTTCCAAGGACCATGTCTGTCTTCTGAACTTCCTTCTCTGCTATATTTGAAGAAATTTGTAGCTTAGCTAGTTCATGAGAAAGTAAATATTGTTGTCTAGGAATACTTAGAGCATCCCACATTAATATGTTAACATTATGCTTTTTCATTACATCAACAATGTTAAAAGAAGAAACTGTCTTAGAGATAGAATCAATTGTCTTAGAATAGGCCTTAGCGAAAACTGATTATGCTTCAGCTACCTTAGATATATGAGGAATAAAAATCTTCTTGGATCAGGCTGTAGCTATTTTTCATGGCCTTTATCAATTGGAACAACTGTTGTTTTTTGAGAAATAGTAGGGTTGTTAGTTGAATTTAGAGGTGCTATCTTGTCAGTGACGGTAGGCAAGATAGGCCTATTTTGTTGCTTTTGAATTTCAGAAACCCTCCCTTGAGCCCTAGTAGTGACTGCAACAAAATCCTCCTCATTAAAGCTTACTAAATTATGTTCAAGTGCCTTCTGAACATGAGTTTCTTGCTGCCCACCCTCCATTTGAGGCATAAATAATGTTTCAGATTGAGGTTGTGCAACAAGATTCAGATTCAAAAAAGCATTTGGGCAAGTTACAACTGAATGAGGTTGATTACAAGGTTGACACCACTCCTCTATAGCCATATTAACTAGAACTAAAGTGTTAGAAGAACTAGGAGCCTTTGGGTCAAATTTCCTTTGTTGGTAAGGCTGCCTATAATTTTGATTTTGTTGGTAGGGCTGCTTGTTTTGTTGATTCTATTGATAGGGTTGATAAGGAGCCTGGTAGGGTGTACTAGGTAATGCAATTTTATTCTCAATTGAGGTCAGCTTATTTCCCATGGTCTACAAAGCTTTAAATACATCATCTGATGGAGCTACAACAGTGGGTTCTATGATTGTAATAGGTGCTAAATCTACCAAAAATGGCATTGATCGCCTTGGTGCTAACTTTCTAGCTTTGAATAAGGCTATTTTCAGCTTAGATAGCAATGTCATAAGCTGCTGATTTGTAAGTGTCTCTCCAACCATTGACTGAATCATAGTTGAGATATCACTGTTTAATGCTCTAAGATAATAAAGGAAAGCATGATCAGCTTGAGGCTTGACACTTGCTAGAATTCTCTCCCAAGTTCTGGAAAAACGGATATTGAAACTAGACATAAATTCATTGGGAGCTCTTTTAATAGTAGATAACTATTCAATGAGAGAAAAATGATCTGAGTTGTCTTGGAACTATTTCAGAAATTTTTCACCTAAAATATCCCAAGTTCCTATGCTTCCAATTTCTAGGTTTCTATACCATTGCAAGGCTTGCCCTTTAAAAGATGCAACTAAGATTCTTAGAGCTATGTCTTCATGAGTGATATTATGGACTACACATAGGGATGCAACATCTTTGATATGTTTAGCTGGTGTAACCTCATTTTCACTCCTAAATGATGGAAAAATTTCATGGCAGCATTGGGAATATCATGATAAATTGGAATTACTAATGGGATGCCATTAGTAAAGGGCACAAAATTCCTCGGTGGTTTTTGGGCATTGGAAAAACTAGGATATTGATAGAAGAATTTATACATGGTGAAGGAATATTAGGAGGAGGGTTACCAAAACCAAGTCTATTATAAGGTAAAGTACTACCAACTCTTCTCCTTCTAGTAGAATTCAAAGGTAAAGAAACAAAATAGAAGGAATCTCTCTTACCGATGATCTTGTATTCGGTTATGGCATGGAACATGCTATAATACTGGTTTGAAATCAGATTTCTGAGTCACCAAAAGATCATAAAATCTTTAGAATAAATTAGCTGTAGTCTGCTCCTAAAAGTGATTTTTAATTTATTGTAAATCTACTATAGATCTTAAAAATTACATGCAGATCTGATTCGTTGTCTCACCGGGCATGCTAAAAACTATTATCTCTTAAAAGTGAACCATGTAGAGAGATGGCTATAGGTTTTCTAAGCTTGCACAAATGATCTCTCTCTTTCATAGATACAATGGAAACA
The DNA here is from genome assembly GCA_018340775.1 of Taxus wallichiana var. yunnanensis. NCBI lineage: Eukaryota > Viridiplantae > Streptophyta > Pinopsida > Cupressales > Taxaceae > Taxus > Taxus wallichiana. The sequence goes on from CM031240.1 coordinate 265,673,304, forward strand.
CCTCAGGTCTGTGGGTATACCTATTTTGAGGTGAGTCTCGGTATCAAGGCTGGTTCCTTGTTGGTGTATGCTAAACTACTTTCTGGGAGTTTTAGGGTAAAAGATGATTGTAAAAATGATTAAAACTAAGGTGATACACCAAATTTGTATGAGGGATTTGACTGAGTATATGCACAATTGATCTGGGAAGGATTCTTGATGCACAAACCAATAGTTTTTCTATAGAATATCTAAGGGAAAAACACTTGATTGCATTGAGGGAGGATCACAACAGTACTATTAAGTTAACATGCACATTAAAATTTAAGCAGAAAAGACTAAAAATTTGCAGTAGGGTAAGGTGGTTGATCAGGGAATTTGCATTCACAAGATTGATATAACATACACAAGACTGCAATATAACTTGAAAAGGAAAAGAACACTTCACACACGAGAGGAAAAACTAGCAAAATTTGTTTCAAGCACTCATATATCAAAAGTCCTTTAGAAAAAATCCCCTTGTGTTATGCAAAGGCACACAATAAATAGCAAAAATAAATTTCACCCCCTTCCTAAACATAGCCTAATGCTTGTACTCGCCCATGCATCCTAATTTTATCCTTTATTTAATAATAAATAAAGGGATAAAATAATAAAAACTATAGCATGCAGTTTAAAAATAGGCACTAATGGCCTTAATTACAATATAGTCAAACTGAATTTGAATGTTCTACTTTTAAGAAAAGAATGGGTGAATAATTTATTAATAATAAAATTGCTTGCTAGGAAAGTTTCACTCCTTTGAGCATGCAAATTCATCTTCTTCTCTATTCTTTCTTCTTGTGAAGCATGCAAAAATAAACTCCCTGTATGTGAGCAAAATAATTACATTTATTTGCAATACTTTGCAAAATAATTCATCCAAAACAATCTGATTGGGACCACCTTTGTCTCTGATGTTGACACTCATTCTATTTGCTAGTGATCACATGGATAAAATTTGAAATTCAACCCAACCTCCTTGAAGTGGGGACCACCTCTACACTCCACCATGGTTTGGCCACTATGTGGACTTAGCATAATACTTAAGGGGTCGACCATTTGATATGGCACATGCCACTATATCCACCACCTTTTGATAATTATACACATGTATATATGTGTCGGTTTTTGCATAGTTGGTAGCATGTAGTTTGAAATTCACCTTTTAGGTGATCATTGGGCACAATGTGGTTGGCATTTGGTTTATTTGATACATTGCATGGTATATACTTTAGAGATCCACCTTTTCGGTGATCATTAGCAATATGATGGTCGACCATGATTATTATTTGGAGGACACGTGGGTTGTCCCCTTCCTCACGGTGACTCAACCCTTGGGAAATATTGTCGAGTGGAATTTGTAACTAACCCTTGATTAAAAGAGAGTAACTCAGGTCTATGTGGAAGTTGGTGATCATCCTGGGATGTCGATCTCTGTACCTTTTCCATAGTGATCGTTGATCTGTAACATGTGGTTAGGGTTTTAAAGTTGACAATTAATGTGGTCGGTGGGAGGCTAGCCATGGTTATTCTTTGATCTCTGAGCTCATTTTTTAGACCATTGATCCGTTGTACTTGGAGAAATTGAGCCGTCGATTCTTGACCCTCGGTTAGGGTTAGGTTAAGCCAAAGTTGTAGTGGGTGAGTTAAAACACTCGAACTCATCATTTTTTCATTTTGCTTCGATTATGGGCGAAGCCTTGGGAAAAATTTATTTGTTGCCGCCATGGTTGAAATTTTTGAGCTCTGTTACTTTTCTTTCTTTGCAAGATGTGATCGATTTTCTTTAGGCTTCTATCAACGTTCGCTTCTGAGCTTTCTCATGGAGCTTTCAGTTGTAAAATAGTGGCCGTTTGAGTTGGTTATGCACATTTTCCAAGATGTGGGTTCTAGTCAGCATGAGAAAATTCTGGATGTTCTATTCCATCGATGCCATGGATGTGATATTTAGAAACTACACTCTATGTTTCCTTGGATCGAGAGCCCATTAATCTTCAACTCCTCGGGTAGAATATTTTATTGTGAATTTCCTATTGATTTTATGATCGTGAATTGGTATTTATGTTGCTTTTAAAAAATATGGAAACTTAGTCTACTCTCTACCAATGAAATTTGATCATTTTACTATGGAGATTTCATTCCTTGGAGAGGTAAAACTTTCAACACCTATTAAAAGGTGGCCGCCATTCGGCTAGTTCTATTAAGTCGTTTTCCTTCTAATTTTCAGGTTAGTGATCGAATACATAGATCCACTAATACCCATTAATGGACTTGTCGTTTTCAACTTGGGCATGTGTTTGTCTCGAATCATAGCCATAACCTTTGTATTGTTTTATCTATTATTAAAATGGTGACTTTGATAGTAGCTCCACTTAGTCTTCTATGTGATTTATTTGTTTTTCACTGAGGCCACCATTCTTGTTCTCTTGGAGCTCGGCCCTGTGCAACTGTGAATGCATGCTTGTATGATTTTGGTTTTTGACCATTCTTCTTAAAAGCTCTAGTCAGAATGTGGCTCCTTTACCGTTTGAACTTCTTTTGGCCATGGTTAGAGGTAACTCTTGATTTACCCCTTTTATGGATGCGAGTAGTATAAATACTCTATTTTGCTAGATATTAATAAACTTATGTCATCATGATCTACTTGGTTATTCTTTGTTAGCTTCCTCGAATCATCTTTGGAGAGTTTGCTAGATAGTTTACGTTCTGGGTATTTCATATTTTGCTTGACTATCTCTAGATCTGGATTTTTCATTGAGAGTTTTATCTGTATGTCCTTGCGGGCCTATGTTTTCTTTGTCATTTTAATTCTTTGGCATTAAAATGGTGACTTTAGGTCTTGGAAGCTTCATCCCTGTTAGGATCTATACCTTAAATTTAATCATAAACTATAATATTTTCTTTTATCTCGAATCTGTAGGTCTGGGCTGCTCTAAATATCCCGTATCTCTATTTTTCGTAGCTCTGGATTTGTTCTAATGATGAAATTTTCTTTTCTTTATCATTCGGAACTAGAATGGTGGCTTCACTTTGATAGTTTCTTTTACTTATCTCATTCTGTCTGAATCCTTCAAACTCAGAAGCTAGTTCTGTCATAATCTTGGGACTATAATATATAGTTATTTTGAAGAAAATAGGGTTTTATCTTGCTCAAAACTATATCTGTATGTTTGATTCTTCTATAACTCTTTGATATCTATAGTAATTTAAGCAATTCTTGATCTATTTTGATGTCACTATTAGGTGCAAGCCTTGATTTAGATACTTTACTCTGTTACTTTCACTACATTTCTTTGATTTTAGTTTGATATAGATGCTGGAAAAGTTGTAAATGTTGGTTTTATAGGGCGAAGCCCTGCCAATTTTTTTCTAGAATTATCTCTCTTTCAAAAACCTTTTCAAACTAGACATGTTCCTTGCTTGCAAGTATCCCCTCTATTCTGAAAGTTGAGCTCATGAAGACCTGTAGCTTGATTTGGTCTTTGCTTGTATAGCTATTATATGATGATCATTCATGCACTTTGTGTCTTCTATAGCTTACTTTAAAATGTTCATATATACAATTTTAATGTCATCATGAGATAGATTATTTTGTTTACCTGTAATGGCTTATGCTTATGTTGTAGATGATTACTACTTTGCTTCAATGAATGCATGTCATTGATAATGTAGTAATTCTGTGTTCTCATATTTGCTTTATTTTGAAAACTATAACTTAGAAAAGATGGAATTTGTAAGATTATCTTAGAACTTTAATTCTCTTCCATTGTTTAAGCTATAAAGAAGTCTCAAAGTACTTCCATCTGATAAATAAAAATAAAGTCCATTTATTTTCTGCATTATATATTGTATTTCCTTTCATTACAACTTGATATGTATGCTGAAAATATGAAATGCTGATTTTACATGGTGAAGCCCTGTCAAAATTTTTCAGAATCTTCTCTCTCATCCTATTTCAGTTGTAATCCCTTTTTCTTTTAGCTTCAGCTTGTTGAAATCTGATTCTGCTTCTTCTTTGCAAACTGAAAAGTGTACTTCTATCTTCCATTCTCTCTTCTGAGCTCTAACCTCTTCCATTTGTAGAATGTTTGCTGAACTTTGAGTTGTACTTTTTCTTCTCTTAGCATGTACTTATGACTTATTTATTTCTATCTTTGGCTACAACCTGTACCTACACACTTAGGAAAATAGTTAGAAAATAATTAGGATTTTTGGCCTCTCTTATGTCCATGTTTTCTTCTTTCTTTTACTTTCTTCTTTCTGAGTGATAAAAGCATGCATGCAATTTGTCCTTCAAGTAGAATACATCTCTTGTTTAGGGAAAGATTCATATGCATGAAGTAGGATAGTGTAGGAATATGGTTTGATCACTGAACTCATAAGTGATGGTTGAGTATTGTTTGCTTTTCAGGTACCATGACTTGAGGATGAAGGAGTTGGAAGGGAGATTCTCTACAAAAAGAAAAATATACAAGGCAATGATGATTTCACCCTCATACTCCTTTGCTTTTTATTTCATTCATGTGTATCTTTCTTTTCATTAGCTATACTTTACTTTTCATCTACATCCCATGGCTTGTGTGGGAAACATTTGATTCTCCTTGTGAATAAAACATTCAATTCTGTAAATGAGTTGTATATCTCTTTCTACATTTATGCTTTTTGTATGGATGTATAATGAATTAAACAACTTAGTAACATAATTGAATGTCTTAATCATAAAGGAAAGAACATTGAATAGAACTTGTAACATTCAGTAATGAAATCTAATTTTTTGGGATTTTCACTTATGTTTTTGTTCCAAAAATTTGCACTTCACCTATTCTGTAATTGGATGTCCTCATCAAGACAACACAACTATCCTTTAGGGCTTGTGTTCTTTTGCTAAGGATGGTCATGAAATTATAGACTATGTGATCTGTTACATTTTGTAACAGCACACATAGTTGTAGATTTCATGTAATATTTTAAATAAATCAACAACAATGACATAATCTGATGTGATCTCCCCTAGCTTAGGTATACTTCACCTATTCTATCCATCATAACAAAGTTTTGAGTTGCCCATTTTTGCACAAGTGCAAAAATTGTCAAAAAAACCTTCATGTATTTTCCTTCATTCGTCCTACATGTATGATAAGTCTACTTATGGTAAGTCAGTTTAGTTATAGTATGAAGTGCATAAATTATAAATAAGTCATCTCTCTAGTAGGGATTTTAAGAATCTTCTCGTAAAATGGAGGTGGAAAATCCATGACGAATATACCTAGAACCACATTCTCTTAAAGCTGAATTTTCCATTTTTGAGAATAGAATATACTATTTGAGTGAGAGAAACCATACAAGGGAAAGATATCTATAGAAACATGACAACAAGACCACTATTGCATGTCAACGAGGCTTGTTGTCACACGACAAAGGATTAATATCACGTAACAAAAGCATTGTTGACACACGACAACAAGTTCTCTTTCACATGTCAACGAGGCTTACTATCCGCATCAACATGGTTTGTTGGCGCACACCAACAAGCCCTATGTTGCGCACTGGCGAAGCCTCGTTGATGCGTGATAGATAAATTTTTGTCACGTGTCAACAATGCTTGTTGTCACATGCCAAGAAAACCTTTTACACATGTTAACAATGCTTGTTGACGTGCGATAGAAAACTTATTGTCACGTGTCAACAAGCCTTGTTAACGCCGCGATAGCAAGACCTATGGCATGCATCAATGAGGCTTGCGACACATGATGAGAGGATTTCCATCATGTGACAACAAGCCTTGTTAATGTGTGATGGAAATTCTTTAATCGCGTCTCAAAAAAATTGTTGATGCGTGACATAGGCCTTCTTGTCGTGCATCAACAATCCTTGTTGATGCGTGTGAAGCCTTCTTTTCGAGGCGTCCACAAGTCATATTGATGTGTGATAGCAAGACCTCTTCGGTGCATCAATATGTCTTGTTGACATGTGAAAGAGGCTTGAAAACCTTAATTTTACCCTATAAATACCCTCCTACCACTCATTTTCACGTTTACACTTCCTGGCTCCCAAATTTTCTTGTTTACAGGAATCAAGCTCAAGTACAATCAGGATCAAATAAAATGGAAACTTTAAGTGCATCCCAAGCTCAAGACCAATATAAATTATAAAATATAGTCAATCGATAAGCTGAATCTAAGGACAAGATACTTGTTGTGCCCCCACATTCAGATAGTTTTGTAAATGAATACAAAATACAAGGATTTTATGGATGCATGTGATTTTGATGGGCTTGTTAAGATGCCCTAGTTTGAAATTGATCATGACATTATGAATTACCTTCTCTCCTCGTACAATATAGAGGACGGTCTATTTTCACATTACTATAGATGATGATCATATGTTTCAACTTGGTGTCGATCAACTGATATCCATCGGTTGACAGGACTTCCATATAAAAATTCCCCCATTATTACAATGAAGGCAACCCTCATCAAAAATGATAAGAAGTACCTCGAATCTACTTTCTGTTTCCATGTTAAGTGTATGTGTCTGTTTTCATTTTTCAATTTTAATTTGATATTTTAATTTTTTATTTCAATACAATTTCAAATCAATATTAACTCAATGACGTTTTGGCATTTTTGCAGTTCTGTTAATAAACCAATACATGGCGTGGATACACAAGGACTTGAACACCACTCTGTTATTCTTATGATTTATTTCTTTCAAGATAGAATTATTTTGAGGTCGGAAAATTGATATACAGAAATGGGTTATTGTATACATTCTTGTAACTATTCGAAAGAAATTTTTTTATTGGTGCACCTTTTTATCCAATTAAATAAAAACTGACATTATAAATGCATCGCTTTTAGAAAAACTAGTTTTTAACCCCACAAATTATCTCCTTGTCTTTTATTACGAGGCTCTTTTTAATTTAAAAGACAAACCAATTCCTTCTTACATGGACGAGATGTTAAAAAAATTCAATTCCATTTCAAGAACAACAGGTATAAAGTTTGTATTTTGACATTAGACTAACATTATGTTCATTTGGAATCTGATTAAATATTGACTATTTGTAGAGAAGATTTTGGAGGCCTTTCTACAAAAAAAAAAGTAACAACAAGAGGAAGAGGCCAGCAACACATTGAGGCATCAATGATTCAAAATCTGAAATGGAAATTCAATCATCTACGAGATCGCGAAGCCTTTGTGTTAATTAAATTCTAGAGACATATGACCACCCTAAAATTTATTATTTACAAATTCCTATTTTCTATTTTAAATTTACCATTTACAATTGATTTTTTTCGACATTACAAGGACTTTAGACAACACACGTGCTTCTCAAAGTCAATTGTCTTTGCGCAACTCACTCAATTCGAGTCACGTACAAATGTCTCTTCTGAACACACTTTGGTGAAAAATCTCAGCCACACACAACTAATTACTACACGGCCACCTCAAGCACTACAACAGGATACCCCTCAATAATAAGGTATTATTTTATTTCTTTAGTACATATTTTAAATAATTTTCATATAATTTTATAGTTTTTGCATAGTTTAATAACTTTTCATATGATTTTTCTTACATTTTTTCAGTACATTGCGGTCCTTATCCGTAAAAATAATGGCACCACCATCTCCTCTACCATTACGATTCAAAATGAAAACCGGAGGAAAAGAACATTTGTAAATGCATGCGTATTCCTCCAGCCCTTAGTGGGACATTGAACATTGCCTCCTCATTTCAAATTCCAACCCTCTCTCTCGGTGGCTTGCCCAATGCAATGGGCATATCAGTTTTAAATAATATAAATTTAGATGAAGATTACTTGGGCATTGATAGCAATGACCCAACATGATTTTTTAATACACGTGAGATGATTCAAGGCTAGCAGGTATACTTCTAAGTTCTATTTAACCATAATTTATTCAAATTTCATTACATTTAACTTTCAATTTCAATCTTTGAATATGTGTTGATTTTATCATAAAATAAGATTAGGCCACCATAACAAAAAAATAGGTAGCGATCGATGATCAACCTGAAAGCCCCCATACCTCTCCAACGACATCATCTTCTTCAGATATAGATGGTGAACAATTACTACCATTTCCTTTAGAGAACTTGATTGGTTATGATTGTCAATCCCATGTTGATGATTTTATTGTACCTCATATCAATCAACTCATAGAATAGGAGAGAAGGGAAAAATTACTAATGAATGAGATAGTAAGTCATTTTGAAAATTAATTGAAAAGGGATAGTTTATACACTACAGTCCAAAATCAACTTGCGAAGATGGATTCCTTACTTACCCAAGTAAGAAGTGGGAATGTCATGTATATCAACAATTATAAAGATGATATTTTAGATAAAATATTAAACAAATTGGAAAATATAAGTGCTTAAGCCCTATGCATATTTTAACTAATGGTTTAAGGATGAGGATCTACAGGTAATTGCGAATTCTGAGAGAGATAGAGTGGTCGTAGGTATTATTACTTTGAAACAATATTTTTTGTTAATTTGAAATTTTCTTATTTTAGTAATATTTTTAATTGAGCTCGTAGTTGAAATATGAAAATTTGAAGAGTCAAGCAAAGGTGTTCCAAGTTCACTTGGAAACCATGAAGAACCGTTTATCCACAACAATAAAGATGAAATAAAATATTGTTTTTGTAAATAAACGAAACAATAAACTAAAGCGAGATAATTAGCGAGAATGGCTACGAACTGAATATTTATTCAAAACTAAGACACTATAGATCCTTGATTTCTATCCCATCGAGATATGATAAAGTAAGAAAAAATAATCATAAAGAATCTAGACAGGTGATGTGGAAGATCTAATTAGTTCTAGGATTATCCAAGCCATTAGGGAAAGGGGGTGCGGGAGGGGAATCGATTGGGGAAAGGAGTAAATGAGTGGAAGCCATAGGGGAAAGGGTTATAGAAAATTGAGGGTTGAAAAATTGAAATATTCAATTTCAAATACTTTATAATGTGGATTTGAAAATTTGAAACTTGAGTGTGATGTTGATGAAGTTTGAAAATTTGAAATACATTATAATTTGTATTTGAAATTTGAAACTTGAATGTGATGAGCATTATAAAATTTGAAATACTTTATAATCTTGTTATATATTATATATAGAATTTCTAGATTGTATATGGTGTTTATGTTTAATTTGAATGTGATGGCGTTATGATAATGGTTAATTATTTGTTTTAAGAAAATTAGATGTGGATGATGACATTAGAATAGATATGGATTACGATGAATTATATCTGGATGATGATAATGGATAATATTATTTTCTATATTTGTAATGATATGATGACATTGGATGTGGATAATTATATTAAAATAGATATGGATGATGATGAATTGTGTGGACATAGATTCAGCTTCAATCATGGTCATGGATGATGATAATGGATATGATGAATATTTTTAAGAATAATTGGAGTTTGTCGGAAGTCTAGGATAGAGACATATTCTCTCTACTTGTAAAATTCAAACTTTGTATCAGGTTTCTTCACATTTAAACCTTCTCAAAATCTTCTTCTCTCTACTTGTAATGATATGATGACATTAGATGTGGATGATGACATTAGAATAGATATGGATGATGATGAACTGCGTGGACTTAGATTTGGCTTAAAGTACAATCATGGATGATGATAATGGATATGATGAATTGTTTTAAGAATAATTGGAGTTTTCGGGAGTCTAGGGAAGAGACATCTTCTCTCTATTTGTAAAATTTGAAGTTTGTATCATGTTTCTAGACATTTAAACCTTCTCAAAATATTATAATCTCTACTTGTAATTATATGATGACATTAGATGTGGATGAATCAATGATATGATGACATTGAATGTGGATGATGATATTAAAATAGATATGGATGATGATGAATTGTGTGTAATTAGATTTAGCTTCAAACCCACTCATAGATGAGGATAATGGATATGATGAATTGTTTTAATAATAATTGGAGTTTTTAGGAGTCTAGGACAAAGACATCTTCTCCCTACTTGTAAAATTCAAACTTTGTATCAAGTTTCTACACATTTAAACCTTTTCAAAATCCTCTTCTCTCTACTTATAATGAATCAATGATACGATGACATTAGATGTGGATGATGACATTAGATGTGGATGATGACATTAAAATAGATATGGATTATGGAGGGAAAAATATTCTTCTCTACTTGTAAACATAAAACTCTATATGATGAATTGTTTTAAGAAAATTTGGAATGTGTTATGACAGAAACAACTTAATATGGAAAAATATTCGTCTCTCCACTTGTAAAATTAAAATCTATGATTTTATCCCACAAATTTTAAACACTTTATCAAAGCATTTTACAAATTAAATAATAATTTAAACATAATTGTAAAAACTCAAGAAATGTCATATGATAGGGTTAAAGTTACCTCTTATCTTTTAGATGGCTATGACAAAGCATATGGAAGGAAAATGATAAATCATCCTTCGTAGCATGCTAGAAGATCTTTGATTCAAGAAAACTCAACATGAGAAATGGATTAGTATATAGATGGGTGAGTTTCTTAACATTGTCAGTCCTGAGAAGTGAGAGCTTCCTTAGATGGATGTCAACCCATGTTTTCAAGAAAAAAATGAAATAATGATTGAGCAGATTAAGGAAGAGACTAGAAAGATTAAAGAAAATTCAAATGATAACTGCATATGTCCTGGACAAGTAAAAGTCTTGAAGTATGGAAAAGTATAATAGTGGAACTATAAATAGATCTTTAACATAGAAATTGGTATTTGACAAATCCAAATTAGTAATTATATACAATATATTTTTAATAAATAGTTTTATTTAACTATATGTAAATGTATATACTTGTAACATATATAATGATAACAAGTGCTGAAACAAAATATGATAAAAAGTCACCTCTATAAATATTTGCATCTATAGAGTTAATATGATATTCAATAAATAAACACAGTTAAAATTTAAGGTGAAAATAAATTAAGTAAGGTCAAGTAGATACCTATTTAAAGATGAAACAATCCATTCTCAATAGCTTCTTCAAAGTTGATGTTCTCTATTGTAGAGGGTGACGACACAACAATTTCACTCTCATCACTGGGAACAGTTGTATTTAGACTGTATTATTTACACCTCTTCTTTTGAAAAGGGAATTCCAATGCACAATTTCTCGAGTCGAAAGGAAAGGTTTCCAAGGAGTAGCGAGAAACATAAAACCTCAAGAAAATTTTAAGATTTTTATCCAACCTATTTCTCGAGTTTTGATTTTATAAATGATAAAGCACTTGGAAACCCTTTCATCCTCCAAACACCCCAAAATCATTGTTTTTCATAACTCATATAATATGAAATATTCAACAATGTGTTCTTGTAAGACAAGACTAATTTGGTAGATTCCTCACTAGAACCTTGTAATAGCTGATCTCATAATGTTCATCTAAATTTTTATATTTTTTCCACATTTTTGTTGCAATTTTTTAATTGAGACTTTAATAAATAAATATTCAGTATGCCTTTGATTTCCATACCCGTGACCTCTGAAGTCTTTGTGAAATGTTCCATTATTGTACCCATGGATTTATGGAAATGATTTCTTACAAATTTTGCATGAGCACCTTCATTATTCGAAAATTAGGATTCATCATACCTATTACTTTAATAATTTTATCTTTGTAGAAACATTCTCTAATTTCGATGATAAGGATTCTAATTTCTTTTTTAAATTTATTATTGTTTGAACTGTAATAGACTCAAATATATTACATGTCACGGGAACATCTTCTCTTTCCAATCCTATAATATCTTGATGTTTTTGCAAAATGTGCATTGGTATATCCCTTCCATTAACATGGAGGAAGAGGTGATCATGGATATTAAATATCAAATATTTACTAATATTTTAAGATCTAATAAATCTCTCCAATTCTTGAAAATAGGTGTATCAAAACTATCTTGGGAACTATACAAGATATCAAGACTTTGACATAACATTTTTCTCATCCGCATAAAATCCATAATATAGATTAATCTCTCCTATGCATGCTTCATCATTGTATTGATATCTTGTATTATTGGAAGAATACCAACCAATGTAAGAAATGTCTCCAAATTGGTTAGACGGAACAAAAATTTCCTCACCCCTCAAACTTCATGACAATATTGGTGTATGAAACCAACCAACAAAGGATACTCCTCACGAACTCTATATGCGCAGGTTCAAAAAAATAAATCCATCTCATCTCAACATCCTTAAGATGTTTTTTCCATCTATAACTCCAATTAGAAAATTTTGAAACTCAAGAAGTCTCTTTGGTCTAGTTTCCATATAGGCATGAATTTCTCTTATAAGGTCTTCTACTTTAGCAAAATTTTCGTAGTTACTTGCCATTTTGTTAACTAAATTCATTAGGTGAGCCATATAGTGAATTTTTAGCATATAAGGGGCCATTATTGTTTAGAATCTATCATACAACCCTATTTGGTGACCTGCATGACTGATTTACCATCTTCTCTCGATGCATAAAAACTTCTTAAAAATTTCATAATCAGTCATTCCACCTATATCTTTCAAATGAGAAACAACTATTATATGTAGGTTTTTGGCTTTACTCTTTTCAACCATTTTTATAACACCCAACAAATGAGGTGTCCTTATATGATTTTCGAAAGTATAGAAATGGATACATACCCATATAGTGGTGTAAAATGCTATCACTTCATCAATTGAAATAGAGATAAACTTATCTTTATTTACATTCTCTTTTAAATCTTCTTTCTCTATCATTAAAAGGAATTTTTCCATTTCCCATGCACTATTGTCAGACCAATGAGACTGAGGAATATTGTGCATTCCATTATATTGAAACGAAACTTTGAAATCAAGGAAATCTGAAATCGGTCGTCCTTCCTTTAGTATGTGAAATAAAGTAGAGAAATGTATGAGTTTTTCATGCAAATTTGTTTGATTCATATTACCAATTTGCGATGTGATCGTTCATCCCTTTTCCACAAGATGCTTGAGTTTTCTCTGATTTGATTCATACTCTGATACGTATTTAACATGCATGCATTCGTTTTCAATTCTCCACCTATGTGTTTTGATTTTTTGGCCATCGTCCCACATTACGATCAAATATTGTTCTCCACAGTGTTTTTCTATCTTGTCAACTTTACTTGTATTTTTTGTTGCTTTCCCAATTTCCACGTACATATTGTACATGTACATTCAGATGGAATATCTTCTTAATTAGATGGTTGTATAGGTTTGATAAAAAAAAAATTGTAGCCCAATCAAACTTGCAATTCCTCCAAATTTTCCACATATTCTTGTTCATTTTGAATGTTTTACATTTTTAGTAGAATTTTGAGCATTATCACAATCACCTCGTTACCTCTTTTGTGAAACAAAACTTGAATATGATTTTTTGTTCCATTTTGCTAATTATTTTTATGTGCAATATCTTGATGCACTCCTGGTTACACCTCAACAACAAGAATATCTTTGGGATCTAGAATCTCAATAGGTATATCTTAAAGATGTGGTATGGTATCATCATAGGTGTCATTTGGTTGATATTTTTAGAATACATGTCCACCACAATATTACCTTCTACATAGTCTATACTATGATTCATTCAAGATGGCATCTATATGGGTGCTAGTGGTTGAGGTATCTCTATGTGACAAAGTTTCAAAAATAGTTGTTATCACCGAATCATAGCACCCCTCTGTTCATACAAGTGCATATACTTGAACTCACGGTGTGATTGGATAACATGGGTACTATCTCCAAGTTGTGGGACTTGCTACTTGAGATAGACCTCCAAAGAAAGCTGGTTCTTGCTCCTAAACTACCTTCCACAATCTACTCTAATGCAGGGGAAACTAACTATTCTAATCTAAATTTCCAAGGGACCAGGAGAGAGAATGCATAAAATGAAAGCCTACACTAAAGTGGTGATAAAATAGAAAAGGAGGGTGTGAGATTATTCTCCAAATGCGTGAAATACTGAGAGGAAAAGTGCACACTAGAAGAGGTGATGACAGTTCTCCATAATCTAGTAAAATGCATTCACAATGATATTCCAAGCATACACAATGATAATGGATCCCTGCAAGAACATAATAATAGACACAATATTCTTGTAGAAAGATTAAAGGGGCAAGAAGAATACAAGAAAACACAGCAGAGGAAGATATATCCACAAACTGATATTTTATTGCTTCATGATATGCACAGTTCAATCTATTACAGGATAAGGGCCTAGATCACCATGAAAGGAGTCCACTACAAGGGCCTGTAGCACATTGGATTCACAAAGAAATTTTGTGAGCTTTGCTATCTGAAAACTCCTCTCCTTATAATGAGCCACAACACTCCAATTTATAGAAAAATGAGAAGAGAAAGAGAAGGAAAAATAAAAATTCTAAAATCTATCCTTCAACCACTTGTAAGAGGCATTAAATGGAGTAAAATGATTATATATTACTTGTAAAAAGGCTCCCCATACTATCCCAGTCTTTGTAGCGAGAGAAAGAATGATGACCATGCCTCTTAATTGCACTCCCAACCACCAAATGAAACACTGTTATGAACTCGGCCACGTTTTATAAAAAATATCCACCAATTTCTCATCAAATCTAGAATTTATTGATTTTTGTGCATCGGGCTTGGATCCACGATTCCAACGGTACCAATTTTGTGTGATTTCATTGAGAAATACAAAAGTTATGGCCTTCTGAGTGCGAGGCAGCTATTTTGGGTCTAGCAGGCGTTTTCTGTCATTTGACGGGAATGAGCATCAACTGACTGGAGCCGAATATGTTTATCTTAATTAAATATATCTACCCTCATTAAAAATAATAAATCCAATTTCGTGGCATAGAGGATGTCGTGCTCCTTCCAGAAAGTCCAATTTTATGAAAATCGGAGCTCGGAGTCAAAAGTTATGGCCGTTTGAAGTTTCACAGTCAAACGTTGACTTTTCTTCTTTGCTATCAGCCGTTTCAGATTTTTGCGTCCCTCGCGTCCCATGCGTACCTTTGTCCCAGCTGTCCCAGATGAAAATCTCCTGCTTCAGCCGATTCAAGCTTCCTTGTTCCTATTTGCGGTGAAGACACGTGGCGAGATTCCATTCGCTCTCGGCTCTTTCGGCTTTTTGCATCCCTCGCATACTTTTGGCCCGGATGTCCCAAATGCTGGGAAAAATATCTCTGAAGCGCCGAAATGGACTGTCTTTCAGCTTTTCAGCCGGTTCGCGTCCCACGCGTACCTACGGCCCAGATGTCCCAAACCACTCGATAACAAAACTTGGTGATTTTTTCCACTTTCGGCCAGTTCACCTTTTCACGTCCCGCACTTCCCGATGTCCCACTGCTGCGCGAACCACTGGCGGCTTTTCGCCGATTCGCGCCCAACGTCCCAACTTGTCGGATTGATGCGGACTAGGACTTAGCTGATTTTCTTCATTTTTTCGGCCCCAAGCTTGTTTTTTTGCAATTTTTTCACCTTTTCTAACTCATTGGGTTTTCTTCTTGGATGGGAGAGTTAGAAAGAAGAGGGGGCCCCAAAAACATGATTTTGGGCCTTAAATCAATCTATTTTCTTGGGACTAAAGAATTTGATGCATGTTATCAAAATTACCTTGAGGGGTGAATTTTGGATAACAATAGTTGAACATGGAAATTTGAGATTTCTTAGTTACTTGTTGGGTCTTCTCAATTTGAGCAATATAAACTTCTATTATTTTGAATGTGTTAATAGAAAAAGTGTTTTGCAAAAGATCAAACTAATTCATGCATCAAAAATACACTATGTCACACGTTAAAGAATATTAAGTCAAAACCCAAAAAGGAACCTTAGTTGTGCATTAGAGAAAAAATTATCGTGCGTCAAAGAAACTGAGTCACGCGTCGAAATGCAGACTCGGTCACATGTCGGGACGCACTAGTTCACGTGTTAGCAAGGGAACTCGATCGTGTTTTAGCAAGGCACTCGGTTGCACATCATGAAGGACACTCGAAGCACATTAGCAAGGTTTCTTAGTCACACGTTAGCAAGGCACTCGATTACGCATCGATAATGGTGCTCATTTAGCGTCAACAATTTTACTCGATTGTGCGTCGCCAAGAGCAATCGATTTCTCATCATTAATGGCACTTAGTTTCATGTCGTAGAAAATTGAATTAATGTACGAGTCATGCATCAAAAACAAATCCCTATCGCACGTGAATAATATCTCCTAGTCACTAGTCTAAATAAGTTTTGTCATGATGCTGACATGATGAAAGATGAGCTAAGAAACTTGGCAAAGCAAAAAGGTAAGAGGAAGGAGGAGGAGGCTGTTATTGATAATAAACAAGTTGAAGACATATACAAAAAGATAAACTCCTTAGATAACCATTTAGGGAAGACCAAGACTCGCCATGATCATAATATGGCTATTTTTAGTGCAATTGAAGAGTTTATTGAGTAGCATGTCCGCAGTGTCTCTAATCTCAGCGGAATTCCAGCAACTCTTTGGGGTACGGAAGAGGAAAGCAAAAGGACCATTGAACAGCTGGATGTTACTGACTCTACCCACATGACGACTTTGGCTATGTTCACCTCTTGGCAGAATATCAAAACTAGAATCGACAAAGCCGCCACGAAGTAATTGTGGATACTCTTGCTGCACTTCTCTGTATTTATTGCTATTTTTTTGTTGTTTTTGGTTGCTCTTCTGCAGTGTTCATTCTGGTTTGTTTTGTTGGGGTAACTGCTCTTGGACTACTTGGGGTTTCTATGTCTCAATTGGATCTTGATCCTTTTTGTTTTGGTTCTCATTCCTATTCTAGCTTCTAGGCCCTCTTTTGTACACAAGGGTATAGTCCCTTTCAAAAAACTATTTACCAATAATAATAATTTTTTTGTCATGCATTAACAAACAAATCCTTTTTTGTGCGTCAGCAAATAGTAATAATTTTGCATCAAAAATAGCACCTTTCACCCAATTGTAAACTACTACGGTAAAAAAACATGTCTTGTGCTTTGGTGCTTAGAGTATTTAAGTTCACGGTATTGGTATGGTAATGCTTGGTGGTAGTATACTACCAGAAAATTGACTAGGTTTTTATATGAGATGTTTCCAAATGTAGGAGAAGCCGACCCCTATAAAAATATATACTATAAATTTTAGGTGAATAGGACACTAAATTTCTCGAAAAATTTACCTTTTCAAATTTTCCTAAAATGAAATTTTCACCATATTCTTAATTTTTTCCACTAAAATTATCCCTACTCCCTTGTTAGTATAAGATTATGCTTATTTTTCTAAAGGGATATGTGGTGATAGTAATGACATATGAGATAGTGAAATGTCATTTTTATTTCCAAAATTTTATTACGAGTCATTGTTATAAAGTTTTTCAAGACTATTCCATTATCATATTTGTTTCAAGATAATTTTCATTGTTTTATTATTATAACGATACATCAAAAATTATTTTTAGTTATTGTTTTGTGTGTTTTCATGTCACGAGTTTTCATTTTAGTGTTTATTATCTTTGTGATTCAAGTCATAAGTGTCCTCTAGTAAAATTTGAATTAGTTGGTCATTATATTATCATCATTTTAATCAAATTAGTGTATTTTCACTCATTATAAAGTCCTATTTCATCGAATAAGTGTCATTTTTCTTGAGTCATTGTTAAGTTGAAAATTTGTAAAAGTTTGGAAAATAGAATGATTTGCCTCACGGATTCATTTTAGTGGAATCCAACATCCATCCGAGTCACAATTAAGGGTGGGTATTTAGAATTGAGAATCATGTTGAAATCCGGATGAGCTAGCAAAGTAGTATACTAGAGGAAGGATGTATAGGAGGATGGAGGACAATCAGCGTCTTCTCATCATTCATCAACGATGGGCCCTCACACTATAGTTTTGTGACATGTGTGTTTGTAGTGTGATTTGAGTATTTTCTAGTTGTGCTTTCTTATTTGTTATTTTTCAATATTCTTGTTGTTCCTATGATAAGTTGAGTTTTTTTTTCCAAAGTAATCTCCTAAAGGTGGAGACATTATTATAGTTGAATTAGTCTTGCACATCATGATATGGTTTGGGGTAAAGCATTTGAAAACCAATTTTTGTCTCTATTTTTGGCTAACCGATAAAAACCATATCTTTGTCTTGGTTTGTGATAATCCAATAGAAAATCACACAACTCTCAATTTTTGATTATTTGATGGAAAACCATATTTTTCTCGATGTGTGATCAACCAATATAAAATCACATGATCACAAAAGTAGGTGTAGGTCTTGAATTGATTTTCCCCCATATTCGCACTAATGGGGGAATGATAAGCTCATTAATTATTTAGTGCTCTCTTATTCATATTTGTAAAGTGATTTATAATCACGTATAAGCATATTAAAGAGTGAATTATAACAAATCATGGATATAGGAAGTTTTAAAGATATGTATTTGAGTTATTTTCCTATATTCTAGGAAAACTCCAAGCTATATATTAGGTTTTTTTGTGTGAAATATACGAGAGATTATTGAATATCACTCAGATTTTAATGTGATCTCTATACATCTACTATATTGTTTTTAATCTCAAGCTTAGATGATAGGGATATAATCAAGTAATACTTTCCCATGAAATTGAACTCTGTACACTTATGAGGAGTTACATGTTATTAAGAGCACAAATATTTTCAATTTTTAGGAATTTCACTATAAATGTTTCTAGATATATGAAGCCCTAGATACGAAGGTAGTGGGTGAAATAATTTGTCTCAGGATATCCATGAGTATGTCAACACCTAAGAAATTTTTTATGGAGTTCTCTTAGTATAATTCAACTATCCCAACCTTGACCTTTGAAGGAATAATGCTCCTACTTTGTTGAGCGTAACCTCTTTAATTATTGCCTCGTATGCAATATTTTCTTGTATATGCATAGAAAAAAATGAACAGAACATTATAAACATGCAAAGAAATTCTTAACAAACTCCAAATATTTTTATTTACCTTAAGAATCCCCTATTATAATACTTACATCGAGGATATGTATATATCCTAGTCAAAATTCCAAATTTTGCATTCAAAACATACATCCCTAGGTTTTGAAATTTTATGAATTTTAACTATACAAGTTTCTAGATCTACGAAGCCCTAGTTCGAGGGAAGTGGGTGAAAATATTTGTCCATACACTATGCAAGGGTTTGTCAAGACCCAAGAATTTTTATGTAGTTCTCTTAGTCTCATTTGAATTTCCCAACCTTCACAAATGAGGAATAATGCTCCCAATGTTTATCATGTAACCTTGTTGCTCACTTATTCTATATTATTTTCTTATATACTTAGAGAAAACAATGAACACATTAGAAACATACAAATAATTCCTTGAAAAATACAAAACTTATTTATTTACCTTAACCCACCCTTATTACAATCATTAAATCGAGGATATTTATATAACCCAAAAAAGTCAAAAATTTCATTCAAAACATACATCCTTGACATTACTCCACTATACCCTTGAATAATCAAGTTATCACCGAATCACAGCACCCCTGTGCATATACCTGAACTCACAGTGTGATTGGATAACATGGGTACTATCTCCAAGTTGTGGGACTTGCTACTTGAGATAGACCTCCAGAGAAAGCTGGTTCTTGCTCCTAAACTACCTGCCACAATCTACTCTAATGCAGGATAAGCTAACTATTCTAATCTAAATTTCCAAGGGACCAGGGAAAGAGAATACATAAAATGAAAGCCTACACTAAAGCGGTGATACACCAGAAAAGGAGGATGTGAGAGTAGTCTCCAAATGTGTGAAATACAAAGGCAAAGTGCACACTAGAAGAGGTGATGACAGTTCTCCATAATCTAGCAAAATGCATTCACAGCAGTATTCCAAGCACACACAATGATAATGAATTCCTGCAAGAACATAATAATAGACACAATATTCTTGTGGAAAGATAAAAGGGCAAGAAGAATGCAAGGAAACACAGCAGGGGAAGATACATCCACAAACTTGTATTTTATTGCTTCCTGGTATGCATAGTTCAGTCTATTACAAGATAAGGGCCTGGATCACCATGCAAGGAGTCCAAGACAAGGGCCTGCAACACACCGGCTTCACAAAGAAATTTGGCAGAGCTTTGCTACCCAAAAACTCTCCCTTTACAATGAGCCCAACACTCCAATTTATAGAAAAATGAGAAGGAAAAGAGAAGGGAAAATGGAAATCCCGAAATCTGTCCTTCAACCACCTGTAAGAGGCATTAAATTGAGTGAAATGATTATACATTACTTGAAAAAGGCTCCCCATACTGTCCCATGTGCTGCAGCAGAGAAAGAAGGATGACCATGCCTCTTAAATGCACTCCAGTGTACCAAATAAAACACTGCTTCGAACCCGGCCATGTTTTCTTAAAAACTCAATCAATTTCTAATAAAATATGGAATTTCTTGATTTCTGTGCATCAGAATCGGAACCAAAATTCCAATGGTACCAATTTTGTGTGATTTCGTTGAGAAATGCAAAATTTATGGCCTTCGAGCGAAGCGGGCAGCTATTTTGAGTCCTGCAAGCGTTTTTTGTCATTTGACAGAATGAGCATTGACTAACCTGGAGCTGAATATGTTTCTTTTATTTAAATATATCTACCCTCATTAAAAATAAGAAATCGGAGCTCGGAGTCAAAAGTTATGGCCGTTTGAAGTTTTAGGGCACAAAACATGAGAAACTGCATTTTAAAGATCTTTCCCGCGCTGCCACCTGGATGACACGTGGCATGCTTTGATTGACTCGCGGGTCTGCCGCCTTTCGCGCCCTTCTGCGTCCTTCTGTCCCGGATGTCCCAAACCGTTTGGGACATAAACTCCCGATCCGCCCGAAATGGGCTTCCTTGTTCCTCATTCGGCCGGTGACACGTGTCACATATCCATTCACTTTCGGCCTTTTCGGCTATCCACATCCCGCGCGTCCCTTTGTCCCTTTTGGCCCAGTGCTGAAGTTCCCTGTTTCGGCTGAACCGGCCGGTTCGCGTACTCGCGGCCCACATGTCCCATTTGCTTTCAGACCGTCTGGGACAAATTTTCCCGATTCGCCCGGTTCGGTCGGTTCGCGTACTTTTGTCCCGCGCGTCCCAGACTGAAAGTTCTCATTTCGGCCGATCTAGCCGGTTCACGTACTTTGCGTACTTTTGTCCCTGTGTGTCCCAAATCTGTTTCAGACTACCTTGACTTATTTCGCCGGTTCGCGTCCAGATGTCCCAACTGTCCCGACTATTGCAAGGACTAGGACTTAGCCATTTTTTATGATTTTTTCTGGCCCGAGCTTGTTTTTTGCAATTTTTTACATTTTCTCAGAACTTGCTCTCTTCTTCTTGGACAGGGGAGTTAGAAAAATATGAGGGGACCCTAGAAATATGACTTTTCACCTGGACTCAATATAATTGCTTGGGACAAAAGAATTTGATGCATGTTATCAAAATTACCTTGAGGGGTGAATTTTGGATAACAATAACTCAATAACTACCTAAACCTAGAATAGTGATGAATATCACTCTAACATGCCTACAAAATCATACCAAATATCCCTCGTATGCTTACATGTCTTTATATACCTTATTTATCCTATGTTCCTTATTTACTATGCTCAAAACTACTCTTAATATTTACTTACAAACACATATTCACCGATGACGACATGTCAAGGTGTGTTTACAATATATATAATGCACATAAGTTTCCTATGACCTCTAAGGTCATCTCCACCTTATTTTTTTCTCCCTTCATAATGTTGTAGGCCTTCTATAGTCCTTGTAAAATTCTAATTTTTAAATATTCCATTTTGGAGGGAAAATGCACAACCCTCATGAAGACACCCGAGATTGAAATTTGATTCTATAAGAGCACCTTATATCATGTAAATTTCCTTCTTAGTACCTCGTAATGTCTCTTTTTATGTCATGAGATCATGCTTCGCATCATTTTGGATGGTGGTAGATGTGTTTTGATGGGAGGAAGGTGTGGGTCATGATGATTGATAAGGGATTTGGAGGTTGGGTTTTGGGATGGTTGTGTGGGTTTGGGATTGGTGGCTAGATTAGCAAGGAAAAAAATCTTTTCCTCCTTGTTTACATAAAATTTGGTGAGGCGGTGAAAGTAAATAAAATTTTCTTGTAGGGATAGTGATTTATGTTATTTGGGTCAAGGTGTGGATTGATTTGATTTGGGTTCCTTAAGGAGGAAGTCAATGGGGTAAGTGGTAGGTATTTTCGAAGGGAAGATTGTGGATTGGGTTATTTGAGAGATGATAGTTTAGGGGGTGATTGATTGATTGAAGATCAAATATTGGGTATTTTTGATTAATTTG
Organism: Taxus wallichiana var. yunnanensis; assembly: GCA_018340775.1. Taxonomy (NCBI): domain Eukaryota; kingdom Viridiplantae; phylum Streptophyta; class Pinopsida; order Cupressales; family Taxaceae; genus Taxus; species Taxus wallichiana. The sequence continues at coordinate 265,695,740 of CM031240.1, forward strand.
TTTAATTATTTTACGATGTTAGGATCAACATGGGATGGCTGAATTGGATGATGAGAATGAGATTGGTTAAGGTAAGATGTGATATTTGAGATTTGTTTATTAAGGTGTCGATGGTGTGTGGGAATTTGTGGTCAAAGTGAGGGGATGATGAGATAACTTGGTTAATATATTTATAAAATATATAGGAGTTTGGATGTTGGTTTTAGAAGATTAGGATTTAGTATCAAAATCCATTGTTTGATAGGATGTGTTTGGGATTAGATTTGGATTAAGATTTTTGATTAAATATGGTGATGGGATTAGGATAGAGATCATTTAATTAGTGATGGATGATTGTGTTAATATTTTATTAATTTAAATTTTAAAAATAGTGGGATAGTCAAGGGAGTTTAAAAATAAGATAAAACATGCAACATAAACCCTAGTTAGTCAAGTGGGTTTGCAATCATGCTATATTACACTATTAATAGCACAAACTGATGGTGGTGCCACAAAATATCTCTCAACCTTTGTGTCAATCTAGGGTTAGCTAGAAAGTGACATCAAGAGTGCGGCCTCCTAGCACTATAGCTCAATATGTGGTCAAGTGGTTTCCTATTCTATGATGCACACGCTCTCTAAGGGAGTCCCCGATATGCGTTGTCATACGTGGAGATGAATTCTATGTTGCAAGGATGTTTTCAAAGTCCTATTTTTTGGGATTTGGAATCCCCTCACTTCACACCACTCTTAAAATTAATAAGTAATTATCCAATAATGGTACTTGTCCTTGAAGTTATATACCCCATCGAACACGGGGTGTGTTTACATGCATGGAGATGAAACTCATAGTAATAAGAACCCTAGGACTATGGCAAGTACATGGATATCTCTTCCACATCACATAGCCCCTACAAAATAAAAATGAGAATTTTGTGTACTCTTTTGATCCTAAAGATTATCGCAGGAGGTCATAAGATAGCATACTCGGTGTTATATTTGAGATAAAACAAGAAACAAAGGAAAATGATTAAAAATGATGATAAATGCAAGGTAATGGATCTAGAATAAAATTAATAAAAATTATGTAATGGGGTCTTCAAGAGGAGGCCCTACAAAACAAAGATTGGTAATTTAATTATAACTCTGAAATGTATTGAAATAAACAAGTTGTAAAACAAAAAGGATTAGTAGTTTTGGATTAATTTTTATCTTTGGTAAACGTAGTAAAATGCAAAAAAAGGTGTTAGTAGTTCGCAAGAAGAAAAGATAACTTAGTGTGTAGCTAAAATAAAAATATTTATGAAAATAAAAATATCAATAAATTATCTTCCAAAATACTAAATTAACACTTTGAGTGCATCGATCTTTTAAATACCTTTCCGAAAAAAAAGTCCTAGCGAATTTGGGATCAAAATTTATGGTTCGGAGAAGGTAGGAAAAAGATCACCAATTCAGGGTATATGCGCCACTTTACATAAAAATTTCTTTGCTATAGTATAAATGCGCTATTTACAAAGAACATGTGTTTTTATGTGTGTAAATGTGTTGTTATCTATGCAAATGCATTTTTCTATGTGTAAATGTGTTGTTAGAGTTACAAATGTGTGGTTGAAAGGTCAAATGTGTTGATACAGTGCACGTTATGAAAATTTTAATTTTAGGATGCAAATCTAAAAAAATTCTAAAATTTTGAGAATTTATTTCAAATGTAAAAAGTTACTAGAAAAAAATGGGGTAAGCCCCATGGTGCGTGCAAAAATTTAGACTAAAAAAAGTGTTAGTATGTAAATTCAAAATAACAAATTAACTAAACTAATTCCTAAACTAACACTTCTAATTTTAGCTAAGACAGAGCAAGATGGAAAGGAAGGAGAATATAATACAGACATTTACCTACAAGATTGCAAAAATCCTCCTTTGATGTAGTGGATTTTCACTTGGATATATTTTTGGATTCTTTAGATTAGCGGTATAATTTGGGCAGCACCTCCCCTTTGATTTCTTGATAATTTCTTGATGAAGGATGAAGGATTGGATTGTAGATTTATGATGACTTGATTGAGTGAATAAAATAGAAGAGATTTGATATGAATTTGTGACTTGGATCTCATGGAGAAGGAGAGCTAAACTTATAGTTGAGGAGTGGAGGATTCAATAACTAACATGAAACCATGTTGGATTTAGATCAAGGATGGAAGATTCATGTGAGGATAGAGAATAGTATAATGAATATTTATAAAATTTGAGATAGGTTTTCATTAAATTAACAGTTCAATAGAGGGAGGGAGATATTTGAGTTCCTAAATATGAAAGAGGGAAATATAGAGAGGCTTCTAGAAATATAATCATCTATATTTAGACGTGAGGATATGATTTGGATTAGGATTAGATTATGTTAATAAATGATGATTAGGGGAGAGGTTTCATGAAAAGGATATGTGTAGGGATGTGTAGGGTAGGTGGGTGGGTAGATGTAGGAATACTAAATTCTAAAAATGATAAAATGATATTAGAAAAGGAGATGATAATAATTAATCTTGTGATTAATTATTATAGAGAAAAAAATGGATAAAATATTGGATAATGAGATAAAGGATGAAATGGAATGTTAAATGAAGAAATAAATTAGAATAAATGGATTAAATAATTTATGAAATTAAAATTAATTAATCTTATGATTAATTGTTATTTGTATTTGAATGATTCTATGGGACAAATTAATCGTAATTTATCATGTCAACATTTTAGATGTTTACAGTATGAAACCACCACTATCGGTGGAGGGGCCAGGACATGGGCTTGCACTATTCCCTACATCCTTACACATCCCCTACATGGTGGTGTGAGCAAAGTGTCTTTTCCCTCACCTCTATATGTGTGATTGTCTAATTCCTCCATGCAATGCCATTCACAATCTCCCCATTATATATAGATCGTCCCCAATCTCTTTGCATTCACCTCCTTTAATGGAGAGGATTGTAATTTATCTTCCTAATTCATGGATTCCTATCCGGATAAACAAAACCATTAAAAAGACAACTATATTTTCCTCCATTAAATCATAATCCTCTCTTCCCCATGGATTCTACCTTAGTGAGGAAATGAAACAAAATAAAATAAGCAAAAAAATAAATAAAGTATGGATTTAAGAGGATATTAGGGATTTTAGGTCAAACCCAAATCCTAAGGCCCAAATTTATTTAATCATGGGGTCGATAATTGTTCCTCATACTTTAGTATTTATATGGGAAATAATTTAGATGGAATTAAAATAAATTTATTAGAACCCTATGGACTAAATAATAAATAATGCATATGGTGATAATTGTGGGATTTGTTAATGGGTGAGCATGGGATTCATTTAGTTGGGCCAAATAGAATACCATGACCCTTCCACTCACAAGTATTTAAAATTAATAATAATAAAATTAAAAAATTGTAAAATAAAATTTGATTATTACATCAAATAAATGAACTATAATAAAGTTAATGATCCTAGCCACAATACCTTAGAAAGGCAAATAAGCCATGTTGTTATTTATTAGTTTAATATCTTAGGATTTACTTTGTACAATGTGAGATAGGTTTATAAATACCATAAAATTCTTAATGAGAAGAATACATATCGGCTACATTAAAAATTAATAGATCCGTTAGTTTTATAACATGAGTGTGTAACTAGGTGAATAAGTATTGAAAAACGAGATTTAAAATAAGTAAAAATATGAAAAATTAGGAGTCCTTTATGTCGTTCTATGTTGGATTTTAATGTAAAAAATTGGGAGCATTGCAGTTTTTATCAAAGATAAAGTTTTCAATACCCAACACACTTAGTATTTGAAATATAAATTTATTCATGGTGAAATTAAGAAGCTTAAACCTGGTAACCATTTCGAGTAGCACACAAATATTTTAAAATTCCACTTTCCTTCACTCAAAGGGTATTTATAAGAGGTACGAGGCATCGATTCATTAGGTCTCTCGGGATGTCGAGTCACCTTTTTCTAAAACCACATGCTATAGAATTTGGACCACAAATATTAGAGACATTACAAAATATGATGGAAGTTTTACAATAGTGTATTCCCTCGTGCAATGAGAGACAATAGAGGAGGTTACCTATTTTGGGGAGGGTACACAAGTAGCTAAGGGTACACACTTGGTGATACATCGGCAGTAGTTGTATAAATGAGAAAGGTCCCTTAGTTTATGAGTTCATTTTGAGAGATTTTTCACTCTTTATCGGATTCAATCTCTATTAGAGAAGCACCACATATCTCTATTGGTTCAAATAATGCATAGTTTAGTGATGCAAGATGTGAATTAATCAAATACAAAACAATGCTAACATATAATACTACAAACTATAAAAATAATAGAGAGATAATTGTAATAACATAGATCGCTCTAACTCAATATGATTTATGCTCCATATGATATATTCATTCAATTCAAGTACCTATATGTGCTGAAAGTACAAACTCCTCCTAGAATAATGGGGAATAACTCTCACTAACTTATACTAGAAGTAGATTTGACTCCAAATAACTAATAGATTAGATCAACGAAACGGTTGAGATGACTCAACACAACCACTACAACTAAGAAAGCATATCCCATGAGTGTAGGAAAGCTCCAAGTAAATAAAAAAAAGAAAAATTAATATCCTACACTAATACCACCCATAAGCATAGTTTAGGTGGATAGTGAAAAGGGAAGTGGGTTCTAGAAATAAGGCTTGATGAGGTACCCACGTATAAATTAAAATATCTTATAAAATGGAGAAAAGGAGACAAAACATTATGAAAAAACTTCCACAAAATAGAGACATGTAAATCATTCAAGAAAAATAGAGAAGAAGTATTAGTGGTGGGTCCTAGTAACTTGACCTAATTAGGTACCTCATAATAAGTGTTTCGATGATTTTGTTAATAAGAGTTTAAATTATTTGGTTATCTATGTAAAGAATAAAGATAATTTTCCTACACAGAACAACATTCATTCCATTGAGAATGACGAGAAAGGACTACCGAATTTCGGCCCACTCCATACAGAATAAAAGCCCGCAATAGTATAATATCTACATCTATTCTAGAACTAACAGTGACATCGGTACAAGAAATGTGTGCATAAAAGACAATGGTAATTTCACTACAAATATAAAGTTAAGATTAAGAGCCCTATAAATATAAAGTTCTAAGACCATAATGAGTGTCCTAGTGTCACTACTACCTTCATTCTATCTAGAGTTTCATCCATTGCATCACTTGCATCCACATAGTTCCATGCATTAAGGATAGGAGATCTTCCTCACACACATTTCATAGGGGAGAGATTCCATTATATTCCATGCACACATACTATTTACATTTTATATGGTTAATATTATTCGCTAATTCACAAAATGCAATCGACACGAGATAACCTAGGGCATGACATGAAGACAGAGACAAGAACTACACATGGGCCTGAAATGTAGTGTAGCATTCAATAAAAAGAGCACTAGTTTGGTGGATGAGGTCATTATAACCCATTGATATGCATATTTTATTTTTCTGAGGGTTTGATACTTTCTTTTATATTATAGGTCATCACACAGATCATCTGGTGAATCCAGTGTGATAGATAGATATATTTTTAGATACACTTACGACACTACCAAAACTAGTTTCTAAGAAATTACAGAGACCAAGGTGCCTAAACTATAGACTAGGGCAACCGAGGATCCCCAATACCTTCTATGGAACCTCATCTAGTTCAAAACCCTTGGATATCCCCTTCGTAGGACCTATGAGTGATTGTTCGAGTTATGGAACCTTTCGTCCTACATGTGACACTTTGTGTAACCATCTACATCAATCACCGAAGCCATTTCTCTCCGTATCTTACATATCTAGGGTTTCATTTTACTTAGCATATTTATTTACATCTACTTCATATTATTTACTGCATTTATACAACGTTTTAGTCCTCCTAATTATATTAACTAGGGTTACTATTTCCTAGCTTATAGTTATATTTTAGAAAATTATTTTTGAACCCAACATCTCTTTATAGAACCTTCTAGGGTTTTCATTTAAATCCCAAAATAGTGAATATTTCCATCACCTAATACCTACTTACCCATCTTGATTTTCTTCATCATGTTTAAACCCTCTTTTATACTACTGATGTTTCTACTAACATGCATCTGGATTCCCTAGATGACACATTTGGAAAGTCCTTTTCTCAACATATAGCATTCAACGGTAATTGTCTTGCTGACATCCAATCCTTTGACAAAGACCCAACACTTTATATCATGTCTCGCATCTACAATGCTGCTTTATAACATGAATTTTTATTGATAATGTATCTAAGCTAAATTTGTGCCTTATTTCCTTTCTCGAAGATTTAGGATTTCCTACTTGTGATATTATCCCTTCATACATCTTACTCGGCGCTTATGATGGTATTTTCCATCCATGTTAGGCCATGTTACCTTTCCTTTCATTGTAGGTCCTAATATTCTCCCTATAGTATTCTTTGTCATCAATTTTCTTGTTTCATATAATTTCTTGCTTGGAAAGCCATGTCATAATCCCATGCAAGTTGTTTCTTCTCTGAACACCGTTGTGTCAAGTTCTTACATGAACTTGTTGAGTATACTATATTTTGCTATCATAATCCATTTCAATACTGCATTCATGACCCTCATAATAGTATCCCTATTCATCGCATTGATACTAAAGATTAACTTCAACATATGGATGATTATCCTAATTTACCACCGCTTGATGGTGTTATTTGTTTACTAGATGTTATCCCTTCTAGACCGTCTTCTACTACCGCTATTTTTCAACATCATATATTTGTTTCATCCATACAAACTATCCATCCCTCTTAGAATTCACCATTAGATCATAACTTCTTCACATGTAAACTTTTCATTCATAGATCTTATTGGGAACATGTTCCGTTCGACCACATATGTGACAAAACCATTTGTTCTCTTTCTTGTCTAGATTTTCTAATTGGCTTTAATTTTGAGGATCTTCATCCTTCTCCTCACACCTCTCATATATATTATGGTTTTTTCACTATAACTACAACTTATGGCTTGCGTTTCTTTGATATTTTAGTCTATTTCCCATGTACTGTTCATCTCTACTCACATTAGGGGACTCTTGGCTTACTTACATCATAGGTACCTTAGACCATTATCAAACTGATATTTTAGTTCATATTCCTTTTTATCATATTATCATTTACAATAATTCCTTTATTTGCTATTCTCCTAACTATATTGATGGTATGCACATGATTACCCACATCCCCCAAGTTGATGAAGAAAACACTTTGTGCATGTATCATATACATCTCACCGGATCCTTACATGATCAATCTCATGCTATCACTTTCCAAGTTTCCCATTACAATCCATTCAAGTATGATCCATAAGATGACGATCTCCTTGACGATTTCACCTATTGAGTTACACACACTACCATGCGGTCCATATCATATTACGTACTCCCCCTTCCTCATATTAGCATATCTTATTTCTTATTCATTCATTCCTTTTTCCATAGACATATTTATTTCACACCGTAGCACCCTTGTTACCCGATGATGAAATCTTGTGCTTAGTTTCACACTAGACTGTTGATTGATTACCATTACAATGAACCCCACACATTGTACTATAGGTCCTACACATTTACATTCTACCATCCTACACCTATACATCACATATATTCATAGCGTTCATCATCCATATACTACACTAGTCGTCATTACATATGAGCCTAGTTTCACATCCCATCTTTACATTCTACATTTACACTAGAGTACATTATCTATGAGTCTAGCTTTATATATCACCACTACCCATTCAATTTTCTATCTATGCCTACTACTACATCTTACACACCCACACCGCATCCATGCATCCTATATATTCTACATGCTACACTATATTTCATTATACATGAGTCTAGTTTTACCTGTCATCCTTACACATTCTATTTCTATCTACACACTTATTATATTTCACACATTACAAATTCCATACCCACTCAACATTCAACATTGTATTTCCCACAATTCGCATTTACATACCTTTCTCCTTCACATGTTCATTTATACTACATTGTCTTATACATGTTGTACTCACCACCCTATGGTGCCATATAGTTCCTTGGTCCATACTCAAATTCCTAAGGTTTAACAATAAAATGGACCTTACATTCATCATGTGACATTTTCACCATGTGATATATCCAACGTTAGTGACATACACCTTGGGTTAACTAGTTATGTGTTCTATCATCTTGTAGTGGTATACACTTTAAGCTAAATCATCACCCCCATTGTCATCTTGTAGTGACATATGATTTAGGATAGATCATTACCCATATCCATCCATTCATTAAATAATGATATACGCTTAGTGCTAAATCATCACCCATCCTTTCATATCATAGTGATATATACTTAGGGCTAAATCATCTCTTATCCTACTTCATCTCTTCATCTTATAGTGTTATACAATTAGGGATAAATCATCACTCTTCTATTCAACAAGTCGTGATATATGCTTCAGCTATATAGTTCACACACATCTCTTCACATGCGGCATTTCATCACCACTACATAGACACACTCATCATAATGCATTAGACACAACTAGAAATACTCAACCATTTGTCAATGACGTACTCTCATTTACTGGTTCATTCTTGACTACCGAGGGGGAAAACAAAATCATCCTTATTACATATACATTCCATCCAATTGGGGTATATTTTTCTCCTATAATTCCATTTTGCATCGTGTTCCATTCATCCACAACATAGTACATTATCTTGGGAAATTTATTTTAGCTTACTTGTGTTTTGCATGATCTATTTCTTACACATGTTACCCTGTTTTCTTATATTTTATTATCATACACACATGTGTATTGAGAGATTTGTCTAGTGTTATCACAATTACAACACTTTACATGTGACATGGATGTTCACCTTCTATTGTTCCTATCTTTGGTTATGCAGGGGATCCACATTCATATTGCCGGGTGTTATTGTTTCATTTTGTACTTAGCATATTATCTTACCTACTTCTACACACTTTGACATATTGATTATTGCTCTAACATGCTAATGGATGTTCCATGTGTAGCACTGGTTCTATAGGATTTCATGTTTCCATTACTACTTGTTTGTTTCTACTTGTCTGCTTTTTTTTTGCCATTGTATGTGGGATTTTCCGTTTTTGCTAGTGTGCACATTTGTCTCTTTTTGTGGCCATGATGGCCTTATATGTCTTGTGACATTGTGACTGATGTTCCATGTTTGAAACCAATTTTGTGTAGAATTTTTGTTCTCATGCATGTTTACATGACTTTGTTTATTAGTTTCTACATTTTCTACATATTTTACACTTATCTTATTACATGCATGTGTTTTCGAGAATAACACTTATATTCGCTAGCCATCCCCTTTTATGCGCACCTTGGTATCTACTAAACATTTCCCTTTCCCCACATAGGGAAGAGTTATACAATTTAGAGTGTAGCTGGTCCTCTTTTGGGGCTGCATTCTCCTTCTAAGGTCATTGCATGTGCCCCTAAATATAGGGGCATCATTGTGGCTTTTATACTAACACAATGTATTTACACTAGTTCACACATAGTGAGTGATTTTAGACCAATCTATGAATTCCATAAACAATAGTCTCTATAGAAAATGGTGTCCTTCAGCAATTCTATGGAGTAGTTCTGAGGTTATGAAATATAGTGGGTGTGCCTCTTTACACTTCTTCATCCAAAGTGGCATTGAATCACCCAAAATCCCAAGATAGTCTAGAGATATCCTCACACATTTCAGCATAAGAAGTTAAAGTTAGAGTATACAAAGAGTCCTTTCCCTATAAATCTTTAACCAAGGTCGCGTGATATCACCCAAAAAAATCACGATAGTATAATATATCCTTCTACACCCTTATTTCGACATGGATTAGGTTCACATGTTCTATTTACATTTTTTTCCAATGTATTTTACATTTGCATACTTTAAAATTTTCTATATACATGCATATTTTACTCATCATTTTTACATACATATATATGACTACTTGATCATTTTCTCCTTGCGGGTCCACCGTATTAGAAACAAGCGATCAGATTAGGGGCAACAACAACAATCACAACATCAAAATCGATAACAACAACAAAAACAAACCACTTTAGGAATTTTCCTTTACTAACCATGTAGGTACACTACACACAACAACAACTACACATGAATTCTGCCCTAGGTTCACTCTCATCACTTTTTATGTGCATTTTTCATCTTTAAAATCCACGCTCCTTTATATTTTTATTTTTTGTCAAATCACACTTGAGTTTAGTCAATCAACATGTCTTCTTCTACACTCTACATGGATATCAAGTAAACACCTCTATCTAATTTACATTATCGAGATTTCTGCTCACCAACATAAAGTGGGGAAAAAATGTAGACACAAAGTTATGCACTTTACACATAATTTATCCCATTCTTATACTACTATTTAGAAGGTTCTCAAGTGGATAAATTACTAATTAATCCCACATCGTGGCCATATTTATTTTCTATTTTATTTTGGAGCTCCCATGTATTTTGTATCACTTATCCATCCATTTCAAAATTTTCTCATCATTCTAGCCCAAGATCAAGGTGCCCCAACATGTACTACTCGGGTGCCTTAGGGCACCTAGACCCACTATGGGCACCCTGATCTATACACATCCGTTCCCGCTTCATTTTGGGGTATTTCTATCCATTTTTCATCCTTATCCTTTTCCCATTTGACCTTATTGGGATTAATTATGAAATTAAGCTTGAGATCCCTAAAAATATAAAATTATAAGACCATAATGAGTTTCATAATGTTACTACTACCATCACTCCATCTAGAGTTTTGCCCATTACATCACTTACATCCACATAGTGCCATGTATCAAGGCTAGGAGATTTTCATCACACACACTTCATAGTGGGAGGGATTCCATTTTATTCCATGCGTACATGCTATTTAATTTTTCTTTAGTTGTTATTGCTTGTTACTTCATAAAGTGCAATTGAAACGAGAGCACCTTTGGCATGACATGCACACACACATACACACCAGAACTACATCCGGGTCTAAAATGTAGTGCAATACTCGGTGATAAGACAACTAGTTTGGCGGTTGAGGTCGATCCACTCATTCATTTGGATATTTTATTTTTATTAGGGTTTTATACTTCCTTTCATATTATAGGTCATCACACATATCATCTGGTGAATTCATTATGATAGAAACACATAGTTTCATATCAACTTATGACCCTAATGAAACTAATTTCTATGAATTTATAGATACCAAGGTGCCCCAAGATATCTTCCACGGAACCTTAATTAGTTCAAAACCTTCAAATATCCCCTTCGCAGGACCTTTGAGTGACTTTTATGAGTTCTAGAACCTACTATCATACAGGCTGCGACACTTTGCGACCATTTATAGCAATCAGCTAAGCCATTTCTCTTCTTCCTGTTGCACACCTAAGGTTCTATTTTACTTAGCATATTTATTTTTATCTACTCATATTATTTATTGCATTTATATAGCCTTTTAGTCTTCCTAATTATATTAACTAGGGTTACTATTTCCCGCATATAGTTCTTTTTTAGTTAATCGGCCTCATAAAGGGATCTACTAAGCTTGAGCGAGTCATGAAATATATCTGAAATAGTTGAAAAGAAAAATGTCCCAAGGTGGGAACTCCCAATGAGATATATGAATGGGTCCTCCATATTTTCAGATGGCTTAATCAAAGAATATTCTTATAAGAAAACATAAATGGAATATGCACATAGAAAACTTAGGTCATGAAGACACTCATCCTAATGGGGTTTCTCATGAGATAAATGTCTCACAAGAATGTATTAACATCACAATGTGAATTAGGAGGAGGATACTTTGATATGAAGAGCTATTAGAATTCTAAGATGACGCATCATTGCAATCATAGGTAATAACCAATATATGTCGAGTTTCATCAATTGAGAAATCAAGATGAACTAAAGTGTCAAAGACAATTGTCACATACATCTCAGAGGAAATTTTTCCAATAGAACACTATTAGAGAGTGAATGAAAGCATGGACATGGTAAAAATGATATCTATGGAGGAAACAATAAGGAGAATGTGCTCAATGGAAAGATCATGTATAAAATTGTCAACAAGGGAATCATGAGTAGCAGCAGTGCATAAGAACACTAAAAATGATAGGGATGTAAGAATTGGAAGTGTTGCTCTCAAATTATGAAAAAGGTCATTATACAATTGGAAGTGGTACAAGGAAGTGTTGCTCTCAGATTGTGAAACAAGGTCATTATATAATTGTAAGATAATGATCCATGAAGTGAAAAGGCATTCAATGTGCTTGAATGAATGTAATATATCCATAGAAATATTAATATAGAGAAGTTCATAGACCTCATCATGGTGGTTAAAAACTCATACTTTTGTAGAGGTTCATCGGGGTTAGAAACAAGACCATAGAGGTAGGGCAACAAATCATACATAGTACAATCATTGAGAATGCCTACCTTCTAAGAAATAAATTTCTCAATGTCAAGCACAACAATAGAATGCTGAAACTTCATAATTCATATAAACCCCAAAAATTATTCGAAATGACACTTTATAAAATAGTGAAAAAATTACAACTCCCTAGTAATTTTTGCAAGAACCCCACAAAATGTGATACTTTAGAAAGTAGTGCATTTACAAAACTAAATTATTCCATCATGTAGAGCATGAGAAAACATGCTATTTTGAGAAAAATAGTTCTCAAATATGAGCTATGGATCAAAAGTTATAGAAATTGCAATTTCCTATAAATAATGGCTTGTTTAATTAAAATTTTGCAAATTGATTAAAAAAGCCAAAAATGAGAGGAAACAAGGTCATGGTCATACTCTTGAACTAGGATGGAATGAAGAACACAATGGTTTTTGTTTTATTAGGCTTCATTTTAAGATCCCCAGGAAAAATAGTGTAGAATGAGTGGCAAATGTGACGAAAAGGTAATTCACATGGTTGGAGAATGTAGGGAATGAGGGTTTCACGATGGTAGAAAATGGAGGTGTTTTGAAAGTCACCTATGGTAGATTTCATTTTTAGGGTCTATTACCGGTCGAAAAGTATGCAATGGCACGTGTCACCATCTACTAACAATATCACATGTGTTACCGGCTGATAACACTTTCACATGTGTTATTGGCTAGTAAGACTGTCACATGTGTTTACGACCGGCAAGCAATGTTACATGTGTTACCGCCTAACAACACGGGATCATGTGTTATGAAAAAAATATAGAATTTTTAAGTATTGATGGTAATACAACTTTATCCAACCATATGAAAAACATAAATTAACACCGAAAAACAACATCGAAATGAATAGGCGAATGGTAAAGCAAGTTTTCATATGGCAACACGAAACAATGTCCTCGGAAAACAATAAATATAATCATGTTACCAACTAGTAACACATATAGTTTTTACCGGATGGTAACACATATAATGGTTATCCACGGGAGAATATTTTTGTTTCCATTCAACATTACATAGTTATATTGTTTCCATCAATCACAGACTTTTATTGTTAGACAAGTAAGACAAATAACTATTCTTGTACGCCCCGCCAACACCAAAACTTGACAGTCTATAAATAGAGTTCTCTTTTTCTCGTACCTCGAGTGTTTCTCATATTCTTAAATCCTTCAAATTTTTCTCTTATAATTTAAGTTTTTTCACACACTTTAATGTAAATAGTATGTCTATATTATCATGAATTAATCCTATATATAGTATAATATTGTAATATGAAGGTGAATATGCTAAAATTGGTTGGCCCTTAGTGGAAACACGAAGGTGAAATTATGTCATTATTTTTAGGACCTGTTAAATTTTGAAAAAACTCTACCACAAAGTAGTAACAAATTCATTGAATTCAAAATTCAAAATTCCTAATATTTTCCTACCTAAGAATAGTCACCCCTAAAATTTACGTTGTTTTTGAGGGGAGTTGGCCTCCGCTAACTTGAGCCCCACCCTTCATCTTTGTCACGTAAATATATAATTTTAAAAAACCATTTAATTCTCTCTTAATAAATTTAAATAATATTGAATTATATTTGAAAATCATTAAATACTATTACTAGAAATAAGGAAAACTCAAAATGACAAAAGTAATGTAATTTATTCCTTGAAAGTGGAGTCTAGGTGGAAATAGAAATAGATTAAGGTTTCAGAAAACCTAAAATAACTTTATCTTTGTTGTTAGTTTGTTTTTGATTTGTTTTTTATTGTTGACACATCCATAGAATCCAAAAGGAAGGTTACAGATCCGTCTAAAGGCATGGAGACCACCCAAGAGGGTAATTACAGTTTGAAGCCAAAAATGCTCAATGTAATAAATAAAATTCCATATTAGAGAAGTGCCACAGATCTACTAGTTCAAATATTACATAGGTGAATGATGCGAGACATGAATTTCTCCAAGACTAAAAAATGCAAGCATATAAGACTGAAAATTTAAAAATAAAAGAGAGATAATTCAAATAACACAAAATATCTTTAACTCAAAATGATCTATGCTCTATGGGATAGACTAATGGAAGCCAAGTACATGTAGGTTATGAATGTTCAAATTCCTCTTAGACAAGTGTGGAATAACTCTCACTAATTGATACTAGAAGTAGATTTGACTCCACACAACTAGTAGGCTAACTCAACAGAACTAGGAAGATGACTCAACACAACTACTACAACTAAGCAAGCATATCCCATGAGTATAGGAAATCTCTAAGTAAATAAACAAATACAAGGAAAATAAATATCTTACACTAATACTCTCATAGCATTAAGGGACCACCATGGTTAGGATGACCATGTTCACTAGATAGAAAGATGGTTGAGAATTGCAACATGATCATGACATGGGCATTGTTATTCGATACATTGTTTGATTGCATCAACCCAATTATAAAGAAACTAATAATGGGTTTTGGTCCAAATAATGACTCCTACATCTTTATGGTTTCATTAGGCTTCACGTATATGAAATAAACATCATGGTTAGGCCTACAATTAACTTTCTTCGAGATGAAAAAAAAATTTGTTCATGAATGGTGAGTGGAACCTCGATCTAACTCATGATTCGGTGACATGGGAGATGTTTGAGGAGTGTTTTAGAGCCCCGGTTTATGTATGAGAATTTTTTTATAGAAAAGGATAGATTATTTTCATGACCTTAAGCACCGATCAAGCATAGTACCATAGAACGAATCACACTTCTTAGATTTTTTACAAAGTAAATTAAAAAAATTAGGATGAGAAGCTTCAAGCGAATATGTTCATCAGAGTCTAAATATGGATCTAGATTGTGCAGATATGATGTTGTATCCTTTCAATTTTGAAAAGGTGGTGGTGAAGGCTGACTTGGTAGAAGAAAATAGGGTAAGGCCCAAGAGTACCAAGATAGGAGAAAAGGACATGGGGTGCAGCTCCACTACCAAGAAGAGGATTTAGGCATCCATATAAAAATCTTATACCGTACCACACACAGTCATAAAAATTCTTATCTCTATGCACATAAGAAACAGAGGGATAACAACACACATGATATGTAGAGGTAAAGGCCGAGGAGGATTTGGATTTGGTAGGGACAAGAGATAGGGAAGTCAGCAGTACAACCAACCCATATGCAATAATTCTCTAGAGTTGGCCTATTTGGTTTAATACACCAAAGCACGTGTAGGGATCACACATAGTGAGTCAGGAAGGTTGTTATATTTATGGGGCCTATGATCACTACACTATTATTTTTCCAAATAAACCCATATTTAATGATAGGCATGTTATCCAAAATTACCATTTAAGTGAAATTGGACAACACGACCTTACATGTAGAGAAAATTGAAATGACCATTCAGACCATGGGTGCTTGTATTTTTGTCCCAAAAATAGGTTGTAAGTAGGATAACTAAAGCCAATGCAACATCAATAAATGGTCACCAAGAGAAGGATGAAGAAGATCAAAGCTGGAGGAAGAAAAATTGAAAAGGCTCCATTTTTTCAATTTTTGCATTATTTGGCACCTTAGAGAAAAGCATGGAAAAAATGGGTAGGCAATGTCTGAAACCTAAAATCTTGAAAGTCCAAAATTTCAAACTTTCAGATTTCGGGATTTCAGAACTCTTAGGCATGAAGTTGGAAAATCAGCCCCAAATGTCTGAAATCCTGAAACTTCGATGTACAAAATTTTGCGATTCCCAGGTTTCAGAGACCTTAGGAAGCGTTCCAAAAATGGAATGGAAATGTACAAAATATGGAAATTTGAAAGTTCAAAATTTCAGGTTTTCATGTTTTAAGAGAACTTGGGGAAGCATGCTAGAAATGGAGTAGAAATTTCCAAAATCCCAATTTGCTAAAGTCCAAAATTTTGGACTTTCAGGTTTCGGGATCTCGGAGTTTTTGGTAATCGTGCCATAAAAGTAGCAAGAAAAATCAGTAAATCCTAAAAGTTCAAAGCTCAAAATTTTTAATTCAGAGCTTCTAGGTTTTGGACATCATATTTTTGGATGTGTCAAACCCCAAATCATGAAATCACCCCTCAATGTCTGATACTCTAAAACCTGAAAGTCTGAAATTCAGACTTTTGGGATTTCGTGTTTTAAACTCGTGGAACTCTCAAGAACCCACCATTTTTGCATAATGACACCTCAGCCTTCAGATGGCCATAAGTTTTAACTAGGAGCTCAGATTTGCATAAGAAAGGACTTTTGCAAAATCTCTCGACATCTTCTACACAACTAAGTTCGATATCTTTAAATTAGTGGGACTAAGTTCCTTAAAATGGAAAATATACAAGTCTATCATTTTGAAGGTGTCGGGATTCCCACCTACTAGCATAATGAAATATGGGATTCGTTTCTTGCCAAACAAGGAATAGTACATGGAGGCATGGGATTTTTCATGGAACCCATCATTCTTCTGAGTAATTTCAATGCATTTCTTGTTTGGTTGGAGCAAGAATTCAAATTATTCTCATCTCCTCTCATTCTTTCTATATATTGTAAGGAGGGGAAATTTTCAAAAGGTTGGATAATTTTTTATTACACCTCTCTTCTTCTCTGATCTACAAGTGAATTTGTGGAGTTCAAACCTCCCATTTCAAACTATAATGCAAGTTTTTGCCTCTTGGCCATTGTAATGGATTGTATCAAATTCTTGGAGCAATAAAAATAAGTCTATGGATGATTTCAACCCTCTCTTATGTTCATTATATCTTCCTAATCTCTCATTACAATCTTGGTTATTTGTGCATGGTGGTTGTATTAAACTTTTAATGGTTTTTGTTTGATTCCAAAGCAAGTGTTCAAAATTCCTTGATGCATCACCTATATTAATTTAGGATTATTTTCTTGTATCTTCTTAACCCTATCTCCTTGGTAAGTTAGAGTAGGTTTTAGAGTAGATCCTCTACAAATTGTATGTGTGCACCTGAATAGAGGAATAGGAACCCACCTTCATTTAGAGAGCTTTCTTAATTACAAAGTCCCATACTTCGAGAAAAGCTCCATGTTATGCAGTCACACTAAGAGTCTCAACCCATTGAGCTGCAGACATTCAGGGGTGTTGTGATTATGCATCAACAAGGCATAAGGCCCTTATTTTAGGTAAAACAATAGAATATGTTGGATGCACTTACCGTGTTAATGAAACAGTGGATAACTACTAGGTGAGCATCAGGCCATGATTATTGAGACTACAATTATTATAAGTGGTAATTTTGTCTTAGTTTTATTTAACTATGGAGCATATAACTCCTATATATCACCATCTATAGTGGACTGGTGCAATCTATTTATGTTTAGGTAGTGAGATAGTTGGCATGTTGAGTTGGCCTCTTGCCCCAAATTCAATGTGGATACCTACATGGAGATTTGTGTACTTGATTTGGTGTGCTCTCCACTACCTAAGACCTTTATGTGTTACCATTTTGATCCTACAATGATCATTTGGGAATGGATTGGATTTAGTCTCATCCACCCAAAGTGAACTATAGAAGTAAGATCATTGAGTGTTAGGATGATCTTGGGAATTTAGTTACAATTACTAGAATGTAAAGGCATATTTATTTTCATCTAATGTTTCTAATGCTACTAAAGTGGAGCATGCACAATGGTTGTCGATTTTTGTTATCATGATTAGTTTACCGATTAGAGGGAACTCCAAATTGTTCACAACGTGATGAGAATTTTTTGTTAAAGGAGTTTACAAATGTGTTTTTGAGTGAGCTTCCTTGATTACAACCATGTACAAAGGCTAATTTCACTAGAGACAGGTACTAGGGGCAACACCAATTTATTTGGAATGTTATTAAATAATGACTATGGAGTTCCATAAGCTTAATATTTAGTAAGACAAGATAGAGGAGAAGGGTCTTTTCAATGCTAGTGTGTCTCCTTTGGGAAACCAATTATTTTTGTGAAGAAGGACATAACACTTTGACTTTTTGTTGATTTTGGACATCTTAATAAGGTAATGGTGAAAACTTGATATCTGAAATTTACCCCTAAAGTGATGTTAGTAACTTGCATAAGTTCTTTAATGGTGAAAACAATACATTTACATTTTGGGGCACTCGTTTAGTTTTATATAAATCCCCTTTTCAAGAAACATATAATAAGTTAGCAAAAATTTACTAAATTTTAGAAAAAGGGAAATTATTTGTTTTAATATATTGCAGGTCCGAGGGCTATAAGTGGAATAGTCATGGATGGAACGGGGTTCTTCTTACCTAGATTGGGTAAAAATTCTTATAAAACAACGATTTGTAGTTAAATAAGGTAATCACAAAGCACCCTCCGATTTGCACAAGTGTTTGTGTTTGAGATCACGGTATGATTGGGTAACATGGGTACTATCTCCAAGTTGTGAGACTTGCTACATGAGATAGACCTCTAGAGAAAGCTTGTTCCTACTCCTAAACTACCTATCATAATCTAATCCTAATGCGGGAAAAAATATTCCATACTAGTCTGCCATTCCAAGGACCAAGAAGAGAGAGTCCATGAAAGTAAAGCCCACACTAAGAGTGGTGATACAACATAAAATTAGGGTAAGAAAACACTCTCCAATGTGTTAAAATGGGAGAAAAATGCATATTAAAGAGGGTGATGACAGTTGTCCATAGTCTAATAACAACACTCAAAACACATTTCAATGTATACATAATATAATGGGTCTTGCAAGAGCATATAGTAGACACAAACATATGCAATAAGATTAGAGAGGCAAGGAGAATGCAACAAACACATTAAGGGAAGATAGATCCAAAAACTTGAATTTATTGCTTCATTAATATGCACACTCCAAAATATTATAAAGGAAAAGTCTGTATCACTATGCATAAAATCCACTACAAAGGCTTGTAGCATATTGGCTTAAAAAAACCAAAATGATAGAGTTTCTCTACCCAACTATCCCCCCTTTTACAATGAGTCCACACTTAAATTTATAGAATTTAGAAGAGAGAGGATTGAAATCCCGAAATATGCCTTTCAACCACTTGTAAGAGGTAATAAATTAAGTGAAATGATGGTATGTTTCTTGTAAAAGGTTCCCCATGCTATCCCATAACCTACTTGTTTGAAAAAAGATGACCATGCCTCTTAATTTCTCTCTCAACTACCAATTAAAATGGTTTTGCAACTCTAGTCCATTTTTCCTGAAAATTCTCCATTAAATCCACAATAAATTATATATTTATTAATTGATGTGCATTGGGATTAGAGCCATAATTTCAACATGACCAATTTTCCATGATTTTGTTGAGAAAAGAAAAATATATGGTGTTCTGAGTGTGAGTAGCTATTTTGAGTTTGCCAGGGATTTCTTGCATTTTACAGGAATGAGCATTCAATTTTTGGAGCCGGAGATGTTTATTTTATTTTCACCTACCTACCCTAATAAAAATAATAAATCCAACTTTTTTGGCATAGACGATGTTGTCCGCTTACTAAAAATTCCAATTATGTTAAAATCAGAGTTCTAGGTCAAAAGTTATGCACGTTTGATCTTCAGGGGTTGGGTGTTCCACTTTCACTTTGTATTGTGGGTATTTCACCTATTTCTTACACGCGAGGTCCATGGGTCGCTCGGATAATTATTTCCACCATACTCGTATCCAGTTTACTACATATATTTTGGCCCTTTTGTTTACTCATGTCCCAACCTACCTAGGACATTTGGGTCATCCAACCCCACCTTATCCACTGTTGACCAGGCCAAGTGGGCAGTTGAATGTCAATTTATCTCTGATGTAATCTATGTAGAATTTTTCCTCTGTGGGGAACTCTCATCCCCATGGCACTTAGACCGTGTGGGCCTCCTTTCTCCACATTTCCCGACTTATGCTCTTTTTCCTCGCTAACTTGGAGATATTACCCATGTTACACAATCACACTATGAGCTCAAACATACACACACTTGTGCAAATTGGAGGGTGTTGTTACTACCCAATTTAATCGTAGATCATTGTTTTCAAATAATTTCAGACCCAAGAAATGTATGAACAACCATGGTTCCATCCGCATGATTGTTCCACCCGTAATACATAAAAATATGAAAATTTACCGATCTTTTTAAATTTTAGAAAATTTTCACTAACTTCTTAAATGTTTCTTGAAAATGGGATTTATAGAAAAATAAAGGGTGCCCCAAAATTCCAAATTTCTTATTTTCACTATTAAATAAATTATGCAAGTTACCAAAATATCTTTGGGGTAAATTTTATATAACAATACCATTATCCACTTTCGAGTATTGATAACTTATTTGATCGAATGAGGGGAACCAAAGTGTTATCTAAGATTTATCTTAATTTAGAATACCACTAGTTGTGCATTATAGATGCATGCATTCATAAAATAACTTTCCACACTTAGTATGGGCGGTATTAGTTCACCGTAGTTCATTTTTCTTTTAGCATTGCTCTACAAGTTTTTATGAGCCTCATGAATGGGGTTTTAGGAATTTTTTTGATCAATACGCCTTAGTGTATCTTCACAATATATTGGTTTACTCTAGTCTAGAGGAGGAACACCAGAACATTTGAGACAAGTTCTACAATTTCTTAGAGAGGAGATACTTTTTGGAATCCTAGAGAAGTGTAGTTTCTTTGAGTTTGATATTCAAGTACTTGGGACACATCATTTCTAGTGAGGATATCTCGATAGATCTATCAAATATACATGTAATTTTTGATTAACGAGCACATAATTTAGTGACAAAGGTGAGGATTTTTATGGGATTAGTGGGTTAATATTGTAGTTTCATAAAGGAATTATCTAGCATTTCACACCATATCATTCTTCTTTAGTGAAAAGATATGAAATTTTTGTGGTCATAGAAATGTAAGAAAGTGTTTTAATTAATCAATGAATGATTGAAAACAACACCTATTTTAGCATTTTTGATCTAACTCTAAGAGAGTTTGTACTTTGTATTGACACTTCCTTAGATGGAATTAGAGTAGTACTCATGTAGGAGTGGTGTGTCATTACATTTAAGTCACTTAATATAAAATATGATGATCTTAATTACCCTACCAATGACCTTGACCTTGTAAAAGTTGTTCGCACCTTACTTTAGTGGAGGAATTTTTTTGGGTACACCATTTATGTTTAGGACTGATCATTAGAGCTTACAAAACATAGCTTCATAGCCCAACCTCAACACTCATCACTAAAATTAGATAGATTTATTGTGTGAGTATGATAAGGATAATCGATATATTAATAGAAAGGATAATTTTTTTGGATATTCATTTATTAGATGATGATACTTTGATACTTCTATGAATCTGAAATAAAATCTTTAGGGAACATAATTTAACACCTTCTAGGGAGATATCTTATGATGGTGAAAAATAGATGTTTGAGTCTTAGGGTTCATTAGAGGGCACATATGTAGGATGTATCTTAGAGGAAAATGGTCATCTATGTTTTCATAGGTGAAATTTTGTGACTAAGGAAGGATATCATCGTAGTTTAACTATTTTTGAGGCTCATGGATCCCCATATGCAACACATACGAAAATAAAGAAGATGCACTATGATTTTAGGGATTTGTACAATTGTTCATGAGTACACCAATAGATAAAAAATTTTGTATCCCGTTACCTTGAGTGCAAGAGGGTCAAGGTCGAACATCCTCATCCCACATGACTTTTGTATCCACATGATATTCTTGAGATGAAATGAGATATCATATCTATGGATTTCATTGTTGGTATTTTCATTTCATCATATCATCGTTATGTTATCATGGTCATAGTAGACAAGTTGACCAAGATTTCTCTTATACGCAAACCGGGGCACTTACAATGCATTCAGATTGCCAATGTATTTATTCATGATATTGTGGGGATTCGTAGAATTTTGAGATTATCATTAATGACTAGGATACAATTTATACTTCATATTTTTATAATGTTTTCACATCTCTTTGGGAACTTAGATCAATTTCAGTTCAACTTACCACCAAGAGATAGATGGTCGATTGAGAGAGTTAATCGGTGTGATAGAAGATATGCTAAGGATGTATGTGATAGATTAGAGGAAGAAGTGGGAGGATTATTTGTATCTCATTGAGTTTTCCTATAAAAATAACTATCAAAACTCTAATGCTATGTATCTTTACCAAGATTTATATGGGAGAAATCATAGGAAAACATTAAGTTGGGAAATATTTGATAATAGGTTTTTCTTTGGCCATCTTTCCTTAAGGATATGGAGCAGCAAGTCATTCTTATTAGGTAGAATCTTGAGAAGGCATGAGCATGATAGAAGGTGTATATAGATAATAAGAGGATTGAGAATCACTTTGCGAGTTAGTGAAAAGTCATTCTTAAGGGTATGGCTACACAAGAGCCCAATCTATTTTTAAAAGGGTTATAAGATTTGACCTCGCTTTATGTTTCCCTTAGATATCTCGTAGGTCATTAGTCATGCTTCTTATGATTTATCCCACGATACAAAACCTACCTCGGGCGTAAAATTTATTTCATGTTTCAATTCTACGTAACTATGCTCCATATGTTTCTCATGTATTGGATTGTTCAAAATTATAGGTGTAGGAAAAGGATAGTGGATCTTAGAGCTCATGTGTATCCAATAACATAGGATATTAGCACTTCGGGGGTGAGAGGTGGACTAAATTAGAGTCTAGTGGGACTGATATTATGATACAATAGTTACTCAAGAGAATGGGACTCTATTGTGGGCTAGATAATCGATATCTCTTCTAGTGACTTCTAGGAGGAATTCTAATCCTAGGGGAGGGGATGTGGTGTGAAGTATATTTATATCTCTTCTATGAATTGTTTACTCATATGAGTAGCTTGATTATTACATATGATACATTATTATTTGATGTTAAGATATTTTTTATTTTCACTTTCCACTATTAAAACCCTATGTTATATGACATTCTCACTTGATAGGAAACTTCTAAGACACTATATGATATTCATGACATTGGTTATTTCATTCGATTAGAGATGATGATATTATAATGTTTTAGAGTCAATGGAATATGTTCTAAATCGTATTCACCTTTGTTGATCGTAATTTCTAGTTATATATTATGGATATTAGATCATGCTTATATGTATCATTAGTAACAGAGATGGGGTGAAATATTATCTAGATGATATTGTATAGTCATATTTCATTTTGATTTTGTTCAAAAATTTCCTTGCTACCTATTTGAGATTAGTTAAATCGCAACAAAATAATAAAAAAATCCAAGTATGAGTTATTTTATTGTACTTCTAGATAGGATGACCATTTGTACGGCACAAACAATAAATCCTCATCCTCGTAATAAGCTAGATGACCTGTAAAACACGAGAAACTTAATAGAAATTGGATTAGTAGAAATATGGGATGGTTTCCTAATAGATCTAGTTTGAGAAGTGAAAAATTCCTAAGATGGATGTTAAACGATGTTTTGATAAAGATAAGATTAAATATTGATAAATTAGATGTAGCAAAATTTGAATTTTAACAAAACCAAAAGTGCAATAAAAGATGAAAATATGCAAATTTGATCTAACAAGTTAAATAAAAACTTTGTAGGTCAACGATGAACCTGGGATGATAGGGGCCATTGAAAAATGACTAAAGTAGATGAACTGAAAAAATGATGGAAAAAAATTTGAATGGTGATGAGCGGAGATGAAGAGACAAGAACCTATAACAGTCCGAAATTGGATCTAACAGAAAGGATGTAAGAAAATTATGAAATTTTAGGGTAAATGGAATGAGGACAACTCCAGTTGATGGAAACTAGGATGAGTTAATAGAGACTAGGGATCATCTAGGTTTAGAAGAAAAAGGGTGGACAAGAATGATAACGCATAAATGGAAAATTACGGCCTTATGAGACAAAGGAGAGACTTATCATTGATAGTTGAACTGCACAATATCTGATGAAGAATATGATCATAAATTTTAATAATATATTCGGGCATGTAAGAGAGAAAAATATCGAAAATCTCCTTAGTGAGGCACATCATCTTCAAGATGATGATGGCAGCTCAATAGAAATAAATAGATGATTGTAAGATCACAAAAATCCTGAAGTCTCCAAAATAACACGTGAGAAAAGGAGTGGTAAGGGAAGATTTATAGGTCGACAATGACATGGATGCATCACTACCGATGTGGGGACACATCCATTTGGCAGTTAAATGGTAACAAGATTGAGGCAATGAGCTCATAAGAAGTAGTATTATGGTTTAGATGATAACAATGAGTTATGGTTTCTTAGAATGGATAAATGGTATAATAAAGGGTGAAAATATTAAATAATGGAAAAGTGGGGATGAAATCATTAAATGCAGTCCTTGGGAGGATAAAATTGATGACTTATGAAGAGTAAACAAATTAAATGTATTATTAAAAGAGTTAATAATGTTTAAGGATGACTAGTTAAGGGTGGGATTAACTAGAAATTAAGGTGTGAAATAATGACAAGTGGGATAAATTGAATTTAGAAGGGAAATGGACATTTGAAATGAAATAGAGGTATGTATGTGAAAACATAAAAGAGAGTGAATGCAGTGTGAGGGTAGTGACCCATAAAATTGGGTGTCTACATTTGGCCCTTTTGTTGAGTGGTTTGTGTTGGGCAATACTTGAGACAAAAAGAAGAAAAGTTAAGAATATGATTGATGTCTTAGTGTAGGTTATTATTTATCCTTTTATTTATTTATCGGGATAATTCTTACACTAGTGTTATCCCTCACTTGTTGGGTTAGCTTACTAGTCTTTTGGAGTTAACTTAACTACCTAAAGATTCAGTAGGGAGTTATTCACCACTGATGTAGGTAGTAGTTGAACTTCCCTCCTCCTATATGTACATCTTTCTTATTGAATAATTAAAGTCATTCTATTGTAATGTATTGAGCATTATGGATTATGATGGATTTCCATATATGGTATTTTAGCTCTTTTGTCTTACAAATCTAATGTGGTGTGCTATTATCATTTGAGATCATAGCTTGGAACAATATTATTTTCATTCCTTTCATGGTATCAGAGCAATAGATGATGTAGACATCCATCTATAATTTTTTTTTACAACCAAGGGTTTATTATTTTCATGAATTTGGAATTTGTTAGCAATTTTCTGCAACATGCATTTTTATGCAAAACAAAGTGCGGCATTGGATTTGGAAGGTGCCAAAACCCTAGAATCGACTGTAAACTCAACCATGTTTTGAGATAGTCAAATCTAGATGCAGATTTGTACCCTATGGGTGCATTCTTTTATCCATTAGATATAAGTGTGTACCTTTCGGATGCATTCTTTTACCCTCTAGGTATTTTGGTTTTGGATGCAGTATTTTATCCACTGGACGCAGATTTGTACCCTCTAGGTGCATTCTTTTATCCATTGGATATAAGCGTGTACCTTTCGGATGCATTCTTTTACCCTCTGGATATTTCAGTTTTGGATGCAGTATTTTATCCATTGGACGCAAATCTATACCCTCTGGGTGCATTCTTTTATCCATTAGATATAAGCATGTACCTTCCAGATGCATTCTTTAACCCTCTGCATATTTCAATTTTGGATGTAGTTGTTTATCCCTTTGAACGCAGATCTATACCCTCTTGGTGCATTCTTTTATCCATTAGATATAAGCGTGTACCTTTTGGATGCATTCTTTTACCCTCTAGGTATTTTGGTTTTGGACACGATCTTTTATCCAATGGATGTAGATCTATACCCTCTTGGTGCATTGTTTTATCCGTTGGATATAAGCATGTACTTTCTACGGATGCATTCTTTTACCCTCGGATATTTCGGTTTTGGATGCGGTATTTTATCCCTTGGATGCAGATCTATACCCTCTCGGGTGCGTTCTTTTATGCATTGGATATTAACGTGTACCCTTTGAATGCAATGATTTACCCTCTGGACATTTAGGTTTTGGGAGCAGGATTTTATCCTTTGGTCGCAAGCATGTATCGTGTGGATGCACTCTTTTACCCTTTAGACATTTGGGTGTCACATGTACCTTTTAAAAAGATCAACATTAAAATATTATTTTAATAACAAAACCTTGTAGAGCTCATAAATTTTGATCCATAGCTTGGATTAAGGTGATCTTTTGTTTGAAATTGTGTATTGTTTCGAGATCTACGCATTGGTGACATTTTTATACACATATTTCAAAGGTAAAAGGTACTATTACTCATTGTAATATTTACATGCACTCAATTATAAAGTTCCAAATTCGGGAGGGTGTTGTGATCACTTGTGGACGTAATTTTGGTTGAGCCGGCGTCCTAAAATTTTAGCTATTGAATTCTTGTATCTATGGGTGTATACATTTATATCTCTCTTGTTTGTTGAGATATTTTGGATCCGTATTTTTGACACCTTTTTTGACATGGTGATAGTCTCTCTTGTGGGGAACTATTCGGTGGAGCTGAATGTTAGTTTGTCAATGTTTGAGTAGTTAATTTTGGCAACTCATATAGATCGTGGTATCACTCTACTCATTCAAGTATTATGGGAGGGTATGGTGTTAATACCACTTCTTTGGGTTTCGTGTCCTTGCCTTATTACCTTGGCTTTTTTTTTGGATCGTGGCACTCCTATTTATTTTGATCTCGTGTCCTTGCCTTATTGCCTTGGTTGTTCTTAGATCGTGACACACCTATTTGTAGCAGTTGATTAAATTATGTTTGATGTTTTTCTTGCATTTTCGACATCACTCCATTGTGACCTTCTTACATGGAGCTATTCGGTGAAGCCGGTGTCGATTATTTTTGAGTTATATGATCGAGCAGTGGATTCAGACCATAGTGTGCACCACACTTCTTCAAGATTGTATGAGTTTTGGAGCCGAGCTTCTAAGGATATCTTGCAGCAGGATTTTTCTCTCTACTTTGTTATTACTGGTTTTGGGTACCTTGTGGTGTCTAATTTTCCCAGTTATTGTACGTGGGTACCTCATTAGGCCTTGTTTTTGGGACCCACCTTCTTTTCCACCCACCTAAGCTATGCTTACGGGAGGGTGTTAGTGTAGGTTATTATTTATCATTTTATTTATTTATCAAGATAATTCTTACACTTGTGTTATCCCTCACACTTTGGGTTAGCTTGCTTTTTGTACTAGTTGTGTGGAGTTAGCTTACTAGTTATGTTGAGTTAGCTTCTTAGTCATGTGTAGTTATCTTATTAGTCTTTTGGAGTTAACTTAACTACCAAGATTCTGTTAGTGGGAGTTATTCACCACTGATGAAGGTAGTAGTTGCACTTCCCTCATCCTATATGTACATCTTTCTTATTGAATAATTAAAGTCATTCTATTGTAATGTATTGAGCATTATGGATTATGACAGATTTCCATATATGGTATTTTAGCTCTTTTTCTTGTAAATCTAATATGGTGTGCTATTATCATTTGAGATCGCGGCTTGGAACAATCTTATTTTCGTTCCTTTCATGGTATCATAGTTTCACGAATTTTTGTCGCACCAAAAGCTCGAACCCATGGTGGAGAGGGATCTCATCATATTAATTAGTTGTTACGCCAATACCCTTCCACATGATGGAGCTATGTATACACCCAATCAGGCCCAACAACATTAGGAGGAAGTGACACAGGGAATTTCTTGAGAGGTCACCCATCCTAGCACTACTCTAGGGCTAGCGTGCTTAACTACCTACTATCGTCAGAGCTGCATGACTTGCCGCCACACCAAAAGTTTAAGCTTTTGGTGTGATGGAAAATCATTTACTATCGAGCCTGTGCGCGAGTTAAGCGTGTCACCCTAGAGTAGTTCCGGGATGGGTGACCTCCGGAGATTCCCGGTCACTTCCTCTTAATATGTCATTGGGGCTGATTGGGTGTATACCCGACTCCATCGTGCGGGAGGGTATTGGGTATCTGTTAGTGGGAGTTCTTCACCACCGATGTAGGTAGTAGTTGCACTTCCCTCCTCATATATGTACATCTTTCTTATTGAATAATTAAAGTCATTCTATCGTAATGTATTGAGCATTATGGATTATGATGGATTTCCATATATGGTATTTTAGCTCTTTTGTCTTACAAATCTAATGTGGTGTGCTATTCTCATATGAGATCATGGCTTAGAAAAATCTTTATTTTGTTCCTTTCATGGTATGAGAGTTGCACAACTTGCTGTCACACCAAAATCCCGAACCCATGGTGGAGAGGGATCTCATTATGTTAATCAGTTTTATGCCAATATGATGAGGTGTTCCCCTAAAACTAGGGATTGAGGACACAAAAGGAATTCAATCACAAGTTTGAATGAGATAGTTGAAGGAAGAAAAATTTGAAAGCATGAGAAAAGCATGAGATAAGACATCCAAGATGAGGTGAAACAAAAACTAAAAAGGTGAACAAAAATTATGGCGGTGATTTCAAAGTCACTTCTTTAGGGAACAAAGTACGGCCTCAACAAAGACGACGCAAATGTCCTATGGACTGGTGAGATGGAATAAATCATTGCAAAATTTATGCAATCTTTTGGGGATCTAATCAAAAGGATATGTAAGTTGTAGGACAAATATGTCAAAGGAAAAAATCAATTGTGTATAAATAAATGCAAAAATTTCGAGACAAGTATCACAAAAAAGAGGGGGAAAGTTAATGAGATGTCCTGTCTAGAAGAGGAATAAAAATAGGTGTCAAGTGTGGAAAAAGAAGAGTAAATCAAAGGTTCCCTATGAGGGTACATGAATATGGCCATAAAGGTGAGATGATGTATGAAAAATTAAATATGAGAGACATAACAAAGCTTAGTGGGACAAACAAAGGAGTGGTATAAGAAACACAAAAGGTAAAAGTGGAAGAAATGATCATTTGATAGGAAGAATTAATCAAAAGGATACTAGAAGTGGCATGACATTAAATGATAAGGCTCGGTCAACAATGACTAATAAGGGTCAACGGATACAAGGGTAAATCGGGAAACAACCTAAAAGGGGTCAATAGTGATCCGGGTTGATTGGCTATATAAGCCCCAAATTCGCCAACAATGCTCATTTACACTGTGTGAGTTGATGATTGAGATATCGTAACAATTATGAAGTTGAGAATTTTACCATGATTGAGGTTAGTGTAGTGGTGAGGAAGTGCTAAAGGAGTCCAAGGATGGTAAGTTCCCAAACCCTAATTTGGTTTTTAAGCATTTTAAATTTTTTTAGTTAAAATTTTACATTGTTTTAAATTTTGGGTTCAACAAAAGTAGTTGTCGATGGTGTCTAGGTATGGTCTCCATCAATCAGTCCTACTAGGGTGTAAACCCATGCTAGGAGGTGTCGATCCAGCCTGTGTTGGCATTGACTAGGGATAAGATTTTCAATTTTTTTATTTTTTATGATTTTTCAATGTGTGGACGCTTATGATTTCTTATTTGATTAGATTTTATAGGCCAAATATACCTTTTACCTCGAGAGATAGAGTTTTGGTGTTATATGACCATAATAGAGGAAATGTGAATGATGCCAAGTTGGACCGCCTATCCGTAGTAGGGTTCTAGGTGGATTCTATCACTACCAAAGGATTACACGTGATGTTGGATTGATTATTGCATTGGTGGATAGATGGGATGTGCACACTAGCACATTTTGGTTTAGGAATGGTGAGATGATAGTCACACTTAAGGATGTAAACCATATTCTAAGGATACTTATAGAGGGGAAGCTCATACAACCTAGTAATGTTGATAAAAGATTTGAGGTATTATTGACATGCATATTTGGAGCTGATGCCCCAGATATTACTTTCACATCGGGCCTTTTATTATGAGATGAGATACGAGCCTGGAGTTATTAGGAGTAAATTTATATTTATATTTATGATGAACATCTCTATCTATGCACTTCTAGACTATGCGGGTGCAACATTTCCATGACACTTTGGTGGGTCGAGTTGCAGATTTTATAGTGCAAGCAAAGATTATTTCATTTGGGTTTTCCTTGCTATCATAGGTCTATCATGAGTAATGGATTTTTGTGACTGAGAGGATGTCAGCAATAGATGTTGCATTATTAGGCCTATGTGTAAATTTTTTTGTTAGGCCACAAGGGCTCCCATGGATTACAAGGAAGACATTTAATTGTTTTTTGGGTTTATAAGATTAGGAGATTAACGAGGGTCATCAATCATCACCATTAATAATGTAAATATGGGTTGGTGTCTGAAGGCTATATGCATTAAGAGAATAAGATCTGATAAAGTTTCTCCTTTAAACACAATCTAAACTTGCATAAAATAAATCACACATGCATAAATTTAAAAGCACACTTGCATAAATGTAAACACACTTGTAGGAATATAAAGGCACACTTGCATAAAGGAAATCACACTTGCATAAATAAGTATCACATGAAAGAAATGAAACTTGTATAAATTAAACTGTTGAATTAAAAATAACTGAAAGATAAAAAGACACTTGCAAGTTCACAACAAAAATTGTACTGAAGAAGGATCACATAACATGAAATCAGAAGTTTACAACAAAAGGAAAAATATAGAAATAAAGAAACAAACATTAATACATTGATCCATCTTCTTTGGAATGAGTGGCTAGCTCATTCCTTGGAAGATGACTTAATTCATACTTTTAATTCAGAACTTGCAGAATAAATTTACTTCAAAAGATTGGAAAGAAAGAACAGATCTTTATTTCTTGGGAGAAAAGAATTACATATCTCAGTGTGGAAGGTTGCATTTATAATTCATGCATCCAACCAACTCCTTATTTTAGGAAATACAATTTGATCTTATCTTTATTCCAATCCTAACAACTAAGATCTCCATCTCCACAAAATATGGAGAGAGACATATTATTGGAGTCAAAGTCTCATCTCACTTATGTTAGGAAAAATTTCTCCCAAATCTTCTCCTTGCTTTTCGGTAACATGACTCATAATGATTTTATTCCTCTAAATTATTGGAAGGAGGATTTTCCTCAAAATATGATTTTGACCAAATATATTTCTCAGATTTTCTATTTGACTTTACTTTTTTTTACTGTGGAACTTTTGACGCTTGTCTAATACACTTTTTCCTTAGACTGCAATTCACTAAAAGTTATATTTAACTTCATTGGTAAAACCTATTACAAATCTAAATCAGGTTTAAAAACATTTATATGAGCAAAAACCTCTCTTATATTTCCCATTTGACTTTTCTATTTTTGTTTATGGAACTTTTAGTGCTCGTCTGATACACTTTTCCTCAGAATGTAGCTCACTAAAAGTTAGATCTCTCTTCATTGGTAAAACCTATAGCAAATCTGAATGAGGTTTTTTTAAACACATTAGTAATGACCAAAAACCTCTCTCATATTTTTTTAACTTTTCTGTTTCTATTTATGGAACTTTTAGCACTCGTCTGATACACTTTTCCTCATATTGCAGCTCACTAAAAGTTAGATATCTCTTTATTGGTAATACTTGTAGCAAATCTAAATGATATTTTTGTTAATCACATTGCTATGAACAAAAACCTCTCTCATATTTTCCATTGGATTCTCTGATCTTTCACAATTCCTCAAAAACTATCAAAATATGTGAGTTCGGAACTAAACTTGCGAGTTCAAAAATAACTTTGTGAGTTCCAGAACTAAACCTGCAAGTTTTGGAAGTAACTCCACAAGTTTTGAAACTAAGCCTGCATGTTCCAGAGAAACTTAAAATAGCTATAACTTTTTCATATGATCTCAGATTGAGATGATTCTTTTTTTGAACTTGCATAATTTTTCGAGAGGAATCTGAATATGAAATCAGTTTTGAGTTTAGATATACCATACATGATCAATTTCATTTTTCCCAATACTAGCATTATCTTTCCTTTATGGCTTGCATACACAAGACTTTGCATATTTTCCCAAATAATCAATAGGATTAGTTAACAAAATAGATAACAAAATATTTCTAAAGAATCAACAAGATATACATCCTATATTCTATATTAAGCAAACTATAAGTTCCTATCTTACATTTAAATCTAAATTCAAAGGTAACTTACAATGAAAAAATAATGGTAATTTATGGCCTCATCAGAGATGATCATGCTCATAGAGACAGAGAGAGAGAGAGAGAGAGGAGAGGGTTGATACACTAAGAAATAGGTAGAGATAGATGTGGACTAGGTGAGGTGGCATCCATATCATGATTTGATTTCATGTGGGGAAAATGTAGAGATAGTTAGAATGAAGAGAATGAGAGGGTTATGGGGAAGGATACCTAAGATGATGGAGGTGGTACTATTTCATCCAATTAGGAAGAATATTGGGATACTATAGATAATAGCTAGAGATCTAATTAGATATAGATGGGATGAGATGGAGAGAGATATGCCGATTACGAGATGAAGGATCCAATTTAGGAGGTAGGATCTCCATGACATGATGACAATGTTTTTAGAGTTCGAATTTTATTTTCTGATTGGATGATGATGACATGGGCATCCCAGATGATAAAGGAGAGGGTTAAGGGAGGGGAGGAGGAGGAATAGGTGTCCGGAGTAGAGGAATATGAAACACCTAAGGGTTGTGATGGAGGGATAGTCACAGAGATGGCATGGTTATGTATAGATCACACAACATCTTGTAAGTTTAGGGACATGGCACGTCAAGAGAGGGATTTAGCGATGTATTAAGGTGTCAAGTATACAAGGTAGTGGGAGGCCTACGAGGCCATATTTAGAGACATATCTCATATATTAGCAACATATTCATAGATTGGAGTGCCAATAGTATCACAAAGAGAAGAGAGGATGAAACAACTAAGCAATGTTGACTTAGATATGTACATCTAATTAGTAGCGAAGACATGCTATTATGAGAGCATTGTGACATAGATGCTTCCATGATCAGAGATATGCAAGAGAATTCATGGTATCTACAGAGCACTTGGATGACCAAGGGATGGTTTGAATGGTTTAGAAATCAAATTCTCCAAGAAGGAAGTGGAAAATATCCTTATACTTTTAAAGGACTTCATTTTTACATTGATAGATTCCTTTGAATTGATGGATGATGAGTTCGAAACCCTAAAGATATCAAGAATTTTTATTTTAACTAGGAGAATGGATTAGAGGCCTAAGATCGGAGCTTCATACATAGCCATATTATTTTTGCACTAGAAATCAAGCTTGTAAGTGAGTTGTAAAGGGGTTTCCCAAGGCATAATAATAATTACACACACACTCCCCCGAATGACACTTAGATTTGTCAAAGAAGAGTGGCATATTAGGAAGAGATAACTCATGGTAAAAGGTCTTGATAGAATCCTATAGAAATTTCTCATGAGGAAGACTATTATCAAGAAGAGGGGATTAGAAAATTGATCTACAATATATTAGTCCTTTATTGTTTTCGAGAGATGATCATGCTCATAGAGACAGGAGAGAGAGAGAGAGAGGAGAGGGTTGATACACTAAGAAATAGGTAGAGATATATGTGGACTAGGTGAGGTGGCATCCATATCATGATTTGATTTCATGTCCCGGGAAAATGTAGAGATAATTAGAATGAAGAGAATGAGAGGGTTATGGGGAAGGATACCTAAGATGATGGAGGTGGTACTATTTCATCCAATTAGGAAGAATATTGGGATACTATAGATAATAGCTAGAGATCTAATTAGATATAGATGGGATGAGATGGAGAGAGATATGCCGATTACGAGATGAAGGATCCAATTTAGGAGGTAGGATCTCCATGACATGATGACAATGTTTTGGAGTTCGAATTTTATTTTCGATTGGATGATGATGACATGGGCATCCCAGATGATAAAGGAGAGGGTTAAGGGATGGGAGGAGGAGGAATAGGTGTCCGGAGTAGAGGAATATGAAACACCTAAGGGTTGTGATGGAGGGATAGTCACAGAGATGGCATGGTTATGTATAGATCACACAACATCTTGTAAGTGTAGGGACATGGCACGTCAAGAGAGGGACCTAGCGATGTATTAAGGTGTCAAGTATACAAGGTAGTGGGAGGCCTACGAGGCCATATTTAGAGACATATCTCATATATTAGCAACATATTCATAGATTGGAGTGCCAATAGTATCACAAAGAGAAGAGAGGATGAAACAACTAAGCAATGTTGACTTAGATATGTACATCTAATTAGTAGCGAAGACATGCTATTATGAGAGCATTGTGACATAGATGCTTCCATGATTGCAGAGATATGCAAGAGAATTCATGGTATCTACTGAGCACTTGGATGACCAAGGGATGGTTTGAATGGTTTAGAAATCAAATTCTCCAAGAAGGAAGTGGAAAATATCATTATACTTTTAAAGGACTTCATTTTTACATTAATAGATTCCTTTGAATTGATGGATGATGAGTTCAGAAACCCTAAAGATATCAAGAATTTTTATTTTAACTAGGAGAATGGATTAGAGGCCTAAGATCGGAGCTTCATACACAGCCATATTATTTTTGCACTAGAAATCAAGCTTGTAAGTGAGTTGTAAAGGGGTTTCCCAAGGCATAATAATAATTACACACACACCTCCCCCTGAATGACACTTAGATTTGTCAAAGAAGAGTGGCATATTAGGAAGAGATAACTCATGGTAAAAGGTCTTGATAGAATCCTATAGAAATTTCTCATGAGGAAGATTATTATCAAGAAGAGGGGATTAGAAAATTGATCTACAATATATTGGTCCTTTATTGTTTTCGAGAGATGAAATCTACGTCAAACTTTGTCATGAGCATGAGCCATCAAAATATGTGATCACTATTATAAGGCTTGGAATGCATGGTCTTGAGAAAATGAATTCTAGTGATGTCATTCCTCTTATGGTTGAGAACATGATGATGAAGCTTAGAGGTAGATAAGAAAAGAGCACAACGGAAATTTTCAGCTTCAATGTAGAGAGTCTTATAATCATGAAGCATTCAACTGATGTAATACACAACTTGCTTTTTGTGTTCCTCATCATGATGTGCCATCATATCACCCAGAGAATGATGGGAGGTAGAGATGTAAACATAGAAAGGCCCCCTTACACGGAGTGGTAAGAAGATGTAGGGATAAAATATATTTCTTGATATCATCACATGTTTATTATGAGTTATGGTCCAAGTTAAAGTGAATATCTATACAACTAATATGGTTAAAGGGTTTGAAATGGGAATAAATTTACGAGTTGAAATGATGAACGATTGAAGTCAGACCTAAAGACTAAAAAGGTACTTTCTATTAGAAGTAAAATGTATCTTGAGGATGGACTTGATTTTAGTGGGTTCAACATTAATAACCCTAATAGAAATGATAAATTCAATGATTTTACCAATTAGCAATCTCAAAACACACTTGGCTAGATTGGGACAAAAGAAGAAGTTGATAAGGAGCTATAAAAGTACCTTAAAGATGAAAATTGTTAGATTCACCCAAAAGGTCATCAACATACTCATCTAAATTCTTGTGGATTAGATTGTGGAAGATAGACGTAATGGTTTACTTATAGGTCACTCTAACATTTTTCATACGAAGGGAATGACATGATAATATAAATTCCCAAAAGGATTGATGAAATAGGTCTTATGTTGGTCTTCTTCTTTAATGAGGATCCGATTATACAAAAAAATCCATATGATAAATTATTCTTTGGCCTAGGGTAAGGTCTATAAGTTGATCGATGTTCAAAAGATGAAAATCATTTGTAAGAAAAGAAAGGTTTAGATTTAAAAATTTAGTACCAATTAAGATCTTGTTGGAAGCTTTGAAAATGGGTAAAATATTTGAAACCCATTACATATAATCGATAAGAATGATGCATTACATCTCCTCTTTGACAAGGAGGGAAATTTAAGGATGCATTTGTTGAAGCTTCTACTTAATTGGGTTGACGTTAGGAAAGGTAACAGCATTATGAGCAATGATGGAATGATTAACGCTCAACATGTAAATGTACAACCATGTGAAGGGCTGGATATGGCTAGAGAAGAAAGTGGTGAAGGATTTAAAATCCTCAAGATAAACAGATTAACCCACTTTGAGTGTACGGGGATCTTTTCGAGTCCCTATGTTGATTTCGATGGTGGATTTGTGAAGAAGAGTGGATTTTTCCGGCAGTAAATTCTTATTAAGATAGAAATATTCTTCTTCCATGTAAGATAGGATGGAATCATTATCGGTGATCTAAAGAATGTTAAGAGTAGGGCAATCTTCCTCTATCATTTACGAAATTGAAGAGGGAGGGATCTAAGATCACCTTCACAATGTTAAGTGATTTTTCTAAAGGAAATGGTGGAGATTAAGAAAAATCTAGAGGTGATAGACACGGTGTCATTTGTATCCATAACCTCGTGGGATGGAGAAGATGGAGATTTGATGTCCATAAGAACCAAAGATAGAGGGAGAACATTGGTAGATTATTACTTATAAGCGCAACCCAAATTTTTCATGGGGCTTGTGAGATTGATCAATGAAATATTCATTTATGACTTATTCATAACTCCTCATTCTAATTTTTGTTACAAGCGCATTGATGGAGATAAGTTTCAGAAAATGACTTTCTTGTAAAGAAATTCAAATTCATTGATGTATGGTTCAAGATGCGCCTGATTGGTCGAGTGTGGGAGGAAGAGTGATTGATACCCCCATAGATGAAATTGGTGTAAGGATGATGTGGATCTGAAGGAAATGATATCCCAAATTTTGGTTGATACATTGGAGATTTACCGAATCTACCGAACCTATAAGGTGTGGGAATAACATTAAGCATGAGGAGATGATTCTCCACTAGTTTGAGGTGATCCATTACTTTTTCTAAGGAGTCACCATTCAAAATATTGGGAACGAATATGTATGAGCTAGTGGATGCCTCGTAACTATTTTTGGGCTAAGAATTTCATTAGGTCAATATTTCATGTGGCATAATTTAAATGAAGGAATATTTTTGAGGAATGTTATAATCTTTCCCTCATGTTCATACTTGATTCGATGAAGGGTGGAAGGAACACAATACATGTCATGAATCCATGGTCATTTGAGAAGTAAATTTTATTGGATATCCCCTTCTATGATATAGAATACCTCATGCGGGAGTTCGTCTCCAAGATGGATAGGAATAATAACTGTTCCTAAAGTGGCAGAAACAACATCATTAAATGCGCGAAGAACCATGGGTGATTAGGAGACAATTGAATAAGTGGTCTTAAGATAATAAAAAATATGGGATGAGATGATATCTATGTTGGATCCATTTTCTATCATATAATGACAGATGAAACTTTCATTGATACACACGGTTGTTCGGGTGTTATGTTGGGAATTTTTGTATTGTCAAAGGATATGGAGTCCAAAGCAAAGTAAGTGCTCCAACAAGAGATGCAAAGGGATTATCATAATTTTTAGGGGTACATATATGATTAAAATTATTGTGAAAGAACTGATAAGGTCATTTGAAAATTTTAAAAGTCATTCTTGATTTTAAACCAGTAGTTAGCATTTACAAAACCTTACTTTCATGGTATATACCTAATAAGGAAGGAGGTGAGTTTTAAATTTAGAAAGGAGTTGAGATCCATTATAAAAATATTCATGTGAAAGTTGTTATAAAATACCTTAATGAAAAATGTGGTACCTTGAATTGAATCTTGGTGATAGATATAGAAAACGTTGGTCTCTCAGGCTTCAAAGATGCACAGTTAGAGTTTGAGAAGGAAATGTGTGTAAAAACCTATAGAAATGGATTTTTTTTATAAATTGGAAGAAAAAGAGGTGGGCATTTCCTTTACCTATTGGAGGAGAAATTGTGAACTTCCATTGTCTAAAAATGAAGATATGATTGATAGTCCCTTCTAGGAAGAGCACTTAGTTTAGAGGGCTAATTCAAAATGCCCATTAGTAAAATAAGTAAGTCAAAAATAGAACCTAATCATGAAACTTTCCATTCATGATGAATTATTCAATGGGTTCCTATAAATGTAGGGTTTGTGTCATGAAATTTCTTCCAAGGATAAATTTGAAGGAAAGTAGACTCGAGAGAAGGCTAGTGGAGGTTTTGAGAGCCTAGAAGAGAAAAATTTGATAGGAATAAGAGGACAAGGATTTGGGTTTTCAAATTCACACCTCACCATATTTTCCTTAAAGGATGTTTGAATGAGTTTTTACTTCTTGTTGGGAATTTCAAGAATCACGTAACCTTGAATCATGCAAGTTACTAGCTCTTGAGAATAAGAAGGAGCAATTTTGACAAGTTTAGTAAAAGATTGATCTTTTAAGGTTTTTCTCATCTCAGTGATGTCATAACCTTGATTTGAAGTTTTTGAAGAGGGAATATGAGTAAAAGATATTAGTCGAGGTGTAAAAATAAAAATATTATTTGTTTAGAGTCAAGAATATTTTGAGTTGGTGAAGCATTGGCTAGTTAAAGGTAAGAGATAATGATTTTTCCTCAAGAATTTTTAATTATGGACATTATGTAGGGTGAAGAGAGTGTATGAAACAAGGAATGAGGTTAATTTTAAAATATCTTGCACACATGCAAGAGGTCAACTCGAAACTTGGTTTCTTAGATTAGAGGGATTGTTTTAAATATCCTAACTAAGGCGAAAAGGGTATGAATTGCTGCTATGTTATTTTTAAAATGTCAAGATTTCACCTAAGTTTCCTTTCTAGATGAAATCTCCATGAAGATCATGCACTAGGACCTTAGGAACCAATGCAAGACCATGACACAAATGGGAAAGAAAATGTATTCTAGAATCTTCTAGAATGAAGAAGGACTTCCCAAAGATTTTGTAGGGATGGTTCATTTTATAAGTTGAAGAAGGTTACTACCTATATTTTATTCACATGATTCAGTTTTATCAAATTACTTTGATTTCATTAATTATGTTTAAGTTAAAAATTCCTAGTGTACATGAGTTGCAAAGAATTCATTTAACATCATGTTAATGAAAAATAATGCAAAAATAAGTATTTATAACTCATTATAGTAAGATGTTTTCATTTATTTCATAATTAATAAGTACAATGGACCCACACATGATGTGGGAATAACTCTGAAAACAACTATATAAAATAAAGTACACATATGTAAAGATGTGAATAAAACAGAAAGGGAAATCCATAATTTCCTGTTCAAATGTATTTCCCATTTTTTCCTTCATGTTTTCCTTACCCACTCCACTTCTCCATCCTCTTCATATGTTGCTTCGTACCTGAAGAAATGAGAAATGGATGTTAGAGATCCGGATTTCCATTCTATTGTATTCAAAGTTTTTTAAAAATGGACATTCTTATAGGGAAATTTAAAATCAAACAATATAAAAAGGAATGCAAGAGAAATTAATCATTTTCAAAATCATGTCACAAAAAAAATAAGCGGTGAACAAAAGTATTTTTTCCTTCACTTGTTTTTCTAACTACTTCTCTTAATGTGCGGTACATAAACTAAGAAAGATAGGCATGTAGACCATCGAGGAAATGCATCTTACAGTCATGATTACATAAAGAGTGAGAAAATAACATCATGTTCAGATCAATATAGCATTTCTTTAGGAAAATATATACTTGTAATGTTTCACGATATCTTAGATAAGGTATAATGATCTTGAGAGTAGTCAATATAAAAGTTAGAGTTTTTATAGCTTGAAAGAAGTAAGTTCCATAAATGTAGGTGTAACATGAAGAAAAATGTTACATTATATAGTTCTTCACATGAGAATTGAAAAATATATCCATGTCCCAAGGACTTACTCTATTCTTTACCACGCCCCTACTCATGATTCTTGATGTAGCCCTGAATTTATGTAAATGACCAGTGCACTAGCACATCACTCAACCTTAGTGAGATCTCACCCGAGGCATGTAAAGGCACTAGGTAATTATTTAGAGTTACTTATTTAGAATGTTAGCATGATGATGCCGATACATATTCAAGTTATTAATAACAATCAATCTAAAATGTGTAAGCTAGATCTAGATCTTAGAATTTATAAAATATGAACTAAACAATGACTAGAATAAGATTTGCCATGCAAGAATTAGATTCACTCATATTCAATACCAATATCCAACCAATGTGAACCATTATATTAAAATCTATGGAACACAAAAGCTTCATACATTCAAGATCAAGTTTCCATGGTTATGTGTGCTAACAAAAATGTAGCACAACTCTACAATTTATGGTAGTACTAAAACCCTATATATATAAATATATATATTGCGGGAATTGCCCTTCGATTGCCCATGCAATTTCTCAAAATAGTTCACATGCTAATAATATCCATGTGCCCTTGAAAAATTGTTACAAAACCATTCAAGTGCTCTAATAATAGACTTATTATAGTTAACTCACGAGTAGAATTCCTATTATTAACCTAGCCTTTGTATGGAACACAAAGGATGCTTGTTCCCAAAATACCATTGGATGGACCACAAGTCTTCCTATCTCTATGTTCTCCACAAGCTATCTTAAAAATATCCTTGATCCACAAAACATCTAAGTCCTAAATTAAAATTTTTCTAACGAGAACATGTTTTTATATTCTTCTACACCTCCAAATGTTCCTTGTGCTTATGTGTGAATCCTTTTGTGTCTTCTCTTTAGAGAAATATTATATTTTCTCAACATTATTTTTATCTCTTGAAAGTGCACCCTATAGAGAGATAGTTGCAGGTGTTCAATGCTTACAAATTTTATCTCTCTTTCGTAGATAAAATGAAAACACCTCAGTCTATGGGTATATTTATTACGAGGTTATTCTCCGGTACCAAGGCCGGTTCCTTATTGATGTATTCTAAACTAATTTTCTAGGGTTTAAGGGTAAAATATGACTATAAAATGAAATTAAAACTGAGGTGATACACCAAACTTGTATGAGGTATTTGACTAAGTACATGCACAATTGATATGGAGTGATTTACTGATGCACAGACCAACACTTTTCTAAAGATAATTAAGGGTTAACACATTGATGTATTGAGGATAAAATCATAACAATACTTGCTAAGTTACACATACACATTAATATCATGTAGAAATTACGTAATTTATGCAACAGGTAAGATGATTAATTAGGGAATTCAACATTCACAAGATTAATGGAAACATACACAAGACTGCAAATAATTGGAAAGGAAAAAAACTTCACATTCAAAGGGAAAAACTAGCAAAAAATTGCTTCATCACTCTTGTATCTAAAAAGTCCTCTCTTTTTGTGTTTTGCCAAGGCACACAATATATAGAAAAATTGATTCACCCACCCTTCCTAAAAATAGACTAAGGCTATACTCGCCCATGCATTTTATTTTTATCCTTTATTTATTAATAAATAAAGGAATAAAATAAAGAAAACTAATACAAAGAGGCATTAATAGCCTTTGATTACATCACAGTCAAATTGTAGTTGACTATCCTATTTTTAAGAAAAGAATGGGTGAATAATTTTCTAATAATAAATCTTGCTTGATGAGAAAGTTTTCTTCCATGTGCATGCAAATTCTATCTTATTGCTGATATGTCCTTTTGTGGAGGGATGCAAAAATCATCTCTAGAATATGATGTTGACATCTCCATGCATAATTCTCTTTATCTCTTTTGAATTATTAAATAATCATATCTTCTCGGCCACTTCAATCTGTGCACATGCAAAAGTAAATAATCGTCCCATCTAAGCAAAAGGTGATCATAGTAATAAAGAGTAATCTTGGTTAAATATGTGCTAATTTATGATTTTGACTCCTTCATGTTTGGACCCCTTTATCATGGCATATAACACTTATGATTTTATAATGTTCGACTCCCTTTTGCAAACATTATCACAGGACTATAGTCAGAAGGCATAATGATTATAAACCATAATCTAAAGTTACAGTCAAACTTAATCATTTAAGAGGGAAAGAATGTTCCCCTTTCTCATGATGAATTGATCCTTTGTGCAATGTTGGTGGGAATTCTAACCCAAGGTGAGTTAGGGTTTTCTTGGGCATGACACATGCATTATTTTATAACCATGGTTGAGTGAAGTAACACTCCACGAGTTGAGGAGGAAAAATAGAGGCAACCCTAATAGTTTTCATTTGCATTCTCGAGCTCTATTCGAGCTAAATGAACTCTCAATTTTTTTTATGGACGCCATTTTTTTTATCTCAATCTTGAGTGGAGGATTCTATGGAATGTAGGGCTCATTTCTGTTATGATATTTATACGTGAAGAGTTTCTCAACTACCATTTATAAAAGGGAAGTTGTGAGTGTTTCCTTTTCCTTTTTCTTGCTTAAATTTGGTCATCATTTTGATCACTTCTGAGCTCTGGATCTACTTCATAGCTGAGATGTATATGGATGTTGTTGAAATTTTTAGACATTGTGGACTTGGTTTCATGATATTACGAGTCACTATGGTTTCATTTATATCTTCATGGGGTTTGCATGTTTTAAAAACAACATGGAGCTCTAGGTTCTGCTCAAAAATGATTATCTTATTGATATCCATCATTTTTAGAGGTAAGACCCACTCTGCCTTTTCCATTGTATGAGATTCTTATGCTATGATATTTTCATCATTCCTTCCTTCTGATGATATGGAGACATACTCTGATTTCTTGGGTAAATACTCATCTCTATTTATGGGTTTTAGAGTCTCACCATTTGAGCTTTGGGTGCTTTCTGATCTATGTATTCCATTCCTTGTAACTAAAATTATTGAAGCTATCTGAGGTTGTTTACCCTTTTATCTTTAGGTAAGTGGTTGTAAAACCTAGATCTACTAATACCCATTAATGGGTTTGTGATTATTTGACCTGGGTATGAATGTGTCTCTTATTCAAAGCTTGAACTTCTATATTGTTTACTCTATTGAATGGTGATAGACTGAAAACATGGAAGTATCAAATTTTCTCACCTCTATTCTCTGATTTGATTATTCGGGTTCGAGCTATTGAGATTCTAATCTATTATTATAAACCGCCATCTTTGGTTTCTAGTTTATTCATTGTGTATTGTTCCTAAATAGAGTCACCATAATTTGATGCTCATTAGGGTTTTTATATTTCTCCATATTTGGGTTCTGATTTGTATTGTGGGTACTCATATTTTTCTG
This sequence comes from Taxus wallichiana var. yunnanensis, assembly GCA_018340775.1. NCBI lineage: Eukaryota > Viridiplantae > Streptophyta > Pinopsida > Cupressales > Taxaceae > Taxus > Taxus wallichiana. The sequence continues at coordinate 265,739,454 of CM031240.1, forward strand.
TGTAAAAGGCACCTTGGCCACCATATTTAGAGCTGAATCTCACATTTTCTCGATATTTTTTCCTTTTTAAAAAAATGCGATAGCCTTGTGAAAATCTTTTGATTTGTTGGTGCCCCCTAAAAAATTTCACTTAGAATTTAGTGGGTTTAGCATTTACCAAGACAAAGGCGGCTTGAACTTATTGGTTGATGGGTAATTGCTAATCTAGTTATTCTTCCATTAACATTCATATATTTGGTAAGAAATGTTTTTATTTCTCTCTACTCGTGCCATTGCTTTTGTTGGGTTCTTATTTTAAATATATTGCAGCCATTATTGATTCTTTGAGAGCTCCAATCTGTCTTGTGTCATGGAAGTTGAACATTTCCTATTTCGGTGGCTAACCCGGATGGTTTTGATTATCCTCGAACCTTATATTTCTTCAACAAAATTTCCATTTCTATTTCTTGAGAGCTTGGGTTTTAAAAAAACACCTGAATTTTGAGCATTTGAGAATTTTTGTTTTCTCCGTTTAAATGGTTGTAATAAGCTTGATCCGTATCATTTGTTGGCACTCTTTGTGACCTGGTGACTTGAATAATGGTACTTCAACTATATTTTGTATCGTTCTTTTGAAAATTATACTCTTCATTCTCCCATGAGAGGATTTAATTTTGATGCATAACTCGATTTTACTTATGTACTTTCTTAATCGAGATCATCATTTGCACAAAGATATATATATATTTTTTTGGAGACTCAAGTCGAGGTATTTATTATTTTGCTCGAAAATATATTCAGAAAAAATACACCTAGTTGTATATACGAGAACCTCTGTGCTTCTCATTGTCGCTTTATTCGAGATCAATTCCTAGTATCACGCTTCTAAAACTCGGTCTTTCACTTGATGATGCCTCCTACTCAACTATAGCTTTAAAATTACTATCATGATCTACACGAATCCTCCTGGATGATCCATTATATCATTTTGATGGTTTGTAATCCTTCAAAAGTTAGGTATTGAGTTGATTTTCTTGGCATGAGGCTGAAAAATTGGCCTCTGTTTGATGGGTTGCAAATCACCATGGTCCAATACAAGGTATTTTGTGATCTTGAGAGTGCATTCCTCTTTTACTTTTCTATAAAATTTGTAAATTTTTTTGTAGATGTAGACATGAAACTGTATAATAATTTGGCCATACTTTGATTGTGACATGCACTTTCCTAAAAATTCACTTCACACATTATGGCCTTAAAGATGTCCTCAATTGGAGCTACACTTTGACCGTGCACCTTTTGATGTGAACCAGTTGTATTTATTTTCATATGTTTCCTGAATGATGATATTATGGCACTTGAGTTGTAATGTCTCAATCATGTTCTTTCAAAACAATTGAGGATTTTGCAAAGCATTATGGCTTGGATTCCTGAAATCTAGAATATAAAGTTCCTTTGGAGTTTGTCTTATTTTACCATTCTTTTTCTGCTTGTGCCACTTGCTACTTGATTTTGGTTGTGAACTCTATAATTCCTTAGTCATTTTGTGAGAAAAAATTGAACTGAAGCAATGCTCTTTCCATCATAAGTTGTTTTACTTCATAAAATGTAACCTTACATAGTCCATTTCAGTTTATAATGAAAATACATACTTTTGATCTTAACAAATGATGCAAAAAATTTGAGTTCCATTTTAATTTCAGATGATGATATTTTGTACTTGTTCCTATCTGTTGCAATTCTTATTGTACTTGACCATCTATTTCATTTATCATGCTTTCTAAAAGGACATTCTACTTATGAATTCATTTTGTAATTGATCTTGATTCTCATGACTGAATTCATTGATATGCACTATGTGATTATTCTGTATTTTGATCATCTATTTAATCCTCTGGTGTCAAACTTTCTGAAAATGGAATTCTGCTATGCATTTAACTGTACTTGTTCTGATCCAACTGTACTATGAGATGTTCCTTTTGATTCTATCTTTCATGTATCTTGCATGTGCTTTCTTTAAAGGATTTAGTTACATTAAATTGTAAACACATGGATATAGACAAAACCCAGAGCTCTAACAATATATATTGTATGTTAACAAGTACCTGTTGCTGGGAACTAGAGATGAGGATGAAGCAGCTGAACATGAAATAAACCTAGAAGCACGAGTGAACTGACCCAAACAGGAAATGATGGGTTTATTCTCTCTCCATTTGCTTATAGTTTTAATTATATGCATATTTTATTTCTAGTACATACAAGTTACATCCCATGGCTTGTGTGGGTTCACTATACTTTTATTCCATATGAATAGATGAACTATTTTCATGTAATGAGATGTGTATCTTTCCTTTCTGTACTTTCTTTCATTTGAATGGATATAAATAAACTTGTAAAACTCAACACACTTAAATAATTCACTTATGTATGGAAATAAATAAAAATCAAATGCACCTTTTAATGTTCATGGATGACAAAAATTTATTCTACACCTTGTCCTTTAAACCTGTAACCTATCTACAACTTCAAAACTTCATGTCTAGTACATGTTGCCCTTCCTTACTTCCTTAGGGCCTTACAATGGTTGTTTATGGCTGTTGCACAATTCTGATGAGGGTTTTAAGTGGAATGGCCACATCTATGAGGCATGGCATTCTATAAGTGTAGCCTATTTGGAGTTTGATCCAAAGATGACTTCCAAGACTATCCAAAACCAAAAAATTAATATATGTATGTTATTCTTAGGTGTCTGTCCCAATCATAGTCAAACCTACGAATCGATTAATTTGAGAAACTTAAAAGTTTTGAGTTGACCTTTTTCACACAGGGTACGAAAAATGTCAAAAATTCTAGCAATCCTATAGGGAAAGTTACTTGCTAGCTTTGTATATTAGTTCCTTTATCTGTCAATTGGGCATGGATTCCAAAACATGTAACCAAAATCTGCCTTTGTGAAGGTCCAACCCATCAAAATTGAACTAAAACTGGAAAGGATATGGTAAACTAGATCATGTGCACGAATGCACTTACTAAATTGAAAACATTGCAATGTGCATGAACTGCACTTATTGAAAAGGAAATATTAATCTACCCTATTCTAACTATCTAAAATTTGAGGCTAAATAAAACCTAAGAGAAGTAGTGAGATATAGAGTCGATTTCTCCAGAACTAAGATGATGAATTTAGCTTGTAAAACAAGTAGCATGACAAAATTGAAAATGAGATGTGTACCTTGAATTTGTTCCAAAACTTATCCCAAAACACAAAGAATCTTTCTAATTGATCTGAAAACTATTCTAAAGGGATTTGGAATTGAGTTTTGAGTATCTGACGCTCATTTTTAGGCTCTGATACTAGCATGAATTCTTGTATTTCGTGGCATGTCGTGAACCAACAAGATATCAAATAGGACATGGCCTCCAAACAAAAAGCTAATCTTCTTGTCTTATACTGAAAAATGAACCTTATTTTTGATCATGGGTTCTTTTTGAAGTTGTTTTGAATGTTGTTATGAGAATTGATTTGCCTCTATAAACTGTTGTATATTCTTTTCGACAATCTGAAACTGATCTAAAAAAATTTCAGCCTCTTCAAGTTGTTGTATATCATCAATCATAACATCGTGAAGATGATGAGATGGTTGTTCTCCTTCTTTAAACTATTTGAAAATATTTTCAGAGTCTTCAAATTGTTGTTCATCCTTTCAGTCAATGATCCACTACTACCAAGACTGACATTTCAGAAGAACTTTAAAATAAAATCACTATAGTTGTTCTTACAATTTTCTTTGAACATGTCATTCCTTCCTCAATCAAAAATAACTACTCTCAAATACTTGCAGTACCATTTAATAGTCCTTGTGAAACACTACAAGTCCCTAATAACACAACTATCTCCATGCATGCAACACAACGAGGGTCTTCACACTCAACTATTTGATCATGATCATTCTGAAACTAATTTGTTTCCTTTTGGTTGTCAACCATGGAAACTGATAAGCTACAAACCGAGTGCTTGTCCTTTAGATCAGTTGATTTATCTTGAAAATGATTTGAAAATTTCCTTCAGGTTCTACCAACTGGGATGAATTAGTAGTTTGTAGGAGTATGGTGCTTTCATGCATGTTATTCTTGGAACACAAAGACTATTGATCATCCCTAATCTACTTTAGATCTGTTGAAAAATCAAACTGTACCTTTTGAATGGGTTGCTCCTCTAATTCTAGAGTATGATCAAACTGAAATTTAGAATCCCATTGCTCTATGTTTTGTAAAAAATCCAACCTATTATTTTCTTCAGTTGGTTGTCCCTCCTGAATGATATTATGATCCTCTTTTTCTTGACTGGAAGTATGAGTAAAGGAGGAGTGGGACTAATCTCAACCTTAACTGGAAATTCTTTAAAGAGAGGCTGGGGTACAAACTCTATTTTTAGGACAGCATCTGAACGCCAATTTGGACACTTTAATTTGGGTTCAATGCATGATTGCAGGGTAGGAAAAGAAGGAATTACAAGTACCTTGATAATTTAAAATTTGATGAATGGGCTGCTTTGGTGAATAGGAAACATATAGGCATTGAATTATGATAGGGAAGGTAAGCGGGAAAACTCTTTTGAAAGGGTTCCGCAACTGGATGTCTATCAGTTTTCACTACTAACGATTTCTCGTATAGCTCCTTGACAACTAAAAATGATTGCTTAAGTTCATTAAGCTCAACTTCAAGATCTCTTCACCTTTCACATTCAGCATAACCCTCTGCATAACTTTGACCTTGAACAATGTAATGATCATCATATTGACAATCATACTGATTTCCAAGGTTTGGGTCATAAGGATATTCATTCTGATAGGGGTTATGAAACTGGTCTGAAGGGGAAATTGGATAAAAGGGTTGTTGGCTTGGCTGATAATACTACTGAAAATGAGGGTTCATGGCTACAGGACCTCATAAATACTAAAACTATGAAAACACATATGTTGATTCTAGAAACGCAGTAGTAACAATAAAAATAAATAGATATGATTTTCTTCAAAAATACTTGAAAATTGGAGCTGAAAATTTGATGATGTTGTTAAGTGTTGTACTGATCTGGAATTAGATTCATGGAGTCACCAGATGAGTTCTTCTTGGATCTTGAATCTTCAAAATGCATCAATACTAGGTTCTAAAGTGCACCCTATAGAGAGATAGTTGGAAGTGTTATAAGCTTGCAAATTTTATCTCTCTTTTGTAGATATAATAGAAACACCTCAGGTTTGTGGGTATACCTATTTTGATGTGAGTCTCCGGTATCAAGGTTGGTTCTTTATTAATGTATCATAAACTAATTTTTTGGGGTTTAAGGGTAAAAGATGACTGTAAAATGAAATTAAAACTGAGGCGATACATCAAACTTTTATGATGTGTTTGACTAAGTACATGCACAATTGATATGGAATAAATTTTTGATGCAGAAGCCAACTCTTTTCTAAAGATAATTAATGGTAAACACTTTGATGTATTGTAGGATAAAATCACAACAATACCGCTAATTTACACATACACATTAATATCATACAAAAGTTATTGAATTTGCAATAAGGTAAGATGATTAACCAGGAATTCAACATTCACAAGATTAATGGAAAATATACGGAGACTGCAAATAATTGGAAAGGCAAAAAATACTTCACATTCAAAGGGAAAAACTAGCAAAAAATTGCTTCAAAGCACTCTTATATCTAAAAAATTCTTCTTTTTTTTGCTTTGATAAGGCACACAATATATAGAAAATTGATTCGCCCACCCTTCTTAAAAATATACCAACGTTGTACTCACTAATGCATCCTATTTTAATTTGGAATAAAATAAAGCATACTAATATAGAGAGGCATTAATATCCATTTATTACATCACGGTCAAACTACGTTGATTGTCTATTTTAAAGAAAATAATGGGTGAATAATTTTCTAATAATAAATCTTGCTTGATGAGAAAGTTTTCTTCCATGTGCATGTAAATTTTGTCTTATTTCCTATCTATCCTTTTGTGGAGGGATGCAAAAATCATCTCCAGTGCTCTGATGTTGATATCTCCATGCATAATTCTCTTTTTCTCTTTTGAATGATTAAATAATCATATCTTCTTGGTCACTTCCACCTGTGCACATGTAAAAGAAAATAATCCTCCCATCTAAGAAAAAGGTGATCATAGCAATAAAGGGTCATCTTGGTTGACCATGTGTGAATTTATGATGTTGACTCCTTCATGTTTGGACCCCTTTATCATGGCATATAATACTTTTGATTTTATAATGTTCGGCCCCCTTTCAGAAACATTAGCATAGACTATAGTATGAAGGCATAATGATTATAAACCATAGTCTGAAGTTACAGTCAAACTTAATCATTTAAGTGGGAAAGAATGTTCCCCTTTCTCATGATGAATTGACCCTTTGTGAAATTTTGGTGGGAATTATAACCCAAGGTGAGTCAGGGTTTGCTTGGGCATGACACGTGCATTATTTGATAACTATGATTGAGTGAAGTAGCACTCCATGAGTTAAGGAGGAAAAAAAAAGTAAACCCTAATAGTTTTCATTTGCATTCTCGCGCTCTATTCAACCTAATGAAATCTGCACAAAAAAATTATGGCCACCGTTATTTTTATCTCGAGCTTGAGTGGAGGGTTATGTGGAATGTAGGGTTCATTTCCTATTATAATAATTCTCTATGGAGGGTTTCTCGACCGCCATTTATACAAGGGGAAGTTGTGATAGTTTCCTTTTCCTTATTCTTGCTTCAACGTGGTCGTCATTTTGATCACTTCTAAGCTCGGATCTACTTCTACATTTGAGATGTATATGGATGAGCTTTCTCCCTTCGGCTTTGACCTGAAGTTTGGCCTAGACGTTGAAGGTTTTAGACATTGTGGACTTGGTTTCATGCTATTTTGAGTTGTTATGGTTATCGTTATATCTTCATGGGGTTTGCATGTGCTAAAAACAATGTGGAGCTCTGGGTTCTACTCAGAAATGATTATCTTATTGATATCCGTCATTTTAGAGGTAAGACTTGCTCTACCTTTTCCATTGTATGAGCTTCTTATGCTATGATATTTTCATCATTCTTGCCTTCTGATGATATGGAGACATACTCTAATTTCTTGGGTAAATACTCATCTCTATTTATGAGTTTTAGAGTCTCACCATTTAAGAGCTTTGGGTGCTTTTTGATTTTTGTATTCCATTCCTTGTAACTGAAATTATTGAAGCTATCTGAGGTCATTTACCCTTTTATCTTTAGGTAAGTGGTTGCAAAACATAGATCTACTAATACCCATTAATGGGTTTGTGATTATTTGATCTAGGTATGCATGTGTCTTTGATTCGAAGCTTGAACTTCTACATTGTTTACTCTGTTGAATGGTGATAGTCTTAAAACATGGAAGTATCAACTTTTCTGGCCTCTATTCTCGATTTGATTTTTTGGGTTCGAGCTATTGAGATTTTTATCTATTATTGTAAACCACCATCTTTGGTTTCTGGTTTATTCACTGTGTATTGTGCCTGAACAGAGTCACCATAATTTGATGCTCATTGGGGTTTCTGTATTTCGCATATTTTTGTTCTCGATTTGTATTGTGGGTACTCGATTTTTGCTATGCAAAAGGAACCTTAGCCTTTGTATTTAGAGATGAAGCTCATATATCACTCTGATTTTCTTTGATCTTTTTTTTATTTTTTTTTTAAAAATACGTGCAAGTGAAAATCTTCGACTTGTTAAGACTTCGCCCTAAAAATTTTCACTCGTACTTTAGTGGGTTTAGCATTTGTTAGTACAAAACTGGCTCAAAATTTTTGGTTGATGGGTAACAACTAATCTATTTGTTCTTCCATTCAGTCCGTATATTGTTGGTAACATCTATTTTTATTTCTCTTCTCATGCCATTGATTTAGTTGGGTTGTCATATTAAATAAACTACGACCATTATTGATTATTTTATAGCTCTAATCTCTCTTGTGTCATGGAATTTGAACATTTGTTGTTTTTGTGGCTGACTCGAGAGGGTTTTGAGTGTGTTGGGCCCTTAGATTTCTTCAAAAAAATTCCATTTCTATTTCTTGATTGCTTGGGTTTTGAAAAAACACACGAATTTTGAGCATTTGAGAATTTGTGTTTTTTCCTTTCAAGCTTGATCCTTATCATTTGTTGGCACCATTTGTGACCACGGTGAGTTGAACTAGTACTTTAATCGTATTTTACATAATGCTTTTGAAAATGATACTCTTCATTCTCCCATGAGAGGAATGAATTTTGATGCATAACTCAAATTTTACTTATGTACTTTCTTAAATGAGATCATCATTTGCACAAAGATATTTTATTTTTGTTTTTGGAGACTCAAGTCGAGGTATTTATTATTTTCTCTGAAAATATATCCAGAAAAATACACCTAGTTGTATATCTGAGAACCTGTGCTTCTCATTGACTGCTTTATTCGAAGTATCAATTCCTAGTATCCTGCTTCTAAAACTCGGTCTTTCACTTGATGATGCCTCCTACTCAACTATAACGTTAAAATTACTATCATGATCTACACGAAGCCTATGGATGAACCATTATATAATTTTGATGGTTTGTAATCCTTCAGAAGCTAGATATTGAGTTGATTTTCTTGGCATGAGGCTGAAAAATTGGCCTTTGTTTGATGGGTTGCTAATAACCATGGTCTAATACAAGGTATTTTGTGATCTTGAAAGTGCATTCCTCTTTTACTTTTTTTGTAGATGAAGACATGAAACCTCTACAATAATTTGGCCATACTTTGATTGTTACATGAACTTCCCTGAAAATTCACTTCACACATTATGGCCTTAAAAGATGTCCTCAATTGAAGATACACTTTGATCGTGCACCTTTCGATGTGAACTGGATGTATTTATTTTCATATGTTTCCTGAATGATGATATTATGGCACTTGAGTTGTAATGTCTCAATCATGTTCTTTCAAAGACAATTGAGGATTTTGAAAGCATTATGGCTTGGATTGCTGAAATCTAGAATATAAAGTTCCTTTGGAGTTTTTCTTATTTCACCATTCTTTTCTGCTTGTGCCACTTGCTACCTGATTTTGGTTGTGAACTCTATAATTCCTTAGTCATTTCGTGAGAAAAATTTGAACTGAAGCAATGCTCTTTCCATCATAAGTTTTTTTACTTCATAAACTATAACCTTACATAGTCCATTTCAGTTTATAATGAAAATGCATACTTTTGATCTTAATAAATGATGCAGAAAATTTGAGTTCCATTTCTACTTTCAGATGATGATATTATGTACTTGTTCCTATCTGCTGCAATTCTTATTGTATTTGATCATATGTTTCATTTGTCATGCTTTTGAAAAGGAAATTTTTCTTATGAATTCCTATTGTAATTGATCTTGATTCTTATGACTGAATTCATTGATATGCACTATATGATTATTCTATATTTTGATCATCTATTTAATCCTTTGGTGTCAAGCTTTCTTAATATTGAATTCTATTATACATTTAACTACACTTGTTCTAATCCAACTGTACTATGAGATGCTCCTTTTGATTCTATCTTTCATGTATCTTGCATGTGCTTTCTTTAAAGGATTTAGTTACGTGAAACTGTAAACACATGGATATAGACAAAATCTAGAGCTCTAAAAATATATATTGTATGTTTATAAGTACCTATTGCTAGGAACTAGAGATGAGGATGAAGCAAATTAAAATGAAACAAATCAGAAGCATGAGAGAACTAACCCAAATAGGCAATGATGGGTTTCTTCTCTCTCCATTTGCTTATAGTTTTAAGTATATGAATCTTTTATTTCTAGTACATACAAGTTATGTCCAACGGTTTGTGTGGGTTCACTATACTTTTATTCCATATGAATAGATGAACTATTTTCGTGTAATGAGATGTATATATTTCCTTTCTATACTTTCTTTCATTTGAATGGATAATAATGAACTTGTACAACTCAACACACTTAAATAATTCACTTATGTATGGAAATAAATAAAAAATCAAATGTACCTTTTAATGTTCATTGATAAGCGAGATTTATTCCACACCCTTTCCTTTGATCGTGCTGCAACCTATCTACTGACTTGAACTTCATGTCCGGTACATTCTTACCTTCCTTCCTTCGATGGCCTTGCAATGGTCATTTACCATTGTTGCACATTTTTGACAAGGGTTTCAAATGGAATGGGCGTTTATGAGGTATGGCATTTTGTAAGCGTAGCCTATTTAGAGTTTTGTCCAAACGTTACTTCCAAGACTGTTCAAAATCAAACAAATAAAATCTATATGTTATTTTGACGTGGCTATCCTAGATATAGTAAAACCTTTGACTCAATCAATCTAAGAAACTTAAAAGTTTCGAATTTACCCTTTTCGCATAGGGTGTGAAATTTTTTAACAATTACCCCCACACTAAAGTACGTTCTACCACGATAATGGGTAATTCCTTATTGAATTTCTAACCATTAAAGAATAAATAATTGAAAGAATGTATGAATGAGGAATGAATTTTTATTCTACAACCTCCTCTTCTATATGCGGGATCAATTATGGATACTAATTTTTAAGCTTAACGCCAATGCTTACAAATCACTTAGAACGTTCACTTTTTTCTCTAGAATATTTGTTGTTATGGTGTCCAATTCATCTTTAAGTTATATTTCATTTTATTTCTATAGAACTTTAACATCATTGGCCATACCTAACATCATTCCTTCCATGAATTCCATCTTCTGTACTATAATTTTCCCAATCTCATTTATCCTTTCCTTGTGTGGTTCTTGGGTTGTTGTGAGGGTCTTGTACTTGTATTTTTCTAGTTCTAAACTTTTGCATGCCTAATTGTTTCATCTTTCATAACTTTAATAACTTCATTATCTTCAAGTAAATTTCTATTCCTTACTATTACATCTAATGCTACACATAAATTAAGAGCTTGATCTACTCTTTTCATCTCATCTTTCAAAGTTTGGAACAAAGCCTCATAACTTGAAACTTTCCTTGAAATATTGGCCTTTAGTCTTGCTACTTCTTCCTCACAATCGTCAGTGCGGGAATTAGAACGGGCCCATCATCTAACACAAACATCACTAAAATGCACAAATAATGGATTGTAGAGAAGGAACTTCGAGGTAATTTGTGATTATAAATGATGCCTTTCCTTTAGAATGCGATCATCAAGCTCCTCATCCATACTAATAAAATCCTCGTTCTTTGTCTCCTCTCATTCCTTCTCCACTCTCAAGCACTTTATCTATTCATTCTTATCCTTTTTAACTCCATTAGCACTCTTATGGTTGTTGCTTTATCCACATTCCTTTCAACAAATTCATTAGATACCTTGATTAAGGCATTTCTAACTTGCTCATCGGACATCAAAGGAGGTTTAATAGTCACTTGTTTGATGTGTGGAGCCTTCTTTACTCTGTGTGAGACACATGATTCCTCACACACATCAAAATTGAGTTAATCCATGTGGGTTTGCATGGACTAGGATAATTACTTTCTTGTGCACACAATAGCCATCTATAGATCCATCAATTATTGGTTGTACAAGACCATTAGGCCCTTGGTTCTCTTAAATAAGGAAATTATGATTTTTCTTTTGTCCTCTACATACACCATAGTAGGAGCCACATACTATTCACTCATCCTTCCCTTCTTCGATCTTGTCCCCTTAGTAACCTAGGCACAAAATTATTGAATTGGCCCTACTCCTTCCTAAGTAGTATGGGGCACACAAGATGTCTTGTCCATATCTTCCTATATCTCTTTAAAATCCTCTTCATCATTTTTCATTTACTCATAAGTAGGTTATTCTACATCTATAGTTGACAATGTTTGGTGTTCTGGCGTGCTTTCCCAAACTCCTCTTTGTCATCTTGAACTTTAGTTTCCTTCTTCTATTATTATCTTTTGCTTCCTTTTGAGGGAGATTCGAGGAAACCTTCATAATGGTTGTGATGTTCCTACACCCTAGGTTCGGTTGTTTTGAACAATATTTTTAATTATTGATTCTCATGGACTGTTTTTGTTCCAAAGTATTCCTCCTTCTTCTTTCTTCGTGGAGGATTATCTCGCATGCTCACTTTCAGCCTTATTAGTGGGCTACCTCTTACCCATGTGTTCCAATCCATAATTGTCCTCATTGAGGTATTCTTCCTCTTCTTCTTTTAAATAAGAGGTACGATTCTCAACTACCACATTCTCAATGTATACTTCCCCTTAGGCGGGCACGGGAGGATGAACTCATTCTCTATATATTTTCCATTTTCCACCTAGGAATATCTTTGGATGTAGATAAAAATGGCCCCACTTGTCAAAGAATGGCATAACTTATTGGACTCATGGTGAAGTCATCTGAAATTAGCCTTTCAATGTAGGTAGACCTACTTGGGTAAAAATAAGTTTTCCTCAAATATTGTTAGTCACAATCTACCTTATATGTATTATATGTCAGTCTACGTGCATCTATAAATTGGTGAACTACTAATGGAAGGATCACGTTGTGAAGGCATACGAAAAATTGAACTAGGTATATTGCGAGCTCAATAGCATTTCTTACCACCGAGGCTATATCCTTGAGAATTCTTCATTCCACATTGAATACCATGTGAAACCAGTCATATCACTTCTCTTCCATTTTCTTGAATGGACCACTTATAGATCCTTGACATATATGTTTTTAACCTCTCTACGAGAGAGTTATTTTCCATAGTATATTCCCTAATTTTCTTGTCTAGGCCATTGATCACTCCAATTTCTATAAATGTAAGAGATAATATAATGGCACCATAACGATCTTCTTACTTGTGTGTGATTCCTCAATTATTGTTTCAATGATGTAGCCTACAAAGTTATATACTTCTCCCTGTGACATTTTGTTGGCAATGTGAAGCCACATGGTATTCACCTATGACCATATTTTCTAGCCATTGAGATTGGTAAGCGGGTGTGCTTTTGTATCGCACAATAGGGTACCTTTTTAACATTTATATGTCCATTTCACATAATTTGTTTGAGTACCCTATCTTGTTTCTAAGTGGCCACAATAATTGCCTTATCAATTAAGTCACTACTAATATTTGTTTTATGCATCGTTTAACCCTATCAAAGTGGCAATTAAGGGCACTATGATCGTTAAACGCTGCTCAACAAAATAGAATAATCCTCATGGGATATTTTCATGAGCCATTGATACAAGTTTTCTTTTTTTTTCAAGTAAGGGTGTTCATATAGCTAATACATCCCTACCTTTTTTAACAGCTTGTCTCAAGCATAGTCATAGAATGACATGTCATCCACTATTCTCTTTATTTTCTTTCTATTTAGAAGTGCTTCTGCACCATTAATTCGAGAATTTACTTTTAGGGGAATCCTCGACCTTGGTGCCGACCTTCCTCTTCCCCTTTTCCCCAACCCCAAGTGCTCTCCTTGGTTCCATGGTAATGAAAAATTGTTCCTTTTTACCTCTACTAGGTTTTGTGACTCAAAATCCCATGCACTAGCTTTGAAAAATACGTTTCGTAGCTTCCTCATAAACATTGACATTCTAATTTTTCCTTTGGCATGCCTCACTTCACTCAAACCATTATCCACTAGGAACATAAGAAAAATTCATGCATGCTTTAACTATCCTTTCCTCATTTCTCAACTCTCGCACTTCAACATGTCTCACTTCGCACGGTCATAAATAGCTCACTCAAAATGATCAAAATTGCAAAGGTAAAATTGAACATGCATCCCATCCTTATCTATATTTCAAAAAAGTTATCACATTTATTACTTCACCTACCAACGATTCTCCTCTTAACTTATCATTCATCAACCTTTTCTGTGTCACACATTTTCACACCAAAGTCATAACCTTCTAGTGCGCCTCTCTACTTCTTGGCAACATACCTCCTTGTGTGCGCTCTCATGCACCGATTTACTTTACCAATTTTTCTTTATTCAAGTTATTCTATGGAAACAATGTACCTCACCTCGCATTACATTTAGAGTTAATTTTTCTAACCTATGGTCTTCATTAGGAGTAATCTCCTTTCTAAAATCACGTTTCCATACCATCTCGCACTATTACATATACATACTCAACTTTATATTACAACCACCCCACACTAAGGGTATGTGCAATCCTCTGTGCATGAAAACACTTGATTGTAACTAGCTTTTGGTACACAAACACACTCATTACAAAAACACACGAACCAAACTAAAAATCATAGCAATAAAGAATGAAACACATATAAAGGGAATGCATTAATGGAAACCTAATCTAGTTGGCAATACTACCTTATTAAAAATACAAAGAAGGATTATTTATAGTAGGGATTCATCCTACTACTGTTGAAGTAACCAAGTAACCAATTTCCATCAAGCCCCTCAAGCTGGAAAACACCTAATTCAATTATATGAGTGCTAATATATGGTCTCAACCAATACACATTAAGCTTGTCATGGTGCCACAAAAATATTGAATCATGAGAAGTACCATATGCCAAACCTCAAGCTTATTTTTCCCGATGTGCATGTCATGCCATGCCTTCTACTTGGCATTTTATTGCTTATGAATCCACTATGATATGGCATGCCTCTAATCAAGTTGTATCAACTTCTAAATTCTTTCTTTTAATTCCTACTCATCAACTAGACCTCCAACACGTGCAATATGCAAAGAAGGAAACATGAATTCCATAAGAAGAACTGCTTTCGCACGCACCAAATAAACCGAATGGGTGTTTCCTTATTCAAAAATATATATTCCTAAAGCACAAAAACATTTTATCATCCCAATATTTTCATCGAACATCACAAATTTTCATCAATGTTTGTCTCAATATTTTGTTGAACTATTTGGTAGGACCATTTTCTTATGGGTGATAGGGTGTTGTGTCTTGGTTTGTGACCATAAATTCATTCAATAATATCATGATAATATCATTAAGGAAATGTGTGCCCTATCACTTGTCAAAATTAAAGGACATCCATGCTTGGTAAGAATATTTTCCCACAAGAACCTCGCTACTATAAAATCCTTTCAGAGTCAGTAACTTCCACCAATCTTGTAAGGTAATATGTATAAGTGATGATGTAGCATGCTCTAGTTCTATGTGCTACTAGGGTAATAGGACCCACAAAGTCAATTTTCCATTTCTTGGAAAGATATATACTAGTAATAGGCCTTAAAGGCATCTCATCTCTCGACTGTGTTTTCTAAGGAACCAAAAGTGATCACATGCTTTACAAAATTCTTTACAATCCTTGCACAAGGTCTCTTACAAGAAACCATCTAGTAAAATCTTGTTTGCAAAGTGGGTCACATTCAAACATAATGAAACTGTAAAATTTCCATGAGCCTCCTCCAAAATTTCTATTCACTCATTCTCTAGTACACACTGGCACAATACTTCATCGTGACATAGATTGTATAAGTCACTACCGATAAACATGAAAGGTGTGGCTTGAATTGAAAGTCATTTATTTTCTAAGGCCTTGATCCCTTTGGATGCCATACTGTGTGGAAGAAAATAGAAATATCCTTTAAGTCCGATGGTACGTATTTTAACCTATATAATTGTGCATCTAGCATTGTATCTTCAACACTCTATGTTTCTTCTCTTGATTGAATCTGTTATAAATGATTTGGGCGTAATTGCTTTTACCTAACTTGAAAAAAATATGAAGTCAAACTCCTAGAATAATAGAACCCATCAAGCATATGAACCCTTGTAAAACATGACTGTTCACCAAGTACTTTAATGCCATGTGATCTATATAGAAAAAAGCGTGTTTCTTGCAAGTCTTGTCTAAACTTATGTAGTAGTTAGATAGTGGACAAAGCCTTGCGCTCCATATTCGTATAATCCTATTTGGAAGGATTTAAATTTCTTCTAGAAAATAAAATAGGATGATCTAAAGTAGCTTCTCCATGTTAAGCTATAATTGCACCAATGACCATGCAAGAAGTGTCCCCATGAACATGAAATGGTAAATTCCTTGAAGGAAAACATAAGATGGGCGTTATAGTAAGCCTTTCTTTCAATGCTTTGAATGTAAATTATTTTTTCCTCCTAAATAGAAAGTGCCTTTACCTTTTAATAACTCCTCCGGGTGCGTGACAATTTTAGAATATCTCTTGATATTTTCTATTGTACCTAGTGTGGCCCAATAATCCATGCATTTCACTCGACTAGTGGGTTCCTTTAAGCCTAATATGATTACAAACTCAACGGGATCCACTAATAGACCCTCATCAGTAGATGATATGACCTTACAGAGTTCTAAAAGGTGTATCAAATATGAACTTCTTAGTATTTAAAGAGATGATTAACTTCCTACATCTCTCAAACGTTAACCTCAAATTATCACAATGATCCTTAACAAGCCCATATACAGTCCATTCATCCAAGTAAACCTGCAAGCATTGGTGAATAAAATCCTAGAATGCTTGAAAAACGATGAACAAAGATATTGCGGACACATTCTACAATACAAATAACATCTTTGTGTATGCAAACATTCAACATTTCTTGGTGAAATTTGTCTTCTATTGATCTTTTTAGCAATCCTTACTTAATTATACCCAAAAATCCATCTGTGAAAGGATAAATTTCATGCACTACAACGCCTTCCAATATCTCTTTAGTGAATGGTGTAGGAAAAGGATCAATCACACATGCAACATTATACTCCCCGTAGTCAACACAAATCCTTATTCTTCCATCTTTCTTTATAATGATTACAATAGGTATAACCTACTTTGATTCCTCTAAAGGCTCAATGATGCGATTCTAACATCTTGTCAATTTCTTCTTTAACTTTTATGTGCGGAGTTAGGGTTCATCTTGTATGCTCTCTTTATAATCTAGTGCATAAATTATTTTAACTTAATTTTCATCTCACCCAAAGCTTCATGTATCGCTTTCAACTCATGGTAGCCTTTAAGGAACAAGTCCTGAAAACCATGCAGTAACTCATTAATCTTAGCTACTTAAGATCCATATCAATAATCCCTAATGATGTCCTCTTGAGGTTCAGCTTCCATCCAAATTTTCACCTTATTTGTCTTCATAGGTTCATGGTATGCACGTTCCTTCTCATCCGCCTTTGTCTAAGACCTCACGCATACCCTCTAAATGATCTATGTTTAAATTTTCCACTTATTCATCCTTTATTGGGTAAACCATCTTCCCTTTATCTTTCTATAGGCAAGCATGCTTAAGGAGTTCTTCATCTATGTCTTCTACTTCCTCCCAACATGTTATGAGGAGGTCTGAATCACCAAGTAACTCCTGAATGATTTCTTCATCTTTTACACTATCTCCAATAGTCAAGTACTTCATAACCTATAGGGCCTCATTCATCGGGGTTTAGTGAAAAAGTAATAAAAATTATAGATCACACATGTAGTCAAGTCTTGTAAATTTCCAGTCTCTCTATTCAACTCTACATAAACATACCATGCACAAGTGCAACCTTGCAGGTTGAATAAAGCTTGTGCACCCATAAAGAACATGGTAAATCCTCATTTCGCTCTATCCAGATTCTTTTGCACTACTAAATGGCATGTTGAATAGGACTATTACCATGATATTCATATATTTGAGTAGGTGTATTACTTTTGAGATTCCTTTCTCATCGATAAATCCTCACTTATCTCCTTTCGATGAGGTTATCCCTATGAACCATCCACCGGTGCGTTGTTGTCTTGTGTATATGTTATTTACTAACATGTTCCTCCTGTCCACTTGATCCTTTCACCGTAACTCCATGGCTTGAAGGAATATCTCGGGCTTTCCACCAAAGTAGTGTACGGAGGTAGCAGGTTATTTCCTAAACACCTAACATAGTGTGTCCTTCTTACGCACACATTTTCCCTCCTTGCCTCACGCCTAACCATTTCGCAAGTTTCATAGACCCAATTGACAAAGGAAATACTTGTAATATCATTGATGGACTGTACATCTTCCCACTAGATAATTCCTTCCTTAGATGGCTAAAAACTTATAGATCTCAAAAGGCATGCATATATATTTTGTTAAAGTCTTCTTCACTTAAGGGCTCAACATAAGGTAAATAACTTCATCGTGAAAGGGATAATAACTCAGTCCTCCTTATTCTCAAAAAATAATATTCATTGTTGAACTAAAAATCAACATTATTTGCATAACACAAAAGTCTCCCAAGCATTTAAGGAAGTTTTCGCTTCTACAAGCACCAAAACCTCAAAATCTCCAGTGAACTTAGCCCCCTATATGGTGATTGATGCATATTTCAAAACTACAATTGCTGTGGCCTTTGTATGATTTTCCATAAACATTACATTAGAATATGGCTATAAGGAAATCTACCCATTTGAACCCATGCATCAAGCTTAAGCACATTGATTTTGTGCTTATGTTAATAAAAATACTTCTCAAAATCCATCCATCCACAACAAAGCATTCAAAGTGTGACCTCCTTGTCATACTCCAATCTATAAGAAGGGATATTAGTATGCAAAATATACGGTCCATTTTCAATACCAACGCGTGGATTGTCTCCCTTTAAAAAATCCCTACTAATGGAATAATGTTCTCCGACATAACAACTTGCATAGTTATTTTAGATAATCAACATTTGAATGAAGAATTTCATTTGCCTTTATTTGTTCCAACTTGCGTGACTAATCCTTTATACATTGTATCTCACGCTTAGGATTTGTGAGTACTTCCATGGTTTCTTAGTAAACCTCCTTCTAATGTGTAGGGTTTGAATTCTTTTAATGTAAAATATTCTCCTTAGTAATGGTAATATTTTGCTGCAACATTTCTCTTCTTTGTGCACAGGTGGTGATCTTCATACGTACTGTTGACAATTTTTGCACTTGTGCAAAAATGGTCAACTTGAAACTTTGTTACGATGGATAGATTTGGTGAAGTATACCTAAGCTAAGGGAGTTTACATCAGATTATTTTGTTACTGCTGATTTGTGAAAGAGATTAAGTGAAATCTGCAGCTATGTGTGCTATTACAAAACGTAACAACTCACATAGTTTGCAATTTCACGAATATCCTCAGCAAAAGAACACAAGCCCCGAAGGACATCTGTGTTATCTTGATGAAGACACCTGATTGTAGAGTATGTAAGGTGTATAGTTTTGGAACAACAGACATAGTGGCAGTTTTCAGACAATCAGATTCACGGTTATTATCTGTGTGCCTATCATATTTATTGCTCTGTATTCATTAAATTTGTTATGATTAATGAGATTGCATTTATCTATGTTGTCATAAGAGATATCAATTGAATCCTTTCCTACTACTTACATCAAGAAAATATTGACAAACAAACAGTGACAATAGTGTCCAAATGTAAGTAGTAGGAAGGAGTCAAAATGAAGAATGGAAGCTAATGCAGTCAAACAACATACAAGGAGACATATCTCATTCAAAGAGTGCTTGCTGAAGTTACAGGTATTCATTTAAGATTATCCCTTATGTTAATTCATTTTATTGAGATATTGAGTTGCCTACATCATTGTACAATCAAAGGAAAACTGAATGCAGAAAGAGATAATCAACTCATTATTTCAATTTAATGCTTTATTCATAAGAGATCATAAGTTTTCCCACACAAGCCGTGGGATATGACTAAGTGACTCATCATATACATGGAAATGATAATAATGCATGTGCTAAAGAACAAAAGTAGAGGAGTAAAAAGGAACCCATCATTTCCTTTTCATCTTCTATCCTCGCTCTGCATCATCTCCATCTCCATCTTAACTCTCTCATCTTTTGCTTCCATCTCCATCTCCTAATACTTGTAAATCAAGAGAAGTATCTATCAAATTGAGCTCGTGGTACATTGTTATTGCAATACTCATTTCTAAAGAAAATACATATTCTAAGTTCAATGCATCTAATGGTACTTGAAGGAAAATAATACAAAAATCCATGACATAGGATGAGAAAGAGATACAGATGAGATGGGCAAAAAGAAAAGAAGAGGCAGAGTTCATAAAGTAAATCAGTAGCAAAAGAAGATCAAGGAAGCTAAGGATTGATTTAGAAAAGCAGAATCTGAAGCAGCTCGTAAAAAAAACAGTTGTAGAAGAAGGAAAGAATAAGAAATAAAACACATGGATACAAGAGAGGCCAAAAGCATATATATTTCTAACACATTTATGAATTTTACAGAACGAGTTCTGACATTAAATAAAAATTAGTTTAACTGTTTAAGAAGGAAGCATCTACTGAATGAAGACAAATATCATTTTCAGATGGTTTACAGAAGAAAGAAGCATTAGAATGAGTCAAGAAAGAGATATTTTTGCAAATCAGGATCAAAAATCTAGAAAAGGAGAGAGAAAAATAGGATTTTGAATTTTTTTGCTAGAGTCTCCCCTTGTAAAATTGACTTTTGATTTAAAACAGAATTGAAACACATGCTTTTTACTACTACATTACTTTCTAAGCTATCTGAGCTTCAAAAGGAATTAAAAAGTCAAGAAAATACATGTTTCATCACTTCTAAGTTGATATTATGATCAAATGAAACATACAGTATTCAGATTTTCATCATGCTACAGCTATCAAAAGTCCCTTTTTATTTCCAAATTCAAGTGTGAATCAAAGAGCAACTACTTTATAGATTTTCAGAATTTGCAGTGAATCAAGTAAAGCTAACATGGACAGCTTATTCAAGTAATCAGACAAGCAAACGAGATGTTATATCTTTTTCAGAATGAACAAATCATAAGAATCTGGAGAGAGAAGGATTCTGGAAAAAAATTGCCATAGTTTCCCCTTGCAAAATGGACTTTTCCAGAAAAACAGAATTCAAAAATAATGCAAAAAAGAAAAAGAATTTCTACTATGACTTCTGGAAAGTGAAGTACGATTACAGAAAAGAAACTAATTATTTTCTTTCATTTTCTAGAAAAGAGATATTTATTTCATTATACAGAAAGTATGCAATCATGTTTACAACAAATAAACAACATATAACTTCTAGAAAATCATTTTGAATGCAAGTGTCAAGCTGCAGAATACACAAGATAGCATTCATCTTCCACTGAAGGAGTAAACTACAAATCTCAGCAAGTGTTCAACCAAAGCATGCCTTCCAGAAGTAGGATCAACAAGTTAAGTCTAAGAAGGAAGCATGTCAAATACCAAACTGTATCTACAGTTAAATGGTTTCAACAAAACAATATGCATCTACAAGAAAGATGAAGTGAATATCCAACACAGAATTTGACAAGTGCCTAAGGAGCTTCTACAGCCAAATTATAATGGATTGCATCTACAAAGAGGAAAAGGAAAGATACGGGTCTACAATCAAAATGGAGTACTTATTTTCAAGTTTGCAAATGCTTAGCTGAAGTTTACTAGTTTGCACAGAAATGAAAGAGATTTACAAACTGCCAGAAATGGAAGTGATTTACAAAGCCCAAGCTCAGAAGTGGAAGTATTTTTTCATTACATCACAAAGAGAAATGAATCACAGAAGAAGTGGACTATTAATACTAGGTTTTCATTTACAGATATGGCTTAGAAACAACAACAACAATTCAAAGATGCATTCCCAGAAGCCCACAAGAGGAAAATCATTATGCATCTATAGAATGAAGGATCAAATTACAAACTCCAAATATACAGGGAAAAGGATCCAAAATAGAGTTTAGACATCATGATGGAAAACCTAAAACAATCAACATCTCCAAATACCATTACAGGTCTGCAAAGAATTATAGTCAAAACAATGTTATGGAGTGAGGTTCCCTCACTACACTTTTAGAAATGAGTTCAAAATGCAAGCATGTATCTACAAGGAGGAAGCTACTTAAGGACAAATCATTTTACTTCGCAGAATGAAGAAAGGGTTCACGAACTACAATTTTACATCTACCACAGGGAGATAAAATGAAATAGAGTTTTAATATCGAGTTGAAGAGAAAAAAAGTCAATATTTTGAATGCTAAGCTAGATTTATAAGTTAAATATCAAACCCGAGTATAGAAGGAGTTCCCTTACAAATTCCAATGAAGTAAGACTCGAGCTTGAGTTTTAAAGTAAGAAAAAACTGAACCCACAAAGCATTTCCATTCAACGAAAATTATAACCAATATTTGCCAAGATTCAGGGTTACAGGAAATAAAACCCGAGCTCACAAAAGGAAAAGAAAAATAGTGTTGGAACTCACCATTTCCCGAGGATGAAATGAGCAGACAAGCAAAAGATGGTGGCAACTTCCTTCTACAGGCTCGTGTTGAGCTCGTTAGCTACCAAAAGTAGAGAACCAGAAGAAAACAAGGATTTATCATTCCATGCAGAAGATACAGAGAGCAAATAAATGATGAAAATGATCTTTAGATCATATACCGAAAGGAAGGCTAAGCTATGAAACAAAAAAACAAAAGAAAATACCTCTAGATCCTTCAAAAATGCATGCAAGCAAATCAAGTATCAATGGTGTCGTGAGCTCTGCAATAGAAATGCAAACTCGGAAGCTGTCAAATCTCCAAGAATTCATCATAATCACAGAGTGAAAAAAATCTTCCATGGCTTCACCCGTAGAGTGAAAAAATAAAAAGAAGTGAAAAATGCAAGCTCATAAGCATAAACCTTACATTTCGAAACAGAGGTTACAAAACCCTAACCCAGTTAAGGATCAACGACCCATCAAATGCCAAGTGTCAGATCAAACGGTGATCGGCCCACACTGGTTCCAAGGTGATAGAGCCCAATTAAATGCCACCGACCATATTAAATGCTAGGGACAGACCCTAACCCGCAGTTAGAAGATCAATGGTGGTGGTGCTACCAAAGCAAAGATCAAGGGCCAGTAGAGCTCGTCAAAAACCAAGTAAACGCAAGCCCAATTAGGGTTTACACCTATGACCGGAAAGGGTCGAGTCATCATGGAGAGGGGCTAGCCCACATGGACCAACCAATTAATCATTGCAAGAGACTTTATAAAGTCTGAACTATAGTCCATGCCCCAAAAATAAAAACAAGTATTATATGCCATGATCACCGAAAAGGTTAAAATTGTATTATGTGCTAAGGGGTCTAAAGGTGGTAAATCAAATTGCATGGTGGGCTAGCCAAAAGGGTAAACCCTTTATATTATATACATGCTTATGCCTAAGTCCAAAATGTGGTAGCATCTCAAACCAAAGGTGGTCCCCACATGGGGTTTCAAACAAAATTTGCAAGTGTCACTCATGTGACTATCCAGAGCAGTGAAGGAAATCAAAACATGTGCACAAAGAAGGTGGTCCCCACTTCATCTTAATTTTGCAAATATGGCTAAGGTTGCATCTTTTTGCCTACACACAGGAGATGATTTTTGCATGCCTTCACAATAGGAAAAAAAAAGAGAAGATGACGAATTTGCATGTGCAAAGGAGGAAGACTTGCCTAGCAAGCAATTTGTAATTTTAGCAAATTATTCACCTTTCTTTCTTAAAAATAGAACAGTCAACTTCAGTTTGACTGTATTATATCTAAGGCTGATAATGCCTAATTTTACTACATGCTTTAGTTGTATTATTTTATTCCTTTATTTATTATTAAATAAAGGATAAAATTAGGATACATGGACGAGTACTGACCTTTAGGCTATTTTTAGGAAGGGGGTGAACTTTTGCTATATATTGTGTGCTCTTGCAAAAAGCTTGATAAAGGGGGATTTTTAAGAGAAATTTCCCAGAGAACTTTTGATATGAGTACTGAAGTAATTTCTGCCAATTTTTCCCTCTGAGTGTGAATTATTCTTTGCCTTTCCAAGTTATTTTGTAGTCTTGTGTATGCTAGTATTAGTCTTGTGAATCAATATTCCCTGATTAATCACTTTACCCTGCTACAAATCTACTATTTTCTGCTAAATTTCATTGTGCATGTTAGCTTACTAGTGCTGTTGTGAACTTCCCTCAGTACAAAATAAGTACTTTGCCCTTATTTTCTACGAAAGTACAAATTGGTTCGTGCACATAAAGAATTCTTCACAAATCAGTTGTGTATTCCACTCAAGTCAATTTTTCATCCAAATTTGGTGTATCACCTTAGTATTTATTTCATTTTCAGTCACCTCTTAACCCTAAAACTCCCAAAAACATTTTAGTGAACACCAATAAGGAACCGGCCTTTTAACCCCGGAGGTTCACCTCAAAATAGGTATACCCACAGACTTGAGATGTCACCATTGTATCTACGAGAGAGAGAGAGAGATCTTTGCATACTTAGAGAACCTTCTGCCATCTCTTTACTAGGTGCACTTTCGAGAGATAACAGTTTTTGGCATGCCTGGTGGGATTGCAAATCAGAGCTACACGTAAATCCTAGATTCTAGAGCAGATCAAAACCATATTCTTAAGAAATAAAAGTTACTTTCGGGAGCAGAGCTGCAGCAAATTAATTCTAAAGATTCTATGATCTTTTGGCAACTCCGTAAAGCTGATTTCAAACTAGTATTGCAGCATGTTCCATGCCTAAAGTGACTACAAGATCATTAGTAAGAGGAATTCCTCCTAAATTTGTTTCTTTACCTTTGAATTCTGCTAGAAGGAGAAGGGTTGGGAATACATTGCCTTATAATAGACCTGGTTTTGAAAATCCTCCTGATATTCCTTCACCACGTATAAATTTTTCAATCAATATCCTAGTTTTTCAAATGGCTATTCAACCACCCAGAAATTTTGTGGCCTTCACTAATGGCAGCCCATTAGTAATTCCAGTGTACCATGATATTCCCAACGCTGCTTTGAAAAATTTTCCATCATTTACCAAAGTGAAAATCAAGTTACACCTACTGAACATTTTAAAGATGTTACAACCATATGTGTAGTCCACAATATTACTAATGAAGACATAGCTTTAAGACTTTTAGCTGCATCTTTTAAAGGACGAGCATTGTAATGGTATAGGAACCTAGAGATTGGAAGAATAAGAATTTGGGATGAATTACTAGAGAAATTCTTTGGAAGGTTCTAAGACAATTCAGATCATTTGTCCCCCGATAGAACAACTATCTACTATCAAGAGAGCCCTCATGAATATTTTCTAGTTTCAACATTCGTTTTGCTAGAACTTGGGAAAGAATCCTAGCAAGTGTTAAGCCTCAAGCTGATCACGCTTTCCTTTATTACCTCAGAGCATTGAATAGTGATATTGCAACTATGATCCAATCCATGGGAGCTTTTACTCTTCCAGGGGCCTATGACTTTCTTGCTATAAAATCTGAAAACAACCTTATTCAAAGTTGGAAAATTAGCACCAAGGCCTACAATGTCATTTTTGGCGATTTAGAATTCCCCTCCCAACAAGAGCAAATTTGAAAATTTTGAGTCTAAGTGCTTTTCTACGAGGTACCTAAGTCATAAAATTGAAGAAATCCAAGTATTGGGCCTTTCTCGCATGTATTTCGGAACTGTCGGACATTTTGTCCCATTGTCCCAAGTTCCAAAGTGCAAGTTGTTCCCGATCGGCGAAATCCCGAAATTGTCCTATCTTCGGGCCCGTCGGAAGTTTTGTTCCAAGTGTCCCGAAACTTTTGTGCAAATCATTTCATTTTAGTAGAACCACTTAGAACCGCGTACTTCGCGCCTTTTGTCCCAAATATCCCAAAGTCAAAAGTACGAGCTTTCTCTTTTTCGGCCGAAGCTTCCTAGTCGAGTACTTCAAAATTCTTTGTCCCAAACTGAAAAATGCGCCCCGCTTCATTTTCGGCCGAACCGGTCAAACCGCGTACTCCGGAACTTTCTGTCCCAAAAGTCCCAAGTCCAAACGGGCCCGCTGTTCCAATTTCGGTCGAAATGCCCGAACCGCGTACCTCGCGCATTTTCGTCCCAATTGTTCCAAAAGGCTTTTTGTGCATTTTCTCTTCATTTCGCCCGAGCCGCGTGTTTCGCGCATTCGCGTCTCACTTGTCCCAAGCGTGCCTAGTGTCATCCATACTTAGACGCTTTTCAAATTGGTGGTTGCGTAATTAAATGCGCATTGAATTCTCTCCGCTCCCCAAACGGCTATATAATGAGCATTTCCCCTTTGCATTTTCCCACATCTTCCTTGTTATCCTTTGCTCAAACCCTTGCCGCTTGCCAACTTGCGCACGTTCTTCTGCTTCTGTAATTCCATTCCAAGCCTAGTTTGCAACCTTGTTCCCCTGAAACTATCAACATGAAGATCAAATTTCAAGGACAAGAACAGATTTCTCCACTCGAGTCTGCTGTAAGCAACATTGGAGATAGCGAGGCCCGACATCTCGATTTCAGCGATTTTTGGGCAAGGATGGAAGATGCAAATCCCTCACCAATGGCTCAGACAATTCATGACAGTGGTTTGGCGTCTGGCTGGAGGATTCCCAATTTGATGCGGTGTCTTTGTACGGTGCTTGCATGCGGAGCTCACGCCCGACCCGACTCGGCGAATTGACAAGCGTACGGGGAGCTCATTGCCAAGTGGCCAGCTGCCGCCATTCTTTGCTCACGAAGATCCGGAATTGGACAATTCCATAGTTTTTTCCCAAGCCCAAGCGTAAGCCATGTTCGATCAAGACAGTGACAAGTACAGAGCACGAGTGGCGAAGTCCTGGCTAAAAAACCCTAGGAAGGGAGCTTCCCGCCTCACCAAAACCCTCATCAAGCAGACTTGACGAAGAAGCGCCGAGATTTCATAATACTGCTGGCTCGGGTCATGGGTTTGCCTTCCACCAGCGAGTTCCATTTCTGGATGTGCCCGCTCATCAGTATGGTGTGCGAGGGTACACAAAATATCAACTGGGCTGAGATCATCAGCATGAATCTGACGGAGCAGCTATCCAACGTGCTGCAAACAAAGAAGTTCTTTATGACTTCATATCTGATGTATACTCTGGCAGCATCAAGGCAATGGTTTGGATTCTCATATATAGACGCCCACAAAGGCAACCCAGTGTATGCCTATTGCCCGCAGTTTACCTTGGAGACCAGCAACCGCAATTTCAGAAGGGTTAATGATGCTTTCACTATGTACGTGGTCCGATTGCTCGAGGTGACACCGCGGGAGGTTTTGGATGAAGCCATGAACTTGATATCACGGTATGGGGCCTACTTCATCCAATTCGGGAAATTCTCATACATCGAGGCTTCTTTGGTTATGAGAATACTCCTCTCTGACTTCCCATGTTCTGCAATGACAAGATGGCCTTGATCGAAATATGCAGGCAACTGGACAAGTTGCACAGAACTTGCAGAGACAAGAAGATTTCTGGCTTGCACTTTCCCATCTCTCTGGGAAATTACACATGTAAAACAGTCCTGGATGCCCAGAATGTAGAAAGAACTCTGGTCCCTGTCACCGTTCATTTCTTCAAGCCAAGAACCTGCTTTGACTTGAAGAATTTTATTGAACAGAATATCAAGATAGCCTATCACCATGTGGCAGATGCAGAAGACTACTGGGCTGACTGTGCAGACGACTTTGAGGCCAGAAGAAGGCATTATGGCGGAGTTCTCCTTCTGATTGATTCAAGAACTTGAGTACGTACCAAGTTCTGAAGGTCTCGAAGATGATAATTCAGAGCTATACTCATATGAGTATGAAAATGTGATCAAGCACACACCCCTGGAGGACTGGATTGGAGCGAGAAAAGAGAAGGATGATTTGGTGAAATCCTTGCTCTGTCTTAGTCGGGACTAAGGTTTGGTTGATAAGAAGGTCGAGAATTCGGGAGGCACTCGGGAGAATCCTCCTCGAGGATGAATCGACACCAATAAGAGAAGCACCGGTTCAAGGTCGAAACACCAAAGAAAACCCCTCTGCCTCAGCGGCTCGGGGACTGTGGAATCTACTCCTTCTCCATCCACTCGGGTATATAAGAAGAAGCTCAAGGAAGTAAAGAAGGAACCAGGCGGAAGGAGATCTTCGGGGAGAAAAGCGGCGGAGTGCCTATCGGACGAGAGAACATCATCATCCTCGGTGAAAGTGAAGAAAGTGAGAGGCCAACTCCTACAAATGTTCACGAGGACCCAGCAGAGATAAAGACAAGGAGGTCAAGAGCCTTTGAACTTCCAGTACTATTGATTCTTCTCTTGCCATTGTCTCAGTGCTCCTTCCACATCCCGGCACTTGAGTCAGCAGTGCCTGGACCACGAGTGTCATGAGCTCCTGTCTCTTGGTCCCCTTGCCGCTGCAGATTCTTCTTCCTCTTTTGCATGGGTGCGACCCTTGGTTGACAAAAGGAAGAAAACCATCCTCCCAAAACTTGGGACCAAATTTTGATCTTTGTTGCAGCCATGTTGGGCACCACGCCTTCCCGTGCCAAGAAAGCAAGAACCACCTCCAGAATAGTATCTGATACTCGAGGTCAGCAATTCCTGGAGATTGCCAAGCCTGCAATGGACAAATCAGAACAGGACTTGCAAGTATCTGACTTGGAGCTACTGAGAATCCCAATGGGAGAATCTACCCCTGAAGGCGAGATTCATAACCTCCAGGAAACAGTCACAAGAGTTATTGGGAGAGTGGAAAAAGGACAGCAAACTATCGAACAGCTGGAAGAGCAAGCCCGAGTTCTTACAGGTTTCATCAAGTCTCTTCTATCTAAAGACAAAGTTTTGGATCCTACTCCCTTGACTGCTCTACCTCCTCCTGTAACTCTAAGCCAAGATGAAGTGCAGGGTATTAAAGATATGCACAAGTATTCTGTCTATGGTAGAGCTATTGAAGCCATGGTAGATGACATGCTTGTTGCCGGGCTAAACTTCATCGATGAAGCCTTTAAGCTACATGGAAAGGTAGATAATTTGCAATGAGCTGTCCATCTCTACCATTGGGGTTATGGACAAAGAGCTTAAACTCTAGGGCAGTTGTATTGTAGACCTTCGCCTCATGGGACAGACAGATGAGAATATCTTACTGGCAAATAAGATTTTCGATGATGCCAAAGACAATCTATCAAAATCTTGGGTCTACAGCGTAGAGTGGAAAATCAGAGTCCTGGAAGAAGCTGTAGATGAAATGAAGAATAACTGGCAAAAGGGAGAAGCTTTCAAGACATTGGCAGCTGCAGCGTTCAAAGATATGCATTGTCATCTTCAGGATGAAAACTCTGGCATTCCCTTGTCCTTACAAGAAATCAAAGCTCAGTTCAGAGCTTTTGTCAAAGATAATCTTTTCAAGGAGGACTCCATCTCTAAGGACAAGATAAAGGAAATTTGTTCTCTTCAGTCTGCCATTGAAGAAGCAAACAAAGACTATCATACTCACGTCGAGTTTGATAAAGAGATGGAGAAATGCCTGGGATTTTGGACTCAGTCTGCGACCAACACATCTGTCCCCCGTGGCAGAGATATAGCTGAGTCATTGAAGAAGTTCAGGCAGCGGATTCTGAAGACAGTGGGTCCCTCCCAGTAGCCGGCCACCTGTCTCCTTCTCCTTCCTTTCCTCTTCTTTCCTTTCTTTTCGTATTCTTTGTAATTAGTTAAGGTATTGCATTTGGCGGTACTTAACTATTCTTGGTTAAAAAAGCGGTTCTGAAAAAGTAACCGACTTGTAAGCTATATAATGGCCTTTCCACGCCATTTTTGAAGGAGGAAGAACTTGGAATTTTTACTGAAAGTGTAAATAGATCTTAAAGAAATCAATACAAAAGGGCTTTTCATTCTTTGTCTATCTGATTCTTGTCATATCTGTGTTTTCCTTTAATATTGCGAAGATCATTTTTGTTCTTAACTCGCTTTGTCTCTCTGATTGCATACTGTTCAGTTTTGCAAGTACAGCGATCTTGTACAACCAAGAAGGAACTTTGTGTCCTTGATTTATAAATCTGAAGGAGGTTATTTATGGAACTTTGTGTCTTAAATTTAATCTCATGCAAATGATCTTGTCTTAAATCCTTTGAAGCTTCGCATACACGAAGAATTATTCTGCTATCTATAATTCTGAATGTTGCTATTCTGCTCACCTTCTTATTCCTTTTCCTCAGTCCTTGTGTAACTGATAATCCTTGTGGAAAACACTTTCGTAATATCCAAGTTTGACCATACCATGACGTTCTGTATATTTGTAAATAGGTTTGTTTCAGAATAAGGGAACCTCTCCCATTAAAGAGGAGGGACTTTTCGTCCCCTGTCTGTTGCTCTCTAAAAAGTCCTATTTGACGACCAACAGTTTTTGGCGACTCCGCTGGGGAAAATCGCATTCCAGTACTACAATTTTTGATCATCCTTTGATCTGGCGACTCCACGTTTCACTCGAGGGAGAAGGGCCCTTGGTATCGAAGATTCTCAGTTTCAGCTTTTGGAGCAACAGGGTTTTCCTTTCCCTTCAAATCGAAGAACTCGTTCGACGAGCACTCCGCCTGTTCGAGATAGAAGTCCTACACAGCCAGCTAGCCCTAATCTGCGAGCTCTGATCCTTGCTGGTGTTAAAGTTCCCCTTCAAGTCGTATTCCCGAGAAGAATGGCACAATTACCATGGGGTCAACGTGTCGGACCTCTGGCTCTTGCGCACCCTTTGCATGAGTTACCTCGAGGTAACCGAAAGAACTTCCCAAAATTTAAAGGAGATGGCAAAATTCACCCTGATGAACATATTGCAGCATTCATAGTTGCATGTGGGGTCTTGGGGGTTGAACATGAAGACGTCTCAGTAAGACTGTTCGTTGAGACGTTACAGGATAATGCTGCTGACTGGTTCTATCACCTTCCGGCTGGTGCCATCACCGACTGGACTACCATGAGAACTCAGTTCGAAAACCGTTTTAAGCCGGCAGAAGATGTGCATGCCCTGCTTGCCCAGATTTCTCAGATAAAGAAAGATCCATCAGAACCCATGAGAGAATTTGTGGCTCGGTTCAACAGATTGATCAACAAGATTCCTGCAAATACTCGACCGGTTGATCAAATTCAAAAATGTTTCTTTTTGAATGCCCAAACGCCTAAAGTCAGTTATGCTCTAAGAAGGGCTAATCTTGGAACGCTAGTTCTGGATCAAGAACTGGCTGTTAGTATCGAGGACGACCTGATCATGTCAGGGAAGTTGAAAAGAGATCCTCTTAAATCGAAATTTGCTGCTTCTTCCTCTTCCACCTCTGGACCCAATTCTGATCCATTAGTCCAGAAACTTGCAAATGATCTAGTGGCTATAAAGAAACAATTAGCCCAGCATGCACCATATGCAGATGTTCCGAGAAGAAATTTTCAACCCAGAAACCGTCTGCCAGCCCCCCACACCAGACTGGCACTTGAAGGACCTCCTGTCAAAGTTCCGGTGAATGCAACTTGTGAGGTTGAAGAACCAGAAGATGATAACGAAGTTTGTGAGGAGTTCCTGGAGCAATTCGATGATGAGGCAGAAGAACCCGAGGGATCTCGAGTCAATTTCTTTACCACTGAAGGCATTGATGATGCGGATGACTACGATGAAGTGGTAGCAGATATGAACAGCGAGTCCTTCGCTGTCATGACTCGGGAACAGACACATCAGAGGGAAAAGGTGACGCAACCCCTGAAGAAGTCCAAAGAGCAGCCTGCGACTATTCCTGTAATTGCCAGAAGAGGATCTCCTATTCCTACCTCATCTACACCAAAGGTAAGTACTGCCAATCCTGCCCCCAAAGTTGCTTCTTCTTCTTTTTCTCCTAGGGTTGATAAGCCTAAGATTCCAAATGATGACGGACCATCCACCTCTGGATCCTTTGATATTGTGGATCATCTAAAAAGGACCAAAGTTCAAATTTCAGAAGCTGAATATTACCAAACCCATCCTAAAGCTTTTGCCAAGATGATCCAATTTGTTAATTCCCATTCCAAGACCACCTCTAAAGGCCTTTTGCCCACACCTCCTTCTATACCACAGCCTAGTCTGGTAGCTGCTGTCATCTCGCCTGGAGACAAAATCAAGCCTTTTTATGTTACCCTCCTTATAGCGGGCCATAGGCTTAGTAACTGTGTCATAGATTCCGGAGCCTCTGATAATGTGATGCCCGCCAAAGTAGCTCATGCTTTAGGTCTGACCCTTACTCGTACTTATGGATCCTGCTACTCCATGGAAAGTAAGGAAGTGCCTTTAGTTGGAAGGATTAAAGATGCACAAGTGGCTTTTGCTGCTTTACCTGAAAAGAAAGTCTTGGCTACCATACTAGTAGCCGACATTCCTCCTTCCTATGGAATGTTGCTAAGCAGAAACTTCTGTAAAGATGTGGGTGGAGAGATTCAAATGGATTGGTCACACGCCCTCATACCTGTCAATGGACAAATGAAGAAGCTACTACCTGAGAAGCAGTCCGAGTATATTGTGCAAAAGACAGATGATCCCAAGGCACAAATACTCTATGAAGACAGAGGCCATGGTAATTACATGATTTTGTCCCCTGATGAAGTCCGACCCTGCAAAATATCACCTAAAGATCCTAATGGTGTCTGGATTTTAGAATTCGATGGCAGTTGTTCCTCGGCTGGCTCTGGAGCTGGTGTTCTGCTAATATCACCTGAAGGCTGCCTGCACCCCTTTTCATTTAAATTGCAGTTCGAGAACACTAACAACACAGCAGAGTATGAGGCTCTCATCCTTGGACTGCAAGTGGCCAAAGAACGAGGTGTTAAGAATCTTTTGGCTCGTGGTGATGCAGAGCTGATTGTGAAGCAAGTCAGAAGCCTGTTTCAGGTAAAGAACGGGAGGCTGAAGCATTATCGGAACCAAGTTTGGGATTCAATTGAATTCCTTGATGCCTTCTCCATTGAAGCGATGCCTAGAGAAAAGAACAGCAGAGCTGATTCACTGGCTGTCTCAGGGTCACTGTTGATTCCTCATCCTGAATTCTCTCAGGATAAGTTCACCATTGAAATGGTCCACCGACCTAGTGTCCCTGACAATACTAGTAACTGGCAAGTCTTCAACGACGACCAGCATTTGCTTTCCTTCCTGGAGCTCAAGGGCAATTTTGAACAACTGTATTTCGAAGGAAGTGACAACCTGCCTCGTGAGAGCGTGTCTTCTGACCAAGCCGTCACCCAAGGAGAAAAGCCGGCCGGGGAAGGGTGCATTAAGCTCAAAGGAAATAAGATTCCCAAAGGTTTGGTGAGTTTGGAGGAGTTGTTTGATAAACATGACAGATACGTGAGGTCTAAAGCTACCACTGGACCTCAGCAATCAGCTGAGTATGATAAGATTGATATTGGGAGTTCTGATGGCCCGAAGCTGGTAAATATCGGGAAGTGTTGCACATCAGATGAAAGGAGAAGAGCAATTGACCTTCTAAGGAAATATAAGGATGTGCTTGCTTATTCTTATGAAGATCTAAAAGCCTTCAAGCCAAAAGAAATGCAACACTCTATCCCTCTCAAGCCAGGAATCAAACCTTTCAAGCAGAAGCAGAGGCAGTACAACCCAAAGATAGCTGACACCATATTTCAGGAGATTCAGAAACTGCTGAAGGCTAAGATCATCTTTCCCATTCACCATTCGACTTGGATTGCAAACATTGTACCTGTTAGGAAGAAGAATGGTGAGATCCGCATCTGTGTTGATTTCAGGAACCTGAATCAGGCCTCTCTGAAAGATAACTACCCTCTGCCTATGATGGATCAGATTTTGCAAGCGGTAACAGGCTCTGAGATGTTATCTATGCTTGATGGTTTTTCTGG